>JABTTQ020003239.1:0-600000 GCA_016081115.2 Rehmannia glutinosa
ATAGAGAATGTCTGAAACTTGATAGGCTCATCTGAGAGATTGAAATCAGAATAAATTGCAAGACAAATGAAGAATATAGTGTTAGAGATCAACACCATAAATTGAGTGAAAAGTTGTATGCTGCACAACAGTTAGAATTTTGTCAAAATGGTATGGGTGACCGGTCGACCTCTAATACAGAAAGCATTTTAACATTGAAAACTCATGCACGGGACCGGTCCAAGGGGGTTGGACCTAAGGTTGACATCTAGCTCGACCGGTCTTCCCATAGAGACCAGTCCAACCTCTTGAAAATAGAAATAGTGAGGTTTGCTGCAATGTTAAGTGTTCTCGACACCGCTCGCCTTTGCGCGACCGGTCGGCCTCCAGGAAAATTTCAAATATCTCGTTTTGCATTTTGGAAATCATCTTTCAGGAGGGCGACCGGTTGAACACGAGACAGAAGTATTGGTCCAATTTTTGTCAAGAATAAACTTCAAGAAATATTCAAAATTAGTAAAATATTTTAAATCGTTTAGATATTTGACAATATTTAGAAACATTGTTTTGGTGTAAAAACATATTAAAACAAAATCATCAAAATCATGATAAAACATTTATCTAACAAACTCCCCTTTTGATGATTACAAACCAAAACAATTTTAAGAGGTCGATGTTGAAAAATAAAACAAATTTTCCAAATCAAAAATAACTATCCGTTGAGAATGACAACATTCAACGCATAATAATCCGCAAGGATGGGAGTAAAGATTTTCAAAAAACATTTTGCAAAAAGCTCCTCTATTAACATGCACAGCAAGAGTAGTATAAGCAATCAAACAAAAGCTAAAAGCTCAGAATTTTGTACAATAGAAACTTGAATATCATGAGCTTAAAAACTCCCCTCGTCAAATAAACATCATTAGACATGTATATAAGTCCACAATACGCTCAATGGACTAAGTATGATCCACAACTTTCGCTTTTAATAGCCACAACTTATAGCTTCTTTCGCGAGCTTATTTTAGCTTCTTTGAGCTAAAAGAACTTATATCATGTTTCTCCCCTTGGAATCATCAAAAAGAATGTTAGTACGATAAAAACATCATACAATCATATTAAAGTGCACAATTGAACCGATTTATCGAGCTAGTGATCATTAAGCTTAAAATTCCAAAAGCTAAGGGAAAAGTTGATCATATGACTTGTAAAAGCTCATTTGATTGGAAAACATGATCTCTAAAAATATATAAGACATTTGAAATCAAGAGAATCATGTAGGTGATGAATTTTTCATTGAAACGTTTTATCGAGCCTCCAAGGGTAGATAATGAAAAGATAATGTATATAGCCCTTGTAAAAGTAATTAAGCCCAAATTTTCATCACCAAATGTAATTTTATAAATATCATCCAACAACAATCATCATTCCCAAACACAAGTATATAAGAATTCCCACAAAAATATCAAAATGAAGCACATTCTCAACGGTTCAACTCAATTGAGATAAAAAAGGAATTAAGCTTACCAATCAATCGAGAAGTCAGGTATCAAGGATGATATACCAAAGTATAAACTCAAAAATATATAATTTACAAGAAAGAAATTATTTTGAGTGAATTGTGTGTGAAATTTTCAAAGGGGTTCGAGTTTAAAGAAGTAGAGTACAAAATGGCTAAGTATTGGACAAAACATATTTTATCTCTGAAAAGTAATCGGTCAACCGGTCAAGGTAGGCTCGAACCAGTTGACCTTGGTCATCCGGCCCCTCGGAGCCGATTTTTTGGTTTGTCAAATTTTGATCCAAAAACCGATTTTCACCCCTAAGTTTTAAAAATGCACAAAATGCAAACATAGACCTCATTCAATATGCATTATGCCTAAACAAGCTCGAAATGAGGTAAAATACTTGGCGGTTAACAGTTTTAAAATATCCAGAAAGTTAGTCTTGAGACGAAATTAAGCACATCTCAATTTTTCATTAAGAAGTATAATCCTTAGAAAGAAATGTCGAATCTCAATAAGTTTTAGTTCCTATTTATGAAGAATCGTATTTTGAGAAATTATTTAAGGACTTGTTATCCGAAAAATATGAACGTTTTAAAACTTTGGATAAAACAAGCCATAAGAAGAAGTGCCTTTCAAATATTGAAATTTTTTAACGACACTTTAATGAGATTCTTTGAGATTGTTTTGAAATCGAAAGCGTATAGGCATACGACATGAAGAATGTCGCAGTCTATAAGAAATGAAAGTTGATTAACATACTCGAATTTGTTTGTCAATCGATATGTCTTCGCAATCTTGATCAATCATGATGTAGTTAACCATCGATAAGTCTATCATCGATTATTCTTAATACCAATATATTTCTGAAAAACTTGACAAAATATCTTGCACAAGAGCATGGTAATATCGGATAATATAGACAATATGAATA
This sequence comes from Rehmannia glutinosa, assembly GCA_016081115.2. Taxonomy (NCBI): domain Eukaryota; kingdom Viridiplantae; phylum Streptophyta; class Magnoliopsida; order Lamiales; family Orobanchaceae; genus Rehmannia; species Rehmannia glutinosa. The sequence goes on from JABTTQ020003239.1 coordinate 2,419, forward strand.
TAAACCATCAAGCAAGTAACACATACTATGCTTTTTGTAGAATTAAACAAAAATTTGATAAAACAAGTGCTTATTGAAAACTATTCAAAGGTTTTTTGAATTTTGAAAAAAAACCGAGAGTATATAGATGAGACCTCATTTTTAAGAGATATCTCTCGAAAAATCATTTTGACAATTAAGGCAAAAATAAACTCATGCATAATAATAAAACAATATCGTATTTTAATAGGAGATACAATTTACCAATTACGCCATTTCAAGGGCCATGTCTTTCCATTATTGATAGTATCTTTCCTCTTTGAAAATCATCTTGTTGATGACGCCTTCTCCAATTTTGTCATTTCCAAGGATTGTGTCCTACCCATTGTTGATTAAATATTCTTCTTGGAAATTGATTTTGTTGATAATGTCTTTCCTTTGATCAAGTGGTGCAAAATGTTTGTTGTCGATTTGAATTTTCTTTGATTTTGTTGCGCCTAAGTACCTATCATGAATTTTTTTTGGTACTCTCAAGTGTTTGGGGTCCCGGGATTAACATTAAGACTCTTAGTCTCCAATAATAATTAGAACTATTTTTGACCGACAAGTATTATTCGTATGACCATTTTTACCACAATAAAACATGTGATAGTTCTAGAAGCATAATGACCAATATGCATAGAGTCTTGGTTTTTCTTATCATTAATGACATTGTGCTTATAACCAAGTCCTAGTTTCAAATGATCACAACGATGAACATCAAGTATTTTGGTTATTTTATTGGTGCTCAAATTAAACTTTGTCAAATCATTTTTCAAGCGATTAATATCCTTCACAAGAGATTCATTATCCTTTTCAAGGTTTCTAACCTTATCAAGTGTGGTAGTGTGAGCACAAGATAATGATTCATAAGAAGTAAATAAGCTATCCTTATCATTTTCAAGACATTGAATTCCTTTTTCAATTTTTGTATTTAACAAGCAAGCTTTGGAATTCATTTGGAAGCTCATCAAAATTATTTTGCAATTCACCATAATCATCTTGCAATTCATTATCAAAAGAAGTAGAGGGGTTAGAACGTACCTCATTTTCTTCTTCTAAACCCATAAGACACTTTTCGGCTTCTTCATTATCGGAAGTTGTAAGAAGCTTATCCCATGTCGTTGGATTTGGTATTATGTCCGGTTGAGAGGGGTGCTTTTGAGTTACTCTTTCATTGTATATACTTCATAGATAAGATGATTTCTAATAAGCTCATCAAAATTTAGAGTTTCTAAATTTTGAGCTTCCATGATAGCCGTCGCCTTTTTCGGATCAAGAAACGGGAAGAGCATTTAAAACTTTGGTAACTTTGTCTTCTTCCGAAATGACTTTTCCGAGTGCCCACAAGGAATTAACGATTTTATCTAGCCTTTCTACCATTTTTGAAATCCCTTCACCTTCGAGCATTGTGAAATTTTTGAAATCTTTAACAAGCATTGTTTTTAGCTTGTTTAACTTTCTTGGTGCCTTCATAGATAGTTTCTAATTTTTCCCACACTTCGTGTGCCGACCATAGCATTCTCGAATGTGATTATACTAAAAGAAGTAAGAGAACAATGAAGGATATTAAGAGCTTTACCTTAATGAGAATATTTTTTGTCTTCATCATTGAACTCCTCGAGGCTTTGAGAATTTGTGTTAAATCTTCCTTTTTCTTCATCGGGATGGATACTCCATTTATAACCGTGTTTCAAATATTGAACCCGAATCAGAAAAAGCATTCCATTCTTTCTTTCCAAAATGCATAATTTTTGGAGTCGAATAGTGGTGGCTTGTTGGTAGAGGCGCCGGAAGATAGATTTCATTCGTAGCCAATGATCGTTCCTCTTTACTTTCGCTGATGTGAACGAGTTTGACAAATAGTTTGGCTTTGATACCACTTGTAAGTGTTAGATAAATGTTTTTATCAAGATTTTGATGATTATGTTTAAATGAGTTTTTATACCAAAACAATGATAATAAATGTTGTCCAAATACTCCTAAATGATTTAAAATGTTTTTGGTAAATTTTGGAGTATTTCTTAGAATTTATTTTTCGATAAAAATGAACAACACTTTTGATGGTTTTGTTTAAATTGATTTTTACACCAAAACTATGTTTATAAATGTTGTCAAAATACTCCTAAATGTTTTAAAATGTTTTTACTAATTTTTTGGAGTATTTCTTGAAGTTTATTTTTGATAAAAATCGGACAACATTTAATATTGAGGTCGAGCCAGGCCAAAGCATCAACCAGGTACCAAGCAAAGAATATCAAAAAGCAGTAACATTCGAACTCTTAAAATCGAAGAGGGGACGGTCAAGGGTGAGGCCGACGGTCGCACACCCTAGGCGACTGGGCCGCACTCCCGTCGGCCGACCCCCTGACGACATGTACACTGGATCGCACTAATTTTTTCAAACTGGCCGAAATCTTCAAGTGGCAAAATGGGTCGCTTTATGCTATTTTGTGACAACAAACTTATGTCATTTGAAATCTTTGACAAAGAAGATTTACTTTTGATTTTTGTACAATATTTCTACATCTTGTGATCTTCTTTTTGTAGACAAAAGTGAAGATAGAGAATCCTATGTTGGTGAAGACTTCCCTATAAATAGAGGATGAATTGAAGACACAAGATACAATACATACAAGCAAAACACACAACAAGAAATCTGCAAATTGTTCAAGCTTTCATTTTTACATTCTTGTTGTAATAGCCTAAGTACTTTCACTTGCACATCTTTGAGGTATAGGCTTTTTGATTCTTGATTATACTTACACTCAATCTTTATATTGGTTTCATAGAGTTGTAATCTTGAATTTTGTCCATTATTCAACACAAGACATCCTGTGAGTATTCTTGTGGTAAGAATACACTTGGGTGATCTAGGTGATAGGTGTTTGAAGAGTGTGGTACTCTTCAAAGGTGGTGAAGGAAGATTGTGGTAATCTCCTTGAAGGTGTTGTAAGAGGATTGTGGTGATCCTCAAGGTGTTGTATTAATTGTGGTAATTAATAAAATCTTTTTTTCTTTTTGAAATCCATCCCTGAGATATCTTTGGGGTGGTAGAGGATTAAGCCCTAGGTGGATTGAACCTCTTTAAATCAAGTGTTGTTTAATTTCTGCATTTACATTCTTGTCACTTACTTGTTGATTCGAAAAAAGGGTGATTTGCGAAAAATCGGCATAATCTATTCACCCCCTCAGATTATCGTAGCCACTTGGACTAACAAGTGGTATCGTGAGCCAAACTCTTTGGCTAGCTCGTTCCGAGTAAAGAGGAAAGATCTATGGCTACGAATGAAGCTTATCTCACCACCAGACGCCTCCACCAACAAGCCACCACTATTCGACGCCAACAACTATGCATTTTGGAAAGACCGCATGGAGCTTTCTACAAGTGCGGATTTGATATTTGGAATGTGGTCATTGAAGGAGTTGCTCAACCAACAACAAAATTGGAGTATGGTACCACGAAAGCCGTTCAAGGAATACGAAGAAAATGACAAGAATGCTTTATCTTTAAATGGTAAGGCCTTAAACATTTTACATACCGCCACCGAATTTAATCGCATAAGAGGCATACGGTCGGCACATGAAGTTTGGGAAAAATTAGAAACCATCTATGAGGGCACAAAGAAAGTGAAGCAAGCAAGCAAAAAACAATGCTTGTGAAAGACTTTGAAATTTTCAATATGCATGATGGTGAAAGCATATCAAAAATGGTGGAAAGGCTTGACAACATTGTCAATCCTCTTGTGGCTCTTGGAAAGGTCATCTCGAAGAAGATAAGGTGACCAAAGTCTTAAATGCCCTTCGGCTAATGGTCCGAAAAGGTGACGGCAATCATGGAAGCTCAAAATCTTGAGACACTCAAGTTTGATGAGCTCATTGGGAACCTCCTTATTTATGAAGTATATCTCAAGGAGAGGAAAAATTCTCAACCATCCACCTCTAAACCGGGTAAGCAAAATATTATTAAAGGCTTAACATCTTCTTCTAATAATGTTTATTATCTTAGTGATGAGGATGATGAAGAAACGAGCTCTTGTTAGAAAATTTGCAAAATTTGTAAACAAAAGTAAAGCAAGATAGCCAAGAGACAATTCTTGTTTCAAATCACGGAAAATCCGGGCACTACATAGCTGATTGCCTAAAATTAGCGAGAAGAGGAACAAAAGAAGAAAAAGCCTTTTCCGAAAAAGAATGCATTAAATGCGGACGTCAAAACTTGGGATGAATTACTTGAAACAACCGACGAGGAAGGAGAAACCGAACATGGTCTTATGGCCATACCGAGGTACGCTCTAATGCTTCATCTTCTTCCCTAGTTGATGAATTACAATGTGATTTTGATGAATTGCAAAATGAGTTTCAAAATTTGATTGTTAAATACAAGAATTTGAAAAAGGAGCATAAAGAGCTTAAACTAGAAAAAGATAAATTATTTACTTCTTATGATTCTCTTGATAAGGCTCTTGCTATTACTCTTACTATGGTCCGTACTCTTGAAACCGAAAAACAAACGCTCATAAATGATATTGAAATTTTGAAAAAGGATGTGCATCGATACAATTTAAGTACGGATAAATTCACAAAAATTTTAGATGCACAAAGAGGTGAGCATTCTAAATTAGGACTTGGTTACAAACCTTTTCAAAATGCTTTTAAGAAAAAAAGACCAAGGTCCAACCTTTGTATGCGTCTTAGTAGTCCTCGTATTATTACTTGTTTTTATTGTGGTAAGAATGGACACTATGCTAGCAATTTTAAATTGAAGAATAATTTTAGCTATTATTGAGACCTAAAGGTCTCAAGGCTAACCCCATGGACCCCAAAATTATAGGGTACCTAAAAATAATTCCTTTGTAGGTTATAGGGGCTATAACAACAATGGAAGATTCAAAATGGCTCGTGGACAGCGGATGTTCACGCCATATGACCGGAAAGAGAGAACTTTTTACCAACATCAAGCTCCAAGAAGAGGGTATGGTAGTGTTCGGCAATGGAAAAGGAAGAATTCTTGGAAATGGAGAAATTGGTAACTCTTCTTTCTCTCTTAGTAATGTTCTTTTAGTAGAAGGGCTTAAGTTCAATTTGATAAGTGTTAGCCAACTTTGTGATTCAAATTAAAATGTTGTTTTTAATAAAGAAAAATGCCTTATTTCCAAAAATGATAAAATTATTTGTGAAGCAATTAGAAAAGACAATCTTTACAAAATTTGTACAAGTGATTTGGTTAATCAAAATGTTTCTTGTCTTGTCGCCAATAATGATTTAACTAGTTTATGGCATAGGCGACTTGGACATGTTGGATACAAAAATTTGCAAACTATATACAAAAACCAACATGTAAAAGGACTACCCAAATTGAATTTTGAAAATCTTGGCTTATGTGACACTTGTCAAAAGAACAAATTAGTTAAGAGTAGTTTTAAGCCCAAAAATGAAATTTCCACTACCAAACCCCTACAAATGCTTCATCTTGATTTGTATGGGGATATTGGTACGACAAGTCTAAGTGGAAAACATTACACTTTTGTTATAGTTGATGATTTTTCTAGATATACTTGGGCTCTATTTCTTACAAATAAAAGCGATGCCGTTAATGAGTTTGTTAAGTTGTGTAGACTTATTGAAAATGAAAAGGAAGATACTATTAAGTCTATTCGAAGTGATCGAGGTGGAGAATTTGATGGAGAATTTAGAGTCTTTTGTGAAACCAAGGGATATAGTCATAATTTTTCGGCTCCAAGGACACCTCAACAAAATGGAGTAGCCGAAAGGAAGAATCGGACACTTCAAGAAATGAGTCGGTCCATGCTAAATGAATTTTTACTTCCAAAATATTTTTGGGCAAGCCGTAAGTACCGCTTGCTATGTCATTAATCGAGTTTATATTCGTCATAAAATGAATAAAACTCCATATGAGCTTTGGAAAGGAAGAACTCCAAATATTAGTTATTTCAAAATATTTGGATGTAAATGTTTTATTTTGAATACTAAGGATCAATTAGACAAACTTGATCCTAAGGCGATGAAGGAATATTTATGGGGTATTCAAACCAAGAGCAAAGCATATCGGGTTTACAATAAGACTAGTGGGGTTGTTGAAGAATCCATCCATGTCAAATTCAATGAAGCTTCGGGTGTTGAAAGGATACCCAATGATGAAAGTGATGAAGAAGATATTGTTGAACTCATTGTTCAAGATGATACTCAAAATGATCAACCTTCAAGCTCAAATGTTCCTCAAGAAGATAAAGGTGATACTTCGAATCTTCCCGTAGCATTGAAATTTAAGGAGATCACCCAAAAGATCTTATTATTGGTGATCCCCTTGATAAAGTAATGACTCGAGGAAAATTTGCCGAGAAAGCTCTTATTTCTCAAAAAGAGCCTAAAAATGCTAAGGAAGCCATTGAAGATGAGGATTGGTTTTTAGAAATGCAAGAGGAGTTGAATCAATTTGAAACAAATGATGTATGGGGAATTAGTACCTTGTCCTCCATCTCAAAACCATTATTGGTACAAAATGGGTATTTGAGAACAAGCTCGATGACCAAGGCAATATTGTTCGAAACAAAGCAATGTTAGTAGCTCAAGGTTATTGTCAAGAAGAAGGTATTGATTATGATGAAACATTTGCACGTAGCACGTTTAGAAGCTATTCGTATTTTACTTGCCTATTCTTGTTTTAAAAATTTCAAGCTTTACCAAATGGATGTAAAATCCGCATTTTTAAATGGTATTATTCAAGAAGAAGTCTATGTAAAACAACTTAGGGGTTTGAAAATTTTTCTAGGACTAATGATGTTTATAGACTTAAAAAGGCCTTGTATGGTTTGAAACAAGCACCCGTGCATGGTATGATAGACTTAGCTCTTTTCTTTTGCAAAATGGTTTTACAAGAGGTAAAGTTGATACTACTCTCTTTGTTATTGAAAAAGGGCAAGATTGCTTATTAGTGCAAATTTATGTTGATGATATTATTTTTGGTGCTACTAATGAATCCTTGTGCAAGAAATTCTCTAAGTTAATGTAAGGTAAATTTGAAATGAGCATGATGGGGAGCTCAACTTCTTCCTTGGACTTGAAATTAAGCAATGCCAAGAAGGAATTTATATTTCTCAATCAAAATATACAAAGGAGCTTTGAAGAAATTTGGCATTGAAGAAGGAAGAACCGATCTCTACCCCAATGGCAACAAACGTCAAGATTGACAAAAGATGAAAAAAGGCAAGCTTCGGTTGATGAATCCAAATATCGAGGTATGATTGGTAGTTTACTTTATTTAACCGCAAGTAGACCGGATATTCTTCATGCCGTATGCCTATGTGCTCGTTTTCAAAGCAATCCCAAAGAATCTCATATGAGTGCCGTTAAAAGGATTTTTCGATATTTGAAAGGCACTATTCAATATGGTTTATTCTATCCAAAGAATGAAAAATTTTCTCTTAAAGGTTATAGTGATACGGATTATGCGGGAAATATGGATGATCGGAAAAGTACTTAGGATCATGTCAATTCTAGGTGATTGCCTAGTTTCTTGGTTTTCAAAGAAACAAAATTGTGTTTCACTTTCAACGGCCGAAGCCGAATATATTTCAGCGGCATTTTGTTGTACACAACTTCTTTGGATGAAACAAACCTTAGCGGATTATAAATGTTCTTTTGAAAGTGTTCCTATCTTTTGTGATAATATATCCGCTATAAACATTGCTCAAAACCCGTTCATCATCATAACCGTACTAAACATATTGAGATTCGACATCATTTTCTAAGGGATTGTGTTTCAAAACGAAAAATTGAGATATCTTTTGTACCATCTCAAGATCAATTAGCGGACATTTTTACAAAACCGCTATCTTCCGAGACTTTTGCGTCAATACGAGCTCGGTTAGGCATAATGCATATTGAATGAGGTCTATGATTGCATTTTGCACGCTTTTAAAACTTAGGGGCGAAAAATTGGATTTTGGTTAAAAACTTGGATTTTGGAAAACAGAAGAACAAACATTTGGTTGGGAAGGTGACCGGTTGCCCATGGCGTCGCCGATCACGCCCACCCCCAACGGGCCGCCCTTACCATTTTATGGTTTAAATCATTTCTGTTTTCGGGCCAACCATTTTGGCTCATTTTGTCCATTTTTCGTCCCCTACGCACTTTTCACACAAATTTCACTTCAAATTTGTTTTCTTGCATACATTGCATATTTTGGACTTCATGAGGCTCGATTATCATCATCATTGTTCATCTTTACCGATTAGATGGTAAGAATTTCTCTTTTAATCTCAATGGGTTGAACCTTGAGAATGTGCTTGTATCTTGATATCTTGTTGAAATTCTTATATTAATATGATGTTTATGATAATTGATGATGTATGAATATTGTGGTATTGCAATTGGTGATGAAAGTTTTTGGCTTAAACGAATCACAAAGGCGTTTTATTTCTCTTATTTTATTAGACGCACGCCAAGTGTTTGACAAAATGTTTCAATGAAAAATTCATCACCTACACGATTCTCTTGATTTGAAAAGTCTTATAAGTTTATAGAGATCATGTTTTATCAATCAAATGAGCTTTTACAAATCAAATGAGCAATGTTTTCCTTTTATTTGGAATTTAAGCTTAAATGCTCAATATGCTCGATAAATCTATAAAATTGCGCACTTTGATATAACTGTATGATGTTTTTATCGTGCTAACATTATTTTTGATGATTCCAAAGGAGGAGAAACAAGAAAAACGCTCATAAGCTCAAAGAAGCGTAAATAAGCTCGCAAGAAAAACAATAAGCTAAAGTTCTTAAAAGCCAAAAGCTATGGATTATACTTGGTCCATGTGATGTATTATGGACTTTTATACTTGACTTATGATGTTGTGTGACAGGGGGAGCTTATAAGCTCATGATATTCAAGCTTTAGTTGTAAAAGCTAAGCTTTAAGCTTTTAGTTGTTGCTTGTATACTTGTTCTTGATATGCATATTGATAGGGGGAGCTTGTGCAAAAATGATTTTGAAAAATCTTTGCTCCTATCCTTGTGTGTTTGTACTTATGATAAATCTTGCTTGTAATGGTTTGATGTTTTAGACCGGAAAATTGGTTTTGTTTTAAAATCAACTTCCTAAAATTGTTTTGGTTTGTAATCATAAAAAAGGGGGAGTTTGTTAGATAAATGTTTTTATCAAGATTTTGATGATTATGTTTAAATGAGTTTTTATACCAAAACAATGATAATAAATGTTGTCCAAATACCCCTAAATGATTTAAATTGTTTTTGGTAACATTTTGGAGTATTTCTTAGAATTTATTTTTTGATAAAAATGGACAACACTTTTTGATGGTTTTGTTTAACTTGGTTTTTACACCAAAACTATGTTTATAAATGTTGTCAAAATACTCCTAAATGTTTTAAAATGTTTTTACTAATTTTTTGGAGTATTTCTTGAAGTTTATTTTTGATAAAAATCGGACAACATTTAATATTGGAGGTCGACCGGTCGTCAAAGCGTCGACCGGTACCTGAAGCAAAGAATATCGAAACAGAACATTCTGAACTCTTAAAATCGAAGAGGGGGAACGGTCAAGGGGTGAGGCCGACCGGCCGCACCCTAAAGACGGCACGATCGCACCCCCATCGACCGGTCGACCCCCCTGACGACCTGTACCTGGATCGCACTAATGTTTTCAAATGGTCGAAATCTTCAACAGGGCAACCGGTCGCCCTATGCTATTTTGTGATAGCAAACTTATGCTGTTTGAAATCTTTGACAGCAAAATTTACTTTTGATTTTTGTACAATATTTCTACATCTTGTGATCTTCTTTTTGTAGACAAAAGTGAAGATAGAGAAGCCTATGTTGGGAGCCTATGTTGGTGAAGACTTTCTTATAAATAGAGGATGAATTGAAGACACAAGATACAACATATACAAGCAAAACACACAACAAGAAATCTGCAAATTGTTCAAGCTTTCATTTTTACATTCTTGTTGTAATAGCCTAAGTATTTTTACTTGCACATCTTTGAGGTATAAGATTTTTTATTCTTGATTACACTTGCACTCAATATTTGTATTGGTTTCATAGAGTTGTAATCTTGAATTTTGTCCATCATTCAACACAAGACATCCTTGTGAGTATTCTTGTGGTAAGAATACACTTGGGTGATCTAGGTGATAGGTGTTTGAAGAGTGTGGTACTCTTCAAAGGTGGTGAAGGAAGATTGTGGTAATCTCCTTGAAGGTGTTGTAAGAGGATTGTGGTGATCCTCAAGGTGTTGTATTAATTGTGGTAATTAATAAAATCTTTTTTTTCTTTTTGAAATCCATCCCGGAGATACTGGGGTGGTAGAGGATTAGGCCCTAGGTATGTTGAACCTCTTTAAATCAACGAGTGTTGTTTAATTTCCGCATTTACATTCTTGTCATTTACTTGTTGATTCGAAAAAGAGGGTGATTTGCGAAAAATCGGCATAATCTATTCACCCCCCTCTAGATTATCGTAGCCACTTGGACTAACAAGTGGTATCAGAGCCAAACTCTTTGGCTAGCTCGTTCCGAGTAAAGAGGAAAGATCCATGGCTATGAATGAAGCTTATCTCACCACCGGTGCCTCCACCAATAAGCCACCACTATTCGACGCCAACAACTACGCATTTTGGAAAGACCGCATGGAGTGCTTTCTACAAGGGTGCGGATTTGATATTTGGAATGTGGTCATTGAAGGAGTTTCTCAACCAACAACAAAATTGGAGGATGGTACCACGACTCCCAAGCCGTTCAAGGAATACGATAAAAATGACAAGAAGACTTTCTCTTTAAACGGTAAGGCCTTAAACATTTTACATTGCTCTCTTACCGCCACCGAATACAATCGCATAAGAGGCATACGGTCGGCACATGAAGTTTGGGAAAAATTAGATTACCACAATCTTCTACGGCACCTTGTGAAGATTACCACAATCTTCCACCTTGAAGAACACCAAATTCTTCAACACTTCAAAGAGGACCAAACTCTTCAATAATAAGATTACCACAATCTTCTAACACCTAACACCTAGGATCACCCAAGTGTGTTCCTACCACAAGAACACTGATAAGGATATCTTGTGTTGAATGATGAACCCAAATTCAAGATTACAACTCGACAATGAATAATACAATTGAAGTTCAAGTGTAATCAAGAATCAAGCCTAGACCTCAAGATGTGAAAGTGAAAGACCTTAGGCTATTACAACAAGAATGTTGAAATATAAGAACAAAAATGTTTGCTTGAATGTATCTTGTTGTGTTGCTTCAATTGTTCATCTATTTATAGAGAATGTCTTGAACTTGATAGGCTCCTCCTAGGAGATTGAAATCTGTAAAAAATTGCAAGACAAATGAAGAATATTGCTGTTAGAGATCAACACTATAAATTGAGGAAACATTATCTGCTGCACAACGATTAGAATTTGCTGTCAAAACGGCATGACGACCGGTCGACCTCTAATACAGAAAGCATTTTAACATTGAAAAACTCATGAACTGACCGGATCGGGTCAAGGGGTTGGACTGTCGACATCTAGCTTGACCGATCATTCCCATAGAGACCAGGTCCAACCTCTTGAAAATAGAAAGAGTGAGGTTTGCTGCAATGTTAAGTGTTCTCGGACACGGTCGCCGTTTTGCGCTATCGGTCAACCTCCAGGAAAATTTGAAATGTCTCGTTTTATTATGGAAATCATCTTTCGGACATGGGTTGCCTATAGGGGGACCGGTTGAACAAGACATAAGTATTGTCAATTTTTGTCGAAAATAAACTTCAAGAAATTCTCCAAAAAATTAGTAAAAATATTTTAAATCGTTCGGGAGTATTTGGAAAACATTTAGAAACATTATTTGGTGTAAAAACACATTAAAACAAAATCATCAAAATCATGATAAAAACATTTATCTAACACACTTTTCTTACAACACCTCTTTGAAGATTACCACAATCTTCCTAGAAGATTACCACAATCTTCTAGCTACGGCACCTTGTGAAGATTACTACAATCTTCCACCTTGAAGAGCACCAAACTCTCCAACACCTCGAAGAGCACCAAACTCTTCCACAAGAAGATTACCACAATCTTATTACACCTAACACCTAAGATCATCCAAGTGTGCTCTTACCACAAGACACTCACAAGGATATCTTGTGTTTGAATGACTAACACAAATTCAAGATTACAACTCGATAATGAAGTATACAACTTTGAAGTGCAAGTCTAATCAAGAATCAAGCCTAGACCTTAAAATGTAAAAGTGAAATACTTAGGCTATTACAGTAAGAATATGAAAGTGAAGAACAAATTGTATGCTTGAAATGTCTCTTGTTGTGTTGTAATGTATTCTCTCTTATTGTGTTGCTTCAATTTTTCATCTATTTATAGAAGATGTCTTGAACTTGATAGGCTCCTCCTAGGAGATTGAAATTTGTAAAAAATTGCAAGAAAAATGAAGAATATAACTTTTAGAAATCAATACCATAAATTGAGGAAAAGTTGTCTGCTGCACAACGGTTAGAATTTGCTGTCAAAACGGTAGGGCAACCGGTCGACCTCTAATACAGAATTGAAAATGATACAACAAAAACACACCGGGGGACTGGTCCAACTGGGCATCGATCGGTCGACCTAGGGTCTGGCCGGTCGGCCCTGCCCTAGACTGGTTGGACATCACCAAAATGTGATACAGAGTGTTCTGGCTTTCATTTCTTCTTTTCAGATACCGGTTGATGTCTGCGCGACCGGTCGACCTCCAGGAAATTTTCAAATGTTTCGTTTCTATTTTTGGAAATCATCTTCCAGACATAGTTGCCCTATAGGGCAATCGGTTGAACACGATACAGAAGTGTTGTCCAATTTTTTTTCAAAAATAAACTTCAAGAAATACTCTGAAAAATTAGTAAAAATATTTTAGATCGATCGGGAGTATTTGGACAACATTTAGAAACATTATTTTGGTGTAGAAACACATTAAAACAAAATCATCAAAATCATGATGAAAACATTTATCTAACAAATTCCCCCTTTTTGATGATTACAAACCAAAATAATTTTATGAGGTCGATTTTGAAAACAAAATAAATTTTTCGGTCAAAAATAACTATCCGTTGAGAACGACAACATTCCACGCATATTAATCACAAGGATGGAAGTAAAGATTTTCAAAAACATTTTGCAAAAGCTCCCCCTATCAACATGCACAACAAGAGTAGTATAGAAACAATCAAACAAAAGCTAAAAACTCAGCTTTTACAATAGAAACTTGAATATCATGAGCTTAAAACATGATCTCTATAAATATATAAGACATTTGAAATCGAGAGAATCATGTAGGTGATGAATTTTTCATTGAAACGTTTTTATCGAGCACTTGGCGGGCGTATAATGAAAAAAATGATGTATATAGCCCTTGTAAAAATAATTAATCCCAAATTTTCATCACCAAATGTAATTTTATAAATATCATCCAACAACAATCATCATTCCCAACACAAGTATATAAGAATTCCAACAAAAATATAAAAAATGAAGCACATTCTCAAGGGTTCAACTCAATTGAGATAAAGAAGGAATTAAACTTACCAATCAATCGAAGAAGTCGGGTATCAAGGATGATATACCAAAGTATAAACTCAAAAATATATAATTTACAAGAAAGAAATCATTTTGAGTGAAATGTGTCTGAAATTTGCAAAGGGGTTCGAGTTTTGAAGAAAAAGATCAAAAATAACACATTGAAGGACATAATGCAAAACCAATGGCCGACCGGTCGACCCCTTGGGTGAACTGTGTCTGAACATCAGTCCAGTTTCTGTCCGACTTTTGAACCAAAAATCCAATTTTTCACCCGTAAATTTTAAAAACGCACAAAAAGCAAATATAGACCTTATTCAATATGCATTATGTCTAAACAAGCTCGAAATAAGGTAAAAGACTCGGCGGATAGCGGTAAAAAACAAATGTCCGTGAGTTGTCCTTGAGAAGAAATTAAACACATCTCAATTTTTCGTTTAAGAAACGCAATCCCTTAAAAAAATTATCGAATCTCATTATATTTAGTTTGATTATGAAGAACCGAATTTTGAGAAATTATTTATACCGGACTTGTTATCCCAAAAATATGAACGTTTTAAAACTTTGGATAAAACAAGCCATAAGAAGAAGTGCCTTTCAAATATTTGAAAATTTCTTTTATCGGCACTTTAATGAGATTCTTTGGGATTGTTTTGAAATCGAGCACATAGGCATACGGCATGAAGAATTTCGAGTCTATGAGAATAATGAATGTTGATAAACATACCTCAAATTTATTTGTTAACCAATATGCCTTTCGCAATCTTGACACATTATGACGTAGATGGCCATGGATAAGTCTACGATCATTTGTTCCTTAATACCAAAATATTTCCTGCAAAAACTTGACAAAATATATTGCACAAGAGCATAGTAATATCGAATAATATACACAATATTTATATAAACCATCATAGAATTTGGACAAGTAGCACATACTATGCTTTTTGTAAGAATCAACAAAAGTTTGATAAAACACGTGCTTATTGAAAATCTATTCAAGGTCTCTTTTTGAATTTTGGAAAACCGAGAGTATATAGTTGAGACCTCGATTTTTAATAAACATATTGAAAGAGGACTTTTACAATCAAGAGAAGAAAACGACATGAATAATAAAATGCATAATTCAAGAAATGGATACAAGTTACCAAGTTTGCTATTGCCAAGCGTTGTGTCCTTTCCATTGTTGAATATACCTTCTTCTTGAAACATGACTTTGTTGATAATATCTCCTCGTTCGATCATATGGCGCGATCATTTGTTGTATATTTGACAATTTAAAATTCCTTTGATTTTTGTTGCGCCGAGTACCTAACATAAAATTTTCTTGTGGTACCCTCGAGTATTTGGGTCCTTTGGGATTAACATTGAGACTTTTAGGTCTCCAATAATACTTAGAACTATTTTTAACCCGACACGTATTAGTTGTGTGACCATTTTTACCACAATAAAAACATGTAATAGTTCTAGAAGCATAATGACCAATATGCATAGAGACTTGGTTCTTTTTCATATCATTAATAACATTTGGCTTATAACCAAGTCCTAGTTTCACATGATCACAACATTGAACATCAAGAATTTTGGTCATTTTATCGGTACTCAAGTTGAACTTTAATAAATCCCTTTTCATGCAATCAATGTCTTTAACGAGAGTACTATTTTCCTTTTCAAGGTTTCTAACCTTATCAAGTGTGGTAGTGTGAGAATAAGAAAGTGATTCATATGAAACAAATAAACTATCCTTATCATTTTTCAAGGTGTTGAATTCCTTTTTCAAATTTTTGTATTTAATTAAAGAGCAAGCTCTGAAATTCATTTTGAAGCTCATCAAAATCAATTTGCAATTCATCATAACCATCATGCAATTCATTACTAAAGGAAATAGAAGAGTTAGAGCCTACCTTTTTGTCTTCTTTGATGCCCATTAGACATTGCTCGGCTTCTTCATCATCGAATGTAAGAAGTTTGTCCCATGTTGTTGTTCGGCTTTGGCCTTCAAGGCTTTGTGAAAGTGCTTTTTCTTTCTTTGCTCTTCTTTCTCTTTTGGCCAATTTGCAATATGGTGTCCGGGTTTTTCCTCATCTTCATCTTCCTCATCACTAGAATAATAATTTTTCGATTTTGAGGCAAGACCTTTTGGAGTTGATCCCATACCCGGTTGATAAGTTGATGCCTTTGAGTTACTCCTTTCATTGATATAAACTTCATAGATGAGAAGATTTCCAATAAGCTCATCAAAATTTAGAGTTTCCAAAATTTGAGCTTCCGTAATAGCGGTAACTTTTTCGGACCAAGAGGCAGGAAGAGCATTAAGAACTTTTGTAACCTTATCCTCTTCGAAAATAATTTTCCCAAGTGCAACTAGAGGATTTACAATATTGTCAAGCCTTTCAACCATTCTAGAAATATTTTCACCAATATTCATAGTGAAATTTTCGAACTCTTTGACCAACATGGTGTTTAGAGCTTGTTTCACTTTCTTTGTGCCTTCATAGATAATCTCCAATTTTTCGCAGACATCATGAGCGGATCAATACCTCTAATACGATTATATTCCGTAGCGGTAAGAGAACAATGAAGAATGTTAAGAGCTTTACCGTTTAAGGAGAATATTTTCTTGTCTTTATCATCAAACTCCTTGAGGGCTTCGGGGATTTGAGTTATGTCTTCCTTTTTCTTCATCGGGATGGATACTCTATTTATAACCGTGTTCCAAATATGGAACTCGCAATCTTGTAAGAAGCATTCCATTCGGTCCTTCCAAAATGCATAATTGTTGGAGTCGAGGAGAGGCGGTCTATTAAATGAAGCACCGGTTGGTAGATAACTCTCGTTCGTAGCCATGGATATTTCCTCTTTACTCGCAATGTGGAATGAGCTTTCCAAAGAGTTTGGCTCTGATACCACTTGTTAGTCCAAGTGGCTACGATAATCTAGAGAGAGGGATAAATAGATTATGCCGATATAGGTCCCAAGGGTGTGAGTGTAAGGTTTAGAAAGGGGGGTTGAATAAACCTTACCAACTTTTCAAATTAGTCCTTTTAAATATTCGAGTTAATACTTTACTGTTTGTGTCCTTGATGGACTGGCTAAGTTAGTTAATCGCAGAGTTAGTCACTCAACAGACTGATTGAGTGTTGATAGAATAACTCAATTTGTTTTGACTAAAGACTTAACTGTTGTGATTTGTTTTAAGTGGAAGACTTAACACCCTTGAATTTGGTTAAGTTTGTTTTAATACTCGGTTTTAGCGCTCGATTGATTATCAATTGGATTGCAAATTTATCAGCAAATATAAAAATAAGATGCGAGAAATTAAAGTCTTTGAAATGTAAATGACACAATAAGTTTTTATAGAGGATCCAAGATGGGGTAATTCTTCTACTCCTCTATTCTCCAACTCTGGAGGAATCCACTAAGTATTGATCAATATACAGAGTGGTTAACAGTCCAGATACAAGTCTTGATCACACACGGTGACTTGATCCTTTGGGACTCGGTGCGGAGATGCCTTGGTCACGCGCGGTGGCTTCTCGTATGACTCACTTCTTCACAGGGCGGTACTTGCTACTCTGACCCACTTGTTCAAGCTTCTTGGATTTGATCACGAAGCCCTCCAAAAACTTGAGACTCGTTCGACCTTTAACCTTCCTACAATCCTCCGTGGAATGTAGACCCCTTGATTCTTCAAAAATTTCCTCTTCAATGATTGAAGTTATCTTTCCTTCACGGTGAGTGTTGGATTGATTTCCTTCGTAATGTAAGGCTTGAGGATTGATCTTGAATGATTTGAGAATATATTAGGTTACGGTTCAAATGTTTGCTTGAATGTTCGTGGTTGAGGTAACCTACTCTCGAGTTATTCCTCGACTTTTTATAGTGATCTTTCAAAAATCGCCCGTTGAAGAGATAGGCTTATTTCTCGAAAGTCACTTGTGGTCGTTGGCTTGTCTTGTTGCGATCCTTGGAATTTCCATTTCCTCGTATGAATGATTCTTGACTTTTTGAGTTCGACATGGTGCGGTGCTTCCCATCAGTTTATTCCTTTTGCACGCTTGAACCGAGCACTTCAAGAAAGGCGAGTATGGAGGTATTACTTGTTTAAGTAATTCTCTTGATTTACGTGCAACGGATCTCTTTCGGATTGTCTTGACTTGATCGCATTTTCTTAACTTCCCCAGGTGACTTGAGTCGCTTCCAATCATTTGATGACTCTTACGTCACTTCAACCTTGAGACTTGGTGTGTTGAGTTGAGTTGACTGATACTTCACTGTTGCATCTCGGACCTTGATCGAGTTTCCGTCTTCTCTTCTTTGCCATACTCAGCTGCCTCGCAGCGGAGTCTTCCTTCTAG
The DNA here is from genome assembly GCA_016081115.2 of Rehmannia glutinosa. Taxonomy (NCBI): domain Eukaryota; kingdom Viridiplantae; phylum Streptophyta; class Magnoliopsida; order Lamiales; family Orobanchaceae; genus Rehmannia; species Rehmannia glutinosa. The sequence goes on from JABTTQ020003239.1 coordinate 20,394, forward strand.
TCTCCAGTTGTCTTCTTGCATGTTTATGCATAGCTGACTTAACTCAGCTCGACCAACCCTATTTATTACAATGCAATTTACAACAAAAATGGGGTGCCAACTTCTCTTCTAAGTTTTACATGGCATTCATCAAAATCTACAAAATAATTTCCCAACAATTTCCCCCTTTTTGATGATGCCAAAACTTAAAACATTCATACAATTATTTAACAACAAGGATACATACAGACAAATGTAGAACCACATAATGTATGTTTAGAATCGATCTTTTATTGATCATAACATTCTTGTTCTTTACATAGTTGTTTACAGAGTGTATCAGAGCTTAAGCCACAAAAAAATGTATCAGGGCTTAAACGGGGCTTAGACTAACCATGATGTTCTATATCTACTCACGTATAGAAATTGCATAATTTTATTCAATGTACAGAAGACTTACATAAAGTGTATTTACATAGTAAAATACATGAAGGGGTGGACATCAACACTTCATCTCCTTACGCCTCTTTCTTTTATCTTCTTGACTTTGTCATCTTGACCTTTTCCTTTTCTTCTCATCTTTGCCTTCCTTTTCTCATACGCCTTCCTTAAGGCGACTTCATCTCTTCTCAGTCTTTCTTGTCTTTCCTCCCATAGTTGAGTTTGTCTTTTATTTTCCTCTTCAATTCTCTTCACATACTCAAGCATTGTTCTTAGCCACTTGCGGGTTGGCTACTTCGTCAAATCAGCCCAATAGATCCCTCCTTTCTTGCCGGATCTATGAACTCAATGTTTTGGGTAGAGTTCTGTGGTGAAAACCTCTTCCTCCACCATCGCTTCTTCCTCCGCCTGCGGGCGTGTATTGTCTTGGGTCTTCTTTTTCCCGGTGAGTGACGTGAGTGAGTGACTAGCAGAGTGATTGCCGGTGGTTTCTTTGCATGTCGGCTTCTTCACATAATGTGAGACCTTTTTCCCAAGATACAAATCCCAGGCTTGAGCCATGGACATGTTTGCGAAATAACCTTGGATGCGAGCATCTTGAATTCATCAACGAGATCTTGGCTCGGCTCGGCATCGAAATGGCATAGGTGTCTCTGTCATTGGAATGCCTCCATGTTGTTTGAGAATATCCATAACTCGGGCATTCATCCTTCCTTCCACTTCCTTCATCCTCGCTTCAATTGTCTTTCTCTTTTCGGCCATTGTTAGTGAGTGTTGGAGTGGCAGTCATCGGGAGTTTTTGATAATATCATTGTGTGACAAGACCTTGTTGGGGGTTTTAGCAATCATCAAGGTCACATCTTTCGAACCTTCCCCCTCAATAGACTTCCCTTTCTTCTCTCTTATTACTTCCTCATTTTGTCTTTTCCTTTACAATCGCTTCCTCCTTCTCGACCCGAGGATCCTTTCGGCGCCTTTAGGTATTCATCTTCCCCCTTTTTGGCATCATCAAAGGAGAGAGGAACCCCTGGAAACAAGCTAGCAAGCAAGTCTAGTCTCTGCTGATAGTTGAATTCGCCGTCTGCTGCGGAGTAGCGCACGAAACTCGAGCGGGTGGTGTTGGATTGCTGCTTGCTACCAACTTCATCTCGGCCATGAGGAGGCGAATTTTCGATCCATATTCTCTTCCACACGCAGGAGCTCGTTCTTATTATGTTCACGCAGCAGACTTTATCTCTCGTAGTATGAGATTCATGCATTTGTTCAATGTGCTCTTGCAATTTTGTCTTTGCATCAGCATTCTCGGCCGCCCGGACTAACAACTTGTTGAACAATGTCATGAAATATCGAGCTTGTTCCACATGCATTGTTTGCTGCTGTTGCCACCACTCACGGATCCTGACTATTATGCCTCTCAAGTCAGCAGTAAGGTTGGCGTCCCTGTTATCCAGCCTCAGGTCCAGTGAGGCCTGGTGCCTCTCCATCCGTTCAATCTTAGCAAATAAGGCTTTGAATACCTCCCGAACTTCAACTGTCACCTCTGTTTCAGCTGACGGCCAAGCAACGTCAAAGTCATAGTCAGCTGGAATAATGGTGTCTGATGGAATAACAGGATCAGGTCTGTGGAAGCGCTCATGATCTTTAGCTGATTCTTCAGGGAGGTCAGGTACCTCCAGAGAGAAGGGAAATGATTCTACGAAAGGATCATCACGGGCAATTGGAATTTGTTCAATGATAATTGGTGCTCGTGAAGTCCCTTGTGGAGCCGAACCTGCTGCAGCTTGGGGAGCCTGCACAGTGGACTCTGTTTGGTGTCTGCATTGTGAAGTCGGCCCGACTGGCGAGCCTCATTATCTCAACAACTTTGTCGGTCTGAGTGGTTTTTCCAAATGAGTTGGTTGGTCCTCGGCCTTATCGAGCGTCATCGGACGATGATGAGATTTCCATGGGTGGCTCATCATCAAAGTGGAATGTTTGGCGAGTAGTCTTGAGGTCGACTTACTCGTGGTTGGAACATCCTCGGTGAGTCTTTGGGATCGATCCGCGGGGATGACTCGGCTTCATCGTCTCCTTCCGATCCCGAAAGGTTACATCGGGATTATCACGGGAATCGTGAAGAGCACGTATCTCCTTTTTCGATGGATCAATGATAGCGGGAGGATGTTCTGGCTTGGTTTTCTACCCGGAAGTCTCAACCTCTGTTGGCCTTCATTACCTCTGCAGTCTCAAGCGTAGCGAGGCCTTGGACATCCCTTTCGATGTCGGTGTCATTTGTCTTGGGGTCCTCGAGGTGGCATCCATTGGAGTCTCAACTCCATGGATTGCACTTTCATCGCCAGTATTAACTCCCGAGGCGATTCCGTCTTGTGCCTCGATCGCATCAGCAACGTCATTAGCTGCGCAGAGAAGCTTGATTGGCACCGGAGAGACGATCTGGCTATCGAGCCTCGTCATGACAACTTGATGTGTATTCTGTGATTGTTCCTTCTCCACTTCGCCTCCTAAATTCATTGTGGAGTCATTTGCACATCCTCCGACCTTGCCGCTGCGGTGGGAGGAGTTTCCCCTCGGTGGCACACCCGGTGAGTGACTTGGAATGGGGTCGCTCGTCTCCAAACTCATTTGTTCCCACTAAGTATTCGATCGTTGGGGCGGTGGTAAGACACCTTCATTAGGGGTTGGCTCGATTTGGGGTCCCCACTATCCCAGTTTCATCGCGATTCCTTAACACCTTCCAATGAATGATGCCGGGGAAGTGGTGGCGGCGACAACAATGGTGGCAATATCTTTGCGCACCACTCCCATTGGGTCTATTTCGGTGTGATTTGGAGGACTCTCCTGGTCTCTCCATCATTCTTTGCTCATGTAGGATTCGGACTCTTGCATTGCTTGCTGCATTTGCAACTCTTTCCGTGGCAACAACAGGGTCAGATCCTCATTACTTTACGATAGAACGTCGAAGTGAGAGTGTGTATGATCGGTGGTGCCGGTGAGAGGGCGATCTTGGCCTTCTCACGTGCTTCGTCGTCTCATTTGCTTTAGCCCGTTCGTTTTCTTTTCGAATCTGCAGTATATTGATACAATTATCTCGTCAAGGGCTTGCAAAGATTGTCAACCTCAAGAAACTTGAAGAGTTCTTTTTCTTCAGCAATGAACTCATGTCTTTCAAATTGCACTCTGGATAGGCTCAGCTTCCATTTTCTCCACTCTCGCAGACGATTTTGGATGTCTGGATACAATGGAGAGTACATGATTACATCGTCTTCATCATTCTCTTCTTTGGCCCTCGTTTCCGGGGATTAATGGTAGCGAGACTTTCTTTGCTCAACATCCTTAGTAGCCTCTGTTACAAGTGGAGAAACAACCCTGTTAACAGGTGATTCAGTTGTCTCAGCTATTCCTTGTTCCTCAGCTGTTCTATCTACAGCTGGGTCTTCGAGTTGCCTCTGCTGATCGGCCTCAGCAGACTTGGCCGTTTCATCGATCACGTCTGGAGACTCTACTTCTCGGCGAGTCTCGGGTATCTTCTCGGTGAGTGGGCGACTCGGCCCGGTTTCTCAAGCTCGGAATGCTTGAAAATTCTTCTTCTTCTTTTTGCTTGTACCAGAGGGATTTCTGGTTCAAATAAGGTTTCTTCTGAGTCCTGGGCAGCGGGGGCCGGTGCTGTTGTCTTCTTCTGAGGAGCTGACCGTCTTGGCTTATCAGTTCTCCTTTTCTTGACAACCGGAGAAGGTATTTGAGATTCCTTCTCTGTTGCGGCTGCAGGGGCAGGAGACACTTTATTGTGGGGGGGAGTGACTTGGCTGCGGGGCGGAGTAGATTTCTTTTTCTTTCTTTGCGGGGCGTGATCTTCTTAGTGCGGGCAGGGGCAGCCTTCTTCTTTGGTGGAGAGGAGACATTTGTATCTTGAGTGGTGGTGATTCCCCCTCACTCGTATCAGCCCTCTTGGCATACGCTCTCTTCTGTGCTCCAGATAGGTTTGATCTGAACATCCTCTTGTTTACATGGAACACCTTTCCATGTCGAAGAGGGACTCTTTTTACCTTCATCAGCCGGCCAATCACCAGGTCGTATCCTGGGGAACCTCCAAACGTTCCATCCTCCTTGAAGGATTTATTGCCAACGTTCTGGCAGAGTCTGCTGTAGACAAACTCAGCCCAGTTCACTTTCTGTTCTTCAATGATTGCAGCCATTACGATCAACTTTGCTTTAGACAGCTGGTCAAAGCTGCCAAATTTGATATCTATGCATTTGGCAACGATGTCCAGCAATTTGTGGTAGTCCTCCTTCAACAGCCTCTTATTAGTTGTGTAGACTACTTTCTCAGCATAGTCGGACTTGGCTACTTCCTTCCAAGCAGCAGTCAGGTCAACATCAGCTTCATTAATTTCCGACACTCCTTCCACCGGTAAAAAGCAGTGTTTTGCCAAATCCTTGGCAGTAATGATGAACTCCTTTCCATGAACAGAGGACTTGATGCCCTCATCGTGAACCTCAGCGTTCACGTAGAACTGTTCGACCTCTTCCACATAAGTCATCGGAAACTCCAACGTTAGAAACGGTTTCAGCCCAGACGTTTCAAATTTCTTAGCAATCTTCTTCACTAGGGTGTCGTCGGACCCCTGTTTCACCATACCATCAAAATCCACAAATAGACCCGGTGTGGATTTGCTTTCCTAGCTTGACAAAATCATGAGTGGATGCCATTTTCAAGTATTTTACCAAACGAAATTAAGAAATGGTCTGAGGATTGAAAGGGTTTTGAGAGAAAATTTTTGCTTTTGCTTTCGAGAGAGAGATGAACAGTTTTTTGGTAAAGTGTGAGAGAGAAACGGACGAAAATGGTTTAAGTATGGTTCATGAAAGGGCGTGCGGGTGGTTTTGAAATGTGATCAAAATCAACGGCTTAGATCTTGCACGCCGATTTGCATTTAATGTCTCGTATTTAATGCGACAACATTTATATCCAATCATAAGCTTGGTGTGCGCTTTTGCTTGTACACATCATAATTATGCTGACGTCATTCTTAAAAACATTCCCGCTTAGTAAAAGCGACTACATTTTTGTCACTTTGCTCACAAATGACTCAGCTTGTCCCTTAGCTGATTTAACTCTTCTTCCCTCACATGTAAATACTCATTTGTCCTAACTCGCATAACTGTCTTTCTTTCCGATCTGGTGATTCACTTGGTGATTTAAGAGTTGACTCTTTTTCCTCTTTTCGTGTTTCATTTCTTTTCTTTGAGTCTTCTCGAGTGTCAACTCACTCAATTAATCCTAACTCTGCTTGAGTTCTTCAAATCTTGATTCACATAATGGTTTTGTGAATATGTCAGCCAACTGCTTATCAGTTGAAATATATTCCAAGGTGATGTCCTTCTTTTCAACATGATCTCTTATGAAGTGTTATCTGACATCGATATGCTTTATTCTTGAGTGCAACACAGGATTTTGAGTGATTGCAATTGCACTTGTGTTATCACACATGATTGGAATTTCCTTTTCTTCAACTTCATAGTCTCTCAGCTGCTGTCTCATCCATAGGACTTGGGCACAATAGTTGCCAGCAACTATGTATTCTGCTTCAGCTGTGGAGGTGGCTATTGAATTTTGCTTTTTGCTAAACCAGAAATTAGCCTATTTCCAAGAATTTGACATGTGCCTGAGGTGCTCTTCCTGTCAACTCTACATCCAGCGTAGTCAGAGTCTGAATAACCAATTAGATTGAATCCGCCTTCCTTTGGATACCATAAGCCAACTTCTTGGCTTCCTTTCAAATATCTCAAGATCCTCTTGCATTTTTGCGTCATGTGGCTTTCTTTTGGAGCAGATTGAAATCTTGCACATACACCTACATCAAAGGTGATGTCCGCCCGCTTCTTTGTAAGATAGAGCAATGATCCAATAAGTGCTCATATCTTGTTTGATCTACAGGCTTGCCATCCGCATCCATGTCCATTTTGGTGATGTATTCATTGGTATTTTTCTGAAGACTTCTCTTCCATACCAAATTTCTTCATTAAGTCTCTGGTGTATTTTGTTTGACTTATGAAGGTTCCATCCTTTAGCTGTTTCACTTGGATTCCAAGGAAGAATGTCAGCTCTCTTATCATGCTCATTTCGAATTTGCTTTGCATAAGATTTGAAAATCTATCACACAGCTCTTTGTTTGTGGATCCAAAAATGATGTCATCCACATATATTTGAACAAGCTGTATACTCTTCCTATCTTGAATTCTGAAGAGTGTTCTATCCACTTTTCCTTTTGTGAATCCATTCTCAGTCAGGAGTTGTGATAATGTATCATACCATGCTCTGGGTGTTTGTTTCAATCCATATAGAGCTTTCTTGAGTTTGTATACCTTATCTCCAAGAGTCTTCTGCTCAAATCCTGGAGGTTGTTCGACATATACTTCTTCTTCCAATAAACCATTAAGAAATGCACTTTTTACATCCATTTGATACACAATAAAGTTCTTGTGAGCTGCATAGGCAAGAAACATCCTTATGGCTTCCAATCTTGCCACAGGAGCAAATGTTTCATCAAAATCTATCCCTTCTTCTTGGCAATATCCTTTGGCTACCAATCTTGCTTTGTTTCTTACCACAGAACCTTCCTCATTCATCTTGTTTCTGAATACCCATTTAGTGCCAATAACATTTTGATGGGTGGGTCTTTGAACCAATTCCCATACTTTATTTCTTTCAAACTGATTCAGCTCTTCTTGCATAGCTTGAATCCAATGTGTGTCATCCAATGCTTGTGACACATCTTTAGGCTCTATTTGTGAGATGAAGCATGTGAACATTGCTTCTTGTTGAGTTCTGGATCTCGTTTTGACACCTTCTCTTACATCTCCAATGACTAGTTCTGGTGGATGGTCTCTCAGCCATCTTACATCAGGTTGGAGTAAGTTAGCTGGATTCAATCGTCTTGCAGCTGTGTTTCTTTGATCACTCTCTCGTCATCACTTAGCTGCAGATTTTCCGATCTGTTTTTGAGACTCAGCTATCTCATCTTCATCTGGGTTTATAATTCCAGCTTCTGCATGGTTGGTTGATTCAGCTTATCAGCTGACTCTTCAATGTCTTTTCCATTTACATTTGGCTCATCAAACACCACATGAATGGATTCCTCTGTAACCATGGTCCTCTTGTTGAGTACTCTGTAGGCTTTGCTTTTGCTGAGTATCCCAAGAAGATACCTTCATCAGCTTTAGCATCAAAAACCTTTAAATTATCTTTGCCATTGTTATGGATGAAGCATTTGCATCCAAATATTCTAAAATATGCAACATTTGGCTTTCTCCCTGTCCAAATCTCATAGGAGTCTTTGTCATTTTGTCTGTTTATCATGCATCTATTTTGAGTATAGCATCTTTGTGTTTATCGCTTGACCCAAAATCTTTTAGGTAGCCCTGCTTGCCTAACATGGTCCTTGCTTTGCTTCTTTAAGAGTTCTATTCCTTTTTTCTGCAACTCCATTTTGTTGTGGAGTCCTTGCTGCAGATAATTCATGACCAATACCATTTTCAATACAATACTGAGTGATTATACCATTGACAAACTCAGTTCCTCTGTCAGATCTTATTTTGATAATGGTTTGACTTTTCTCATTTTGAATCCTCTTCATCAGTTGTGGTAGTTTCTGCAGAGTTTCTTTCTTCTTACACATGAATATTGTCCATGTATATCTTGAGTAGTCATCTACTACCACCAAGGTGTATTTCTTCCCACTTATGCTAGCTGGTTCAACTGGACCAAATAGATCCATATGTAGCAGGTGCAATATTCTTGTTGAAGATGGACATGTCTTTTCTTTGAATGATGATTTGATTTGTTTTCCCTTCTGACATGCATCACATATACTCTCCTTCTTGTATACTGAGTCTGGAAGTCCTTCCACAAGATTGCTTCTGGCAAGCTTGTTAATTGTTTTGAAATTCAGGTGACTCAGCTTCTTGTGCCACAGCCAACTTGATTCAGCTGTGCTCTTTGCTAACAGACAGGTGCTTGGTGTTGCAGTTGACCAATCCACGACATACATGTTCTTTTGTCTGCATCCTTGCAACACAACTTCATTTGGCATATACCCATGTTAAATCCAACATTATAACCCTTGTCACAGAGTTGGCTGATGCTTAGCAAGTTGAAGTTGAGTCCTTCAACATATGCAACATCTGTGATTTCTAATCCATTTTTCTTGATGGATCCAATGCCTCTTATTTCTCCTGGAGCTTCATTTCCTCCAAATATGACTTTTGCACCTCTGACTTCCTTGAATTTTGACAGATTTTTCTTGTTTCCTGTCATGTGTCTGGAACAGCCACTATCCATGTACCAGGTTCCTTGGCACTCAGTTGTTCCTTGAACCTGCAATCAAGGAAATTAAGTTTTAGGTACCCATACTTGCCTGGGTCCTGAGGGGTTAGTATTGTAAGATGATCCAACCAACCTATAGCCAAATGATTTGACTCTAAGGGGTTGCCATCTATCAGTGCCATAATCATAATTAATTTTGGCAACCGCTTGGGGTTCTAGGTTCATGTTTGTCTCTTTTGTCCGTATGCATGTGTATGTGTTTTAGCAATTGTCTTCTTTGGGTAGTTGTGATATCTCGAGTGTAGTGCCTAGGTGCATATGTGTGTTTGATGAAAGCTCATGTGCCTTTGGAATGACCTTTCTTGAGTTCTAGGCCTTTGCCATTTGGGCTTATATTCTATAGGTCTTTGTTGATAGTTCACATTATTCCAATCGGCTTGGCTTGGGTACTTTCTACCATTCCCTTCATATGTGTTTCTTTTATAAAACTTACGGGGTTTTTGGTAGCTCTGTTTCTTCTTTACTGAGTATTTCTGTTTGGAGTTTCTTTGAGGAACTTGGCTGGATTTCTTCTCAGCTGTCTTCTCAGCACACTCAACTGGCTGTTTTCCTTTTCCTCTATAACCAAGGCCAGTTTGCTTGTGATTGTGATTTGGAATAAATGTTCCTTGGCCAGGTTGGTTTTGTTCCTTGGCCATCAAACAGATCAAAGCTTCTTCTTCGAGTCACTTGAGTAGTCGAAACTTCACTACTCTCTGAATCGTTGTGTCTTTTGACTTGGCTGTCTCAGCAGTCTCTGCAGCCAACATTGCCTTTTTCTTTTCTTATCTTCTTTCTCTGAAGACCTTTCTTTCTTCTTCATTCATGTATTTGTTGACTACAGGATATGAGCAATCAACTGCATAGTGACCTGGTTGCCTGCAGTTCCAGCATAGATTTTCAACCTTTTGATTAGCTCTTTCCATTCTTGGATTGTCAGCCCTTTCATATTCAACTTTTTGATGCTCTGCTCTCTTGGTTGGCCTATCTTCCTTGACTTGGAGGAGCTGCGTGTCTTACGGAGGATTCGCCCTTGCCTCTCTTGTAGTTCTTATTGAAGAACTTGTTAAACCTTTAACCATCGGGGCTATTTCCTCTTGGTCAATGACTTCTTTGACCTCGGCTCTCTTGCCATCCTTAACAATTAAAGTAGCTATTTTGGGCACAGCTGTCTCCTCCTGGTCTTTTCTTCTCAGCTCAAATTCATAGGCTTTGAGATCTGAGAATAGCTCATGGTTGAATGTCTTGGATAGGTCCATGGAATGTCTTAGTGCCATGACCTTCATTTCCCATTCAATTGGGAGACTTCTTAGAATCGTCATACACATTTCTTCGTGTATATTCTTTTCCAAGTGCGAGATAGCTCATTGGTAATTTCGTGAACCGAGCATCCAGTTGATCTAAGGTCTCTCTGCGATCATTTTGAAATTCTCAAATTTACAGACAAAGAATCGATAGTTTATTTTCCTTGATTTGCTCACGAGCCTTCGGATCAATGTTAGCTTGTCCCGATTTCTTTAGTCGTTTTGCATGATTTGACTTTATTGAACATGGCTTTGTCCAAGGTTTTGTAAAGAATGTCCTTGGCCACATTGTCCAAGTTATATCTTTTTTGTCATCATTTGTCCATTCACTCTTGGTTTTCAACCATGACTGTCCGGGAGCAACATCCTCTTCACCTTCACCGCACTCTTCTTACAACAATGTGTTCACTTTTAAAATTTGCAGTGGCCCATCCTCTATCACTATCCACATCTCATCGTGTAATCTTTGATAGATGAGCACGCATACGAATTTTCCAATCATCAAATTCTTCAATTGTGAACATAGGGATGCGTGTTAAATTTGCTTCCATGATGATAACTTTTCTTTGGTAAAAATAGTTTTGAAGGATCAAGTACTAAAACAGGACTTTGAAAAATTTGGAGATCTAGTTCGGTAACTGAATGCGGAAGGCTCAATGAACCAACCGCTCGATACCACTTGTAGGTCCCAAGGGTGTGAGTGTAAGGTTTAGAAGGGGGTTGAATAAACCTTACCAACTTTTCAAATTAGTCCTTTTAAATATTGAGTTAATACTTCACAAACTATGTCCTTGATGGATGACTAAGTTAGTTAATCGTGAGTTAGTCACTCACCAATGACTGACGAAATTTGTTGATAGAATAACTCAATTGTTTTGACTAAAGACTTAACTCATTTCGTGATTTGTTTTCATTGGAAGACTTAACACCCTTGAATTTGGTTAAGTTTGTTTTAATACTCGTTTTTAGCGCTCGATTGATTATCAATTAGATTGCAAATTTATCAGAGATATAAAAATAAGATGCGTAAATTAAAGTCTTTGAAATGTAAATGACACAATAAGTTTTTATAGAGGTTCGAAGATGGGGTAATTCTTCTACTCCTCTCTTCTCCAACTCATGGAAGAATCCACTAAGTATTGATCAATATACGAGTGGTTAATGAGTCGAGATACAAGTCTTGATCACACAACCGACTTGATCCTTTGGGACTCGATGCTGGAGATGCCTTGGTCACGCACCGGCTTCTCGTATGACTCAGCCTTCTTCACAGGCGCGCTTTGCTACTACATCCCACTTGTTCAAGCTTCTTGGATTTGATCACGAAGCCCTCCAAAAACTTGAGACTGGTTCGACCTTGAACCTTCCTACAATACAATCCTCTGTGGAATGTAGACCCCTTGATTCTTCAAAAATTTCCTCTTCAACCGATTGAAGTTATCTTTCCTTCACAGTGAGTGTTGGATTGATTTCCTTCGTAATGTAGGCTTGAGGATTGATCTTGAATGATTTGAGAATATATTAGGTTACGGTTCAAATGTTTGCTTGAATGTTCGTGGTTCAGGTAACCTACTCTCAGAGTTATTCCTCGGCCTTTTATATTGATCTTTCAAAAATATGCCCGTTGAAGAGATAGGCTTATTTTTGAAAGTCACTTGTGGTCGTTGGCTTGTCTTATTCTGATCCTTGGAATTTCCATTTTCTCGTATGAATGATTCTTGACTTTTCGTAGAGTTCGACATGGTGCGGTGCTTCCCATCGGTTTATTCCTTTTGCACGCTCGAACCGAGCACTTCAAGAAAGGCGTATGGAGGTATTACTTGTTTAAGTAATTCTCTTGATTTACGTGCAACGGATCTCTTTCATTGTCTTGACTTGATCGCATTTTCTTAACTTCCCCAGGTGACTTCGAGTCAACTTCCAATCATTTGATGACTCTTGTCACTTCAACCTTGAGACTTGGCTATCTTGAGTTGACTTGATCGTGATACTTCACTCATTGCATCTGTTTGCACCTTGATCGAGTTTAGTCTTCTCTTCTTTGCCATACTCAGTGCCTCGCGAGTCTTCCTTCTAGTCTCCAGTTGTCTTCTTGCATGTTTAGGCATAGCTGACTTAACTCAGCTCGACCAGCCCTATTTATTACAATGCAATTTACAACAAAAATGGGGTGCCAGCTTCTATTCTAAGTTTTACATGGCATTCATCAAAATCTACAAAATAATTTCCCAACAGTCGATTTTCTGAACTTCGCCCTCTTTTTCGAATGAATAAGTAATGACAAGAATGAAGGTGTAGGAAAATAAACAACACGCGTCGATTTATAAAGGTTCAACCCACCTAGGGCTTAATCCTCTACCACTCCAGTATCTCCGGGATGGATTTTAAAAAGAAAAAAAGATTTTATTAATAATTACAAAATTATTACAACTTCACCTTGAAGAGTACCACACTCTTCTTACACCACCTCTTTGAAGATTACCACAATCTTCTAACTACAACACCTTGTGAAGATTACCACAATCTTCCACCTTGAAGAGCACCAAACTCTCCAACACCTCGAAAAGCACCAAACTCTCCAACACCTCGAAGAGCACCAAACTCTTCCACAAGAAGATTACCACAATCTTCTTACACCTAACACCTAAGATCACCCAAGTGTTCTTACCATAAGAACACTCATAAGGATATCTTGTGTTGAATGATGAACCCAAATTCAACATTACAACTCGACAATGAATAATACAATTGAAGTGCAAGTGTAATCAAGAATCAAGTTGGTCAGATTGTTATCGTATGAGGAATATAAATTGACCTGGTTAAAGTTGAAGTTATTAATGAATGGAGTATAGTTACGATTGTGAATGAAGTTCAATGTTTCTAGACCCATTTGGGTATTACATAAGGTTTATAGAAAGAATTTTTTTTAGAGCTCAACACCAGAGACTAGACTTGCAGGAAAATGTGAAGTTTTAGTGGAGCGAGAAGTGTGTGGAGGATTTCTAAGAAGTTAAATAAGGATTGACCAGTTTTCCAGTAGAATAAGAATACTTGACGAGAGAGTTTGCTAAGTTGATAATCGAGGTTGTCACACCTTTTTTTGGATTGAACCAATTACTACAACAATGGTTGAATGACTTGTACTTAGAGATACGATTTATGACGCACAAGTGACATATAAGTTTTAGGTAAGAAGAGAAACCATGATCTAATTGCAGACCTCAATGGATTTGTTATAGTCGTTAATGGTGTACTAGCCTGCAAATGATTTTTGGTTTTACTTAAGGAAGAACTGTGACATTAGGTTAAACACATTGGATATCGTACACCGCTCACCTATGAGTTACAAAGATTTGTCTAGATATGCAAAATGTATTTTTGGTGAAGGAATATGATAGGAAGTATTGGAACTTTATGGATAGATGCATGACACGCCAACAAGTTAAGATCAAATACCAACGACTGACAAGATATTTGTTAAGACACATGATATCCTCGAATGAAAGTTGAAAGCATGTATATATTGACTTTGTTGTAAGTTAGTTGCGACCAACTAAGAAAAATCACGAGATGGAATATTTTTGACCGATTGACCAAATCTACACACTTTTGCAGATGACATATAGTTAGAGCAATTAGTCCAATTGTACACAAGAGAAATAGCGAGACTATCAGAGAGATACTAGTTAACTTTGAATGTTTGGAGAAACTTGCAACGATATAGGGGAATAAGATTAAATTTTAGTGGGCTACAATATCTATAGACGGATGGACAAACTGAAAGAACAATAGAATCTTAAGAGACATGTATTTCGGATTTTCGGAGTAATTTGGAGGCATATTTACTTTTAGTGGATTTTTCTTATAATAATAGTTGAGATGGCCAGGACGAGGCAACTTGGGAATGAAATGATGAGATTCTAGAAAGATATTTAGACTTTATTAGAGTTTGAATTAAGTTGACTAAAATTCGAGGACGAAATTTTTTAAGAAGGGGAGTTTGTAACACCCGGGAAAACAAAGGGTATATTTAATTAGTTAGATGGCCCATTAGTGAATTATTATTATTATTGGGTTTATTATCCAATTACTTGGCCCATGAGGAATCCTAAGGTGTTTGGGAAACTAGCTAGGGTAATTATATCAGGACTCTTTTGTTATTAGGGTTTTATTATACCACATTAGAGGGGACCAAAAGGAAACACGTTCCAGCTCTATTCTCTGTGCCACCACAGCCCCATCGTCTACCATACAACCTCGACGAAGTTTTTCTTCAACGCCATGATCTCTCAATTGCCTTTCCTATTTCATTATCAACTCCTAAGGTAATTTTCTTATAAATTTCGAAACCCAATCTATATTGTTCATAATTTTATGAAATTTTAATATGTTATTCTTCATGACGTTTTATCGTACGGTTAAAATCTCATATTAATCCGATGAGTACTTTGGTAGTTATTGAATTTTCAAACTAAGATGCCTGAATTTATGTTGTCCCCTGTTTTTGTTTTAGAAAATCCAAAACCCTACTTATACATATCAAATATTCGTGACATTTTAATATGTTATGTTATCATATGTTTAAAATATGAATTTAAAATTTCATATACGTTTGAGTTGTATTTTATTTTATATGAAATTCGCATTCACGCTTTCCAAATCTTGAATATACTCTGTTTCTGATTTATAAATTCTAGAAACCATGTATAATGACCTTCAAAATATCTGAATTTTGGATATGTTATATATTATAATATTTTATACCGTGTGGTAAAATATCAGATCATTTTAACTTATATTTATTTAAATATCAATTAGTTTCCAAGATGTTACAGTTTTAGTAATGACAAACATTTCCGTTTATAAAATTCAAAATCTAAAGTTAACGAATTTAATATTTTATGATTTTTGGATATGTTATATTTTGATGTGTATATTATACGTTGTTAAAGTTTAAAATCATATAGTACTATATTTATTCAAATATGATTTTTCTCCCTTAGCTATGCAGGTTTTAATGTTACAGTAATTTCAGTTTCACAAATTCAAAATCCATAGCTATGTATTTCTAATCTTCTTGAAATTTTTATATGATATCTATTTTTACGTTTATTACCTACTGTAAAAATACTAAATAATTACAGTATATGGTTTATGAGAAAATATTATTCAATCCCAACTACACAGTGATTTTAGTATTGTTCAAACCAACCAAGTTGAACCCTAAACCTTAGGAAAATACCGTGAGCTTCCACGAATGTTATTTTAGTGCTTCCGATATCGAGGTTAATACTTAAGTTTTGACTTCTAGGACTAAGAAGTATATATTTCCATGTTAGGCGACGAGGACGGCAAGCTCTGAAGTTCAATAGGGATATTGCATCAAATCATTCTACTATTTTTCAAGCAAAGTAAACTTTATTGTCCTTGTTAAATGCTTAGATTATTTTGCATGAATGTGTAGTACAGTTGCTTAGGCACTATTGAGCCAGGGACTGAAGAGGTCCGGGGTCGATGTATCCCTCAGGTGGAACCCCTGCAGTGCAACTATTGTCCATGTCTACGGTTTTTCAAAAGATCTATGCTATGTCCTATTGGATTGTATTTGCATGTCTATGTGAGATATCTGTGTATTTAGCTTGGACAATTTATACTCCACTGAGCTGTGTCTCTCCCCCCACATATAACAAACTTTTCAGGTTAAGGAGTCGGAGATGGTTATTGGCGGTGGATAATGGGTGGCCTGTGAAACTACTGGAGTAATGTTTTTTTTTTAAATATTGTTTTCAATTGAGTAAAAAATTATTATACGAATTATGATTTCCCTATGAAACTGCTAGAGTGATGTCTTTTTCTAAATGTTAATTTTCAATTGAATAAGAAATTGTTAAAAATATTATTATTTTCAAGGTATTTACCTACTATGCTAGACTTTGATTTGTGTTGAGAACAAATGTACAGTTTCTAGGAAAATTTCGAGTTGAGATAATAAATGATGAGTTACTATGATTTTCTAAGTTTATTTATGCAAATAGACTAGAAGGGATATTTTTTTATATAGATTAGTAAATGTCCGATTTTCTTAGAAATAAATGAATACATGAATTTTCTACACTTTATAATTTGCTTTCGCTGTTGCTATTGAATTTTGAAAGAAATATATTTATAGACCTACTTCCTCTTATAAATAAATGTATGTATGCGATTTTTTTTAAAGTCTTTCGCTGTCAAATGGTCTGTTAGAATTGTATGTAGATGTCAAATTTTATTCAAATTATTTTATGTGATTGTTTCCACTGTAATTATTGTTCTTTTGAAAATTAAATGGCTCGCCATAATGAGTTGTCTTTCTCATGTTTCTTATGTTTAAAAAAATAGTATTCAGCGAAATGAATGTATGTGTATATTTTTATAGTCCAAATTTCGTGGCGTTACAGGTGGTATCAGAGCAGGTTTACCTTCCTGTAGACTTGCAAAAAAAAATTTTTACATGTAGTTTTCGTGTGTGTATACTCTGATAAAGGAATAAGTATGTTTTTTTTAAATAAATGAAAAGAGCTACGAATCCACCACCGCTATGCCACACCAACTACAAAGCCAATGTACAAAGTTAAATTTTCAAAAGTTCTATTGCTACTTTCTATCTCTTCGCCATTGCTATCGCTCTCTTCGACAAATTACACGATTTCTATTGTGGAAAAAAAATGATTTACTTTATTTATTGATGCAATACATATGTACCATAGAGCTATTGACTACTAGGTTTTGACACATTGTATGTGAATATGGAAAGGATAATATAAACTCTAGAGGACTTGGAAGAGGACCCCTGTGATAGAATACATGAGATTCATTACGAATTTATAAGCGATCGAGAATGTCAGGATTGACTATGAGTAGAATACTAGCAACATAGATTTTGTATAGACTTTAATGGCTTTCAAGTTGAATATTCATGATTTACGCCATGTTCATTTTTTTAAGAGTTAATGATGATACTTGGAGATGGTTATGATGTTAATATAGCAATTGGAAAAGGCACTAATTCTTATTCGGATGTCTAAAGTCATGAAAATGAAGGTTAATGGAAATGATTTAGAATTGGATTTATATGTTATAGGAATGAGAGATTTTGATGTGATCTTAAGCATGTACTAACTTCATAAGAGTCAATAAATTACATAAGGAAGTAATATTTCAATGCATAAGTTTATTTTTCTATGGAACAAAGGCTAGTACAGTACCCCAAATTTTGTCAGGAAAGAAGGAAAAGTTTAAGGAAAGAAATTGTCTGAGGTAATTGGATATTGATGTAAGCCACCAATATTTTGATTTGATAATGGTCAATGTGCTAATTATTCGAGGCTATGATTATATTTTTAGAAACTTTTATTTGGGATTCCATATGATAGACTTGTAGATTTCACCATTGACTTTTTACTTGGGACGATACGGTATCAAATTCACCCATAGGATGGCATTGAAGGAATTATAAGAATTGAATGTGCAATTATAAGAATTATTGGTTAATGGACTTATCCAACTTAGAGTATCACCATGAGAAGAGTCAATCATGTTAAGATAAGATGGATCTATGGAGTATATTGATTATATGGAGAATTTACTGGATTACAAAACAAGTACCCAGTGCTAAGAATAAATGATTCATTTGATTACTTAAAGGATCTAGTGTCTTATTTAGGATCTATTTGAGGTCTCGATATCACCCACTGAATTTCAATGAGTTAAATTGTGGTTAGACTGTATAATTTTGGTTGGTCAGATTGTTATTGTATGAGGAATACAAATTGACCTGGTTAAAGTTGAAGTTATTAATGAATGGAGTATAGGTACGATTGTGAATGAGGTTCAATATTGTTTCTAGACCCATTTGGGTATTACATAAGGTTTATAGAAAGTATTTTTTTTAGAGATAAACACCAGAGACTAGACTTGCAGGAAAATGTGAAGTTTCAGTGGAGCGAGAAGTGTGCGGAGGATTTCTAAGAAGTTAAATAAGGATTGACCAGTTTAACAGTAGAATAAGAATACTTGACGAGAGAGTTTGCTAAGTTGATAATCGAGGTTGTCACATCTTTTTGTGGATTGAACCAATTACTACAACAATGGTTGAATGACTTGTACTTAGAGATACGATTTATGAGGCACAAGTGACATATAAGTTTTATGGTGTACTAGCCTACAAATGAATTTTGGTTTTACTTATAGGAAGAACTATGACATTAGGTTAAACAAATTGGATATCGTACACCGCTCACCTATGAGTTACAAAGATTTGTCTAGATATGAAAAATATATTTTTAGTGAAGGAATATGATAGGAAGTATTGGAACTTTATGGATAGATGCATGACACGCTAACAAGTTAAGATCAAACACCAACGACTGACAAGATATTTGTTAAGACACATGATATCCTCGAACGAAAGTTGAAAGCATATATATATTGACTTTGTTGTAAGTTAGTCGCGACCAACTAAGAAAAATCACGAGATGGAATATTTTTGACCGATTGACCAAATCAACACACTTTTACAGATGACATATGGTTTAGAGCAATTCGTCCAATTGTACACAAGAGAAATAGCGAGACTATCAGAGAGATACTAGTTAACTTTGAATGTTTGGAGAAACTTGCAACGATATAGGGGAATAAGATTAAATTTTAGTGGGCTACAACATCTATAGACGGATGGACAAACTGAAAGAACAATAGAATCCTAAGAGACATGTATTTCGGATTTTCGGAGTAATTTGGAGGCATAATTACTTTTAGTGGATTTTTCTTATAACAATAGTTGAGATGGCCAGGACGAGGCAACTTGGGAATTAAAAGATGAGATTCTAGAAAGATATTTAGACGTTATTAGAGTTTGAATTAAGTTGACTAAATTTCGAGGACGAAATTTTTTTAAGAAGGGGAGTTTGTAACACCCGGGAAAAAAAGGGTGTATTTAATTAGTTAGATGGCCCATTAGTGAATTATTATTATTATTTGGTTTATTATCCAATTACTTGGCACATGAGGAATCCTAAGGTGTTTGGGAAACTAGCTAGGGTAATTATATTAGGACTCTTTTGTTATTAGGGTTTTATTATACCACATTAGAGGGGACCAAAAGCAAACATGTTCCAGCTCTATTCTCTGCGCCACCGCAGCCCCATCATCTACCATACAACCTCGACGAAGTTTTTCTTCAACGCCATTATCCCTCAATTGCCTTTCCTATTTCATTCTCAACCCCTAAGGTAATTTCCTTATAAATTTCGAAACCCAATCTATATTGTTCATAATTTTATAAAATTTTAATATGTTATTCTTCATGACGTTTTTATCGAACGGTTAAAATCTCATATTAATCCGATGATTACTTTGGTAGTTATTGAATTTTCAAACTAAGATGCCAGAATTTATGTTGTCCCCTGTTTTTGTTTTAGAAAATCCAAAACCCTAGTTATACATATCCAAAATTAGTGAAATTTTAATATGTTATGTTATCATATGTTTAAAATATTAAGTTAAAATTCATATACTTTTAAGTTGTATTTTATTTTATATGAAATTCGCATTCACGCTTTCCAAATCTTGAATATACTCTGTTTTTGATTTATAAATTCTAGAAACCATGTATAAAGACCTTCAAAATATCTGAATTTTGGATATGTTATATATTATAATATTTTGTACCGTGTGGTAAAATATCAGATCAGTTTTACTTATTTTATTTAAATATTAAATAGTTTCCAAGATGTTACAGTTTTAGCAATGACAAACGTTTCAGTTTATAAAATTCAAAATCTAAAGTTAACGAATTTCATATTTTATGATTTTTGGATATGTTATACTTTGATGTGTATATTATATGTTGTTAAAGTTTAAAATCATATAGTACTATATTTATTCAAATATAATTTTTCTCCCTTAGCTATGCAGGTTTTAATGTTTCAGTAATATCAGTTTCACAAATTCAAAATCCATAGCTAAATATTTCTATCTTCCTGAAAGTTTTATATGATATCTATTTTTGCGTTTATTACCTACTGTAAAAATACTAAATAATTCCAGTATACGGTTTATGAGAAAATATTATTCGATCCCAACTACGCAGTGATTTTAGTATTGTTCAAACCAACCAAGTTGAACCCTAAACCTTAGCAAAATACCGTGAGCTTCCACGGATGTTATTTTAGTGCTTCTGATATCGAGGTTCATACTTAAGTTTTGACTTCTAGGACTAAGAAGTATATATTTCCATGTTAGGCGACGAGGATGGCGAGCTCTGAAGTTCAATAGGGATATTGCATCAAATCATTCTACTATTTTTCAAGCAAAGTTTCGAGGTGGGTTTCTTTTCTAAACTTTATTGTCCTTGTTAAATGCTTATATTATTTTGCATGAATGTGTAGTACAGTTGCTTAGGCACTATTGAGTCAGGGACTCAAGAGGTCCGGGGTCGATGTATCCCTCAGGTGGAACCCCTGCAGTGCAACTATTGTCCATGTCTATGGTTTTTCAAAAGATCTATGCTATGTCCTATTGGATTGTATTTGCATGCCTATGTGAGATATCTGTATATTTAGCTTGGACAATTTATACTCTACTGAGCTGTGTCGCTCACCCCACATATAACAAACTTTTCAGGTTAAGGAGTCGGCGATGGTTATTGGCGGTGGATAATGGGTGGCCTATGAAACTACTGGAGTAATATTTTTTTTTAAATATTGTTTTCAATTGAGTAAGAAATTATTATACGAATTATGATTTCCCTATGAAACCGGTAGAGTGATGTATTTTTCTAAATGTTAATTTTCAATTAAATAAGAAATTATTAAAAATATTATTATTTTCAAAGTATTTACCTACGATGCTAGACTTTGATTTGTGTTGAAAACAAATATATAGTTTCTAGGAAAATTTCGAGTTGAGATAATAAATGATGAATTACTATGATTTTCTAAGTGTATTTATGCAAATAGACTAAAAGGGATATTTTTTTATTTGATTAGTAAATGTCGATTTTCTTAGAAATAAATGAATACATGAATTTTCTACACTTTATAATTTCCTTTCGCTGTTGCTATTGAATTTTGAAAGAAATATATTTACAGACCTATTTCCTCTTATAAATAAATGTATGTACGCGATTTTTTTAAAGTCTTTCGCTGTCAAATGGTCTGTTAGGATTATATGTAGATGTCAAATTTTATTCAAATTATTTTATGTGATTGTTTCCACTGTAATTATTGTTCTTTTGAAAATTAAATGGCTCGCCATAACGAGTTGTATTTCTCATGTTTCTTATGTTTAAAAAAAAGTATTCGGCAAAATGAATGTATGTGTATATTTTTATAGTCCAAAATTTCGGGGCGTTACAGAATTTGCTGTCAAAACGGTAGGGCAACCATCGACTTCTAATAAAGAATTGAAAATGATACGGCAAAATCAGGGACCGGTCAACGAGGGCCTCGACCCGGTCGACCTAGGGTCCGACGGTCGGCCTACTGACCGGTTGGACATCACCAAAATGTGATACAGAGTGTTCTGGCTTTCATTTCTTCTTTTCAGATACCGGTTGATGTCTGCGAGACCGGTCGACCTCCAGGAAATTTTCAAACATCTCGTTTCTGTTTTTGGAAATTATCTTCCAGACAAAGGTTGCCTTATAGGGCAACCGGTTGAACACGAGACAGAAGTATTGTCCAATTTTTGTCGAAAACAAACTTCAAGAAATACTCCAAAAAATTAGTAAAAACATTTTAGATCGATCGGGAATATTTGGACACATTTAGAAACATTGTTTTGGTGTAAAAACACATTAAAATAAAATCATCAAAATCATGATAAAAATATTTATCTAACATAGGGTTGGGGTTGGGGTAAGGTAAATAGAGAGGAATTTGAGGGAAAGTTTAGTGGGGAAGAAAAGTAAAGGAAAAAAAAGGAGAAAAAGGGAAAGGAAGAAAAAAAAAAGAAAAAAAAAAAGAGAAATAGGAATTTTTGACTTTTAGGATTCCCATTTTTAATCAAGCAAGCCAATTTTTTGTTACCCAATTAATTTTAATTATATTATATTTGTATATATAGGATATGGATCAAATAGGTCCTCCTACTTGAGGTGAGTCCATGGGGACACATCCTAACCATAGATCAACAATTTTGGGTGGTCCAGATTTTTAGGGCTTTTTTATGTTTATTTTTTGTTTCAGCAATTAAAAAGGGTAGGGTGGTAATTTGACACTTTAGAATCAGTTACTAAGATTTCATTCCCTCTTTCACACGATTTTACCCACTCTTCACGCACACTCTCTCTCCAGCATTTTAGTTTCAAAAAAAATTCTCTGTTGCTTATGTAGTATAGGGTTGTTGCTTATGACTTGCTTATGTAGTTAATGTATCTGTGATGCATGTGTAGTGTATATTCATTGCTTATGTAGTATAGGTTTATCGCTTATGTAGTATGGGTTTATTGCTTATGACTTGCTTATTTAGTTAATGTATTCGTGGTGTATATGTAGTGTATATTCGTTGCTTATGTAATATAAACTTGTTGCTTATGTAGTATGAGTTTGTTGCTTATGACTTGCTTATGTAGTTAATGTATCCGTGGTGCGTACGTAGTGTATATTCATTGCTTATGTAGTATAAACTTGTTGCTTATGTAGTATGAGTTTGTTTCTATGACTTGCTGATGTAGTTAATGTATTCGTGGTGCATACATAGTGTATATTTGTTGCTTATGTAGTATCGGATTGTTGCTTATGTAGTGTGGATTTGTTACTTATGACTTGCTTATGTAGTTAATGGTATATAAAAGCACCATGACACATCTACACAAGCAACAAATTACACATTCATAAGCAAACTTCGAACTGAAGTCAAGCTCTAGCAACTATGGCAAATTGTCTGCAACATTTTTCACACAATAGTGCGTTGAAGAAGAATGATGAATGATTTCTTACAGTAGTGCGTTGAAGAAGAAGAAAGATGAGATTTGTTCACGTTGAATTTGATGCGAGATTTGCATAGATTGTGTGATCATAATGTGAACAGAATCCCATGAATATTGGGTAATTTTGTAGGATGACTAATTTACCCCTTTCTCTAATTACCAATATTTAATCAATTTTTAGCTCTAAAATCACAACCATTGAAAAATCTAGATATGTGGCTAGGATTGGTCCCTATGGACTTACCCTAAGAGGTGGTCTCATATAACCCTCTCCCTGTATATATATATATATATATATATATATATATATATAAACTACATATAAAAGAATATATTAATACTAATTAAAAATTTAATGTGTAGGCAACGAGAATTTTTGGGAATAGAACCTTGCACTGTTTCATCACATTCTATGCTACTTTTCTAGGTAAGTGTGTTTTCTAATTCTATATTTTTGTCCTCGTTAAATGCATGATATGTGTTACTTGATAATTATGCAACTACGTGTTACGTGTCTATAGTCGTGTGGGACCATACAGAGGCTCGGTAGGGGGCGTGGGGTTGGGGTTGGGGTTGGGGCCGGGGTAAGGTAACTAGAGAGGGATTTGAGGGAAAGTTTACTGGGGAAGAAAAGTAAAGGAAAAGAAAGAAGAAAAAGGGAAAGGAAGAATGAAAAAGAAAAGAAAAGGAGAAATATGAATTTTTGACTATTAGGATCCCCATTTTTAATCTAGCAAGCCAATATTTTTTACCCAATTAATTTTTATTATATTATATTTATATATATATATATATAAACTATATATAAAAGTTATAATATACTAAAACTAATTAAAAATTTAATGTGTAGGCAATGAGAATTTTGGGGAATAGAACCTTGCACTGTTTCATCACATTCTAAGCTACTTTTCGAGGTAGGGGTTTTCTAATTCTATATTATTTGTCCTCGTTAAATGCATGATATATGTTACTTGATAATTATGCTACTACGTGTTACGTGTCTATAGTCGCATGGGACCATACAACGGTCTGGGGCATAAAAGTTCCCTCGGGTGAAATTTTGACAGTGCGAACCATGTTTTAATGACGTAGGTATAGTTAAATTTTCAACTTTAAGCATGCCATTATGTGATGCATATTGTGTATTTAGCTTGGATAAATGGCCCTACTGAACTGTTGAATGCTCACCCCAAAATAAATTTCTATTTCAGATTGATGGAGTTGACAAGATACATGGTGACGGTGACCCGAAAAATAAAAATTTAGATTAATGAAATTCAATTTTATATTTTCTTTGTTTGAACTATTTTGTTTAGAATTAAAATCGGCCTATGGAATATTTTTTTGAGAATTTTTATGAAATAATTATTTTATTCTATTTTAATTTTTAAATGTAATTGTTCTTTAGAATACTTAGAAATCGCGTTTTTATCTCAAATAGCACTATCATTTTTATAAATCATGTTTTATTTCAAAATTATGAAAATGAGATGTTACAAGAGCCATGTTTTAATGTCATAGCTACGGTTAAATTTCAATTTTAAGCATGTTATTATGTGATGTGTATTGTGTATTTAACTTTGACAAATAGTCTCTACTGAGTTGTTGAATGCTCACCCAAAATAAGTTTCTATTTGATTGATGGAGTTGGTGAGACACATGGTGGCGATGACCGAAAAATAAAAATTTAAAATAATGAACTTCAATTTTATATTTTCTTTGTTTCGACTATTTTGTTTTTAGAATTAAAACAGGCCTATGGAATAATTTTTGGAAATTGTTATTAAATAATTATTTTATTTTATTTTATTTTTAAAATGTAATTGTTCTTTAGAATAATTAGAAATCGCGTTTTTATCTCAAATAGCACTATCATTTTTATAAATCGTGTTTTATTTCAAAATTATGAAAATAGGATATTACAAGAACCATGTTTCAATGTTATAGCTACAGTTAAATTTTCAATTTTAAGCATGTTATTATGTGATGTGTATTGTGTATTTAACTTTGACAAATAGTCCCTACTGAGCTGTTGAATGCTCACCCAAAATAAATTTCTATTCAGATTGATGGAGTTGGCCGTACACGTACAAGATTTGTCCCCAAAAATAAAAATTTAGAATAATGAACTTCAATTTCATATTTTCTTTGTTTGGACTATTTTGTTTAGAATTAAAATTGTCCTATGGAATAATTTTTGGGAATTGTTATTAAATAATGTCACGCCCCAAACGGGACGCGAAGACGATCCACGACTTAAATACGAGTACACCAAACATTCTAGACGAATATCATCAAAACCCAATGGAGCAGTCTAAATAGCAAAATGGAAATAAAGAAACACGTTACAACTTACGATCCATAATATCCATAATCCAAATTACATCCCGATATGATCTAAAGATAACAACTTAAAAGTCAAAGGGTCCTACGCCCTTCAGTTACAAACCGGAATAAAAAAAAAAATACAAGAGTCCAACAACAAATAATAGTAACAAGTCCAGCGACGTCAACAACAAAAGATAGTAAATCCAACAAGCGGAGTACAAGGGCTCAATCCGTGGTCGGTTCCGCATCTTCAACGAAGTCCTCATCTAAGGTTAGAAAACAGGTGGAGATGAGACAGAAATCTCAGTGGATGGGTGATCGTGTGCAAGTGTGGCGATATATAAAGTTAATGCGAGAAAACAGTCATATGAAAACGTGTGAGTATGATGCATGAATTCACACACAGTCCACAAGCGTCGTGATATATATATATATTTAAGTAATATACTTATACAGTTCAAGAAAAGAGTTCATGGTCACACAGGCACTATGTGATTCAGGCAAGACAGGTAGGATTGCGTACGGATTTGTAGCGCCAACCAAACGGGTCCAATAACTCTGGAATCGTGTGGATCGACATCGATTCCTTTTCTTCCTTGTAACTCCCGTGCAAGATGGTCCAAGACCGGTCACCTTATCGCTCCATAGGCAAAGACAAAATCCACAGTGGAGCTTGCAAGGCTTGATCTGTCATAATCATGATTATACCTCAAGTACTACGACCCGCTTCCCTTGGACACTCCGTCCTCGATTTGCGGGATTAGGGCGATGGGGTCGAAGAAGAGTGGAATAGCGGCCGAGCTGCTGCGGTTCCATCCCGACGTATCCATTCGGACCGTGAGCTCGACACACCAAGTTGACTCAGCAGAAAGTAAATACAAGTCTGCATACTCAACCAGCAAATGAGTATGATTGATTCAGGAAGCGATTCAGAAAATTTTTGAAAATTCACGAGTAGCAATATGGCGTTGGTGGAGTTATTTGGATGAAGATGATTATCGGAAGGATAAGCAATCTTCGATATCTTGAAAGATTAGGTGGAACATAAGTCCGTTATAGATTCAAAACCGCAAGCGAGGAAGTCGCCCGCAATTGAGTATTAATCGGTCGAATCGGTCCGATAAGTCAAGGGCTTTTGAGAAAATAAAAATAATTTAATTAAATCTCCAAGTCAGAGGGTCCAGGGCTATTTTAGTAAAAGGGAAAATAATTTGAGTTAGGTCCTTTATAAAGAAAATTTACAATTTAGCCCCTTTTTGTAAAAACCAAAACTTTTGGGGTTAAAATTGAATAAATAAATATCCCGACCTTGAAACATTATGAGGTCAGTTCCTAAATTCTCCAAATTGTCCAGAGATTCAGGTTTTTAAAGTTTTGAGGTCGAGTTTTTATAAAATTCTCACATTGGCCCCAAATTTGTAAAAATTGCCAATTCAGACCTTAAGTTTAAAATAATCGGAACTCACAAACCGGAAGGGATTTTAATGTGATTCAAGTTGGAAAATGTCACTAAGGTTAGTAGGATATTGCGACAAAAGCAGTTTTTAAAAGAAATAAGTGTAGGTCCTTTAACCTTTGAAAATCTCATTTTTGTCCCATTTTGAAATAATTGCCTTTAAGGCTTTTAGGGGTCCAATTGTTATGAAATTTGAACCTTGGGTCCAAAATATAATTAGGTTACAGTTAAGTTAGTATTTCCAGTTGCATGGGCTGCATAAGTCCTGGAAATTTTATTTGGGTCCTCAAGTTTAGTCTTTTACACTTTAGTCCCTCAATTTTAGAAAAATTACTTTCCAAGCCCTAAACACTTGGATTTTTGGAATACATTTAAAATATGTCATTTCCAGTACCTTAAGAGTGAAAATTTCAAATTTTAAAATTAAGGTCTGGTACAATTTCAAAATTTGCAAAGTAGCCCTTAAACTTTCAAAATTTTACAATCTAGTCCTTGGGCTTTTAAAGGTTGATTTTATTTATCTTAAAACTCTTAAAACTTTATTAAAATGTCCAAAAGTCATTTTTGAACCTGAGTACAGTCCCAAAATTCGAAATTTGCAGAGGGGTCCTTTAACTTTCATTTTCTTGCAATTTAGTCCACTATTTTTCCATTTTTGCATTTTTAAGTCCAAAATTGAAATTTAATCAATTATGCTCCACTTTTCCAGGTTATAAGTCATCCAAAATATGGATTTCAAAGATCATACACATGCATATCCAATTCATATAAGAATTCATCAAATAGAACATTAAATTGTACATGCATGCACCTAAAATTCAATAAATAGCAATTTTGAGCAACTCTTGAGAATTTTCATGATTTGATACATAAAATTGACATGCAATACATAGATTATATATATCAAGGGCTCATGATCAAAATTCTACATGCAATTTAATAAAAACACCTAGAAGTTGGAAAGTATTTTTCCACCCACCTTAAAATTGGAAAATTGTGAAATAAAAGGATAAATTTCACAATTTTGGATGAGGTCACTTAGGTCAGCCCCTAAGTCAAGAAAAATATCAAAAATTTGGAGTTAGAAAAATGAGAGAAAATTTAAGGAGAAAAAGAAGGAGATAAGAAAATTGAAAATACTACACTTTACCTTGTGTAGTAGGTGATTTGAAACTAGTTGAAGCTTCAAATTTGGAAATTTTGGTTCAACTCCAAAATCACCTAAGGTCAGCCCCTATTTCTCAAAAATGAAAAAGGGGTGTCAAAATTTGAAAAAAATAGGAAGAAGAAGAAAAATACACTAGAGTCCATTATCTTACCTTATAGTCTAAATCTTCAAAATTTCCTTCAAGTCTTGAAATCTTCTTCAAGGTGATGTCAAGCTCTAGTCTTCAAAGTCTTCTAAATGTACCTCCAAAATTAAAATTTGAGCTTAAGTTAAGAGGTGAAAAGAGGTAGCTAGAGGATATCAAGATAAATTGGAGAACAACATTTCTTACCTTGTAGTAGTAGGTGGTTCGAATTTTTTGACTATTAGGAGGAAAGTCTTGAAATTTTTTCTAAGTGTTGAAGAAGAAGGTAAGAAGGAAGAGTAGAGAGAGAAGTATGAGGCTTTTTAGAGAGAGGTAGGAGAATTTTGTAAGAGTTGTATGTGTTGAATGAAAATTAAAATGGAGGCTTGTAATTTTGGCCTCTTGGCCGTGTGATAGGGAGAGAGGGAAGAGAAAATTTTGCAAGCCTTGTGTTATGTTGTTGCATGGGGAATAATAGGGTGGTCAAAGGTATGGGCTTGAATGGTGTTGGGGAATATTGAGAAGAATGTTGGGTAAGTGAGAGGATGTTGGGAAAAATATAATAAAGAATTGATGTATAAGAAAATGTGTATAATGTTTGAATTAATGGTGTAATTATACACAAGATGACTAATATAAGGTGTAAGTGTACAAGACTTGGATGATATTTTTACTCCAAAAATCCCATGTTGGCCGTCCACTATAGGGGTATTATGGTTATTCCATATATATTTTTTTTGTCCCAACTTTGATGATAATAGATGAAATATATCAATCTCCAAAATAATTAGTGATTTCCTTGATCACTTATAAGTCTCATGATTACTTAATCTAAATCAAATTCTTAATTCTATAAGGTAAAAGTCTCTAAAATAAATAGTCTCTTAAAATTCTAAGGTGACTAATAAATACAAAAATAGTAATAATGATCAATCAAGTGATCATAAATGTGAAATAGAATTAATAAAGATCATGATCACAAGTAATAAATGAAATGAAATAAATACAATATATATATATATTATTAATAATTACCCGTCAAAGTGACGCGGTAAAATAGTCGATCAAATGCATAGACGACAATAAGAATCAATTATATGTTCGGAAAAATTAGGGCTTCACAAATAATTATTTTTTTTTAATTATTTTGAAATGTAATTGTTCTTTAGAATACTTAGAAATAGCGTTTTATCTCAAATAGCACTATAATTTTTATAAATCGTGTTTTCAAAATTATGAAAATGAGATGTTACAGAAGCGGTATCAGAACGGGTCAACATTTCTGTAGACTCGTAAAACAATATTCTTATTTAAAATTAGGGTATATATATAAGGGGTTGCCTACCTCCACATGTTATGCCGACTCCGATCAATGTACATATTTTTCATAGCAACGATTACATGATAAACTGTCAATTCAATTTAGTAATACGTGAAATATAATTTGTAGTTCTCTTATGATATAAATAATAATGTACCTTTTGTAATTTTATAAACGAACATATATGACTTTTAACATGAAACTTGTAGATGGCTAAAAGATATAGAAGCACCGCTAGAAAATCTGTATAAATTGGCCACATGACCACCAGACTTTTAGGCTGGACCGATATTTCTAGTATAGAAAGAAAGATAGCGACAACATGGGGACTTTCATTGTAACAATGCACCAGGAATGGCTTCGAATCAAAGACCTCCTGGGGAACCAAATGACTATGGTGCGATTCGTAGGGTGATTGATAAGCAGCCCGACTTGTGGAAGGTTAAGGGTGAATGAGTATTGGCACAACTTATAACATATGACGAAAACCGTCAGGAGGCCAAACTCGATTATGGCGGGTTCACAGCCTTAATGTTCAGCAAGTGGGTTACCCATGTGGCCATAGAGGCCTTGCAGCCTGTGGTGGCGTCTGTGGGGGAACTTGTGAGGGCACCCGTGGAGGAGCCTGAAGAAGAGTCTGAGGATGAACCTGAAGAAGAGCCTGCTGAGGAAGTGACTGAAAGTTCTGCCCGGGGATGATCGCCACAATGTGGCATAGATTTAAATAAAACCTCAGGTATTTCCTTGCTTATTAAATAAAGCATGCATGATAAATTAATATAAATATTACATTATTATTATTATTGGTGTTGTATGACTGTTTTACTTTAATTCCTTGATGATTCAGTTAAGAATTTGACAAATAGGTTTAAATCGTATATTTGGAAAAACCAAACAATAAGATTGAATCAATGTAAACTTATGGGTTACTTTTTACCTTATAATCTTTGTGAATTAGATAAATTTTGGATTAAACTTATGGGTTACACCCCTTAGATATTAAGATTTAAATTCTATATAGATATACTAAGATGATTTATTTTATGATTTTAAATGGCACCAGAACATGTTAACCGAAACCAGGACGCAACTGGTGACGAGAGGCCCACTAGAAATGCCCCAATTCAAGGCAATACGAGAGAATTGGCAACCATAGTAGCCAACCACGTAACTGTAGTGGAAGGCCTGACTCAACACAATATGGCTAATGCTCAGAATGGCCAAAACCATCATGCTCCTATAAACACCACCTCACAAGTGGTGGAGCAAGTTCGGCGCTACAGGACGCCAGTGCTTACGGGACTTGAGGACCCAGTGGTTGTAGAAGAATGGATTGGCGAATTAGAGTAAGTATTTGACTTGATAGCTTGCTCGGAAGCACACAATGCAACGGTCGTGTGCAATCTTCCAATCAAGTAGACGCAAAACATTGGTGGGACCTACACTGCGCACGATCGAAGAAAGAGATGCGCTAACATGGAGGGATTTCAACGAGCTTGTCGCGCGCCAATTTTTCCCACAAGCTCATAGAAACAAAAGGCGATAGAGTTCATGAGCCTCGTACAAGGAAGTATGTCAGTGCTTGATATGAACGATAATTCAACCAGTTGTCGCATTATGCGACGCATTTGGTCAAGATCGATCAAATGAAGACCGAGAGGTTGTAGAAGGACTCGTCCCAGGAGTTGAGTGGGATAATTAGTTCCCTTGGAGATGTTACATATGCACAAGCAAAGTAGGATCGAGCTCGATTGGTTGCGGTGAACATGAACCTAGAAGAAAATCCGCGCAAAACAAAGGAGGCACCCAAGAGAAAGTGGGATGGAACAACTCACAATGGTGGTGAGAATAAAAATAAGTTGGCTAAGGTTGGAGGAGGTCCTGCTCAGCCACCACCAAAAGAGAAATCCCAATGCCCAGTATGTGGTAAGTGCCACTATGGAGAATGCCTTTATGGGAAAAGGAGTTTGTTATTGGTGTAAGACACCAGGGCATCTGCAAAGCGGCGGATCTGAAGTACAAAGGTACATGATTAGGTCAGAAGACGACTGGGGGGAATGCGAGGTTGTACGTTATGACTCAACGAGAGGCTAAGAATGAAGTAGGTACGATGTCTGATATGCTGTCAGTATGTAATGTACCTGCTTTTACTCTTTTTGACACTAGTGCCACACACTCATTTATATCTGCTAATTTCATACTATGATTGGGCAAATAAAAGAACATGTAGATGATCTGCTTGAGATTACCTTACCGTCAGGAAAGACGATGATTACGGACTCAAATGTTAAGAATGTAGGCGTGAACATAGGAGGAAAGAACTTTAGTGTTGACTTGTATGTACTTGGCATGAAGGACTTTGATGTAATTTTGGGTATGGACTGGCTTAGCCGACATCAGGCAAGAATTAAGTGTAAAGAGAGGGAGATAACTCTCAGTTACCAATGGATGGGGAAATAAAGCACTACGGGGCAAGGACTAGAAATGTACCTCGAACAATTGTCAAGGGTATTTGGTAAACATAGTCAGAACCCGACATCTGAATTAAAACCAACAAATATGCCGATTGTAAGAGAACTCCTAGATGTGTTTCCAAAGGATCTACAAGGAATCCCACCAGATCGTCAAGTGGAGTTTATGATAGACTTGAAACTTGGGGTGGCACCAATCTCAAGCGCACGATACAGAATGTCGCCAAATGAGTTATAGGAACTAAAAATGCAAATACATGAGTTATTGGACTTAAAGTTCATTTGACCAAGTGTATCGCCTTGGAGAGCTCCAGTGCTATTCGTCAAGAAGAAGGATGAGACTTTAAGAATGTGTATCAATTACAGGGAGCTAAATCGACTCACAATAAAGAATAAGTATCCATTACCTCGGATCGAAGACTTATTCGATCAACTAAGGGGTGCATGAACATTTTCTAAGATCGAACCTTAGATTCAAATATCACTAGTTGAAAATTAAGGAGAGTGATATCCCCAAAACATCATTTAGAACTCGTTATGAACACTACGAGTATGTAGTGATGCCTTTTGGGTTAAGCAATGCATCAACAATATTCATGGACTTGATGAATAGGGTATTTCACCCGTACTTGGATAAATTTAGCGTTGTCTTTACTGACGACGTACTTATATATTCGAAAAATGAGAATGAACACAAAGAGCATCTGAGAATAACACTCGAAATACTTTGCAAAGAGAAGTTGTACGCGAAGTTCAGTAAGTGCAAATTGTGGGTAGACCGAGTAGTTTTCCTCAGACATGTTGTAACTGCACAAGGAATTGAGGTCGACCCAGATAAGGTCGAAGCTTCCAATGAGTGGAAAGCACCTACGAATGCGAGTGAAGTTCCTAGTTTTCTTGGTTTGGCGGGCTATTACCGAAGATTTATTGAGGAATTTTCTAAAATAGCTGCACCCATGACTCGGTTGACAAGAAAAGCGGAGAAATTCATATGGAACGAGAAAATGCAAGGAAAGTTTTCAAGAATTGAAACAAAGACTAACATTTGCACATGTATTGACAATACCCGACCTACAAAGCGATTTATTATTTGATGATGCATCAAAGCTAGACTGGGGTGTGTTTTGATGCAACATGGTAAAGTAGTTGATAACTAAAGCCACATGAGTGAATTACCCTACCCATGACTTGAGCTAGCCGCGAGAGTATACACACTAAAGATTTGGCGACACTACTTGTATGGAAGTAAGTGTGAGATATACACGGACCATAAAAGTCTAAAGTATCTCTTCACACAAAAGAGCTAGAGGCAAAGAAGGTGGTTGGAGTTAGTGAAATATTATGATTGCGCTATCAATTACCATCTGGGTAAAGCTAACGTGGTAGCGCATGCTCTAAGCCGACAAACTAAGAGCAAATTATCATGTTTGCTAACAAAGCAAGAGAAATTGGTGAAAGAGTTCACCAAGATAAAAATTGAGATCGTGACTCCGCCGAGAAGTATAGAGTCAATGCTAGCAACACTAGTAATGCGACCCACGTTGCGAGATAGAATCAAAGAGACTCAACCACAAGATATATTTCTGAATAAAATGAAGAAGGAAACAATGGCTGACGGCATATTGGCATACGAAGGGGGATTATGTGTGCCTAAGAATAAAGAACTTAGAAGAAAAATTCTTGAGTAAGCTCATAGTATGCCATATACGGCTCACCCTAGTGGTACGAAGATGTAGGAAACTTGAAAGAAGTCTTCGGTGGAGGAGCATAAAAGAGATATCGAACACTTATAGCGAGATGTTTGACGTGTCAGCAAGTCAAAACCGAACATCAAAGACCATCAGTTTTACTAGAACCCCTTGAAATCCCAGAATGGAAATGAGAACATATAACAATGAATTTCATAGTCAGGTTGCCTCTATTGGTCAAGAAGAATAATGTTGTGTGTGTTATAGTTGTGAGTGACCAAATCAACACATTTTACGCTAGTGAAAATGACGCTAAAAATGGACCAATATGCAAGGATATATATTAAAGAAGTTGTAAGGTTGCACGAGATCCCTGTGACGATAGTGTTAGATAAAGACCCACTTTTCACTTTAAAAATAAAGACCCACTTTTCACTTTAAACTTTGAGAAAGTTTGCAAACAGCCTTGGGAACAAAGTTAAGCTCTGGTACATCTTATCACCCACAGACAGATGGACAGTCGAAAAGAATAATACAAACACTAGAAGACATGTTGAGGGTATGTGTGCTAGATTCTGGTGAAAAGTGGGAGTCAATATTTCCTTTGGTGGAGTTCGCACAATAATAGTTATCAAGCAACCATTAAAATGACTTCGTACAAGACATTGTAGGAAAGAAAGGGTAGATCACCCTTGTATTGGAGCGAAGTGGGTGAGAAGAAAATTTTAGGACAAGAATTAGTTGAGCAGACAGTTGAGAAAATTGAGAAAGTTCGGGACCAGATGATGAAGATAGCACAAAGCAGACAAAAATCTTACGCTGACCGACTGAGGAAGGATTTATAATTTGATGTGGGAGAAAAACTATTCTTGAAAGTGGCACTATGAGGGGTGTTTTTTGTTTCGGTGAAAAGGGAAAATTAAAGCCAAGATACATTGACCCGTTCGAAATTCTACGACGAATCGGTGAACTAGCATACCAATTGGCATTACCACTGAAGTTGTCATTCGTTCACAATGTATTCCATGTTTCACAGAAAATACGTTTATGACCCAAGTCATATTGTCAATTATTCGGAATTAGAAATCAAGGACGATTTGACTTACGAAGAAGCACCTGAGGTTATCTTAGAATGAAAAATACATAAATTAAGAAATAAAGACGTGACCCTAATCGAAGTCCAATGGAAACAGCACGATAAGAACGAAGCCACATGGGAACGAGAGGAGGATGTTCGAGCTAAGTACCCAGATTTTTTTAATTATGGTAAGTATTCGAATTTCGAGGATGAAATTAATTTTTAAGGGAGTAAGATGTAGTACTCGAGAAACTGGGGAGAAATACAAATTAAGGCTCGATTATCTAATAATTAGGGATTTTTTTTAGATTGGGAAATTCTAAAATTCTATTATATTTGGGCTTAATAAATTAGTTTTTAGACTTTATATTTTGGCCCATTAGAAATTAGAAATAATAGTAAATCTCTTTACCTAGCTCAAGCCTATAATTTCTTATATTAAACATGGTAATTATATGTAATTATTATAACTAGTATATTTTATTTAACTCCAGATTTTTTTTAACATAACTGTGTACAAATATTTCACTAATTAAGATTCCATTCTAAAACCGAAACGGAAAATTGGGCTTCAATAGCATAGATATTATAAAAATTTGGGTTATTTTCGATTTTAGTACCTCAATTATACCTAGTTTTCAGTTTTGATCCCAAGGTTTCAGTTTAATCAGTTTTAGTACCCAACGTTTTGAGTTTTAATCAATTCGGATACGCCGTTAAATAAGCTGTTAAAACCGACCAGGGTATTTGGTTGTAGAAGGTTTTCCAAACTTTCGAATGTATCATTTTTGGTACCCTATGTTTCTTGGTTTATCAAATTTGGTCCCTAGATATTTCAATTTTTATTCAAAGGGCCTCGATCTTTTCAAGACTCAACTCTTTAACTTTGGGCCGCGAAAATGGTATCGAGTTCCAGGTTTATTAAGAACTTTTAGTTAAATTTATTATATTTATGTAATTAACAATTGGTGAGGAGAAATTACTCGAGATTATGGATCCGGACCGATGTCCGAGATGTACCTTTACGGGACATATCGTCAAATATTA
Source organism: Rehmannia glutinosa (assembly GCA_016081115.2). Taxonomy (NCBI): domain Eukaryota; kingdom Viridiplantae; phylum Streptophyta; class Magnoliopsida; order Lamiales; family Orobanchaceae; genus Rehmannia; species Rehmannia glutinosa. The sequence continues at coordinate 56,131 of JABTTQ020003239.1, forward strand.
ACGATGTATGCACAAGAACACCTTGACCGTGGTTTCATATCGGGAATACCAACATGAAGAAAAGGAAGCGGCGAGGGAGCCGACGGGGAAACCTTAAGCAATGCAAAATGCGAGCGAGAATATTATAAGCGATTCTGGATGCTTAACTGCACTATATGTTCACTTGATGAACCTTCAAGAAACGGTTCATGAAAATTCCCATCGAACAATGATTCATGATGGAGTACAGTGGGAACGAGATACTTCAGACAAATCTAAGATCTCCGAAGATCTTAGAGAAATCGTAAGACGTGCGAGAATTATGGCAACCGCCATATTCATTTACAAGACAAGTTCATCGATCGCAACTTGATGGAAACGATGGTGAAATATCGAAGGAAACTCTTGAACTCCTTCATGATATTTGAAACGAGTCAAGAACCTGGAGGACAGGCCAAGTTCATCCGGGAGGAAGGAAACGTATTGATTTTGGGGACAAGACCTATTTACACCAAAAGGGAAACCAACCGAAGTCATACGAAAAATGACGGATGAGGAAAAGCTCATTGCTCTAATCAAAGGAAAATCCATCAAAAATTAAAAAAGATGGATATTGAAAAGATGAATCTTAAAGATCTACATGACCTGGCAGAATCCTTCGCGGGATTAGGTATTGTAGATTTAAAGATGAACGCAGGTGAGGAATCAGCTTTGGTTACCTATGACCCACAAGGTAGACCAATTCCTCCACCACCGCCACCGATTAATCCTAACGTCGAAGAAATACGGGTTCACATCATGGAGCTCGGGGACGAGAGGATGCCACATCTTTCGGGATTTCACGACCGGGAGTGATCCACTTTTAGGGACAGGAGGTCGAAACCTCTTGCGGGGAACTGGACAACCTACCTAGGAAGGCCGAATGTTTATCGACGCCTTATGGAAGATCGCACTCGACCCAATACATCCGTATGGGTTGATGTTAAATACGGACATCCCATTTTAAAAGCAGAAGAAGTTCTCATTGATGAATGGGCTTTGACTATGAGAATTTTCGGAGAACCCTCGATCTTACAAAGGATTCATTCATTTTACTCCTTGAAATGAGTCTTGAAGGATCGGTGAAGATTGCTGGGATATGACCGATCTTTAGTACGAAAAGTTCGGTCACATCGGGGAATCACTTAAAGGAATTGTCGATGGTATGGCAAAACTATTCAAAATCCAATTCATCCAAGACGGGTTATTTCGAGGGATTAGAGGATGAAAAAAGAAAGAAATATAAACAAGCCCTCTATAGGCGGAATTCTTGGATATTTGTCATATTGACGAATATATAAAGTTGTTCACCGAATACTGGGGTGGAAATCCAAGATTGAAGAAAAAGAAGTTGCCTGACTATTCTTTGCCAAGATCCCGAGTCCATGGAGAGAAATGCTTATCAAGGAATACAAGTGGTGGAGTCAAGTAGAAAGCGTGGCGAGGAAAAATGTCTTTCCTAAAGGCCAAGTTATCTCGAATGGTGCTATCAAGCGACTCCGCACAGAATTACAAGAGATTAAGAGGAATTAACAAAGCGGTCCCTCTATGTTGCGTGGATAATGATATCCCAGCTTGATTGTGGGAGGTCAACCGGCGCGCACAAGAAGAAGGAGAGAAGCCATCCATACCGAGGAAGCAACAACAAAAAAGTAGGTCTTCATGGAGACCTAGAAGGTTCGTCAAAACAAAAGCCCGAAGTTATAAATCGGGGCAAAAAAAGCACCAAGCGGGAGTAGAGCCTCATCATCGGTTCTAATCAAGCAAGTACCGGTAGAATCCAGGAGAAGAACTTTCGGGCGTGCTCACACTAGAGCTAATGAAAGTTTCAAAGATCAGTAATTCTTTGGACATGCGAGCAAGAGGGCATATCTCAACGGATTGCCCAGGATAATCAAAACGAAGAGTCGAGACGGTTCGAGGCCACATCGTAAATCGAAGAAGTCGTTTATTATCGTGGATTTAATACGGTGTATCAATTCGAGGATATTCCTCGAGATGAAAGCATCTATGAAGAAGAGATCTATTCTCGATGATGGAAGTGACTCGGCTCGAGAATCAGTGAAGAAGAAATTCTTCACAGATAAAATCGGGGAGGATATGTCGATTTCTCTCTCACGACGGTTTCTCATAAAACTCTTATGAGAATCATGAAGGAAGATCCAAAGCTTCAAGTCTATGATGGATTTACAATTGGAGCTATGGAAAAAGCATTGGATAAAATTGGGTTTCGTAAATGAGAAAACACCAAATTATCCACAGGGTAACAAGGAGAATTTGCTATTCCGATGGAGTTTACCAAGAATAACGATCGAGATGCGGTTGGTCCCTATTAGAGAAATACAAGAGATCAAAAGCAAAGTTAAAAGAGAAGTTGCAAATACACTCTCATGGATTCATATCGAGCCATAAGAGTAATTATTAAAGCAACATTCAAAGAAGGAATAGATTCGCCTCTTAATCTTCTTTGTCTTTGACAAGCGAATCTCGCATCTCAAGGATTCATGCCTTGGAGCGGTTCTGAGAAATTTGTATGCAGGAAATTGGCATTTAATGTCTATCCTAGAATTGCATACAATTTGGGAGATCGAGATTTGGTAGAGAGTCCTAACCCTTCATCAAGATTTCAAAAGAGTCGATTTGATGAAAGAAGGAAACATGCCTTACTCGATCACATACAAGATCTCCTATGCTCTCTCGAATACCCATCATTCCGAAGTATTCTTGAGAAAGGAATTTATTGAAGTTCCAAGAATCTTTGAGGACTTTGCCAGGGTGGTGTTACTAGAAATCATTGAATCTCCAACTATTAAGGAGATTGATATGATAATTCAAGATCAACCAGTCTTCAACAAAAGCCTGAGTCTCGAGTTGAGCACAGAAGGATGTCTTTCCAAAGAAGACAGAATGGTGAGTAGTAGCCGTTGGGAAGAAAGGAGACCAAGTACGATCAAAGCGCATCCCCGATGTTTTTAAAAAACAGGAGAGCCGAAATGTCTAGAAGGATGGCGAGAGGTTGAAGTAATATTCGACATCACTCAAAAGGATAACATTTTTCCTTGTGATGTTCTATATTATCTCCAACAACCAATCGTTGGAAGGTATCGAGGCCGAAGATAGGAGAAATTGAGCTTACTATCACACGGGAGTTGCGGGGAAAGGTCGGAACAATTAATACTAGGAATTGAATTTCTTGAGAACATAAACCTCGGGGAAAGATTACAAGACGGAATGGAGTTCACAGTGGCTAATAAAAGATCTAATCGAGATGACCACTAGTCCATTCTCCATATACATTTCTATTGGAATGTTATATCGAATACAAGGCCGAGTATTTCACCGCCTATATTGATTCAGTGTAGGAATATGTACCGCAGTTCTAGGATGTTTTTCCTAAAGAAATTGGAGAAGATTTACCACCATTGCATAGGAAGAGATTTCTCTAAAAGGATTCTTATCCTTAACAGGGGAATTAAACAAGCGAGAAATAATGATCGGAGGCGCGGCGACCCCATGGTACAAAGTAAAGACGCCACCAATCTATTTCCATGATACAGTGCGAGATATTTTCTTTGGGAAACAATTTCCTACAAACATTCAAGCGGTTCACACAAGAGAACGAGACAAGAAGACTTATTTTCACAACCTTATGTGATCATAAAATTATTGTCCAGAGAGCTGGGAAGCATTTTACCGAAAAATGCCCATTAATTTTCGCAGACAAGCGTGGTGATGAAGCCAAACTTCGCAATCCAAAAATGGCGGATCGAAGGAAATTTGGTGAAGCTTTATTATCCTATAGACAATTTGGTTCCATCCGAAGGATCGGAAGATATGGGATAATAACTTGTATTCATTCGAAAGTACAAGGAGAAGAACGAGTCACTCCGTAAGCCATTGCGAGAATTATGGATGAGTCTAATGGAGAATCCACAGAGTGACGTGACCATTGAGGAACAAATATCACTCGAGGATGTTAAGAAGAAAATCCAAAGGAATTATAATGAAGATCCTTTGGCTTGGTGGGACAAGAACGAGCTCAAAGCTTCCTTAAAGGTTAAACACGGAAAGGAGTACGAGTTCGTAAGATTCAAACCAATCCTTATGAATCGGGAAGATCGTGAGGATATGCGAGAAGATACTTAAGGAACATCTTGACCTTAAGTTAATTTCACCAGAGTTTCTCCATATAGCGATCCGGATTCCTAGTCGAAACCATGGAGAAATCAAAAGAGGAAAGCAAGACTTGTTATTAATTACAAAGGGATTAATAACATTTTGGAGTTCGACCGATACTATATCCCAAGCAGAGAACATCCAGTTAATCGTATCAAAGGTGCCAAGATATTCTCAAAGTTCGATTGTAAGTCCGGATTCTACCAGATTAAGATGGAGGAAGAAAGTAAGAAGTTTGACTTTCTCTACACCACGGGGACACTATATTTGGAACGTGATGCCTATGGGATCGCTAACACACCCCGATATATCAAAGAAAGATGGATAATCTTTTCAAAGATTATTTCGATTTCATGTTCGTATATATCGACGACATTCTAATCGCATCAAAGAACATGAAGGAGCATCTCAAACATTTGGAAATATTTTTAGGATGTTTGTCACAGAAAGGATTAGTGCTTTCGGAAAGAAGGCGTGTAATCGCAACAAGACAGATTGAATTCCTCGGAATTGAAATCGATGAATGGGAATTATTCTACGTAATCATATTGTGGAAAAGATACTGAGGATTTCGGATACACTAAAAGACGTTTCCTTGAGTTTTCTTTGGGAGTTGTTAATTTTCTTTGGAATGTTTATTAACAATCTAAAGATACTACGGGGAAGGTGTTTAGCACATTACTTAAAAAAGATGCGATATTCAAATGGGAAAATGAACATCAAGAAGGAATTAAGCAACTTAAAGAAGTTTGTAAAAAGCTTCCAAAACTTGCGATTCCCCAAGACGAGTATGAACTGTTCTTTACACGATGCCGTGATGATTGGTGGGTAGCGATTCTTACTAAGGTCACACCAAATGAAAAAGTGTCATATTGCGAGTGGTTTATTCACACCTAGTGAAGCAACTCGGTGGCATATTAACGAAAGAATTCTTTGCAATGTCGAAAGGCTTTTAAAAAATGGCCTCTATTTTTATGGCTAAAAGTTTACTTTAAAAATTGATAATTCAAGTGTCAAGGCTTTTCGAAAAACAAAATTGAATCAAAACCGGAAAGTGCTCAATTACTTAGATGGCAAGTCAATGTCAATATTACGATTATGATATTGTCATTATAAAATCTCATGAAAATATTCTTGCAGATTTCTTGACACGAGATGGAAGGGACGCGTTTTGCGAGGTCCTTAAACGAGTAAGACATCTCAGGGAAAAACCGGGAGAGTCAGAAACGAGATTTTGGGACGTTATGTCTCAATGCGTAAGTTCTTCGGAGGACAATTGTTCTTAAGATCGCAAGGGCCTCTCTTCCAGCCGCATCTCCTACGGTGCAAAAAGGGGCCGAGAGAGTACGGGGCTCTAACCCGTAGGTTATGGATTCAAGTACCATAATCACAAGTGTTGCGGTGATGCATCCCCGAGGTGTACAAATCAGACCGAATGTTGAAGCTCCAGGTGTCACAACCCGAGTCTTCAAGTCAACCCAAGACCTCTGGGGTAAAGAGGGAGAGTTGAATCTTAGGCCACGACATGTGCAAATCTAAGGTTCAAATCGACGAGAATAAGATTTCTCCTATGCAGTATATCGGCAATGGGAGAAACTAGTTACAAGACAAGGTATTAACCCAGAGAAAACAATGGTTGATATCTCGGAAAGTATCCTAGAGTTTGGATGAAACCAGGAAGTCGCCCAAATGAAGTACAGGAATGGTATACTTTTGGAGCTTTAGCTTCAATCTATACCGTGTCACCAGGATTCCCGTAAATTTCAAAATTACCGAAATGGATTGGGAAGCGATTTACGAGACCTGGGCCAATAATCCACACTTGGCCGAGGCGATATTTTGAATCGTATTTTATTAGTGCGGCTCCGAACCAAATAAGAAAGGCTTTAATGAAGCTTTTCATTTCATCAAGCTAAGAAGACCGGATGGAAATGCTTTAAAATACATTAAGCAGCTTCAAGAAGGACCAGTGTTAGTAGGAGCATTTTCTCAAGACAAAGCTTCTACCAGGACGAGCATGGGGTCTTTGGGTTTGTCTAATCAAATGGACAAAGTCAAATATCCATTTAAGTTCTTCCGCATTCGGCGAATGGATCTTTCCTTTTGAATTCGATGATTGGATCAACCACAAGATTTGCAAGAGGAACTCTTGAAACCAAAAGGAGAATTCTCTGGGAAAACAAGATTCCTAGCGAGTAAAGAAACTTATGGAAATTTTCAGAACATGGCGCATGTTGGCCGTTGATCGATCGATCTGTCACAAGCATGCCCCGAACAGAAGGAACCCGAGTTTGGGAAAGGTTTCCACCCAAACCCGACCGACAGACCATACAAATTTGGAAAGGACAAGGGCCCAGCTCACAAGACGCGTTTTCCTAGGGGACCACGCAGACCAACTTTTTAAAAGATTCCCCGACAACCATCACATGGGCTGAGTCACGCGGAATGAGAAGGAAGACAGCTGGCGAGTAATAATTCAGGAGTATGACGTAAGCAGTGACGTCTTACATCTTAACAAGATTTGAAGTCCGCCTTTGAAGTCCGGACTTACCTCTATAAAATGCAGGATTTGAAGGAAGCTGAGGACATCGAACATTTCCCTTAGTTTTCTTACAATAAAATCTGAGTGAAAATTTTTAATAAGATTGAGTGTTTAGTTTTTTAAATTTATGTATTTTCGAGTGCAAGCCTCAATAATGAGAGGCTAAACAAGTTTTCTCCTCCCAAAAGGAGATTACTAATGTAATAAATTTTTCTTTAAGTTCTTAATAAAATAAAGGCTTTTGTTCAACATGTGTTCATAAAGTGTTCTATTGATCTATCCCTTTGAAGAAATACTTTACGCCCGGAGTAGGAAACGAACCAAGTTGTCTTGGCCGAAGTCTTTGAAGGCCTGGATAACTTGCAGATCATCTTCCCGAGGTGAGGTTGAACAGATGATGAGCCGTTTGTCAAACGATCTGGGGCGTAATTTTCCGATCGGTGGCGTTGCGAACCACTTAACCCTACAGTTGTTTCACCAAAAAGAGGTATGAATTTTAAGGGATCTATTAATTTTACGAAAGCATGTTGGCCTGATATGGTCGTGAATGGACTATTTCCATTATTGTAGTCAAGTAAAGTATGGGTACTTTGGAAGAGATTATTCATAAAACATTAGGTCGAAATTGAAAGGTTGTTCTAAGAAGGAAATCGCTATAACAAAGTTAAACTGTTAGAGTTAATCGGAGAGTTAACGGAAAGGTACCAAATATGATTAATTTTGTGAACATTAGGTACCAATCTTGATTAGGTTGAAAATAGGGTATCAAAAGTGAAATTAGGGTATAGATTGGGTATGAAAATGAAATTATCCCTAAAAATTTATAGCTAGCATCTTTTAAGCATAATCATACCAACTAATAAGCAAATTACATATTACATCTTATAATTATCAAAATTTTCAGTTTATAAACGTATACTTCCCATCCAAAATTTCAGCTTGATTAATCACAAATTTCAGCAAATCACATATTACAATTATTATACATATTGAACACCCTGAAATCTTCCTCCTACAACAAATTCACAACCTTACACTATATAAACTCATACCCTCTGTACTATCCAATAAACCAGCAAATTATGAAATTTTATTCTAAGGTAAGAATATTTTTTTCCACTGTTAACCACACCCTACAACCCCATCAGCATTAGGATAACCCAGCAATCCAACCAAAAATCTTTCAGCTAATATTGAGAAAAGAGAATGATACAGAGGTTAAGGGGTCACGTGACTCTATTACCGGAACCCGAAGTCTCCATCTATTTGAGAAGCCATAAGCAACCAACCTTAATCTCGAACCCACAACCTCCAAACACCATAGCCGACTAAATCGAAGCAAATATAGAGAAAGAGGGAGGGCGGCGTTCGGGGACACTGTCGTGTCACCGCCGCCGGTGAAAAAAGAAGGGAAGCAACAATTAAAAATGGGAGGGGGAAGTGAGTCTGGAAAAGAAAAAAAGCAAAAGAGAAGAAAAAATTGAGAATGGGGGAACGGGTTACGAGAAAGAAGAAGAAGGAAAATGGGGTGGGGGTGGGGTGGGGTGGGGGTGGGGGTGGGGTAAGGTAGATAGAGAGGGATTTGAAAGGAAACCGGGGGTGGGGGAGGAAAAGAGAAACAGAAAAAGAAAGAAAAGCAGAAAAGAAAAGAGAGAGAGTGAGAGATAGGTAGGTAGGAGGCGTGGGGTTGGGTAAATAGAGAGGGATTTGAGGGAAAGTTTACTGGAGAAGAAAAGTAAAGGAAAATAAAGGAGATAAAGGTAAAGGAAGAAAGAAAAAGAAAAGAAAAAGAGAAATAAGAATTTTTTATTTTTAGGATCCCATTTTTAATCTAGCAAGCCAATTTTTTTCACCCAATTAATTATAATTATATTATATTATATTTGTATATATATATATATATAAACTATATATAAAAGCTATAATATATTAATACTAATTAAAAATTTAATGTGTAGGCAGCGAAAAAATTCGAGAATAGAACCTTGCACTGTTTCATCACATTCTACGCTACTTTTCGAGGTAGGGGTTTTCTAATTATATATTATTTGTCCATGATATGTGTTACTTGATAATTATACAACTACGTGCTACGTGTCTATAGTCGTGTGGAATCATACAGAGGTCCGGAGCATAAAAGTTCCCTCGTGTAAAATACCGGCAGTGCGTGCCATGTTTCAATGTCATAGCTACAGTTAAATTTTCAATTTTGAGCATGTTATTATGTGATGTGTATTGTGTATTTAGCTTGGACAAATAACCCATATTGAGCTGTTGAATGCTCACCACAAAATAAATTTCTATTGGCGGGATACGTGGTGGCGGTGACCCAAAAAATAAAAATTTAGAATAATGAACTTCAATTTTATATTCTCTTTGTTTGGACTATTTTGTTTAGAATTAAATTTGGCCTATGGAAATTTTTTTGGGAATTATTATTATATAATTATTTTATTTTAATTTTTCTAAAATGTAATTGTTCTTTAGAATACTTAGAAATCGTGTTTGATCTCAAATAGCACTATCATTTTTATAAATCTTGTGTTATTTCAAAATTATGAAAATGGGATGTTACCCAATTGCCCCAAATAAAATAAAAAATTGCTCAATAATCCCAAGTAAATATATTAATTGTATAAATACCTCTTAAATCCGAAATTTCTATTTGTCTAAAATCCATACTTATAAACTTGTATAATCCATAACTCGATATTTGATATCACTCTTAAGCCCTAAGGCGATCATCGAATACCTAATCCAATTTTTTTCTAATTTTATTATTAAAATAAGAAATCTCAAATACATTAATAAATTTTGATTTCATGGATAAGAATTATTTGTTGTCTTTTTTTTCAAGTTAGGCGCGCAATCAAACTTGATTCTTAACATTTTATAAATATTCAAAGTAGTTAACAAAATACATTTAAAGGAATAAAATATTTTTTTAAATTTAAATACGGTATTTAAGATGGCGGAGAAAAATTGAAGCATTTGAATAAATGTGCATGTTCATATATAAAAATTTTTGAGGTGTTACATTTTTATTAATTTATAAATTAGTATTCTTAAAACAGAAGGAGATTACAATTTTTTTTCTTCTAAAGTGTATAAGCTCTTTTATTTGGTATTATTTGATAAAAATAAATATCATATTAGCTCTCACTATCACTATACTGAGCTGTTTTTTTTTTTTCTATTTTCTCTTTTCAATAAAGTTGACTTATAAGCAATAATTTCACTTTACAGTGCCCATGTTTTTTTAGCCATTCCTCACACTCTAGAATACTTTTCAGCCATTTTTTCAAAATACATGTTTTTTAGCCATTTTTACACGTGAAACCTAAAACTTTCCTTAAGCCATTTTACACCATTTCGAGTCTCACACACACCCATAACTCGGCAGAAATAACTTGGGACCAAATATTGATTCTGACAACTAGCAAACATGGCTTTGACGACGACATTATCAACAACACGACAGGTAATTCTCAACTCTTCATTCAATTCGTTTAATTTCATATTTTCTTGTTGAATTAGTTAGTTTATAGATGTTTAGGTTATGATTTATTGTTCGTTTTGTAGAATTTGTGGGTTTAGACAATTTAGATTTAGTTTGAAAAGCTTGATGCTTTGTTAATGGTGGTTGTGGATGAATGAGGAAGACGATTTAGGTTACTTAACTTGATATCGAGTTATGTAACTAGATATAGAGTTGTGTTTAAGATCTGATTCGATTTACACATCAAGTTAAATGTATTGTTTGAAGTTTGGATATCCAGTTATGTTTGTTTGTGTCCAGACTTCACACAAACTGTCTGTTGTGTGTTGTTCATTTTTGGCAGGCCTGGGAATATTATAACTACGTACACGAAGTTCCAGCTAATATTCAATATATAAATAAGCTGACGGCCGCCGTAATATTATAACTTAGTCCGAAAATAATTACGATACTGAAATGTCTAAAGGATGAGCTAGAGATAGGATAAAATGTTTACATATTTCCGAAATTTCGTCAAACTGCCATTAATATTGGCCGGCCGAAAAATTTTAAAAAGTTGAAGGGAGAAAGAGAAAGAGAGAGAGAGAGAGAGAGAGAGAGAGAGAGAGAGAGAGAGAGAGACCAACTCAACAACTCAAAATTATATGCTAGAAGGGTATGAATGCCATTTGCTTGTCAAAATGGTTAAAAGTCATTTGTTTTTAAGTCATTTGTTTTTAAAAGATGGCTAATTTTCATTTTGTCATTATAAAAGTGACAATTTGACCCATTCCCACTTCATTTTAAGACCTTGATAGCATGTATTTATAAATGAATATCTCTTGAATTTGATTGTCAACATATTAAAGAGAAATCAACAACTAATAGGAAATTCTGCAGCCTAAAGCTATGCATGAGTTTGGCCGAATTATCTAGACATATGCTCTCAACTCAATAATACTTAAGTTGAAAATGAATGTTTTTATTATATTTCTTTTGAAAATATGTCTATAATATTCATGTTCATAAAGTACACACACTTTCCCTCTCTCCCCTCCACCCCAACCCACACACATATACACATATAAACATAGAGAGATAATATGCATTTTCTAAAATTAAGAACAAATTTTACATAATATATTCGGAAAATATTTCTCAAAATTCCATAAAATTGATTTCCATCACATTGTTACCCACATGTGATTTGGAAAAAACAACTTTTCTAAACACAACTTATAGTAAACATCAGTTCTGTTGGATTTAGGTAGCTGAAATTAGCTTGTCCATGTGAAATACCTATGTGCCAAGATAAGAATCTCATAACAAATGAAATACTGCTAAATATTCAAGTCCCTGGTTTTACAAAATCAAATTTCTATAACACAAGCTATGAGTTTCTCATCCTGACAGTACAAAGTATCAACATAAGTAAACAAATAACTCCCCCATTTATCAATATAACTGCTATTTTCCATAATAGTCCAATGAATTCAACACCAATTTCCACTTTGAAACTCCCCCATATATCATGCATATCTAGTGCCGACAGGTTTTCTCAGAGGATTCTTATGGAGCAGTTGATTCTATAGACATTGCTTTAAAGTCTTCGTGCCAGAAATTCGGATCCTCTAGAAATGTATCTGGCATTTGAAGAGACGTGTAGAAGAGATAGCTCGGCTTCAAGTCTTTGATAGTTATCCCTTGCTAGCTGATTACCTATCTCCGCTTTTTGGCGCAATATAAACAATTGGGATTTTCGAATCTCCACCATTTTATTTTCTTCAACCAGAAGGGCAAACATATGCTCTTTCTCTTTAATTTCTTGCCTCCATTTCATCTGCAGTTGGAAACCAATTAGACCAAAATAAAAGTTCGGATTTTCCTGAACATAGATCAGTTGAGCATTTTCGTATATGTACATACAGTACCATATCTAGAACTATGTTGAACCAAATCAATCATACATGCAAAATATTGAAACATAAGTTTACTTATCAAATACCCTCCAATTTGAGGCAAATTGCATTTGATTATAATTTAAAAAATTATGCACTGAATTTTGAAAGTTTTAAACAAGAAGTTTAGACCTTCACCTTCCTGCAGAATGAACCTTTAACAAATTTAGAAACCAACATGTGTGAAGTGGAGCCATGATGTTTAGCAATAAATGATTGTCCAATCTATAATACATTTTGCATCAAATGCAGTTACTTTTATCTTTTTGAAAAGCTAGACGATAAATAACCTTCAAAAATTCAAATATAACCACTTTGAGTAGCATAGATCGCTTCTAAAATTGTCTCCACCAATAAAGTGAAATTAAGCCCTCATGAGGATATAATGATAAAGTCATCTATTTTTATTTCGAAAATAAACAACAAATACTGTACATCATTTGCTAAAACATAAACCTGATGAGTTTAAGAGATGGATAGAACATCAATACATCATACAAAAGAGTGCATAACGGAAAGTATACTTATAGGGAATCTTATACTCTTAAACATAAGATATATATGTTCATTAGAAAAGATCTAGCAGATAAAAAAGGAATGGAAATGCCCACCAGAAGAAAAAAGTTAAGTCATAGATATAAAATGATTACTACATAAGCAACTATTAATATATAAATAAACAATATCTACATCAATTCATGAATGACACACCTCAGCTTCTTTCTCAGCTTGAAGTAATTCTTGTTCCAACTGCAGCACTCTCTGTTTCTCTTCCTCACATTGTGATTGTAAAATGCTAGTAAGATTCTCAACATCAGCAAGTTTTTTTGTGCATATTTTCTCTCTCTTCATAACTTCTTCCAAATTCCTCCCAGACTCCAATCCATTCAACTTAAATGCTTCAATTTCGGCTCTAATTTGTCCATTTTCAATTTCCAGCCTTCTCACAACATTAGTCATGAAGCTTGCTTCACATTTCACTTGCTAGAGAGATTGTCCTGTCTCCATGAGCTTCAACATGCATGACTTTTCCACAGTATGTACTTCCTTTTCCCATTCTTCCTTGTCCTCTTTTTCCTTCCTTAACATATTAAGTTCCAAAAAATGTTTACTTAAACTTCTTGCGAGCAAATTCTTTTCGCTCATTCACCTCCTCTTGTAGGTCTTTGATTGTTTTCACTAGTCCAGTTTTTGGGTCATCAGATTTGCTCTCCAGCCATGCCTCATAGGAGCATCCTGTTACCAAAATCCCAACCTTCTTCAATGATGAATCAATATTCGAATCAGATAGAACATTCTCAGCAGAAGATGGATCAAGGTCACCAGCATATTCATTTTCACTTGGGCTGCTATTCTGATCATCCCCACTCTTCAGATGAGAAGTTGTAGAGGCAGATGAAACGTGATCCCAGCTTCTAACTACAAGATGCCACATGCATCGGACCTTTGCATGTCCGGGCGAGTTTGCATGATATAATCAACCAGGGCTTCAATCATAGTTTTATATAAGTCGCCCGTGTCCTTGAAAGCTTCTCTTTTTAGGTTAAATTCTTTTTCAATAAACCCAATTGAATTTGTCATAATGTTATTCAGAAAATCCATTTCACCATGAATATATCCAGCATTCAAGATTGATGTTTCTACTTCTTCGTTACTGTATCCTAATTATGTCACTAGCCATTTGTGGGCTGTAGTATAGAGCCTATTAAGCTTTACGAAAAGAAATTTCTCCAATTCATTCTCAACATATATGTATCTGCTTGTGGTCGATGAGTAATTTATATTTGGCTGAGGATTCTTGTCTTTGGTACCCATTGGTCTATGAGGAATGTTGTTTGATACTTGTGCCAAATCTTAGAATTGAGTACTTCAGGCTTTTTTCTGATTGTATCAGACTTTTTTGGTTTAGATTTTCCTTTGCTCTTCGAGTGTTTAACTCCTTTTGAACAAACCATTGATATAAGCTGAAATGAAAACAATAATAAAAATTAAAAATCATAACCACGTGCAAGACACAAAAAAATGATTTATAGGCATGTGGACATCTCAACCAAAACATCAAATTTATAAGAATAAATGATGCAAAAGGATACACGTCAAAATCATTCAAATTGTTTTGATTTCTAATTGAAGGCATCCGTTTGTTGCACACATGTAGTTAGAGACATTAAACTTATAATAGATGTGGAACCAATAACATTTCACCATCATAAGTAAAGCTATAAAAAAATTTAAAAACCATTTGCAGTTGCACATTTTAAAAATCCAGTCTCACAATCATGTGAGAATGAACATTCAACAACTTACCAAAACAAACCATCTCGGCTACACAAGGAACTGTTGGTAGTTATAAACTCACACATTTTCCTATATAAATTTTTACTTTGCATAATTACCTAAGTAAAACATAAGAAAAAAGTATGCCTAGTAATTCGCATAACTTGTCCAAAATGACAAATATTTGGGAGTTTTTCATTAAAAACTTGTCAATATTAAATTTGACACCATTTGCCTAATAAAAGGTTCAAATGTGTCCACTCCACTGTATCTAACAGTGCACGCGTCTAGGATAGTGTTCACCTACCAGTAGGCTCAGAAAATACTACTAAATTTGCCCAACACAAACATTTTTCAAGTTTTGCAACACGATGATATGAAATCATTCAAATCTAATGAAGCTTCTCCGAATAGTCTTCTAAATCTAAAGCATTAACCTAACCAACAAGTCATTTATGCAAAATGATGAAATAAGAACCAATTTGTGTTTCCTTTTGTCCGAACCATCCGGTGTCCTCACGCAAGTTTCTCACTAATCCTTCAAATGAAATTATTACCAAAAAGAGAAAATATAGCTAAGGGGACAATTAAGAACATGATAGAAGTAAAGCATTTTTGACATAAAATAAGTGGTTTTATGCAGATCATCTAGTTTTTGTTGAATAATTATAAAAAAAGTCCTATGAAATAGCCATTACATCATCATGCTATTATCCTTCCAATTAAACATAGATAAAACTTTAAAGAAGTGCATTCCAGAAAAGACTGAACTTGTATTATGTCAAAACAATGATGATCCGAAAACAAACCACTAAACCATACTTGAATTTTAATTGTACCAACAATCAATGCAGAAAAGCAATTTGAAGGTATGTTCAACTTAAGAAAATGAACGAGTTCAGAAATGATTACTAGATGAGAAACAATTAACACAAAAACAAACAATATATACATCAATTGAATGACACACCTCAGCTTTCGCAGCTTCTTTCTCAGCTTGAAGCAACTCTTGTTCCGGTGCAAAGACCTCTGTTTCTATATCACACCTTTGTGATCGTAAAATGCTAGTCAGATTCTCAACATCAGCAAGTTTTTCCGTGCATTTTTTTTTCTCTCTTCATAACTTCTTTCAAGTTCCTCTCAGACTCCAATCCATTCAACCTAAATGCTTCAGTTTGGGCTTTAATTTGTCCATTTTCAGTTTCTAGCCTTTTCACAGCATTAGTAATTAAGCTTGCTTCAAATTTCACTTGTTGGAGAGATTGTTCAGTCTCCATGAGCTTCAACATGCATGACTTTTCCACAAAGAATATCTCATTTCCCCATTTTTCCTTGTTCCTTGTTGACGTGCGTTTTGGTCAACAAGCAAAATATGTAAGAAATTTAACACATGGAAATATAAGCGTGCATAACGCGTGTTTATTTATGACTAATTCTGCCTTTTGTGATATAATGCCGAGCCGGATTATCAGAGTCGGTCTTTCTTATAATAACACGTTTTCTAGTGCTTTTTTCTCTTTTTTTTCTCTTGTCTTTTTCCTCTTAAGTGAGGCTTTTTATACCCCTCTAATAAGTGGGTTTTCAATAGTCACCTTTGCACTAATTAGTAAAATAATTTAGAAAAGGACACATGTCCCCTTCTAAGCGTGCATGTCAGCCAAGTTTTGCCACTTGGTGACTCATCTTAATCGCCTTTTGACACATGGCGGTTTCGGGTACCAATAAAGCACTAAGCATGAGCAAGTATGGGCAAATGGTTATTTTTCTGAATCTGTCGCGCGTGCGTTTCCCGCCGAAACTTGGGCTCGGAGGTCGGGGCTCGGCGGCCATGCTGCGGTTGGGCTTGGTAGTGGGCGAGCCCGACCCATGACGTGTCACCGGGCACCGTTGCTAACGTCACCTGCTGGGCCCCACTCGGATGTGCGCTGGATGACCACGTGGAGTAACTTGACCCAGCTTGGCTCGGGTGTCATCAAAGGCCCCCAAGTTTAATTCCGAGAGAAGAATGTCTGAAGTCGGAGTTAAACTTTAATGCTAATGATAAACATTTAATGGGGAAAATGAATCCTCAAAGGTTTATTCATTCCTGACATCTGTCGTGTAGTGGTTAATGCCTGTAGCGGCGCATTAATTGTGGTGCCATAATGACGGACACGTGGCCTCTTATGGTTGGACCAATCTTGCGCAGGAATTGAAAAGGCACATCAGTTCTGTCAGCGGGCATGGGGACGTGACGTTTTCTGACATTTTCGACGGCTTTTGAGGTTGAAAAGGCGCGTCTTTTCAAATAAACATTTCGTTTCTCGAGGGAACTTCATTTATAAATACCCCCCTTTTTCTTCAATTATCTACTTTCGCATCCTCTACTCTTTGAGCAAAACTGATTGAGACCGAGCAGAAATTTCGGGTTGGCTTTCAAAGTTCAAAGACTTCGAACTTAGGTATTTTTTCGAAATATTCTCTCTTTTCCTATAAAATGTCTTCCTTTGAGGACAGTAGAAGTCGTAGCTATAGCATAGAGGTCGAAATTGAGGACCCCCCCTCTGAACCTTCTATTTCTTTCTCCCCAGTACGGCAATCTTCGCCTCATAGCCCAAGCATCGTTCAGATTTCTTCTTCAGACCATTCTCCTCGAGGCGGAACACCTTTGGAGCAGACGCACATGATATTCAATCTGGTGCCAGTGACTGTTTTCCGAGAGGGTGTGATATATCAACCGGACTGGCGTGAGAGAGTTCCAGCGAGGGATTTCCAAGTACCGACCCTCGACACTATCAACTGGAAGAAGAAGATACCCATCGGAGCCGAAGCATGATAACGCGGAGCGGGTGGACGAACCCTCCGGAGACTCGAGGCCGGAGAGGCCTCAAGTGCCCATGGGTCATCGTAATGGTGACGGCGGGGGGAGAGACCTCGCCTTCGTGTAGAGCCTCGTGGACGCCGTGTGATATAAACGATATCCCTAGCATCGATGGTCCGGAGATGGGAGAGCTCGTGGAGGTACCGTATTCGACCGGGTATCAATTTCGGGTACCGAATGGCACGGAGGTTCCCAAGACCCACCAAAGGTGCGTGGCCATACATATCGCCAACCTTCTATATGGGCTGCGATTTCCATTGTCGGTTTTCCTCACGCGGTGGTTTTGCAAGTGGGGCATTCATCTGACCCAAGTGCATCCCATTTCTTGGGGTAGGATCATCGGGCTCTTGGTGATGTTCCACTTAGAGAAGTACCCCCGCCCCAAGTTCAAAGAGATGAACGAGCTCTTTGTCTGGCGAGCGACTCCTTCATCACGGGGCCAGCCGTCCGGGTGGTATTACGTGCAGACCCGACTGGGGTACCCGGACGGCCTAGTGGAAGGTCTTCCTTCATCTTTAAAGAAATGGAAAGACAAATGGCTCTGGGTGAGCGGCAAGTGGCAAGCTCGCGTGGGGGAAGGAGTGGAGGAGACCGTCCTTTACCCCCCTTCGAATTTTGTTTTTGGTTACAGTAAGTATAGTCCTTCTCCTTTCTCTTTTTTTGTTGTTATTTTTTCTTTTCGTGGCTGACTTTGCTTCTTTTTTCATCATTTTCCTTTTATAGAGAACCGAGCATCAAAAGGGCCTCTGTCGGCCACCTTCATCCGCAGGCTGGAAAATGTCCAGGCCAAAGGTGCCAGGGATAGGCGGATTGAGAGGTTGACTACTGAGGTCAACTTGGCCGCGACCGGTTTGAGGTCTGCTCTGCCCGCCGACCCTGAGGCCGAGGGGGCAGCTCGAGAGGAGGTGGCAGAGCGGGAAGAAGAGGCTAGGAGAGAGCCTCAACAGAGCCCTCCGAGGGCTGAAGAAGTAAGGCTCCACATTCCGGGAGAGCAGCCGGCGCGAACAGAGCGAGCTGGGCTGCCTCCCGCAGCGATCAGTCCCGTGGGTAGATCGTCTGTGCCTGCTGGGCAAACGCGGACTCCAGAACCGCCGAATGCGGCTGTCGGCCGAGGTAAATATACTTAGTATTTTTTGCACTTTCTCTTTCTTTCGAAATGTTATTTTTATTTTCATCTTTTAACGGTGGTCGCTTTTTGTAGGGCGTGGCTTGGACTTACGTGTGCGCCTTCGCAGCGTGAGGAACACGGCCGCGCATCGGACTCGGGCGGCTGCAGCCCAACCCGCAGATGTGGAAGCGGCTCGGAGAGCAGATATCCGGGCCGGTAAACGTCCTGCTGATGGGGTGCCTAAAGCAGTAGAACCCCCCTCCAAAGGAGAACAGAGGGAATTGAGATCGAAGAGCCCAGGCAGACCGAAGGGGCTGGTCAGACAGCGCCGGTGCATCCTGGACAGGCCCCTAAAGGGGGAGTCCCGTGGACTTTCTCGGATGACCTCGGCCGGGAGGGTCACTTCATCCCTCCAAGTCAAGTGAGAGATGAGTACTGTGAGGGAATGACTGGGGTACGCCCTCAATGGTTTGTGGAGTTTGTCCGGTGCACTACACCGATGGAAGAGCAGTCGAGGGTTTTGCCGGAAGCGGGTCGGGCCGCAATGAATGTCCCAGCTCGTGCCTGGACAAAAGGCATTAAGAAATTCCGTTCGGAGACTAGCTGGGAGAAGCAGATTCAGTATGCTATGGGAATGTCCGGGCGGATCATTGGGCTCCTGTGGCACGCGATTGGGGGAACTCGCGAGTTGGAGAGGAAATATGCCGATCTGGAAAGGCGGCATGGTGACCTGCAAGAGGCCTACGCTACTCTTCAAGGGGTACAAGAATCGCTGAAGACCCAGGCAGATGAAGCCACGGCTCGGGCCAACTTTGAGAAAGAAACCGCTGCGAGGGCCGAGGCAGAGCGAGATCAGGCCCGCAAGGCTGAGGAGGAATTTCGGGCTAAAGTTGCCAAGCTGGAACGTGCTGCCATTGCCCGGGCTGAGGAAATGGAGAGACGCCTAGCCGATGTGCGCAGAGAGGCTGAAGAGGCTACCCATCGGCAAGTTAGGGAAGCCCGTGTACAGGCCGTCGAAGCTTATAAGGACTCTGAGGAGTATGCATTTATGTTAACCTGCGGCCATGCGACCAGCCTCAAAGAAATCCTCGAATCGGTTAAGGCCGGGCGGACTGTTGCTCAACTTGAGGAGGATCTGGCCCTCTTGGAGGCTGATATTGATGCTCTCCGCCCAAACTTTGCCGAGGCTCCCGATGTTCAGGGCTCACCTCCTCCGGATGCAGAAGAAGTTGCCTCCAGTAGTGCTGTTGAGATTCCGCCCCCGTCTTAGTCTTGGTGTTGTTCTCCCTTTTCTTTTATAAGCTTTTATATGCATTCGTAGGTAGATTACATGGCTTCGTGCCTTAGGATGTAATGGGCTCCGACCCCCCCTGCGTATATACTTTTGAAGTAGAAATGAATTTTTCTTTCTGTCACCTGTGTATGTGTTTTAAGCTTTTTGTATATGATTGGCTCTTCTTCCTTTTGTAAGATTGTTGCCTGTCCTCTTTTTTCTTTTTATACTCCTAAGTATGGGGCTCGGTTCCCAATGTCCTGAATAAAGGACTTTAGCTTTAATTGACTCTCGTGCTCGGTATATGAACCTGATCTTTATTTTGTGCTTGGTGTATAAACCAAGTCTTCATTATATGCTCGGTGTGTACGCCGAGTCTTTGTTTTGTGCTTGGTGCGTGACCAAGTCTTTGTTTTATGCTTGGTGTGTAAGCCAAGTCTTTGTTTCGTGCTCGGTATGTAAACCAAGTCTTTGTTTTGTACTCGGTGTATAAACCAAGTCTTGTTTTATGCTTTTCGTGCTCGGTGTGTAAACCAAGTCTTTGTTTTGTGCTCGGTGTGTAAACCAAGTCTTTGTTTTGTGCTCGGTGTGTAAACCAAGTCTGTTTTTAGGGCAGACCCACCTCGTGGGCGAGTTGCCCTTTATCAGCGTACAAGGGACGTACCCGCGATGATTTGTTGACGCTCAGCTCCTTTAGCCGAGGCGATTTTTGCTGTGCTCGGCATGTAGCCGAGGCGAGTAAAAATTTCGTCCCCCTTTAGAGAGCTCACAGAATATCAGATGAAAGAATAATTCCCTAGAATCTTATTCGGACCGTAAACCGAGATATTTATTGATAGTACCTCTTCAGGTATGCTACATTCCATGGATGTGTAAATTTTTCTCCACTCAAATATTCTAGCTCGTATGCCCCACCAGATAAGACGTTGTTGACCCGAAATGGGCCCTCCCAAGTTGGTTTCAATGGGCTGGGCTCAACACCCGTTATCCTTTTCAACACAATGTCACCGACCCGGAATCTCCTTTCTTTTACCTTTGAATTGTGGTACCTCTCACTCCTTTGTTTATACACAATGTTTTTTTATCTCGGCATTACATCTTTTTTCTTCGAGCAGATCCAGCTTGGCTCGGAGCGCAGCCTCGTTGCCATCTTCAGAAACATTTGCAATTCTGAAGGTAGGGGCTCCAATCTCCACATGAATGACCGTCTCAGTTCCATAAGTCAAAGAAAAAGGTGTTTCTCCCATGGCCGTTCGATGCGTCGTTCTGTATGACCACAGTGCCCCGGGGAGTTCTTCAGGCCTATTACCTTTAGACTCCTCCAATCTCGCCTTCAAGGTATACTTGAGTATTTTATTAACGACCTCAACCTGTCCATTTGACTGAGGATGGTATGGAGTCGAGAAATGGTTTTTGATGTGGAAACCTTCACAAAAATTTCGAAACCTCCGGTTATCGAACTGTTTCCCATTATCCGTAACAATCGAATGCGGTATCCCAAATCTGCAGATAATAGACTTCCATACAAAACCAACGATCTTTTCCTCATCTATTTTTGCCAGAGGCTCCGCCTCGGCCCATTTTGTGAAATAATCCACCGCCACAATGGCATACTTGACGCCCCCTTTGCCAGTGGGGAGTGGTCCGATAAGGTCGATTCCCCATTTGGCAAACGGCCAAGGGCTAAATACGGAGGTAAGTTGCTCAGGATGATACCTGACCTGTGGTGCGAATCTTTGGCACCTCTCACATCTTTTGTCGAGGTCAGTTGCATCCTTTTTTAGGGATGGCCAATAGTATCCTTGCCGTATTAATTTATAAGCTAATGTCTGGCCCCCGGCGTGGTTTCTGCATATTCCCTCGTGAACCTCTCGAAGCGCGTAATTCGCATCTGTCTCGGACAGGCACCGAAGGAGTGGGATGGAGTATCCTCGTTTGTATAGGACGTCGTCTACTATTGTGAAACGAGCCGCTTGGGTTCGTAATGTTCTGGCCTCGGCTTTGTTTTCAGGTTGGACTCCTTTTTCTAAATACTAAATGATCGGAGTCATCCAGGTCTGCTCGGTGGCTTCGGTGGCATGTATCTTTTTTGCGCCAAGTGACGGGGCGGACAGTTGTGTGACAGTGACATCCGCAATGGCATCCATCCCTGGGCTTGAACCGAGCCGAGCTAAGGCATCTGCTTGCATGTTCTCGGCTCGGGGCACATGTAAGGCTTTTGTCTCAAAGTGTAACAATTTCTTCTTGACTAAGTCCAAATACTGTGTGATTTTTTGCTCTTTTGCTTCGTACTCACCGTTGATTTGGTGAACGACCAGCTGAGAATCACTGTGTACCAGCAGTCGTTTTAGGCCCATAGAAGATGCCATATCTAAACCCGCCAGAAGTGCCTCGTATTCAGCTTCGTTGTTCGTTGTGGGGAACTGAAATCGCACGGCCGAGCAGTAGCATTTCTGATTTGGATCGATTATGACGATTCCGCCCCCTGCCAGGCCTGCGGTGGAGGAGCCATCAACGAACAACTTCCATTTTTGGTCTTCCATAACTTCTAATTGTATGGAAGGTGTGAATTCGGCCACAAAGTCGGGCTAAAGCCTGTCCTTTTATTGCTGTGCGCGGTTCATATAGAATATCAATTTGACTGAGCTCAACGGCCATTGATCATCCGACCAGAAATGTCGGGTCGGTGTAATACCTGCTTCAGTGGGTAATTCGTCAAGACTATAATCTTGTGCTCTAGAAAATATGGACGGAGCTTTCGCGCAGCAATGATTAATGAATAAGCCAACTTTTCCATTGGCTGATAGCGGAGTTCGGCGTCATGTACCGCCTGACTGGTGTAATAGACTGGATGTTGAATAGAATCATCTAGCCTGATTAACACCGAGCTGATGGTGTATTCGGATACCGCCAGGTACAAATACAAGTTCTCCCATTGGGTAAGTTTTTGCAATATAGGAATTGAAGAGAGATGTTGTTTGAGGGATTCAAAGACAGCCTGCGCTTGCTCGGTCCACTCAAAATTTTTGTTCTTTTTTATGATTTCAAAGAAAGGTTTACATTTGTCTATGGACCGGGAAACAAATCGGTTAAGGGCGGCCAATCAGCCTGGTAGGCTTTGTACCCTTTTTACAGAGTTCGGGGGTTCAAGATCGATGATGGCTTTTATTTTGTCTGGGTTAGCTTCGATCCCTCTTTGGCTGACCATATACCCCGAGAATTTACCCGAGCCGACCCCAGACGCACATTTTCTCGGGTTTAGCATCATCTTGTACTCTCTCAACACAGCAAACATTTTATTAAGATCGTTGAGATGATCAGATATATACAATGATTTCACCAACATGTCATCTACATAGACTTCCATAGTATGACCTATCATTTTCTCAAACATCTTATTTACTAACCTTTGGTAGGTCGCACTGCTTCTTCAACCCGAAGGGCATCATCTTGTGATAAATTCCACGAGCGAGTAAAAGAATGATGTATTTTCTTCATCATCTGGGTGCATTCGTATTTGGTTGTAACCCGAGTATGCATCCATGAAGCTCATCAATTCGTGTCCCGCCGTGGCATCTACTATATAATCAATGTTCGGTAATGGATAACTATCCTTGGGGCACGCCTTATTTAAGTCGGTGAAATCCACGCACAGACGCCATTGGCCATTGCTTTTCTTGACTAGAACAGGATTGGCAACCCATCGGGGATAGAGGGCTTCCCGGATAAATTGATTATCTAGCAACTTATTAACCTCGGCCTCGAGTGCAACTTGACTGTCGGGACCGAGTTTGCGCCTTTTCTGGATAACTGGGCGGAATGTTAGATCAATATTAAGGCGGTGGCATGCATGCTTGGGTCAATTCCGGGCATGTCTGCATGAGTCCACGCGAAGACGTCGAGATTATTTCCCAAAAATTCAATCAATTCGGTTCGATATGGTTCTGGGAGGTCATGGCCAATACGTAATTGGTGCCCCTCGCTCGGCCTTCCGATGTCGATCATATCGACCTGCTCTACTGGTTCCGCCCATTTTCTTTTCTTGCTCGGCCATTCCTTTCTCTACAGGGGCAACTCATCTTCAGTGGCTGGCTCATTCCTGGCTGCCGGCTCGCCTTTCGTTGCCGGTACATCTCCCGGCTCAATCCTCCTTCCTTGTTCTTCTATCATCGGTTCCTTCCCAGGTCGACGACCTGGATTATTCCCCCGAGCAATCACCACCTCCCGCTCGGGCTCCTCTTTTGTCCGAGGATCGCCTTGCGCGGTCTCACTAGTTTCTCCTCGTTCCATCACATTAATCTCCACCGGTCGGAGTTTGAGAGAGCATTCTCGTGACTCCCTCTGATTCCCCTTATGTATGGCCTCGCCATCAGGTGTTGGGAATTTTATGCAAAAATGATATATTGAAACGGCCGCTTTTATATGATAAAGCAACGGCCATCCAATAATAGCATTGTACTCTGAATCGGCGTTGATTATTTTAAATGTTGTCATAACGGTTCGTTTATGCGACCCCTGTCCCATTTGGATGGGCAAGTCAACTTCCCCGAGCGGGATTATTCTTCCTCCTCCAAACCCCAGAATGCTGTCGTTGCATGGATGGATATAGATATCGTCCACGTTTAATCTTCGAAAAGCTCGGACATAAATGACCGATGAGTAGCTTCCAGAGTCGATCAAAATTCTATGAACTGAAATACCCGAAATCGGTGCGGTAATGACCAGGGGGTCAGAATGAAGGTGGACCACCTGGTCGGCATCCACATCCGAAAACACAAAGCGGCCGGTGGGTTGGCCTTCCTTGATTTCCGCCACCCGAACTTGCCTTTCGGCGTGGGCGGCCTGTCTGACATCAGCCTTTCTTTTCCTGTTGGAGCGGCTATCTTTGGTTGTGTTAGTGTTGATTTGATTCACGCTCGACATCATGAGGATCTCTCTACCCTGATTTTCGGCCGGTGGCGGCGACAGGAGAGCTGGATTTGTTATGTGCTCCGGGTTGACACCTTGAGCCAGTGCCGGCGGGGGCGGTAATTCATGAACATACCTTTTGAAAATGCCCTGCCGAACAATACACATAATTTCCCTGATTAGATCTCAGCACACATCAGTATCGTGACCTATCGATTTATGATAGGCACAATATCGTCGTGAATCTAATTTGGTCGACTCAATCTTCAAAGGCCGAGCCGGAGGTAACAAATTCAGACCCTGTACTTCATTCCATATGGCTGATGGAGTGTGGGTCAAAGTACTCCTCAGCGCGGCAACTTCGGCTCGTGCTTCCTGGCGAGCCCTAAATCCGGTGGTCGGGTTTTCCGTGAATGGTCTGAATCCCAACCCTAGCCCAATTGCTGATTCCTTCCTTCCGTCCTTTTTCGTGCCCCCTGGCCGGTGCTCAGGGCGGTGACTTGCCGTGGCTTGTTCCGCGCAAATATGGCGTTCCGCACGGACCAGGAATTCTTGGTACGAGGTCGCCCCCGATTCATGGATAGAGTAGTTAAACCAAGTTTCGGGGGCAAGGCCAGCCATGGCTGCAATTAAAATTGCATCATCCGACACCGGTTCCATCTCTTGAACTTGCTTATTGAACCGAGAGATATAGCTTTTCAGGGGCTCGTCCTTCCCTTTTTTTGATGTTCACAAGGGAGTCCTTTGGTGCGGCTCGGACCTTGGAAGTCAAGAAATGCGTCATAAAGGCGGAGGCCAGATTCCCCCATGCCCGAATAGACCCCTGCGGTAGGGTCCTAAACCAACGGTGGGCTCGGTCTCCCAATGTCAATGGGAAAGCCCTGTAGAGGATGGCATCACTAGGGTTGTACAGTTCCATCCATGCTAAGTACTTGTGGATGTGAGTGGTTGGGTCGGTCTCCCCATTGTATAGACCGACCTGGGGAATTTTCAAATTTGGCGGTAACGGGGTTGCCAGGATACTAGAGGAAAATGGCGACATAACAGCTGGTTGGTTCATTGCTTGGGGCGGCCTCCGAGATAGTTCGCCTTCTGGGCCGCCCTCCAGTTCATTCAGACGGCGGCGAAGGCGCTGAATTTCTACGTCCCGTTTCTGCCCTAGGCTAGGGCCTTGAGTCTGGTTGACCCTATCTGGCTCCTGCTCATCCGGAAACTGGAGTCGGGAGCTTATTAATTGAGCCGGGTGTAGGTCCCAAGGGGTGTAAGTGTAAGGTTTAGAAGGGGGGGTTGAATAAACCTTACCAAATTTTCGATTTAGTCTTTTTAAATCTACAGAGTTCTACACATGTTTGTGTCCTTGATGGACAATCGAATTAGTCACTCAAGTAGAGTTGATCTCTTAATGACTCAAATTTGAGTCATTAATGGAGTAACTCAGTTGTTGGATATAATTTGACTCAACTGTGGTTTTGTTTTCAGCGGAAGACTTAACACCCTTACGTTTAATTAAGCAAGATTTTAGAGCTTGATTTAGTACTTATAAATTATCAAATGGATAGCAAATTTATCGTGAGATATAAGCGATTAAAAGTGCAGGAATTTAAATGTTGAAATGTAAATGACACAATAAAATTTTTATAGAGGTTCGAAGATGGGGTAATTCTTCTACTCCTCTCTTCTCCAACTCCTGGAGGAATCCACTAGGTAATGATCAGTTTACAAAGTGGTAACAGTCCAGATACAAGTCTTTATCACAACGGCCGACTTGATCCTTTGGGACTCGGGTCTGGAGACGCCTTGATCACTCGGTGGCTTCTCGACGACTCGGCCTTCTTCACAGGGGCGCTGCCTTGCTACTGACTCACTTGCTCAAGCACTTTGGATTTGATCACGAAGCCCTCCAAAAGCTTAAGACTTGGTTCAGCCTTGAACCTTTCTACAATCCTTCCGGAATGTAGACCCCTTGTTTTCAGTATTTTCCTCTTCAATCGATTGAAGTTCTCTTTCCTTCACGAGGTAAGTGTTGGATTGATGTACTTCAAATGTAGGCTTGAGGATTGAGAATGTTTCGATTTTGATAAGCTTGTATATCTCACGTGTGTCATTCATCATTCTTCTCAAACAAACTCCTCGGCCTTTTATAGTGAACTTTCAAAAATTTGCCCGTTGAAGAGATAGGCTCATTTTTGAAAGTCACTTTGCGATCGTTGGCTTGCAGTTCTTGGAATTGCCATTTCCTCGTATGAATTGTTTTATCACCTTTTCAGAGTTCGACACGGTGTAGTGCTTCCCATTGGTTCATTCCTTTTGCACGCTTCCTCGGGGTGAGCACTCCAAGAAAGGTGGTATGGAGATATTACTTGTTTAAGTAAATCTCTTGATTTGCGGTAAACGGTTCTTTTACGATTATCTCGACTTGATTGCATTTCCTTGCTTTCCCAGGTGACTTAGAGTCGCTTCCAATCATGGATGACTCTTCTTGTCACTTGACTTGAGACTTGGCTTCTCTTGAGTTGACTTGGTGATGTTCCACTCACCGCATCTCACCGCTTCTTGATCGAGTTCTCGTCTGCTCTTCTTTGCCGTACTCATTGTCTCTCGTGAGTTTTCCTTCAAGCCTTGAGTTGTCTTCTTGCATGTTGGGGCGTAGCTGACTTAACTCAGCTTGGCTAGCTCTAATTGTTACAATACATTTTACAACAAGAATTGGGGAGCCAACTTTCTATTCTAAGTTTTACATGGCATTCATCAAAATCTAAACAATAAAATTCCTAACAATTTCCCCCTTTTTGATGATGCCAAAACTTAAATCATACAAAGATGCAAATAACAAAGATACATACAGATAGTGTATTGACATAGAATGTATGCGTAGAATCAATCTTTTTATTGATCATATCATTCTTGTACTTAACACAACTGTTTACAAGGTGTATCAGAGTATATAATTGTCTTCACAAAATAGAAAATTTATAGCTTTATTACAGAAGACTTACATTGTATGTATTTACAAGATAAAATACACGAAGGGTTGGACAGCAACACTTCATCTCCTTCGCTGTCTCCTTCTTTCATCTTGATCAGCATCTTCTTCTCTTCTTCTCTTCTTCTCGTCATCAGCTGCCTTCTTTTTCTTTTCATATGCCTTCCTGGCAGCTTCATCTCTTCTTAATCTTTCCTGTCTCTCCTCCCATAGCTGAGTTTGTCTTTTGTTCTCTTCTTCTATTCTTTTTGCATACTCAGCGTTAGTTTTTGCCACTCGCAAATTTGCCACTTGGTCAAGCCCAGCCCAGTAGATCCCTCCTTTCTTCCCTGGATCTACGTATTCAATGTTCTTGGGCAGAGGCCTAGGTCTCAAGCTTCTTCCTCCACTGCTGCTTCTTCCTCTACCTCGGGTCGTATCAGATCGAGTCTTTCTTCTTCTTTCCGGTGAGTGCCAGCGGAGTGACCAGCAGAGCGATCGCCGGTTTGTCTCACGCACGTCGGCTTCTTCACATAATGTGAGACCCTTTTCCCAAGACTGGGTCCCAAGCTTGAGCCATGGACATATTTGCAAAATATCCTTGATTCGAGCGTTTTGAATTCGTCAATCGATCTTGGCTGTCCCGACATACGAAATGGCATACGTGTCTGTCAACCGGAATGCCTCCATGTTCTTTCAAGATGTTCATTACCCTGGCATCCATTCTTCCTTCCACTTCCTTCATCCCTCGCTTCAATTGCTTTTCTCTTCTCGGCCATAGATACAAAGCAGAGTGTTGGAGTGGCGAGTCTGAGGGAGTTTTCGCTTATAATGTCATTTGTGATGAGGACCTTGTTGGGGGTTTGTGCAATCATCAATGTTACATCACGATCTTCCCCTCAACAAGTTTTCCTTTCTTTCGCATTTTAGGACTTCCTCGGTGATTTTCCTTCTCCGCTTCCTTTCTTTCTTTTCGACTTGATTTTGTTGCTTTAAGGTATTCCTCTTCCCCCTTTTTGGCATCATCAAAGGATAGAGGAACCCCAGGGGGAACATCTTTGGCAAGCATGAAGTCAAGTCTTCGATGGTTGAATTCTCGCTTCAAGTCTCTGCGTTGTATGCAAAGACGGAATTTGAACGAGTAGCGTTGGATTTCTCTGAAATCGCTTCATCTCGGCCATGAGAAGGCTGAATTTTCTTGTCATGTGTTCTTCCAAACGCGTATATCATTTGCATTTGCTCGCTTCACGCAAAATGCCTTGATCTCGGCGGTGTGAGCTTCATGCATATGCTCAATGTGTTCCTCGGCCGTTTTCGCATCGGCATTTTCAGCTCTCCACACCAGCAGACTTGTTGAACAATTGTCTGAAGTATCTCACTGTTCCACACGCATTGTTTTTCTTTGTTGCCACCATTCCCTTATTCGAATGTTATGCCTCTTAAGTCACCTGTAAGGGTGGCATCTCTGTTGTCCAGCGCATGTCCAAAGAGGCTTGATGCCTCTCCATCCGTTCAACTTCAAAGAAAGAGTGCCTTGAACACTTCTCGAACTTCAGGTGATTCTTCATTGCGGTGATGGCCATACAAAGATCAGTCATAATGTTGGAACAATTGTGTCTGTTGGAAGGACGGAGGTGGTTTGTGATAGCGTGCTTGTTCATTTTCGACTCTTCGTGGAGTTCTCGTATCTCCGGTGAGAAAGGAAAGATTCCACAAAAGATTCATCACCGCCGACCGGGATGCATTCGATGATGAGCGGTGCGCGTGAAGTTCTTTTGGGAATCGATCTCTTTGCAGCTTGAGGAGCCGTGCGTGAGTCCGTTGTTCATTTGGTTCTCGTTGTGGAGTAGACCCGGGCCTGGCCGAGCCTCACTGTCTTAATAGCTTCGTTGGTCTCGGTGATTTCTCCATTTCGAGATCGTCTCGGCCTTATCCAGCGTCATCGGACGATGATGAGATTTCTAGTGGTGGCTCATCATCAAAGTTAAAAGTTTGATGAGTAGTCTTGGGATCGACTTGCTCGTGCCTGGAACATCCGCACTTGTGAGTCTTTTGGATTTGTCATGGGGTTGACTCGGCTTCTTCTTCGCCTTCCGATCCCGGAAAAGTGACATCGGGGTTGTCCGGGAATCATGAAGTGCGCCGATCTCCTTCTCGGATGGGTCGATGATTGCGGGAGGGATGTTTCTCTACTTGACCTCTTTACCCGGGGAAGTCTCAACCTCCCGTGGGCCTTCATTTCCTCCAAAGCGGTCTCTCTGCTGCGAGGCACTTGGTCCTCCCTTTCGACAAAGGTGTCACTGTCTTAGGGTCTTCTACAATGGCATCCATTGGAGTCTCAACCCCATGGATTGCACTTTCTTCGCCCAGTGTTAACTCCTGTGGTCTGTTCCTTCCTCGTGCCTCGACCGCATTAGCGGCGTCATTAGCCTTCGAGCGGTTGGCACCTCACCGAGACAGTCTCAATCGCCCGAGCTTCGTTGATGGCAACTTGTCGTTTTCTTCTTGTGATTGTAATTTCTCTTCTTCACCTCCTCGCTTCTTTGTCGAGTCATCTCGCAAAGCATCCTCCGACCTTGCCGCGGTGGAGGAGTTTCCCACCGTGGCGCACACCGGTGAGTGACTTGGAGTGGGGTCACTCGTCTCCAAACTCCCATTTGTTTCAATTGATGGTTCAGTAGTTGGGGCGGTGGTAGCACACCTTCAATAGGGGTTGGCTCGATTGGGGTCCCCATTGTCCCGGTTTCATCGCCGGCTCCTTATTGCCTTCTTCCGAGTGAGTGGGAAGTGGTAGCAAAGAACAAAAGTGGCTATTTTTGAACCACTCCCATTGGATCGATTTCGGTTTGTGTTCGAGGACTCTCTGGTCCCTCCATTAATCTTTGCTCGTGAAGGATTCTTGATTCGTGCAATGCTTGCTGCATTTGCAACTCTTACGTGGCAGCAAAGATTCTGCAGTTCCTCGTCACTTTCGGAGAAGACATCAAGGAGAGGATGTGTGTGTTACGGGTGCCAGGAGATAGGGCGGATCTTGCCTTCTCTCGTGCTTCGCTTCTTGACTTGCTTTTCTCTCTCCTTGTCCTTGTATATCTGAGAATGTCTATGCGATTGTCTTCATCCAGCTGGGAGCACGATGGTTAATCAAGGAAATTTAGCGATTCCTCTTCTTCTTCTATGAATTCAGGCCGTTGGAACTGTTCCTTGACTTGCTCGGCTTCCATTTTCTCCACTCACGCATTTGACGATTTTGGATGTCGGGTAAGGTGGAGATAGGATCATAACATCACTATCTCGCTGGGCTGGTTCTTCTTGTGCTTCAAATTGTTTGAGCTACAACTGTGTCTTCGGGTTGCCTCTCACGATCACCTTCACAGACTTGGTTGTTTCATCAACTACATCCGGAGACTCTACTTCTCCGATAGTCTTGGGTATATGTGCTAGTGAGTAACTAACTCATTTGGTTTCTCCTGTTCGGATCGCTTGACGAGTCTTCGTCTCTCTGGTTTGTACCAGGGGAATTTTACAGTTCGAGGCGGTGTCCTCCGAGTCTTGGCGGCCGGGCCGGTGCTTGTGTTTGTTTCGAGGAGCTGGCCGTCTAGGCTTGTCGATTCTCCTCCTTTTGACGATCGGAGAAGGTATTTGGGAGTCCTTCTCGGCCCGCGCAGGGCGGGTGACACGACTCTTTGGGGGGTGTGATTCTTTGCACGGGCGGGAGCATGTTTGGTTTTCTTTCTTTGGGGCACATGATCTTCTTAGCGGTGCAGGGGCGCCTTTTTCTTTTGGTGGAGAGGAAGCAGTTTGTGTCTTCTGGGGTGGTGATTCCCCCTCACCGGTGTCGCTCTCTTGGCGTAAGCTCGCTTCGAGCACGGAGAGGTTAGCTCAACATCCTCTTGTTAACATGGAAAGCCTTCCCATGTCTAAGAGGGACTCCTTTCACCTCCAATAGCCGCCAATTACTAGGCCATATCCAGGGATCCTCCAAATGTGCCGTCTTCTTTGAAGGACTTGTTCCCACGTTCGGCAGAGTCTCTTTGTAGATAAACTCAGCCAGTTTATCTTCTTTTTCTCGATGATTGCAGCCATCACAATCAGCTTTGCCTTTGTGATTGGTTAAAGCCGCCAAATTTGATGTCGATACACTTGGAAACTATGTCCAACAATTTGTGATAATCCTCCTTGGCAATGATCTCTTGTTTTCTTTGTGTATATTATTTTGTCGCAACGTCGGACTTGGCTATCTCTTTCCATGCGTCCCAAGTTTACATCAGCCTCTTTAATCTCGGATGCTCCTTCTGCTGGTAGTGAGCAATATTCAGCCAAATCCTTGGCGGTGATAGTGTTGCTTTCCGTGAACAGATGACTTGATTCCTTCATCGTGAATCTCGGCATTCACGTAGAATTGTGCGACCTCCTCCACGTAGGTCATAGGATATTCAGCGTTAGAAACGGTTTTAGTCCGGTCGTTTCGGCTTTCTCGGCGATTTTCTTCACCAGGGTGTCGTCGGACCGCTTCACCATTCCGTCGAAATCCACGGTCGAACCGGTGTGGATTTGTTTTCCCAACTTGGTAAAGTCATAAGTTGGTGCCATTTCTCAGAATAATTTCAAGGAAAAACTCAGAAAATGATTTTCAGCTTGATAGGGTTTCGAGAGTATTTTGCCTTTGCTTTTGAGAGAATGAGATGAACAGTTTTTAGAAGTGTGAGAGAGAAAGCAGATTTAAAATGGTTTAAATATGGTTTATGAAAGGGCGTGGCAGACGGTTTTGAATTGTGATCGAAATCAACGGCTTGGATTTCGCGACGATATTGAGCGATTCATGTCTCGTATTTAATGCGGCAAAGATTTATATCCAATCATAGGCTTGGTGTGCGGCTTTTATGTCTCAGTACACATCATCATTATATCCGACGTGTTCCTTAAAACATTCCCGCTAAGTCAAACGATTGCGTTTTTGTCACTTTGCTCATAAGTTATTCAGCTTATCTCTTAGTGATTTAACTCGCTTCTCACATTTCTCTTAGTGACTCATTATCGGTGACTTGGTATAGTGACTTTCCGATATCTGGTGATTCGGTGATTTTTGCTTTCACTCTTTTTCACCTTCTTTCCTGTTCCATTTCTTTTCTTTGATTCTTCTCGTGTCTCAAACTTAGCTCAATTAGCCCCAACTCATGTTTGAGTTCTTCAAATCTTGACTCACATAATGGTTTTGTGAAGATGTCGGCTAGTTGTTTATCGGTTGAGATATATTCCAGGATGATGTCCTTCTTTTCAACATGGTCTCTTATGAAGTGATATCGACATCAATATGTTTTGTTCTTGAGTGCAACACAGGATTTTGAGTGATTGCAATGGCACTTGTGTTATCACACATGATTGGAATTTCTTTTTCTTCAACTTCATAGTCTCTCATTCTTTGTCTCATCCATAGGACTTGGGCTGTTGTTTGCCCGCTTTGACTATGTATTCTCGCTCATTTGTAGAGGTGGCTATTGAGTTTTGCTTCTTGCTAAACCAGGAAATTAGTCTGTTTCTAGCATTTGACATGTGCACGAAGTGCTCTTCTGTCCACTCTGCATCCAAATAGTCGAATCGAATAGCCAATTAGCTTGAATCCACCTTCCTTTGGATACCATAGGCCTACTTCTTGGCTTCCTTTCAAGTATCTCAAGTATTCTCTTAGTCTTTGTCATATGGCTCTCTTTTGGAGCGATTGAAATCTTGCACATACACCTACAAGCCAAAGGTGATGTCCGGCTCGCTTCTTTGTGAGATAGAGCAGTTGATCCAATAAGTGCTTTGTATCTTGTTTGATCTAGGCT
The DNA here is from genome assembly GCA_016081115.2 of Rehmannia glutinosa. Lineage (NCBI taxonomy): Eukaryota > Viridiplantae > Streptophyta > Magnoliopsida > Lamiales > Orobanchaceae > Rehmannia > Rehmannia glutinosa. Next base: position 89,516 of record JABTTQ020003239.1, read on the forward strand.
TGCCATCCGCATCCATGTCCATTTTGATGATGTGTTCATTGGTATTTTTACGAGAAGACTTCTCCTCCATACCAAATTTCTTCATTAAATCTACGGTGTATTTTGTTTGACTTATGAAGGTTCCATCCTTCAATTTGTTTCACTTGAAGTCCAAGGAAGAATGTCGCTCTCCCATCATGCTCATTTCAAATTTACTTTGCATGAGGTTTGAGAATTTTTCACATGACTCTTTGTTAGTGGATCCAAAAATGATGTCATCCACATATATTTGAACAAGCAAAGATACTCTTCTTGTCTTGAATTCGAAAAGTGTTCTATCTACTTTTCCTTTTGTGAATCCATTTTGATCGGGAATTGTGACGGGGTATCATACCATGCTCGGGTGCGTTTCAATCCGCACGGGGCTTTCTTGAGTTTGTATACCTTGTCTCCAAGAGTCTTCTCGCTCAAATCCTCGGAGGTTGTTCAACATACACTTCTTCTTCCAATAAGCCATTTAGGAATGCACTTTTTACATCCATTTGATATACAATGAAGTTCTTGTGAGTCGCATAGGCAAGAAACATCCTTATAGCTTCCAATCTTGCTACAGGAGCAAATGTTTCATCAAAATCTATTCCTTCTTCTTGGCAATATCCTTTGGCTACCAATCTTGCTTTGTTTCTTACCACAGATCCTTCCTCGTTCATTTTATTTCTGAACACCCATTTGGTTCCAATGACATTTTGATGTATGGGTCTTTGCACTAATTCCCATACCTTATTTCTCTCAAACTGATTCAGCTCTTCTTGCATAGCCTGAATCCAATGTGTGTCATTCAATGCTTGTGACACATCTTTGGGCTCAATTTGTGAGATGAAGCATGTGAACATGGTTTCTTGTTGAGTTCTAGATCTTGTCTTGACACCTTCTCTTATATCTCCAATGACAAGTTCGTGGATGGTCTCTCACCATCTTACATCGGGTTGGAGTGAGTTAGTGGGTTCGATCAACTTGCAATTTGTGTTCTTTGTTATCGACTCTCTCGTAATCACTTAGCCGCAAATTTTCCATTGTTTTCGAGATTCACTATCTCATCTTCTTCGAATTGATAATTCGGCTTCACTTCAAAGATAGGGACTCTTACGTATGGTTGGATGTTTTGACTTATCGGTGACTCTTCAATGTCTTCTCCATTTATGTTTGGCTCATCAAATACCACATGAATGGATTCTTTGCGACCATAGTCCTTTTGTTGAGTATTCAGTAGGCTTTGCTTTGGTGAGTATCCTAAAAAGATACCTTCATCACTTTAGCATCAAAAGCCTTTAGATTGTCTTTGCCATTGTTGTGGATGAAGCATTTACATCCAAATATTCTCAAATATGCAACACTTGGTTTTCTTCGATCCGGATCTCATAGGAGTCTTTGTCAACCTGTCTATTTATCATACATCTGTTTTGAGTGTAGCAAGTTGTGTTGATTGCTTGCTTGCCCAAAATCTTTTTGGTAACTCTGCTTCACTAACATGGTCCTTGCCGCTTCTTTGAGAGTTCTATTCCTTCTTTTTCGCAACTCCATTCTCTTTGTGGAGTCCTTTGCCGATAGTTCATGGCCAATACCATTCTCAATACAATATTGAGTTATTATTCCATTGACAAACTCGGTTCCTCTATCTCGATCTTATTTTGATAATGGTTTGACTCTTCTCGTTTTGAATCCTCTTCATCATTTGTGGTAGTTTTTGTAGAGTTTCTTTCTTCTTACACATGAAAATTGTCCATGTATATCTTGAGTAGTCATCTACTACCACCAAGGTGTATTGCTTTCCACTTATCTTTTGGTTCCATTGGGCCAAATAGATCCATATGAAGCAGTGTGCAATATTCTTGTTGAGGATGGGCATGTCTTTTCTTTAAATGACGACTTGATTTGTTTTCCCTTCTCGACATGCATCACATATACTCTCCTTCTTGTATAATCGAGTCTGGAAGTCCTTCCACAAGATGACTTCTTGCCGACCTTGTTAATTGTTTTGAAATTCAGGTGACTCAACTTTTTGTGCCCGCCCAACTTGATTGATTTGTGCTTTTTGCTAGTAGACAGTCTTTGGGTGTTGCGGTTGACCAATCCACTACATACATATTTTTCTGTCTACATCCTTGCAAAGACAACTTCATTTGATTCAATATCCTTCATTTGGCATATACCCATGTTGAATCCAACATTGTAGCCCTTGTCACAAAGTTGATCGATGCTTAGTAGATTGAAGTTTAGTCCTTCGACATATGCAACATCGTGATTTCTAATCCATTCCTCTTGATGGATCCAATGCCTTTTATTTCACCTGGAGCTTCATTTCCTCCAAATATGACTTTTGCTCCTTTGACTTCCTTGAATTTTGACAGATTTCTCTTATTTCTGTCATATGTCCGGGAATGACCACTATCCATGTACCAGGTTCCTTGGCACTCACTGTTCTTGAACCCGCAATCAAGGAAATTAAGTTTTAGGTACCCATGCTTGTCCGGGTCCCGAGGGGTTAGAATTATAAGATGATCCAACCAACCTATAGCCAAATGATTTGACTCAAGAGGTTGCCATCTATCGTGCCATAATCATAATTAATCCTGGCAAATTGCTTGGGGATTCTAGGTTCATACAATTTTGTCTCTTTTGTCTGTATGCCTGCATGTATGTTTTAGCAATTGCCTTCCTTGGGTAATTGTGGTGTTTTTGAGTGTAGTGCCTAGGTGCATATGTGTCTTTGATGAAAGCTCTTATGCTTTTGGAATGGCCTTTCTTGAGTTCTAGGCCTTTGCCATTTGGGCTTGTATTCCATAAGTCTCAGCCGATAGTTCACATTATTTCAATCGCTTGGCTTGGATATTTTCTACCATTCCCATTATATGTATTTCTTTTATGGATTTTCTGGGGTTTTTGGTAGCTCGCTTCTTCTTTATAGAGTATTTTGTTTGGAGTTTCTTTGAGGACTCGGTGAATCTCTTCTCACTGTCCTTTCAAAGACACTCAACTCTGGTCTGTTTTCCTTTTCCTTTGTAACCAAGACCAGTTTGCTTAGTATTGTGCTTTGGAGTGAATGTGTGCAACATTTAGAGTTTTGGATTTTTCAGATTCTTCATGACTTGAAGATCCTTTTTCCAAAATTACTCTTGAGGTTTGACATGACATAGAGGAATTAAATCCTAAGCCCTGTCTTATCTCCACATTCTCTTTGACTCATAATAAGATCATCCAATGATTTAGATGCCTTGGTGAATGAGGCAATAACATTCTTGAGGTCATTCTCCTCTTTTCTATAGCGGCAATTTTCATTGTTAATTTAGCATTTTCAGCCTTTAAACTTTTATTCTCATTAGCTATTTGACTTAGAGTACTCGGCTCTTAGTCGGCTTTGAGTTTTGACTTTTGAGTAGGTTGTTTTCCTCATTCAATAGTGTGTGTGAGGATTTAATGTGCTCAAAATCTTTCATCATTTTGCCTAATGAATCATAAAGATCGTGAGGTGATGAAGTGTGTGTGTCACGATCACTATCACTATCACTAGTGTCCGAGCTTGTTGAGTTAGATTGTACCTCATCTTCTTGATCTTGTTCTTTGGCCATCAAGCGGATCAAGGCTTCTTCTTCGAGTCACTTGAGTAGTCGGCTTCATCGCTGCTCTCGAGTCATTTGTCCCTCCCGACATTTGTCTCGTGATCTCTGCAGACCATCATTGCCTTTTTCTTTTCTTGTCTTCTTTCTCTCAAGACCTTTCTTTCTTCTTCATCTCTGTATTTGCCGACTACAGGATATGAACAAATCAATGGCATAGTGACCAGGTTGTTATAGTTCCAACATAGATATTCAGCCTTTTGATCGACTCTTTCCATTCATGAGTTGTCAACCCTTTGATATTCAACTTTTTGATGATCTGTTCTCTTGGTTGGCTTTGTCTTCCCTTGATTTAGAGGGAGCCGAGTGTCTTCGGAAGATTCACCCTTTCCTCTCTTGTAATTCTTATTAAAGAACTTGTTGAATCTTTTAACCATCGGGCTATTTCTTCCGGGTCAATGGCTTCTTTGACCTCGGCTCTCTTCCCATCTTTAACAATTAGAGCAAATTGTTTTGGGTACGATTGTCTCTTCCTGGTCCTTTCTTCTCGGCTCAAACTCATAGGCTTTGAGGTCCGAGAATAACTCATGGTTGGATGTCTTTGATAGGTCCATGGAATGTCTCGGTGCCATGACCTTCATTTCCCATTCATTTGGAAGACTTTTTAGGATCTTCATACACATTTTTCTCGTGTATATTCCTTTCCAAGTGTAGATGACTCATTTGTGATTTCGTAAACCGAGCATCCAGTTGATCCAGGTTTTCTCCCGAGATCATTTTAAAGTTCTCAAATTTTTGTCTGACCATTTGATAGTTTGTTTTCTTTGATTTGCTCCGAGCCTTCACAAATCAATGTCGGTTTGTCCTGATTTCCTTAGCCGTTTTGCAAGATTTGACTTTATTGAACATGGCTTTGTCTAAGGTTTTGTAAAGAATGTCCTTGGCTACATTGTCAGGTTGTATCTTTTTTGTCATCATTTGTCCACTCAGTTCTTGGTTTTTCAACCATGATGGTCCAGGTCTTTCGATCTTCTTCTCCTTCACCGCAACTCTTCGTGACATTTGTGTTCACCTTTAATATTTGCAGAGAGGCCCATCTTCTATCACTATCCACATCTCATCATGTAATCTTTGATAGATGAGCTCGCATACGAATTTTCCAATCATCAAATTCTTCAATAGTGAACATAGGAATGCGTGTTAGATTTGCTTCCATGATAATAACTTTTAATGATAGAAAAGAGTTTTGAAAGATTAAGTACTAAAGCAGACTTTGAAAAGTTTGGAGATCTAGTTCAAGAACGGTGCGGAGGGTTCAATGAACCAACCGCTCCGATACCACTTGTAGGTCCCAAGGGGTGTAAGTGTAAGGTTTAGAAGGGGGTTGAATAAACCTTACCAAATTTTCGATTTAGTCTTTTTAAATCTCTGAGTTCTACACGTTGTGTCCTTGATGGAATGATCGAATTAGTCACTCAAGAGAGTTGATCTCTTAATGATTTCTTTGAGTCATTAATGGAGTAACTCATTTGTTGGATATAATTTGACTCAACCGTTGTGGTTTTGTTTTCATTGGAAGACTTAACACCCTTACGTTTAATTAAGCAAGATTTTAGAGCTTGATTTAGTACTTATAAATTATCAAATGGATAGCAAATTTATCGTGAGATATAAGCGAGTTAAAAGTGCAGAATTTAAATCTTGAAATGTAAATGACACAATAAAATTTTTATAGAGGTTCGAAGAAGGGTAATTCTTCTACTCCTCTCTTCTCCAACTCCTGGAGGAATCCACTAGGTAATGATCGGTTTACAAAGTGGTAACAGTCCGGATACAAGTCTTGATCACAACAGCCGACTTGATCCTTTGGGACTCGATCCTGAGACGCCTTGATCACTCGGTGGCTTCTCGTGCGACTCTTCTTCTTCACAGGCAGCCGCTTGCTACTACTGACTCACTTGCTCAAGCACTTTGGATTTGATCACGAAGCCCTCCAAAAGCTTAAGACTTGGTTCAACCTTGAACCTTTCTACAATCCTTCCTGGAATGTAGACCCCTTGTTTTCTCGTATTTTCCTCTTCAACCGATTGAAGTTCTCTTTCCTTCACGGGTAAGTGTTGGATTGATGTACTTCAAATGTAGGCTTGAGGATTGAGAATGTTTCAGTTTTGATAAGCTTGTATATCTCACGTGTGTCATTCATCATTCTTCTCAAACAAACTCCTCACCTTTTATAGTGAACTTTCAAAAATTTGCCCGTTGAAGAGATAGGCTCATTTTTGAAAGTCACTTTGCGATCGTTGGCTTGCAGTTCTTGGAATTGCCATTTCCTCGTATGAATTGTTTTATCACCTTTCGAGTTCGACACGGTGTAGTGCTTCCCATTGGTTCATTCCTTTTGCACGCTTACGGGGATCGAGCACTCCAAGAAAGGTGGTATGGAGATATTACTTGTTTAAGTAAATCTCTTGATTTACGCGGCAACGGTTCTTTTTACGATTATCTCGACTTGATCGCATTTCCTTGCTTTCCCAGGTGACTTAGAGTCGACTTCCAATCATTGGATGACTCTTTGTCACTTGACCTTGAGACTTGGCTTCTCTTGAGTTGACTTGGTCGATGTTCCACTGTTTGCATCTCACCGCTTCTTGATCGAGTTCTGTCACGCTCTTTTTCTTTGCCGTACTCAATTTGTCTCTCGTGAGTTTTCCTTCAAGCCTTGATTGTCTTCTTGCATGTTGGGGCGTAGGTGACTTAACTCAGTTTGGCTAGCTCTAATTGTTACAATACATTTTACAACAAGAATTGGGGAGCCAACTTTCTATTCTAAGTTTTACATGGCATTCATCAAAATCTAAACAATAAAATTCCTAACACCGGGCATAGAGGATCAACCCCCAGTCGTCCGGCAAACACTGAGTGGGTACGGCGATGCCGTGTTGGCTCCGGTAGTGACTCCACTACACGACTTTGCCTTTCATCATCTTCTCGCGGCCGCCTTCTGTCACGACGGCCATGTTGTTCATTACCTGAACTGGCCTCTTGGGCTTCATTATGAGGAAGCCCCGGGACTCGAGGATTGATATTAACGTTTAGTTGTGGATTGAGTGGGTTAGTATTTACAAGAGGTGGAGGAGGTGCTTGGGAGTTGGTGGTGGCGAGTGTTTGTGAAATGAGTTGGTTCATTTTCTTTGACGAAAGTTGGGTTAGCAATTAGGCGAGCGAAAGGAAATAAAGTGGTGCTCCCCCGCATGTCTGGGGCATATGTTGACCATTAGTGGTCCGGCGGTTTGGTTGTTAAGGTGTTGCTCTTCAGTCAAACGAGCATTTCTCGATTGTTGACTCATTTTTTCAATTACGAAAATGATAAACGTTGAACTTTACCTGGTTTTCGCTTAACTTGTTTTAGCCTGGAATTCTGACTGGACCAATACGGGCCCTCCTTCTAGCGCCATTTGTTGACGTGCGTTTTGGTCAACAAGCAAAATATGTAAGAAATTTAACACGTGGAAATATAAGCGTGCATGACGCGTGTTTATTTATGGCTAATTCTGCCTTTTGTGATACAATGCCGAGCCGGATTATCGGAGTTGGTCTTTCTTATAATAACACGTTTTCTAGTGCTTTTTTATCTTTTTTTCTCTCTTGTCTTTTTCCTCTTAAGTGAGGCTTTTTATACCCCTCTAATAAGTGGGTTTTCAATAGTCACCTTTGCACTAATTAGTAAAATAATTTAGAAAAGGACACATGTCCCCTTCTAAGCATGCATGTCAGCCAAGTTTTGCCACTTGGTGACTCATCTTAATCGCCTTTTGACACGTGGTGGTTTCGGATACCAATAAAGCACTAAGCATGAGCAAGTATGTACAAATGGTTATTTTTCTGAATCTGTCGTGCGTGCGTTTCCCGCCGAAATTTAGGTTCGGAGGTCGGGGCTCGGCAGCCACGCTGCGGTTGGGATCGGTAGTGGGCGAGCCCGACCCATGACGTGTCACCGGGCACCGTTGCTAACATCACCTACGGGGCCCCACTCGGATGTGCGCTGGATGACCACGTGGAGCAACTTGACCCAGCTTGGCTCGGGTGTCATCATTCCTCTTTTTCCAACCTTAACGTATTAAGTTCCAAAAAATGTTTACTTAACCTTCGTGTTGAATCTGTCACTTTCTGCTGAGCCCATTTTTTCCGCTCCTTCACTTCCTCTTGTAGGTGTGACGCCCCAAACGGAACGCGACGACGATCCACAACTAAAATACAATAACCAAACAATCTAGACAAATATCAACGAGAACCCAATGAAACAGAGTCTAAATAGCAGCGGAAATAAATAACAAGTACAAATACAACTTACAGTCCACAATCCATAATCCAAATTACATACCCGAAAAATCAACCAAATATAACAACTTAAAGTCAAAGGGTCCTACGCCCTCCAGTTACAAACCGGAATGGAAAGAAATACAAGAGTCCAACAACAACATAAGAAAAGAGTCCAACAACAACAAGAAGAAGTAGTAAATCCAACAAGCGGAGTACAAGGCTCAATCCATGGTCGGTTCAGCATCTTCAACGAAGTCCTCATCTAAGGTTAGAAAATAGGTGGGGATGAGACAGAAATCTCAGTGGATGGGGTGATCGTGTGCAAGTGTGGCAATATATAGTTAATGTGAGAAAACAGTTATATGAAACGCATGAGTATGATGCATGAATTCACACACAGTCCACAAACGTCGTGATAAATATATTTAAGTAATATACTTATACAGTTCAAGAAAATAGTTCATGGTCACACAGGCACTATGTGATTCATCAAGACAGGTAGGATTGCGTACGGAAATGTAACGCCAATCCCATGCAAGGCAATTAATGGTTGCGTGACGGTTTGTAGCGCCAACCAATGCAAAACAAGTAAGCGATTTGCGTATGGATTTGTAGCGCCAACCAAACGGGTCCGATAACTCCGGAATCGTGTGGATCGACAAGCGATTCCTTCGTTCTTCCTTGTAACTCCCAGGCGGGATGGTCAAGACCGGTCACCTTATCGCTCCATAGGCAAAGACAAAATTCACAGTGGAGCTTGCAAGGCTCGGATCTGTCATGATCATGATTATACCTCAAGTACTACGACCCGCTTCCCTTGGACAAACTCCGTCCCTCAGTTGCGGGATTAGGACGATGGGGTAGGAAGAGTGGAATAGCGACTAGCTGCCGGTTCCATCCCGGCGTATTCATTCCGATTTGTGAGCTCGACACACCAAGTTGACTCAGCAGAAAGTAAATACAAGTACTGCAATCAACCAGCAAATGAGTATTATTGATTCAGGGAAGCAGTTCAGGAAAATTTTTGAAATAACGAGAAGGCAATTTTGGCATTGGTGGAGTTTTTGGATGAAGATGATTATCGGAAGGATAAGAAACCTTCGATATCTTGAAAGATTAGGTGGAACATAAGTCCCGTTATAGATTCAAATCGCAAGGAGGGAAGTCGCTCCGCGATCGGGTATTAATCGGTCAAATTGATCCGATAAGTCAAGTGTTTTTGGGAAAATAAAATACTTTAATTAAATCTCCAAGTCAGAGGGTCCAGGGATATTTTAGTAAAAGAGAAAATAATTTGAGTTAGGTCCTTTATAAAAGAAAAATTGTAATTTAGCCCCGTTTTGTAAAAACCAATACTTTTGGGGTTAAAAATTAAATAAATAAATATACCGACCTTGAAAAATTACGAGGTCAGTTCCTAAATTCTCTAAATTGTTAAGAGATTCAGGTTTTTAAATGTTTGAGGTCGAGTTTTTATAAAATTCTCACATTGGCCCCAAATTTGTAAAAATTGCCAATTCGGACCTTAAGTTTAAAATAATCGGAACTCACAAACCGGAAGGGATTTTAATGTGATTCCAGTTGGACAATGTCACTAAGGTAGTGGGATATTGGGACAAATGCAGATTTTAAAAGAAATAAGTGTAGGTCCTTTAACTTTTGAAAATATCATTTTTGTCCCATTTTGAAATAATTGGCTCTAAGGCTTTTAGGGGTCCATTTGTCATGAAATTTGAACCTTGGGTCCAAAATATAACTAGGTTATAGTTAAGTTAGTATTTCCAGGTGCATGGGCTGCATAAGTCCCGGAAATTTCATTTGGGTCCTCAAGTTTAGTATTTGATACATTAGTCCCTCAATTTTAGTAAAATTGCTTTCCAAGCCCCAACCACTTGGATTTTTGGAATACTTTTAAAATATGTAATTCCCAGTACCTTAAGAGTAAAAATTTCAAATTTTAAAGTTTAGGTCTGGTGCAGTTTTAAAAATTGCAAAGTAGCCCTTAAACTTTCAAAATTTTACAATCTAGTCCTTGGGCTTTTAAAGGTTGATTTTATTTATCTTAAAACTCATAAAACTTTATTAAAATGTCCAAAATTCATTTTTGAACCTGAGTACAGTCCCAAAAATCAAAATTTGCAGAGGGGTCCTTTAACTTTTATTTTCTTGCAATTTAGTACACCAACTTTCTATTTTTACATTTTTAAGTCAAAAATTAAAATTTAATCAATTATGCTCGACTTGTACAGGTTGTAAGTCATCCAAAACATAGAGTTTAAAGATCATACACATGCATGTCCAATACATACAAGAATTCATCAAATAAAACCTTAAATTGTACATGCATGCACCTAAAATTCAATAAATAGCAATTTTGAGCAACTCTTGAGAATTTTCATGATTTGATACATAAAATTGACATGAAGTACATAGATTATATCTCAAGGGCTCATGATCAAAATTCTACATGCATTTGAATAAAAACACCGAGAAGTTGGAAAGTATTTTTCCACCCACCTTAAAATTGGAAATTGTGAAATAAAAGGATAAATTTCACAATTTTTGGATGAGGCTTCTTAGGTCAGCCCCTAAGTCAAGAAATATCAAAAATTTGAAGTTAGAAAAATGAGAGAAAAATTAAGGAAAAAAAGAAGGAGATAAGGAAATGAGAAGGACTACACTTTACCTTGTGTAGTAGGTGTTTGGAGACTAGTTGAAGCTTAAAAATTGGAGATTTTGGTTCAACTCCAAAATCACCTAAGGTCAGCCCCTATTTCTCAAAAATGAAAAAGGGGTGTCAAAATTTGAAAAAAAAAAATAGGGAGAAGAAGAAAAATATACTAGAGTCCATTATCTTACCTTATAGTCTAAATCTTCAAAATTTCCTTCAAGTCTTGAAATCTTCTTCAAGGTGATGTCAAGCTCTAGTCTTCAAAGTCTTCTAAATGTACCTCCAAAATCCAAATTTAAACTTAAGTTAAGAGGTGAAATAGATGAACTAGGTGATATCAAATATGGATTGAAGATGAAATTTCTTACCTTGTGGTATAGGTGTGTTCGAAATTTTTGAAGAATAAGGAGGAAAAATCTTGAAAATTTTCTAAGTGTTGAAGAAGAAAGTGAGAAGAAGAGTAAAGAGAAGTTGGGAGTTTAGAGAGAAGGAGGAGGATTTTGTGTAGGAGATGAATGTGTTAGTGAAAACTTTTAACAAACTTTTTGAAACAAAAGGCCTCATGGCCGTCCACATTGATGAGAGAGGGGGAGGAATTTTGTTCAAATTGTGTCTTGTAATTTGTCTCTTGCATGGAGACAATTTGGTAGTCAAAGGTATGTGTCAAATTGGAATGTTGAGAGGAATAAGAAGAATGTTGGGAAGAATAGAATATGTTGGGGAATTTAATGATATAAAATTGAGGTATAAGATAATGTGTATAATGTTTGAATTAATGGTATAATTATATACAAGATGACTAATATAAGGTGTAGGTGAATAAGAGTTGGATGATATTTTTACTCCAAAATTTCCATGTTGGCTGTCCACTATGAGGGCATTATGGTAATTTCATTTTTTTTTGTCCTAAATTTGACGATAATAGATGAAATATATCAATCTCCAAAATAATTAGTGATTTCCTTGATCACTTATAAGTCTCATGATCACTTAATCTAAATTAAAATCTTAATTTTATAAGGTAAAAGTCTCTAAAATAAATAGTCTCTTAAAATTCTAAGGTGACTAATAAATACAAAAATAGTAATAATGATCAATCAAGTGATCATAAATGCAAAATAGAATTAATGATGATCATGATCACAAGTAATTAAATAAAATGAAATAAAGTACAAAATGTAATTATTATTACTAATTACCCGTCAAAATGACGCGGTAAAATAGTCGATCAAATGTATAAATGACAATAAGGATCAATTATAAGCTCGGAAAAATCGGGGCTTCACAGTAGGTCTTTGATTTTTTCACGACCCGATGTTTGGATCATCGAACTACTCTCCAGCCATGCCTCATAAGAGCTCAAAAATCAGATTCTTCGTTAGTTTTCCACTAACGCTTGGAAAAGCTCATTGTTGCTTGAAAATCAAGCATTGGTTTCGCACTTTACAAAGATCTGTAAGTTAAGAACACGAACATTGATCTTAAATGCGATGCTAATGAAGGTGTAAGATTGATCCTTTTTAAAATCCCAACCTTCTTCAATGAGGAATCAGTATTCGAATCAGATGGAACATTCTCAGAAGAAGATAGGTCAAGGTTAATGGCATCTTTATTTTCACTTTGCGAAGAAGAGATGTTGCGTGGTGATGAAACGTGATCCCGACTTCTTACTACAAGATGCCACATGGCTTGAGATCTTTGCATGTCCGGCGAATTTGCATGATATAATCAACCAATGTTTCAATCATAGTTTTATATAACTCACCCGTGTCCTTGAAAGCTTCTCTTTCCGGGTTAACTTCATCTTCAATAAACCCAATTGAATTTGTCATAATGTTATTCAAAAAATCCATTTCACCATGAATATATCCAGCATTCAAGATTGTTGTTTCTACTTCTTCATTACCGTATTCTAATGTCAATAGCCATTCGTGGGCTGGTATATAGCCTATTAAGCTTTACATAAAGAAATTTCTCTAGTTCACTCTCAGCATATATGGACATGGTCGACGAGTAAGTTATGTTTGGCTGAGGATTCCTGTCTTTGGTACCTATTGGTCCATTAATGTTGTTTAATACTTGGGCCAAATCAAGCTTGAAATTGAATTTTTCAGGCTTTTGTCTGATTGTATCAGACTTTTTTTTGTTTAGATTTTCCTTTGCTCTTCGAGTGTTTACCTCCTCTTGAACCAGCCATTGCTACAAGCTGAAATGAAAAAAATTAAATATTAAAATATTAACCACATGCAAGACACAAGAATAAAATTTATAGACATGTAGACATCTCAACCAAAACAAAAAATTTATAAGAATAAATGATGCAGAATGATACAAGTGCAAATCATCCATATTGTTGAGATTTCTAATTGGAGGCATCCATTTATTGTGCACATGTAATTAGAGACATTAAAACTATTATAGATGTGAAACAAATAACATTTCACCATAATTAGTAAAGCTATAAAATTTTAAAAACCATTTGCACCTTTTGAACATCCAGTCTCACAACCATATGAGAATGAATATTCAACAACTTACCAAAACAACCATCTCGACCACACTAGCCAATTTATTTAAGCAAAATAAAGAATTGGTGGTATTCATAAACTCACATATTTCCTATAAAAAAATTTACTTTGCATAACTACCTAAGTAATCATAAGAAAAAAATATGCCGACTAATTCACATAACTTGCGCAAAATGAAAATATTTTGCAAACATTTGGCAGTTTTTCACTAAAAATTTGTCAATATTAAATTTTGACACCATTTGCCCGATGAAAGGTTCAAATGTGTTCAACTCCACTGTAGCTAACAGTGCACAGATCTAGGATGGTGTTCACCTACCATTAGGCTCAGATAATGCTACTAAATTTGCCCAACACAAATATTTTTCGGTAATGCAACACGATGATGTGAAATCTGTCAAATTTAATGCAACTTCTCAGAATAGTCTTCTGAATCTCAAGTATTAATCTAACCACCAAGTCATTTATGAAAATAAAAAAATAAGAATCAATTTGTGTTTTCTTTTGTCCAAATTATCCGTGTGTTCACACAAGTTTATCACTAACCCTTCAAATGAAATTATTACCAGAGAGAGAAAAAAGCAAAGGGGACAATTAAGAAAATGATAGAATTGAAGCATTTTTGACATAAAATAAGTGCTCTTATGCAGATCATCTAGTTTTTGTTGAATAATTGCAGAAAGAAAAGTCATATGAAATAACCATTATATCACCATGTTATTAATCCTTCCAATTAAACAGAGATAAAAACTTTAAAGAAGTGCATTCCATAAAAGACTGACTGACTCTTTATTATGTTAAAAACAATGAAGATCTGAGAACAAACCACTAAACCGTACTTTAATTTTAATTGTACCAATAATCAATGCAAAAAAGCAATTTTAAGATAATTTTCAACTTCAAAAAATGAATGAGTTCAGAAAAATCAAATTTATCAAAACAAATTGAATGTCCTAATTATAAAAGCTTCCAATGGCGAAGTTTATGGCCACTTCTCCCAAAGAAAAAGAAGAAATTATTGTTGGGGCTATAAACTCACCCTCTTATTCTAATATAGTTCACACATGGATCTTTTGGCAAATATCTCAATTTTCGGCTACCAGAAGACTGAAAACGAGAGTTTTCTAAAAGTAATAGGATTTTTTTGCATATTGAGATTTCTGCAGGACTATGATTGCTAACCACCTATAGTTCCATGACCAAAATTTCAATTTAGCCGGAAAATAATTTGATAACATTTTAAATACCAAAGTTATATTGCATGCACATCGCCACATCTACACATACTTAATGCTTTTTACTTCTTTTAATCATCACTCCAAAAATATCAACATCTCGATCATGGAATATAAGTATTTCACCGCACAAGAACGTACAAAAAATAAGTAAATAACAAGACATAGTTAATAATCACAATAACATTGATAAAATATAAAATAAAATAAAATAATGATACAAGATTACAACACCAACATGTTCACAAATATCTTTAGGTCGTTCTACTGATTAAATGAACCTTGATTGTAACAGCGGTGGAATGTAAGTATAAGAATTGACATCACAAGCAATTGATATTCCATTAGGTATAAGAGCGATCTAAAAGCACTTACGATTCAAAATTTCAGAAAAGCTAAACTCATCAAATGAAGTTATTTCATAATCACATTATCTCACATCTTTAAGTTTGACTTGGTATTATAAAATATATTTCCACATCAAATTTTGTACGTAGGTATAGAAATAGGGATGTGTAGGTCAAATTATTGATTCATTGAACTACTTTTTTGCCGAAAGATCAATTTGAGAATTAAAGAAAAAACTTAACAAGTTTATCACCCCCACTAGGTCACCATTTCCTTTTACTTGGAATATTAGGTTGCACCTTAGTTGAGAAATGTTGGTGAGAAGCATCAATATTATGTTCATGAAGGTTGTGACTCTTAAATGAATGACTAATAATGCTTCATCAAATGAAGTGATTAAAGTTTTGTAACTTTCAGAAACAGCAACAAGTCTTCAATTTAGGCATAATTTACATTCAAAAGCAATTTCTCATAAAAATTACGAGAGTTTCTAAGGAACTTGGAGCTTAGAGTGCAATGTATGGAAAGCAATAGAAAAATGTCTCCGTGAAGCATCCTAAACAAAAAGATTGAGTCATGAATTTTGATGTTTATTGTTATACATTAAATCTTGACTAACTACGAAGAAAGTATGGAAGTTTACAAAACGAGAATCTCATGGATTAGATAGATCTTTATAGGATAAGGACAAATAATGGAAGATATTAGAAAGACCGACTTACAATCTGGTATCGAACATTGTAGATTCAAATTTTAATGATCTTAAGAATAGTCACGGTGCAGTTTGTCTAGGAATTTATGATTTCTTTTCTTAAAAAAACATTCCGATAAAATTTATTGGATCAAAAAGATTACGAGCATACAATATTATGAGCTTGACCATAATGACCCTAATTTTCAAGGCTCGACTTTGAGCACGCAAGAGAGGACGGAGCTTGACCTTGAGCTTGAATTCATTTTAGATTGGTTGATTCGTGCTCTCGTACAATAACTACAAAAGAAAAAAGAAACCTAAGAATTTTTGTGGTGGGACATCCAATAGGAAAGATCAAAAGTGCCACTAATTATGTGTTAAGTAACAAAGACTTGGTTTTGTCAGAATAATTACTTTGCATCATTAATAGTGATAAGAATTCCCGTAAAAGTGGTCACTAATGATAATTAGCGAAAAACATTAAGTATAAAGTAAATGGCATGGACAATTAGTAACAACTATATAGTTGCAACTTAGTACAACAATAACGTTGCACTATATCGGTGTTGTCACTGAATTGTTGTTGTATATGCGTCATTAATTATCACTAGTGACTACTTAAACACAATTCTTGACTCTATAAAATTTCTAAATATCAAATTGTGACAAAACAAATATGTTACTTACATACCATTAATTATAATTTTGATACTACCGCTTAACATTTTATTACGGTTATTGATATTTTCTTGTATTAAATAATTGAGTCTAACACTATTTGAAGTATGAAAACGGCAAGAGAACGAACAAATTCGAAATATTAGATCTTAACACTAATGTAGTAATATTTTAGAAAAAGATTATTATACAACTACTTATCAATATAATTTAAGTCAATCCAACTCCTAAAAAAATTAATTTTCAAATTTTCTCTTCTCCGCTTTGCATTTATGTTTTGAGTAATTATGTAAATAAGCGCAAAAACGATTTCATAATGGCCTGCACACCACATTTTTAAGGGCTTTTCGGTTATTTAATATGTTCACTCTATTGAAATGGACAACTTCACCATTCTTCCTCATTCACGCGGGAAGACAACAGATTTCTCCCCCCAATTCTTCTTCTTCAGTTACATAGCTTGGGCAAACTAGTTTCCAACTTGATTGCTTTCCTAAAATTTGAGATATATTAGATTGAAATTTCCCAACTAGCATAATTGATCAGTTATATAGCTTGGGCAAAGTAGGTTCCAACTTGATCAAATTGCAAGCGACCCGTGGATAGTAGCAGGTGTCCAGGTTATAGCCAAAGTTTGGGAAAATAACCAGTGAGTGATGAGTTGATTGGATTAAATGTGTATCGGCACACCACAGTTGAATTTCTGGTCGAGAAAATTATGTCCGCAACGAGAACAAATTTATTATGGTTCTAGCAAAACCTACAGTGCTTTAATAAATCAATTTTACCACTTTGATCTTTCAAATATACGATCTAAAATCAACTTTTGGGACTTAAGACAATCTTTTGGGGGAAGGATTGAATCACGACACTTTAACAACTCAATATTAAACAATGGAACCAACTGTTTTCTTGGAAAGGAAACCAATTTCAATCAATAACAAGAGTATTATAATCGTATATTTGGTGTGCTTTTACCTTTGGTCATGATTAAGGATTTCAATTAGACCTTTTAGGATAGCATGAGATCCGGCTATGATTCATAGCCTCATAGGAGGATTTTACAATCGTAGCGCGAGTGCTGGTAATACGCAGAGCAACATTTCCTTTCTGTTATCTGCAAATTTTCCTATGCTCTGTTTCTGTTCCCTTTTCGATAAGATGGTGCGGTCTTATTCAATCATCAAGCTACATGATTTCACCTCCACATTGCTAGGGCACCAAAATGAAGAATGACGAAGAAGAGAGGGGTATAAATATTTTTTTTCCCATGTGAATGACGAAGAATGATGGAGTTTCCCATTTTAATGGAGAGAACATGTTAAATGACCGAGAACATGTTAATGGGGTGTGCAAGTCATGTGCCAGAATCCCAGTCGAATATTCCGCCCAGATTCTGTTTTAGGTTGCATTTTCGTAATCCCATGTAATTTAGGTACCGAGTTTCCAAAAAATAAAAGACAGGTAACTCGCAGAACCCAGGTTGAATAAAAATCAATGACCCTTTATTTTCTCAGACTCGATGTGTTGAATTACTCATTCACTTATTTACATGATAAATAAATACTTAATTTTCAATTACAGCAAATTACTTAACCAAATATGCTATGGGAAATCATTAATATACATTAATAATACATCGATAATCATAGTTGTTAAAGGCACGCCTCAGGCGAGGGCACACAGGGCGGACCTACGGCGCCTCTGGAGCCAAAATGCATGCGCCACTCCGAATGGTGCGCCTTCTGCTATGGCCCAAGCGAAAGAAAGGCACACCTAATGTCCTGGCACTATTTTTGCTCATATTTTTGAAACACTTTTCCCAAAGTTGCTACTATTTTTCTTTTTACACTTCTTTTATGCTTATTTCCATTTGCGGTTTTAAATTCAAGTAGATAAAAAAAAAGGAAAACAGGGCGAAAAACCAGCAGAACACCGAACAACCTCCGCCTTTATTTCAAACCCGTCGCCTGAGCCCACCCATCGCAGTTAGAGCTGTGCCACCGCCACTGCCGCCCCAGCTGCGCCACCGCCACCAAAGTTGTGCCCAGATACTTTCACCTTTTTCTTTTTGTTATTTCTTTTAATTTGCTGAAAGTTTTAGCATAAAACTAGGGTTTATTTGTTATTGATTTGTTTCTATGATACTTATTTGTTTTTATCTTTTTTCATCTTTTATTATTTCAACATATTTTCTTGCTTTATATATTTTTTAATTTTTTTTTTCTTTTTTGAGCCTCATGCGCAAAAGGCACGCCTTGTGTCAATATGGATCCTTCATATAAAGAATACTTTATAAAACATACATATACAAATGTCAATATAATATATATACAATAATTGACGTCCGAGGCTGATGAAGGCGGGGAGAGATCGATAGTGGAAAGAGTTGCATCACATACAATGAGCAGCTCGTGGCAGACTTCTAGGCGAAGGGGAACATGAATGAACCTTTTCCACAACCGAAAAAGAGGGATTTGGGACTGTACCGGACTGCACATTTAAGGAGAGCTTAAAAGATTTCATAAGTACTACTCATACCAACGAGATGCATCTTCTTCTTGGGAGCCCATCACAGTGGAACTCCATAGATAAAGTGCATCGAAATGTTGTCATTTTAATCACACACAGTGTAAGTTTATGATACACTAAGGTGGTCGCAACCCCGTTTTCTTTAAGAAAATTACTTTAATAACGGCAATAGATATCAAATTATTGAAACAATTAAAACCTAAAGTGAAAAAGTAACATATAAAATGACATAGCCCTTGAAAGGAAAAAAAAATCACATTGCATCATAGATGGGAGACAAATATTGATATCCCTTGAGATGTACACAAAAAATAGAGGGGAAGTTTAATAATAGGGAATCTTATAATTCTTAAATGAATAAGATCTACATGTTCATCAGTAAAGATTCTAGAAGATAATATTTGCAAGAATAGGAAAAGAATGGAAATGCGCAATGGACCAAAAATTACTCCATATATGCAAAATTATTACCAGATAATCAACTTTCATATAAATAATTACGAAAGGACGCACCTGAGCGTCGTCAGCTTCTTTCTCAGCTTGAAGCAACTCTAGTTCCAGTTGAGCCCATTCTTTTTGCTCTGTCACCTCTTCCCGTAGGTCTTTGACACTTTTTACCAAATCAACTGCCAGTCCAGTTTTTGGATCATCAGAATTGCTCTCATAGGAGCAGCCTGTTATGGATGTGAGGAAGTAGAGCTCACAATATCAGAAGCTTCTGTTAGTTTGCTACTGGCACTTGGAACAACCTGTTGTTTCAAAACTGAAGCTCCAATTTTTCTCCGTACAACAGATGTGAGAATAGGGACATTCTGTCTTAAATGATATACTAATGCAGGTGAATGATTGATCCGTTGTAACATTCCAACCTTCTTCAATGACGAATCAATATTCGATTCATATTGAACTTTCTCAGCAGAAGATGGATTAAGGGCACTAGCATCTTCATTTTTACTGTGGATGCAACTCCCATAAGCCCCATGAACCAAACTGCTATTTATACTCTCGTCCCCACTCTGCAGATGAGAAGTCGAGGTGGTTGATTGAAGACTCCATTTCGTGACTGAAAGATGCCGCAAGACATCGTACCTTTGTAAATCTTGGCGAGTTTGCATAACAATATGAACCAGAGCTTCTAGCATGGTTTTATATAACTCGCGCATGTCCTTGAAAGCTTCCCGTTTTGGCTCAAATCTTTTTTCGATAAAAGCAATTGAATTTGTCAAAATGTTATCCAGAAGATCCTTTGGACCATGAATATACCCATCATTTAAGATTGCTCTTTCAGCTTCTGCCCTACTGTATCCTGATTTCAATAGCAAAACTTTGGCTGCAGTATATAAAATTCCAAACTTCATATAAAGAAGTCTCTTAAGTTCATTTTCTGTATGTATAGAACAGTTTATGGTCGAAGGATTCTTGTCCTTGGAATCCATCGGTTCAGGGTTGTTGTTTGACACTAGTGCCAAATCAAGCTTGGAAGTGAATACTTCAGGCTTCTTTTTGATAGTATCAGACTTAATTGTGTTAGATTTTCCTTTGCCCTTTGAGTGTTTACCTCCTTTTGAACCAGCCATGGCTAAGAGTTGAAACAAAAAGCTGAAAATTTAAAAACATAACAATATGCAAGATAGAAGAAAAAAAACATTAATAGACATATATACATCACAACCAAAACTTCAATTTATAAAAAGAAACGCTGCTGAAAGATCGTGAATTATCCATATTATTTTATCACAAATGTTAGGATTCCCAATTCAAGGCTTTCGTTTTGTTGTGCACATGTAATAAGTTTCTTTCTGATAAATCCAATATTTTCGTGAAATTTGAAAATAGGAAACCCCCTTCTTACATGGCAGTCACAAATTTGAAACTAATGCTAACAGTATCAAGAAGTCTAAGCAGACTGCACTATTGGATATGGTCTGCCTGTTGAAAAGCCAAAAACAAACTGTAAAAGTGTTCTAAGTTCTCCACAAGGATTTTCAGTTCCTTCAACAGTTCCTTCAAAAGCCAGATTGCAAAATAAAAAAAAGAATAATAATAAAAAAGATGTTTTGCATCCTCAATAGATTTCTTAACCAAGAAACCACATCTAGCAGTTCTTTCATGATTAGATTGTATGAAGTGCTTTTAATTTAAGGAAGACTACTTTCCAGGGAATTTAACTGACCCAAATCACCTTCCAATCGAATAATTTAAGTATCATTACACCACCATAAGTAAGCTAATCATTCAAACTTGTCAAATATCAAGTCTCACAAAGCCAAGTAGCCAACAGAGATTGAACATTCAACAACTTACCAAAACAAACCATCTCAGCTACACTAGCCAATTTATTTACGACAATATTAACCTAGTGGTGGTATTCATAACTCAAGAATTGAACTCACACAGGAACTCTTTATTTTGCATCATTACCGAGGTAACCATAAGAGAAAAATTATGCTGACTTGCGTAATGGAAATAATTTGCAAATATTTGGGCATTTTTTAGGGAAAAATTGCCAATAACCAATTTTGACACCATTTGCCAAATGAAAGATTCAAACATGGCTAACAAATGACATTTTCTTGAATGGTGTTTACCTACCATCAAACTTAGAAAATGCTACTGGATTTGACCAACACAAACATGGCTAACAAAGGACATTAAAACGCAGCCTTTTAATTTGTCATTAACTGAATCTAAAGTATTAACGTTAGACGATGAACCAAGAAGTCATTAATGAAAATGATAAAATATGAATTAAGGTTCTGTTCCCTTTTGTGCGAACCATCTACTGTCCTCACACATATTTCCCGCTAATACTCAAATTATATTAATACCAAAAAGAGAAAAGGGCATCAATTAAGAAAATGGTAATTGGTAATTACAAAAAAAAAAAGAGGTTTGGGCTAACTATAAAAAAATCCGGAGATGTTTCAAGTTACAAAAAGCCTCCTCGGGTTTGCTTCTATATTAAATTTAAAGTGGTAACTGTAATATTTCTATAACTAGATGTTTTAAAATTACAAGAAGCCCCCTCAGGTTTGCTTCTATCTTAAATTTAAGGGGGTAACCGTAATATTTCTATAACTATCAAGGCCTTTTTGAAATATTTTTGTTTATGAAGGTGGAAATTGTAATATAGAGTCAAACCTCAAGGTTTTTTCTTGTATTTTAAAAAATCTGGGTTTTCTTGTAATTTGCCCGAACCTCAGGTTTTATTTTTTTGTAATTATCCCTTAAGAAAATGGTGTAATGGAAATATTTTGACATAGAAGAAATGCTCTTATACAATTCATTCGGGTTTTATTTTATGAAAACATACAGAAGATAACCATCCCAATACCACATAATTAATCCTTCCAATTAAACAAAGACAAACTTTAACGAAGTCCATTCTAAAATTACCTTGCATGGTATAAATAAAATATATAAAAACCAGAGAAGGACCTACCAAATCATACTCGAATTTTCGTTCCAGTAATAATTAATATATAAAAATAAAGGTAATCCATTCAATTTAAAATGAAAAGAGAATCAGAAAAAACGATCAAATTTACCAAATGTATGGCCTACTTGACCAAAGCTTCCATGGTCCAACTTTCCGATGGCAAAGTTTCCTGCTCCCACAAAAAGAAGAACTGATTGCTTACAAGATAATCTCACTCTCTTAATCTACACCAGTTCACTCTCTTAATCTAGTCCAGTTCTCACTGAGGAAATGGCAAAAGGAAGAAGCGGACCAAATATATAGACCACAAAGATGATACACACAAAATCCTATCACATTAATGAGATGATATTGTTTAAATGCCAGATAAAAATATAGAAGGGCATTCAAATTGAGATGAGGCCATATTTAATGCACTTGTAATCTAATAACAAACATTGAATTTTTTTTTCTTATAGATGGTTACAACAATAACCACAAGAATCTTTCTTAAAGATTTTTTTTTCTTATAGATGGTTACAACAATAACCACGAGAATCTTTCTTAAAGATTTTTACAGCAAGCCAACAACCAATTTATAAAATCATTCAACTATGAGCACACATCTGGCGTACATGCAGGGTATTAAGTTTGAGAAGGGCCTCGAGATTTGGATGTTAGGCTCATTTTTAATGAATCCCGTATTCTCACTAACAAAATAAATGGCAAGGAAGTAGCAAAAAAAAAAGATCATAAAGATGATACACGCAAAATCCTTTCACATTAATGAGAGGAGATGGTTTAGATGCCCGATAAGAATGTTGAAGGATATTCAAATTAAGATGAGGCCATTTTTAGTGCACTAGTAACCTAATAGCAGATATTGAGAGTTTTTCTTATAGATGGTTACAACAATAACCACGAGAATCTTTCTTAAAGATTTTTTGCAGCAAGCCAACAACCAGTTAATAAACCATTCAACTATTGGCACACACCTGGCATACATGCATGATAATAAGTTTGAGAAGGGCCTCGAGATTTGCATGTTAGGCTCATTTTTAATGAATCCGATATTCTCACTCACAAAATAAATGGAAAGGAAGTAGCGGGAAAAAAAGACCACAAAGATGATACACGCAAAATCCTTTCACATCAATGAGATGAGATTGTTTAAATGCCAGATAAGAATGTTGAAGGGCATAAAAATTAAGATGAGGGCATTTTTAATGCACTTGTAATCTGATAGCATATATTGAAAATTTTTCTTATAGATGGTTACAACAATAACCACGAGAATCTTTCTTAAAGATTTTTGCAGCAAGCCAACAACCAGCTAATAAACTATTCAACTATCGGCACACACCTGGCAGACATGTATGATATTAAATTTGAGAAGGGCCTCGAGGTTGGGATATTAGGCTCATTTTTAATTAATCCCGTATTTCCAGTTCTCACTTACAAAAGAAATGGCAAAAGGAAGTAGTGGAAAAAAAATACTAGACCATAATGATGATACACTTGAATCCTTTCAGATTAATGATTTGAGATTGTTTAGATGCTAGATAAGGGCATCCAAATAAGACGTGGCCATATTTAATGCACTTGTAACCTGATAACATATATTGAGAATTTTCCTTATAGATGTTACAACAATAACCACGAGAATCTTTCTTAAAGATTTTTGCAACAACCAGTTTATAAACCATTCAACTATGGACACACACCTGGCGTACCTGCATGTTATTAAGTTTGAGAAGGGCCTCAGATTTGGCCCATGGGCTCATTTTTAAGAATCTCATATAAAGGAACTTTATATTGACGAAATCCAAAATGAGTTTGTCATCCCAAGGAAAAAAATCTGATTTTTTTTTTTTCTAATTCCACTATCAATTCAAAAGAGAATATTAGTAAACCATGATGTAAAAGTCAGTAGATTAGATGCAGTTTTAAGTAATAAAAGAAATTTCAGAATGCTTTTGCAAACTTAGGTAAATTCTATTAAATTATTTTACATAAAATTTCTAGTTCAAATATTTAATCCACCAGATATCATGCATAAGAATCTGTAGTTAAAAAAAGCTAGACGTCTCATCCCTAATGAGTACTCCTCTCACATGAACATCTAGAAAATATAAATGTCTCCCTAACAAGTAGATACAAGGAACAATACGTGTCCCGGTTCTTGACTATAGGCAAATCCAATACATGCAAACTTACAGATTATTTTTCACCTCACTAAAGGATCTAATTGAAAAATAACACATCTTAATTTCCAATCTCGTGAGAAATAAAAACTCAAAGCGGGAATAAACTTTACTAAATAACATCCATACTTGTATGCCTAAATATTGGCATAGAGCGGTCACATGATGGGATATTAGAAAATTCTGAACTATATTATCTGCTAAACTAACTAGTGGTTGCACCTGCATTTCTGTAGTAGTCATGAAATGATTATAAGGGAGATAACTTTTAATAGTCCAGCAACACTTCTTCTAAGCCAGAATGGTTATAGTACTTGTAAGAGTGACAACATTAAATTTCAGGGTGGTGTGAGATAATGGAGTTAAAGTGAAGGTTGAAACACTTCTTATTTGTGAAACGGCATTAGTCATATGGACATTCAAATACATTCTTGCGTATGCCTCTGTTGCATACGGGTGGATTTATACATATAAGAACTTGTAGTTTCAATTGCGAGGAATTACAATAAATAAAGAAAGACAGCCTAGTTCTACCAGTTTGCATTTTTCCTATCATACACAAACTTATCGGTAACGTATTTCCTGCTTGGTCATAGTGGTTCTAATTGGTCATAAATGGTGACCATAATTCATACTAAAATGCCACTTATTCCACAAGTTTTTAATACTATATCATTGGTATCATTTTCATTAGTATCGAAATAGTAAAGCATTTGCACATTAATTGAATATAAGGTATTTTGGCTAACAAATAGAATGCAGCATTGTACAGTTATATGTTCATATGAATTTCACTGTTGACGCTAAGTAGCTGTAGCAATGAGATAAAGTGTCACTACCATTAAGCAGTGAATGGCAAAGACTAGCAATTACCCTTAAAATGAGCAAGTCTGGTCTTTCTCCAAAAACTAGAAAATGGCTAAGCTGAACAATGATCTTGCTGATTTGAAGTCTTGATATGCCACACCACCAACTTTAAGTTATGGTGTTGTTTCATACAACTCCAACTTTGCAAAAGTGCTTATTTACACCCAGCACATGGAACCAAATTTACCATTTATCAAACTCCTTACCCACATCAACTATATATATATATATATATATATATACACTTGTCCAGTGTAGGTTGCGTTGCAATTTGCAAATCTGACAAAAAAGACTGAACAAATAGGCGTACCGTTCAAATGGAGCTTTATGGAGATCGAGCTGGATTGATAGATACCATAAAAGCTTCTGTGAACAATTCACTAAAAAACCGGACCCGAGGCAAGCTATTACCATAATCATGTAAATACAATTTTTAGCCGGAAAAAATTCAATCTCAAAGCATGACAAAGAAATTTAGGGAAACAAATACAGTGTTTATAGTGGAAAACTCCCAAATCACAACACAGATGTACTGATGGATTTTTGGACAGAAACAAACTCCTCATGCCCACTAAAGAAGATTAACAAAGTATAAGAAGAAAAACTGACCTCTGTTTCACCTTATTCACCCAAATGTGCAGCAGCCTTTGATTTAACCTATGTCCTTCTGACCTTTCTCATTGCGAAGTCTCCACCCTGTACTATCACTTTTAAAGGCTTAATCTGAATTCAATGAGCCTACCTGGTGGACACTCATTAAACTGTCTGAGCCACAATAAGGACAACCAAACTCCTCATACTAAGTAGTCAACCACAGTTTGTGCAAACTGTTGAGAATCGCTGTTTGAGAAAGATACGGGAATAATATTTGCTTCACGAGTGAGCTATTCATGACCATAAAAGCGGCAGAAAAAGTATTATAATAAGCTTCAATAGAGACCACAATCCTCTTTGAACAATCACTCTTCACCTATGCAATAAAACACATTGTTTCCACTGCTCAGAAAAACCAACACACTCTGAACACATTGTTTCCACTGCTCAGCTGACTGGTTCATAATGTCTCAATTGAATTGACTGATGATGTAATTTTCTTTATAGATGCTGCCAGGGATCAAATTTCTGAATCTGAAGGATATCGGTCTTATGGACAATTTCAGGTTCAACTCCCTTCGTGCACATTTGCTATGCCACAACGTCCCTACTGATATAAGCTGGTGAAAAGCCAAAGTTTCTAGCAATATTCAGTCATCAAGAAAGTAGGCACAGAAGTGGAGCCACAAAATTTTGTGGTCGAGTCGACAATGTTGAAGCATACTGACTTTTACAAAATTCCAACCTCCAATAGGTTTTTGTTTGCTTTCTAGTAAATATGTAAATATTATACTTTAAGAGAACAAATTTATATATCTTTATTCTTTGATCTCCAGTTTGCTACCTGAATTATGTTATCCACCCCAATCCAATCTTTCTTCATTTTAGTAGCGTTGAAAAATAAAAGTCAACATCACAAACAAATCAAAACATATACATAAATCAATGATTTTCTCCAATCATTGACCCCATTGAATAAACCATGTTCTGCCCCTGATTCGACATCATCTATAATAATTCAAGTAAAAATGTCTTGAAATGCTTCACCACAAATCATATAACTCTTTCTACCAATGTGCATGAAAACATATCAATTTCCAAATTCAAAATTTTCATTCTGAAGAAAAATCTTGTTTGGTCAGCTGTAAGCAAATGAATATAGCATTTTTCCAAACCCCATTCATTAAAACTTTCAGTATGATAATTTCAAAGATATCAACAACTGCTATGACAAAATTGAACATCTGAAGTTCGATAAAAAAAAAAATAGGGGATGTGCACAAAAACATTAATATGGAATCACTAAAGTCATATATTTGCTTACAATCATGTGCAAGAGGAATTAAGGAAAACATGACTTGCTGGAAATAGATAGTTAACACAGACAAAATTATGCGACTTTTCGAGCAATTCCAAAACGACCTATTAGCCACAATACACTGCCCAAACTACTGTACACGAGAATATATAACATATATGCAACTAGCAGGAATAAACGGAAACTGGACGCCATGGAAATTGTGAATAGTGATCAAAGTGTACTTACCATTAAATCGCAACTTCAAATAAGTCAAAAAACGCCAGTAGCAAAAAGGGTTTGTTAACATCGGGTGAAAATACAAATTTTCGATCGAGAATGCCATTGGTGATAAATTAAATTCGATAAAATTCTTCATAGTAAAGAAAATACAGCCCGGAATTTGGGATTAATCAGATAGAAGAATCAGACACCTAAATGCTACAACAAAAATCGCGGCCTTAAAGAAAATATAGAGGAAAATTGTTTGCATCGGCTCTTCCATTAGTAAAAAGAGAGGTATTTTCAACTTCACTTGTTAAATTACCGCAAGCTGTCTTTGCATGTTCACTCTCCGTTCTAAAATAATTTTTCAACCACTATTAATTTTTAGGTATATATATATATGATATAATATAAACGCAATGACGAGTACAATAAAGTGAATTACTTATTTGTTGTGGTATTATCGAAATGGATGACATTATTTGTCCAAACAGCCACAAAGCCACAAATCTTTACTTATACAGCCTCATCCATTGCTCCATTACATATTGTACGACAGCTGGATAATCACAAAATTCTGACTAGAATCTCCTAATTAAGTCATAAAATGATAACTCAGTATCTGCGATGTGATACTTGTAAAATATACATGCATTTAGGGGCTTAAAATGATATATAATTGATATATTTGCAGTATATTTAGTGTGTGTTTACTTGATTTCCTTAGAAGGGCATGATACTGCTTATTCTTGGAACTTTTTACAGGAAACAGAGCTTAATCGAAGAAATATCAGTTGAAAGGCCGACGAGTGCAAAGAAAAGATCGAAAAGACGAAGAAACCGAAC
Organism: Rehmannia glutinosa; assembly: GCA_016081115.2. NCBI lineage: Eukaryota > Viridiplantae > Streptophyta > Magnoliopsida > Lamiales > Orobanchaceae > Rehmannia > Rehmannia glutinosa. The sequence continues at coordinate 117,566 of JABTTQ020003239.1, forward strand.
AAAAACATGTCACACGGTTGGACCGTGTGGGACCACATGGCCGTGTGACCTACCCGTGTGAGAGATGACATGTCCATGTGAAGTTGGGAAGAAACAGGAGACGAAAACAAGCCGCACGGCCGGACCGTGTGAGAGCCACACGGGCGTGTGAAGTGGACTGTGTGAAAGACACACGGCCGTGTGACCCGCTTTCTCAGATTTTTGTGTCCTTTTCCTACTCAAACTCTACAAGTGATCTCTCCAATCATCTATAAAAGGGATCCAAGGCTTGCACGAAAATATATCCATCAATACACAATACAACACACCAAATTTTACAGGAATACAAGATCAAAGATCTTCTGAGAGAGAGGGCTAGGTCGCATCTACGAAAGCACAAGAGCTTCGAAGGTTTTGAAGGAGAATCCATCTTGATAAGAAGGGTTTTCTTTCTTAGTTTAGATCTCTTGTCTGTGCTTAAACAATGTCATAATGTTGATTTCAAGTTTGTCTATGAATTTGTTATTAATATTTGGCTAATCTTTCGGATCTTAGGACACAATCAAAACTGTGGATTCATGTTAAATGTTGATTAATTGTTTTCTTAATTAATTCATGTGTTCTATTTTATGAATTCGAGTGTTTATTCTTAATTGCTTTTTATTTGGCCAATAATTTGCATGTCATATTTGTTAGTGCGAAATTCATAAGAGGAGTTCTAACAAAGACGGAAATCGAATTCAGACATAAACGGGTATATCGAGTTAGGAGACCTACAACTGTTTGTGATGAGTCATTCAATTTATAGATCTTTTGGGAGTTAATAATAGTTGACCTACAATTATTATTAATCTACTATTTATGCGCCGCCCGGGAGAGGGAATAGACTAACTTAGGAATTGAACCCATATAATTGCATGACTTGGTTTTTAAAACTTTAATTGAATTTAATATGGAAGAAACATTTTGAGATTATGTGCCTAAAGTTGCTTCTGTGGTTGTTGAAAATACTTGTGAGGTTCGCAAATTTATTTCTTTTTCTTTTTCTTTTTGATTTTTTTTATAAAATTTGATATTCGGTCGCTTCAATAAAATTGGAATGCGATGTTATTATAGCCTACGTGTTTCGTAGTCAATCCCTGAGGAATACGACCTTTTTGCAATTATCCTATAAACTACATCTTTGTACACTTGCAATTGTAAGATCCAAATATTTTTGGCGAACAAGTTTTGGCATTGTGAGAGGATTGAAAGATTCTACTTTGTGGGAGGCAACCCAAGAGACATCGCGACAAACCCCGGGTTAAAAAAACTTCACACGGCCAGTGTGTGGAATTCCACACGGGCCGTGCGACCTACTGAGACCAGTCACACGGGCAGGTCGTGTGAGCTGCACACGACCGTGTGGCTGGAGATAACGAAACAGAGACCACCCAGGGCTACACGGCCCGACCATGTGAAATACACACGGGTCGTGTGAACTATCCATGTAAGTACTCTTTACTATTCCTCTTTCTTTTGATAATATCCTCATATATCGGGACGAAGCATATTTTAAGTTTTGGGGGATTGTCAAGAATGTGTAATTTAGTACTTTTTGAATTTTGTATTGCATGTAGAGCATAAAAAATTTGCATAAATATATATATAATTTCAAAATTTTCATTTATTTTCGTTTTTTTTTATTTTTAGCACGTTTAATTGCTTTTGTGTGTGATTTTGATCAAGATTTTTCGAAAATACCCAAAGCTTTCATATGAGTTTACTATGAGCATTTGATTTTATGAGATGACATGTTTTTGTGAATAATGTGATGAATAGTTGATGAGATGTCTTTTATTTGTTTGGCTTTAGTTAAGAAAATTGAGTATTTGAGCATGGTGCAAAAAATAAGTATGTGAGCTTTTGTGCCTTAAACTGCTTTATCTAATGTAGCTTATTTATTCTTGAGTGTGTCATTCAAGATTGATAGAACTCTAGAACTTGCTCTGGTATCTTCATTGAAGCCATGTGTGTGTGCAATTTTTGAAAATGATTTAAGACCATCTTTGTTTTAAGCTATTTAGCCTAAAAAGCCTACATATGAACTCATGATTCCCTAGTCAGCCAATTTTGAGCAAACTTTTTTATTGTTAGCCACATTGATCTTTAAAATTGAAAACGCGATTCTGCCCCTGAAATTTCTTGAGCTTATAGAAAATGAACAAGTTTTGGGGAGATGTGGTAAAAAAAATATATGAAAAAAGAGATGAAGTTGGCAAAAGAAAGATGGATGACCAGTATCTGGGTGAATGAAGAAAGAAGAAGCTCGAAAAAAAATCTGAAAAATATGTCGAGAAAATCGAGCAAAAGAAAGAAAAATTCTGAAAATTGTGAAAACAATTGAGAGCTTGAGGCTAAAGAAAAAAAAAAGGCAAAAAGGTCTAAGAATGAAAAATGATAAATAAGGGTAGAGTTGAGTTGAAAAAGAAAATATTTTGAAAGGAATGAGTATTATACTGAAATTGGGTTGGTGAATTGTAAGTCTGTGTACTTAAATTCTATTTCCTCAAGTCAAATCACTTAATCCAAATTTTCCTTACCCATACCAAAAAGCCTACATTACAACCAAATGAAAGTCCTTTTTGATTCTTAAATTATGCACACAAATGTGGTAGAGATATTAAGACGATTTGCAAGTCTATGGTAATTCTAGTTTCACTGAATTGATTTTGAGCGTTAACACTTACCATACACTTTGAGAGTCGAGTAATACACTACTACTACTTGTGAGTCGCGATGTTAAATACCCGAGAGAGTATTAATTATACCAAACTTATGAATGATGACTTCTTGATAATGAATTGCATGGTTTACTTAGATATGGAGTCGAATGAGATTAAATGTTTATAGTATTCTTGTGTGTTCTTTAGACCCCTTGATATTATTTTTCTTAATTTGCTCGAGGACGAGCAATGCTTTAAGTTTGTGGGATTTTGATACTTGTAAAATATACGTGCATTTAGGGGCTTAAAATGATATATAATTGATACATTTGCATGTATATTTAGTGTGTTTTTACTTGGTTTTCTTAGAAGGGCATGATACTGCATATTCTTGTAACGTTTTACAGGAAACATGGCTTAATCGAAGAAATACCAGTTGAAAGGCCCGAATAGAATTGACAAGTGCAAAGAAAAGATTGAAAAGACGAGAAATCAGACAAAAATATATCACACGGCTGGACCGTGTGGGACCACATGGCCGTGTGACCTACTCGTGTGAAAGATGACATGACAGTGTGAAGTTGGGAAAAAACAGGGGACAAAAACAAGCTACATGGCCGGATCGTGTGAGAGCCACACGGGCGTGAGAAGTAGACTGTATGAAAGCCACAAGGCCGTGTGAGGCTACACGGCCAGGCCGTGTGACGCGCTATCTCTGCCTTTTCCCACTCAAACTCTACAAGTGATCTCTCAAAGCATCTATAAAAGGGACCCAAGGCTTGCACGGAAATATATCCATCAATACACAATACAACACACCAAATTTCACAAGAATACAAGATCAAAGGTCTTCTGAGAGAGGAGGTCTAGGTCGCGAAGAACAACACAAGGCCTTTCGCATCTCACGAAAGCACAAGAGCCGAAGAAGGCTTGGAAGAAGAATCCATCGACAAGGGGTTTTCTTTCTTAGTTTAGATCTCTTGTTTGTGCTTAAACGATGTCATAATGTTGATTTTAAGTTGTCTATGCATTTGTTATTAATGTTTGGCTAATCTTTCGGATCTTAGGACATAATCAAAACTGTGGATTCATGCTAAAATCTTTATTAATTGTTTTCTTAATTAATTCATGTGTTCTATTTTATGAATTTGGGTGCTTATTCTTAGTTGCTTTTTATTTGACCCATAATTTGCATGTCATATTTGTTAGTGCGAAATTCGGAAGAGGAGTTCTAATAAAGACGAAAATCGAATTCAGACATAAATGGGTGTATCGAGTCGGGAGACCTACAACTATTTGTGGGGATTCATTCAATTCATGAGATCTTTTGGGAGTTAATAATAGTTGTATCGAGTTGGGAGACCTAAAATTATTATTAATCTCTTTTGTTATGCGCGCCGCCCGAGAGGGGGAATAGACTAACTTAGTAATTGAACCTATAGAATTGCATGACTTAGTTTTTAAAACTTTAATTGGATTTAATATTGAAGAAACATGTTGAGATTAAGTGCCTAAGGTTGCTTCCGTGGTGGTTGAAAATACTTGTGGGGTTCGCAAATTTATTTCTTTTGCTTTTTACTTTCGATTTTCTTATAAAACTTGATATTGATCGCTTCAATAAAATTGGAATGCGATGTTATTACAACTAAGTGTTTCGTAGTCAATCCCGAGGAATACGACCTTGCTTGCCATTATCCTATAAACTACACTTTGTACACTTGCAGGTTGTAAGATCCTAATATTTTTGGCGAACACGATGACCAATAAATTATAATAGAGGTTAAAAGATTATCATTTCTCTTTCGCGGCCAATATTTTCTTGCAATTCGCCAAAATGTTCCTAGTAATGTGCTACCAACAAAGAAAATGTCTCGAAGTGGGAAATGTCCTCTCAATTGCATTCAATAGAGCCGATTTTCTATCAGTAATAATCACAATGGGGAGAGAAGATGAGTCCATCAATGATTTTAAGATTGTGCAAGCCCATATGTAATTGTCTTCCCGCTCACACTCCATATAAGCAGTTGAAACAGAGAATGTCATATGTGTCGGTATCACACCAATAATCTCCAACAAAGGTAACTTGTACCTATTCATTTTGTACGTGCAATCCATAAAAATGGCAATCGGAAAAGCACGCAACAACTCAATGCTTGTTGGGTGAGCAAAGAATATATCATTCACGGTGTTACTCGTCTCGCAACATCTATGATCATAGAAATATCCATGCTCCTTCAATTTATGTATATGTTGTTGCATTTGAGATCGACCCTCACACTCGATAACTCTATTCTTCAAATGAGCATTGTAAATAGTCCTTATCGTGGACTTATTATCTTGAAATTTATTTTGTAGGCCAAACAAAATGTCCTTTCGCCGAGTATTGTCGTGTGACATATCCAACACATATTCTTCCTCACTTCTTGATAATCCACCGGCAAAAGATTGAACCTCCAAATATTATGCAATTGGATGATTTTGCACATCACAGTCAACATCTAGTGCCCATTCTCCTTCAATTGATACTTGCTGACCCCTCAAACGAAATGGGCAACCACATTTCTGTGTTCCAGTTTCTCTCTTAGACACTTTATTTTCAACTTTGTTATCATCATTTTGTTCGACATTTCTAGTCTTTTTTAATTCACGGTAATGCCCACTACGTTCACAAGCCAAAAATACCTGAGGTCTTTTCTTTCCTTGACCACTGTCCGACCTACTTATTACAATAACCATGCCGTGCTCATGTCCTCTCTCACGCACCCAATCAAATAGTTTATCCTAGAAAAACAAATAACTCGTATGTCGTGAATACGTGTGTGTAATCCGTAACAACACCAAGATCTTCAATATTCTCATTATTATTTAGAGGACAAACAAAACTATATTCCGTTGGCAATGAATTTGTTCTCTATTAAAAAAATCAACAAGCCAAAAAAACATTCTATCAAATGGCACGATGGAAGTGATGATCGTTCCACTCTCTATCGTGTCAAATGGCACGATGACATGATCATGAAAAAACACATCGTGCCTTATATGTGCCTTATATGGCACGATGGAATAAGTGGTCATGCCATTGTGCCATGTGGCACGATCGGTGATGATGATCGTTCCATGTTTGATGGTCGTGCAAGTGTCGCACAACAATGGTGCAACATCAATTTTGAATGGTAAAAATGGATAAATTACATACTTTGAGAAATGCAAACTAAGAAGATACTTATATTATTTGGGGGAATCAATTCTTTATTGTCCATATAAGTTGTTATGTTGGTTTGAAAAATCTCGGGTTTATAAGAACAAGGTTTCAACCTTTCTCAAGAATGAAGAAGAAGAAGAAGAATGTAGGTGAAGGATGTGGGTGGGTGTGTTTTAATAGATTATAAGTGTAATAAATGATGTAGGTGTATTTAGAGATTGAGGGGTGTATTTAGAACTTTTCTTTTATGTAAGGATATTATAGTCTTTTAAGTCAATGACATTTTTGAAATTATATATGTGGATGTATGATGGCTCAAAAGCTACCTTTAAAACCTTAGGCAAGTGCACCTATTGTTTTATAGAATAGATTATTGAGTACTGAGTGTCATTCCCACGAGGATTGTAAGTACTAGTAATTACCGTCTTTTTGTTATCTAATCTAGCAATTTTCAGAGTTTTTGTTGAATAAAAATGTAAAATAAAGAATTTGAAATAATCACAACTTACAATAGATCAAATAAAAGTAGATTGTAGAATAAGAAATCAATAGCTAGAAATGTGTTTGAATGTAAAACCCTCTAGAATGTTTTTGTGATTCAACAAGATAAAAATACAACCATAAGACCTTAAGCAAAAATCATCATCTTTTAATAAAATCTCATGTTTCATGGACCGTAGAAATTCCCGATTTAAGTTAAACCCTTTCTCGAGGTGAAAAACTCCTAATCTCAAGTTGATTAACTGAAATCTCTTTCTAGTTAAAACCCACAAGATTGCATTATAGCAATTTGTGAATTCCCATATTAGGTTTGACCCTAATCCAGAAGATTTTTGTCGTCCTATATCTATGATTGCATGCAACTCTTTTCACTTATAAAAGTTCTTTCTCATCATAAATCTCTCGATTACCCGATGAGGAATATATTTCAAATCAATATACTGGAAATATTAACTCGAATGAATAAAGCATAATACAAGTGAATCACACAAAATATGAAGATTTTATTAAAAACATACAACCCGTAATCACAAATCCATTCTAGAGTTCATTACATTCAAACACTAGAAATTTAGCTACATATGGCTTTGACAAAAGAATAAACTACACAAGAAGATTTGAATGAAATGGACATGGTGTACTTAGCTTTTATTCAAGACCAATACAAGACTTCCTCCTTGGTTGATTGCAATGATGTTGAGCTCCGAACCTTCTCCTCTAATGCTCTTCAATTTCCAACTCTACCTCTCTTTTATCCTCTCAATGTATTTTGCTCTGAAACTTAGAGTGAATGAATGAATCCTCCATCCCAAACTCTTGGCTTTTATAGATATTGTTTTTGTGAAAGAACACATTAACAATATCATCTCTTGCAAATAACTGCTCCACTACCATAGTTGGGTTGTTGAATCCTTGTTTTCATATGATAATTGAGGGAATAATGGGACTTAATGCAGCAAAATGAGATGTAAAAGTTATCAAAAAGCAAAAAGGGAAAGCTTCCTGTAGGTCCCAAGGGGTGTAAGTGTAAGGTTTAGAAGGGGGGGTTGAATAAACCTTACCAAATTTTCGATTTAGTCCTTTTAAATATTCAGAGTTGATACTACACAATCTGTTTCCTAGATGGAATGACCAATTTAGTTAATCAAGTAGAGTTAGTCTCTCAACAAACTCAACCGAGTTGTTGATGGAATAACTCACCTGTTAGGTCTAAATTAACTCAATTGTGGTTTTGTTTTTATTGGAAGACTTAACACCCTTAAGTTTGGTTAAGCAAGGATTTAGTGCTTGGTTTAGTACTTAGAAATTATCAAGTGGATAGCAAATTTATCGTGATTTAAACAATTAAGATGCGAGGAATTAAAGTTGAAATGTAAATGACACAAAGAAATTTTTATAGAGGTTCGAAGATGGGGTAATTCTTCTACTCCTCTCTTCTCCAACTCCTGGAGGAATCCACTAGGTATTGATCAAGTATACAAAGTGGTAGCAGTCCGGATATAAGTCTTGATCACACAGTGACTTGATCCTTTGGGACTCGATGCACCTGAGACGCGCTTGATCACTCGGTGGCTTCTCGTGCGACTCGCCTTCTTCACAGGCGGTTTGCGCTTGCTACTACGACTCACTTGCTCAAGCTCTTTGGATTTGATCACGAAGCCCTCCAAAAGCTTAAGACTTGGTTCGACCTTGAACCTTCTTACAATCCTTCGTGAAATGTAGACCCCTTGATTTTTCAAGTATTTTCCTCTTCAACCGATTGAAGTTATCTTTCCTTCACGGGTGAGTGTTGGATTGATGTTCTTCGTAGTGTAGGCTTGAGGATTGAGAATATTTGATTCTCTAATAATTGCTTGAACGCTTTTGGTTCAGGTCTGTAACTTATTCTCAATGTCATTTCTCAGCCTTTTATAGCGATCTTTCAAAAAATTTGCCCGTTGAAGAGATAGGCTTATTTTTGAAAGTCACTTGCGATCGTTGGCTTGTCTTGTTGCGATCCTTGGAATTGCCATTTCCTCGTATGAATTGTTTATCACCTTTTGAGTTCGACACGGTGTAGTACTTCCCATTTGTTCATTCCTTTTGCACGCTTCCTCGGGACCGAGCACTCGAGAAAGGTGGTATGGAGATATTACTTGTTTAAGTAATTCTCTTGATTTCGGCAAATGAGATCTTTTTGATTATCTCGACTGACCGCATTTCTTTGCTTTCCCAGGTGACTTAGAGTCGACTTCCAATCATTGGATGATTCTTCTATCACTTCAACTTGAGACTTGGCTTTTCTTGAGTTGAGTTGGTGATACTCCACTCATTTGCATCTCACCGCTTCTTGATAGAGTTCCGTCTACTCTTCTTCGCCATACTCATTTGTCTCGCAGTGGAGTCTTCCTTCTATTCTTGATTGTCTTCTTGCATGTTAGGGTGTAGGCGACTTAACTCGGCTTGGCGCCTCTATTTATTACAATGCATTTTACAACAAGAATGGGGTGCCAACTTCCTATTCTAAGTTTTACATGGCATTCATCAAAATCTAAACAATAAATTTCCTAACAATTTCCTTTTTGATGATGCCAAAACTTAAACCATTCAAAAATGCAAATAGCAAAGATACATACGAGATAGTGTATTCACATAGAATGTATGCGTAGAATCAATCTTTTTATTGATCATAACATTCTTGTTCTTTTACACAATGTTTACAAGGTGTATCGAGCAAACATTTGTCTACAGAAAATAAAGAATTTATAGTTTTATTGCGAGAAAACTTACATAGTATGTATATACATCATAAAATACATGAAGGGGTGGACAAAGAACACTTCATCTCCTTTGTCTCCTTTTTTCATCTTGTTCAAAGATCTTACGCTCTTCTTCTCTTTTTCTCAACATCACCGCTTTTCTTCTTCTTTTCATATGCCTTCCTGGCGGCTTCATCTCTCCTTAATCTTTCTTGTCTTTCCTCCCATAGCTGAGTTTGTCTCTTGTTTTCTTCTTCTATTCTTTTCGCATACTCGGCATTACTTTTAGCCACTTGCAAATTTGCTATTTGGTCAAGACCAGCCAAAGAGATCCCTCCTTTCTTGCCTTGATCTACGTATTCAATGTTTTTGGGCGAGGCCTGGCCCAGTCCGAAACCTCTTCCTCCACCACGCTTCTTCCTCTACCTCTGGGCGTGTATTGTACTAGGGTCTTCTTCTTTCCCGGTGAGTGACGGCGGAGTGACGGCAGAGTATCGGTGTAGTCTCACTGTCGTGCCTTCTTCTTCACATAACGTGAGACCCTTTTCCCAGATACAAGTCCCAAGCTTGAGCCATAGACATATTTGCAAAGTATCCTTCGGATGCGAGCGTTTTAAATTCATCAAGCGATCGTGGCTCTGTCCCGACATCCGAGATGGCATAAGTGTCTCTGTCTCTTTGGAATGCCTCTATGTTGTTTCAAGATGTTCATAACCGGGCATCCATTCTTCCTTCCACTTCCTCCATCCCCTGCTTCAATTGTCTTTCTCTTTTCGACCATAGATATAGCAGAGTGTTGGAGTGGCGAGTTCTGAGGAGTTTTGTCACGATAATGTCGGCTATGACAAGACCTTGTTGGGGGTTTGTGCAATCATCAAGGTCACATCTTTCGATCCTTCCCCTCAATGATTTTCCTTTCTTTTGTTTGGCTTCTTCAAATTGTCTTTCCTTCGCAATGTGCATCCTCTTTTTAGCCGGATCTCTTCAGGCTTTAAGGTATTCCTCTTCTCCCCCTTTTTGGCATCATCAAAGAGAGAGGGATACCTGGAAACATCTTGGCAAGCGGGAAGTCGAGCTCTGGCGATGGTAGAGTTCTGTCTCGAGTCCTGCTGCGGAGTATGCAAAGACGAAGTCGGATCGAGTAGCGTTGGACTCTGCTTTGAAATTAACTTCATCTCGGCCATGAGAAGGCTGAATTTTCTATTCATGTTTTCTTCCAAACGCCGTAGATCACTCTTATTTTGCTCACGCAGCAGACTTTATCTCGGCAAAGTGTGAGCTTCGCATGTGCTCAATGTGTTCTCTCAACTTCGTTTTTGCATCGCATTCTCGGCTCTCCATACCGGCAGACTTGTTGAACAATGTCTGAAGTATCTAACTTGTTCCACACGCATTGTTCTTCTTGTTGCCACCATTCCTCGATCCGATGTTATGCCTCTTAAGTCGGCAGTAAGATTGGCATCTCTGTTGTCGATCGCATGTCCATAGAGGCCTCGATGCCTCTCCATCCGTTCAATCTCGGCAAATAATGCCTTGAACACTTCGCGGACTTGGTGATTCTTCCGTTGCGGTGATGGCCATGCGGCGTCAAAGTCATAATCACCGAACAATGGTACCGATGGAATAATAGGAGCTGGTCAATGGAAGCGTGCGAGCTCGTTCTCTCGATTCTTCGGGAGGTCGGGTACCTCCGGAGAGATAGGAAAAGATTCTATAAAGGAATCATCACGGCCAACCGGTATTTGTTCAATGATGAGAGGTGCGCGTGAAGTTTCTGTTGAGTCGAACCTGCTGCACTTGAGGAGCTGCGCGATGGACTCTGTCTCGGCTAGGGTCTTTTGTGAAGTGGACCCGACTTTGAGCCTCAATTTGTTTCAACGACCGTTGGTCTCATTTGGTTTCTCCAATTGAGTAGGCGGTCTCGGCCGTATCGAGCGTCATCGGACGATGATGAGATTTCCATTAGTGGTTCATCATCAAAATTAAAAGTTTGAGTAGTCTTGGGATCGACTTGCTCGTGCTTGGAACATCCGTGAGTCTTTTGGAGCATCACGGGGGATGACTCAACTTCTTCGTCGCCTTCCGATCCCGAGAAAGGTTACATCGGGATTATCCTGGGAATCATGAAGCGCGCTTATCTCCTTTTCGGATGGGTCAATGATAGCGGGAGGATGTTCTCTACTTGACTTCTTTACCCCGGGAAGTCTCAACCTCCGTGGGCCTTCATTACCTCCCGGTCTCGATTGCAAGCCGAGGCCTTGGACCTCCTTTCGACAATGTCACTGTCTTAGGGTCTTCTCGTGGTGGCATCCATTGGAGTTTCAACCCCATGGATTGCACTTTCATCGCCCAGTGTTAACTCCCAGTACATTCCCTCGGTCCTCGCGCATCGCAGCGTCATTAGCCTTGAGCGGTTGGCACCTCACCGAGTGAGGCAGTCTCAACTATCGAGCTTCGTTGATGACAACTTGCTGTTCGTTTAGTGTTTGTACTCTCTCCACTTCGCCTCCTTGATCCGTTGTTGAGTCATACGCAACATTCTCCGACCTCTTTGCGGTGGGAGGAGTTTCTCCCTCGCGCACGCACCGAGTGAGTGACTTGGAATGGGGTCACTCGTCTCCAAACTCCGGGCTGTTTCTATTGAGTGTTCGGTAGTTGGGAAGGTGGTAAGACACCTTCAATAGGGGTTAGCTCGATTGGGGTCCCCACTGTCCCGATTTCATCGCCATTTCCTTATTGCCTTCTTTCGAGTGAGTCAGGGAAGTGGTGGCAAAGAACAACGATGGCGATTTTTGAACCACTCCCATTGGATCAATTTCACCGTGTTCGGAGGACTCTCCTGGTCCCTCCATCAATCTTTGCTCGTGAAGGATTCTCGGATTCGTGCAATGCTTTCTTTGCATTTGCAACTCTTTCGTGGCGGCGCAGCAGAGTCCGGATCCTCATCATTTAGAGAAGACATCAAGGAGAGGATGTGTGTGTTCGCGGGTGGGAGATGGGGACGATGATCTTTGGCCTTCTCACGTGCCTCGCCTTTCCTCGCTGTCTTTCCTTCTCCTTGTCCTTGAAGATCTGCGCAGGATGTACGTGCGAGTTGTCTTCATCCGATCCGGGATCACGAGTGGTTAGTCGAGGAAGTTTAACAGTTCTCTTCTTCTTCTATAAACTCGGCCGTTGGAACTGTTCCCTTGATTTACTCAATTTCCATTTCCTCCACTCACGCAGACGATTTTGGATGTCCGGGTAAGGTGGAGATAGGATCATCACATCACTATCGGCTCTATCAGCCTTCTTGTGTCTCAGTGCGCGGACTACTAGATTATTTCTTGAGTTGCCTCTGCTGATTGCCTTGCGGACTTGACATAAGTTTCATCAATTACATCGGGGACTCGATCGCTTGGGCATAGTTTAAGTATTTGTTCGGTGAGTGGCTGACTCGGCCGGTTTTCAAGCTCGGAGCGCTTGATGATTCTTCTCCGTCTTCTAGTTTGTACCGAGAGGGATTTCGGTTCGAGAGCTTCTTCGAGTTTCTTGAGTCTTGGCGGCGGGGGCGTGCTAGTGTTTTCTTCCTCGAGGAGATGGCCGTCTTGGCTTTGCAGATCTCCTCTTTTTGACGATCCGAGAAGGTAGTTGAGAGTCCTTCTCGACCGCTAGCTCCGGGGGGCGGGAGACACGTTGCGAGGGCAGTGACTGACTCTGCTGCGGGCGTGGAGCATTTGACTTTCTTTTGCTGCAGAGCAGCAGCTGATCTTCTTAGCTTGTTGCAGGGCGAGCTTTCTTCTTTGGTGGAGAGGATACAATTTGTATCTTGAGTGGTCGGTGATTCCCCCTCACTTGTGTCGCTCTCTTGGCATAGGCTCTCTTGTGCGCCGAGAGGTTTGATCTCGAACATCCTCTTGTTAACATGGAACGCCTTTCCATGTCTCCAAGAGGGACTCCTTTCACCTCCATCATCCGCCAATCACAGGCCATATCCTAGGGATCCTCCAAATGTGCCATCTTCCTTGAAGGATTTGTTCCCTACATTCGGCATAGTCTTTGTAGACAAACTCATTTCAATTTATTTTCCTTTCTTCAATGATCGCGGCCATTACGATCAACTTTGCTTTTGAGTTGGTCAAAGTCGCCAAATTTGATGTCAATACATTTGGCAACTATGTCCAACGACTTGTGATAGTCCTCCTTTGTGACCTCTTGTTTTTGTGTAAACTATTTTATCAAAGCATAGTCGGGCTTGGCTATTTCTTCCGGCAAAGAACTAGGTTTACATCGGCCGTTAATTTCGATGCTCCTTCCGTTGATAGTGAGCGGTGTTCACCAAATCCTTGCGAGAGATGGTGAGCCGCTTTCCGTGAGCAGATGACTTTATCCCTTCATCGTGAATCTCGGCATTCACGAAGAAGCATGCGACCTCCTCCACATAGGTCATCGGATATTCCAAAGGAAAGCGATTTCAGCCCAGGCGTTTCCAATTTCTCAAAGCAATTTTCTTCACTAGGGTGTCATCGGACCCCTGTTTCACCATCCGTCGAAATCCACAGAGACCGTGTGGATTTGCTTTCCTAACTTGGTAAAATCATAGGTTGGTGCCATTTTTCAGGATTTTATCAAAGAAAACTTAGGGATTGATTTGAAGATAGATAGGGTTTTGAGAAGATTTTTGCCTTTGCTTCACGAGAGAGAGAAATGAACAGTTTTGGTTGTGTGTGAGAGAAACGGGCGAAAATGGTTTAAGTATGGTTTATGAAAGGGCGTGCGGGTGGTTTTTGAAATGTGATCGAAATCAACGGTTTAGATTTTGCACGCCTATTTAGCATTTAATGTCTCGTATTTAATGCGGTGACATTTATATCCAATCATAAGCTTGGTGTGCGGCTTTATGTCTCGTACACATCATCATTATCCGACGTCATTCTTAAAAACATTCCCTTCAAGAAAAACGATGCGTTTTTGTCACTTTGCTCATAAGTGACTCGAACTTATCCCTTAGCCGATTTAACTCTTCTTCTCACAGTCCTCTTAGTGACTCGGCTAACTTGGTGACTTGGTATATTTGTCTTTCCAATACAATCGATTTACTTAGTTGATTTGTGAGTTCGACTCTTTTTTTTTTTTGTGTTCCATTTCTTTTCTTTGAATCTTCTCAATGTTAACTCTCAATTAACCCCAACTCATGCTTGAGTTCTTCAAATCTTGACTCACATAATGGTTTTGTGAAGATGTCGGCCCAATTGTTTATCGGTTGAGATATATTACAAGATGATGTCCTTCTTTTCAACATGATCTCTTATGAAGTGATATCGACATCGATATGCTTTGCTTTGTTCTTGAGTGCAACACAGAGTTTTGAGTGATTGCAATTGCACTTGTGTTATCACACATGATTGGAATTTCTTTTTCCTCAACTTCATAGTCTCTCGGATCTTTGTCTCATCCATAGACTTGGGACAATAGTCGCCCGCATTTGCCTATGTATGTATTTCGCTTGTTGAGGTGGCTATTGAATTTTGCTTCTTGCTAAACCAGGAAATTAGCCTTTGTTTCCTAGCATTTGACATGTGCCGAGGTGCTTTTTCGTCAACTCTGCATCCAAAGATAGTCAGTCTGAATAGCCAATTAGCTTGAATCCACCTTCCTTTGGATACCATAAGCCAACTTCTTGGCTTCCTTTCAAGTATCTCAATATTCTCTTAGCTTTGTCATGTGGCTCTCTTTTGGAGCAGATTGAAATCTTGCACATACACCTACAACAAAGGTGATGTCTGGCCGCTTCTTTGTAAGATAGAGCAATGATCCAATAAGTGCTCAGTATCTTGTTTGATCTACGGGCTTGCCATCGTATCCATGTCCATTTTGTGATGTATTCATTGGTATTTTCATAGAGGACTTCTCCTCCATACCAAATTTCTTCATTAAGTCTCTGGTGTATTTTGTTTGACTTATGAAGGTTCCATCCTTGGTTGTTTCACTTGGAGTCCAAGGAAGAATGTTAGCTCTCCGTCATGCTCATTTCAAATTTACTTTGCATGAGGTTTGAAAATTTTTCACACTGACTCTTTGTTTGTGGATCCAAAAATGATGTCATCCACATATATTTGAACAAGCAGTATACTCTTTTTGTCTTGAATTCTGAAAAGTGTTCTATCTACTTTTCCTTTTGTGAATCCATTTTCAGTTAGGAATTGTGACAAAGTATCATACCATGCTCTGGGTGCCTGTTTTAATCCATACAAGGCTTTCTTGAGTTTGTATACCTTATCTCCAAGAGTCTTCTGCTCAAATCCTGGAGGTTGTTCAACATACACTTCTTCTTCCAATAAACCATTTAGGAATGCACTTTTTACATCCATCTGATATACAATGAAATTCTTGTGAGCTGCATAGGCAAGAAACATCCTTATAGCTTCCAATCTTGCTACAAGAGCAAATGTTTCATCAAAATCTATTCCTTCTTCTTGGCAATATCCTTTGGCTACTAGTCTTGCCTTATTTCTTACCACAGAGCCTTCCTCGTTCATCTTGTTTCTGAACACCCATTTGGTACCAATAACATTTTTATGTGTGGGTCTTTGAACTAATTCCCATACTTTATTTCTTTCAAACGATTTAGCTCTTCTTGCATAGCTTGAATCCAATGTGTGTCATCCAATGCTTGTAACACATCTTTGGGCTCTATTTGCGAGATAAAGCATGTGAACATGGCTTCTTTTTGAGTTGGATCTTGTTTTGACACCTTCTCTTATATCTCCAATGACAAGTTACGTGGATGGTCTCTCGGCCATCTTACATCGAGGTTGGAGTAAGTTAGCTGGATTGATCGTCTTGCACTGAGTTCTTTGTGGTCGCTCTCTCGTAATCACTTAGCCGCAAATTTTCCATTGTTTTTGAGATTCAACTATCTCATCTTCTTCGAATTTATAATTCCACTTCAAACTTCAAAGATAGGGACTCTTTTCGTATGGTTGGATGATTCACTTATCACGACTCTTCAATGTCTTCTCCATTTACATTTGGCTCATCGAATACCACATGAATGGATTCTTCTCGCAACCATAGTCCTTTTGTTGAGTACTCTGTAGGCTTTGCTTTAATTTGAGTATCCCAAGAAGATACCTTCATCAACTTTAGCATCGAAAGCCTTTAGATTGTCTTTGCCGTTGTTGTGGATGAAGCATTTACATCCAAAAATTCAAATATGCAACATTTGGTTTTCTTCAGTCCAAATCTCATAGGGAGTCTTTGTCACCGTTTGTCTGTTTTATCATACATCTGTTTTGAGTGTAGCAAGTTGTGTTGATTGCTTGACCAAAATCTTTTTGGTAACCTGCTTCACCTAACATGGTCCATCTTTCTTCTTTTGAGAGTTCATTCTCTTTCTTCGCAACTCCATTCTGCTTTGTGGAGTCCTTGCTCTTTGATAGTTCATGACCAATACCATTTTCAATGCAATCTTGAGTTATTATTCCATTGACAAACTCGGTTCCTCTGTCGATCTTATTTTGATAATGGTTTGGCTCTTCTCGTTTTGAATCCTCTTCATCATTTGTGGTAGTTTTTTGTAGAGTTTCTTTCTTCTTACACATGAATATTGTCCATGTATATCTTGAGTAGTCATCTACTACCACCAAGGTGTATTTCTTTCCACTTATCTTTGGTTGGTTCCATGGGCCAAATAGATCCATATGTAGAGATGCAATATTCTTGTTGAAGATGGACATGTCTTTTCTTTGAATGAAGATTTGATTTGTTTTCCCTTCGACATGCATCACATATACTCTCCTTCTTGTATCTTCGAGTCCGGAAGTCCTTCTACAAGATTATACGGCAAGCTTGTTAATCGTTTTGAAATTCGGGTGACTCGGACTTTTTGTGCCACAAACCAACTTGATTCAAATTTTGTGCTCTTTGCTAATAGACAGTCTTTGTGTGTAGCGGTTGACCAATCTACTACATACATGTTCTTTTATCTCCGCATCCTTGCAACACAACTTCATTCGATTCAAGTATCCTTGATTTGGCATACACCCATGTTGAATCCAACATTGTAGCCCTTGTCACGAGTTGACTTATGCTTAGCAAGTTGAAGTTGAGTCCTTCAACATATGCAACATCGTGATTTCTAATCCATTCCTCTTGATGGATCCAATGCCTCTTATTTCACCAGGAGCTTCATTTCCTCCAAATATGACTTTTGCTCCTTTAACTTCCTTGAATTTTGACAGATTTTTCTTATTTCTGTCATATGTCCGGAAACGACCACTATCCATGTACCAGGTTCCTGGCGTTTGTTCTTGAACCCGCAATCAAGGAAATTAAGTTTTAGGTACCCATACTTGTGCGGGGTCCGAGGGGTTAGAATTGTAAGATGATCCAACCAACTTATAGCCAAATGATTTGACTCTAAGGGGTTGCCATCTATCGAGTGCCATAATCGTAATTAATCCTGGCAAATTGCTTGGGAATTCTAGGTTCATACAACTGTCTCTTTTGTCGTATGCTGTGTATAAGTTTTAGCAATCGCCTTCTTTGGGTAATTGTGGTGTCTCCGAGTGTAGTGCCTAGGTGCATATGTGTCTTTGATGAAAGCTCTTATACTTTTGGAATGGCCTTTCTTTGAGTTCTAGGCCATTGCCATTTGGGCTTATATTCCATAAGTCTATCTTTGATGGTTTACATTATTCCAATCACTTGGCTTGGATATTTTCTACCATTCCCATCATATGTATTTCTTTTATGGATTTTAAGGGTTTTGGTAGCTCGCTTCTTCTTTACTGAGTATTTTATGTTTGGAGTTTTTGAGGAACTCATTTGAATCTCTTCTCATTTGTCCTTTCAGCCGCACTCAACTGGATGTTTTCCTTTTCCTTTATAACCAAGGCCGTTTGCTTGTAATTGTGCTTTGGAGTGAATGTGTGTGCAACATTTAGAGTTTTGGATTTTTAGACTCTTCATGGCTTGAAGATCCTTTTTCCAAAATTACTTTTGTGGTTTGACATAGCACAGAGGAATTAAATCTAAGCTTTGTCTTGTCTCCACATTCTCTTTGACTCATAATAAGATCATCCAATGATTTAGATGCCTTAGTGAATGAGGCAATAACATTTTTGAGATCATTCTCCCTCTTCTCTATGGCGGCAATTTACGCTATTAATTTAGCATTTTCAAAGCCTTTAAACTTTCATTCTCATCAACTATTTGACTTAGAGTACTCGGCTCCTTAGTCAACTTTGAGTTTTGGCTCTTGAGTAAGTGTTTTCCTCATTTAACAAATGTGTGTGAGGATTTAATGTGTTCAAAATCTTTCATCATTTTGCCTAATGAATCATAAAGATCGAGTGGGTGATGAAGTGTGTGTGTCACGATCACTATCACTAGAGTCCGAGTTTGATGAGTTAGAGTGTACCTCATCTTCTTGGTCGAGTTGATCTTGTTCCTTGGCCATTAAGCGAGATCGGGCTTCTTCTTCGAGTCACTTGAGTAGTCGGCTTCTTGCTCTCTCGAATGTTGTCTCTCTTGACTTGGTTGTTTCATTGATCTCTGTAGCCATCATTGCCTTTTTCTTTTCTTGTCTTCTTTCTCTCGAAGACCTTTCTTTCTTCTTCATTCCTGTATTTGTTAACTACGAGGATATGAGCGATCAATGGCATAGTGACCTGGTTGTCTGAGTTCAAAGATAGATATTGACCTTTTGATCACTCTTTCCATTCTTGGATTGTCGACCCTTTGATATTGACTTTTTGATGATGTTCTCTTGGTTGGTCTATCTTCCCTTGATTTGGAGGAGCCGAGTGTCTTCTCGGAAGATTCGCCCTTTCCTCTCTTGTAGTTCTTATTGAAGAACTTGTTGAACCTCTTAACCATCGGGGCTATTTCTTCCGGATCAATGACTTCTTTGACTTGACTCTCTTCCCATCTTTAACAATTAGAGTACATTTGTTTTGGGTACAAAATTGTCTCTTCTGGTCTTTTCTTCTCAACTCAAACTCGTAGGCTTTGAGGTCCGAGAATAATTCATGGTTAGATGTCTTTGATAGGTCCATGGAGTGTCTTAGTGCCATGACCTTCATTTCCCATTCAATTTGGAAGACTTTTTAGGATCTTTATACACATTTTCTTCTCGTGTATATTCCTTTCCAAGTGCGAGATAGCTCATTGGTGATTTCTATGAACCGAGCATCCGTTGATCCAGGTTTTCTCCCGAGATCATTTTGAAGTTCTCAAATTTCTGACGCCATTTGATAATTTGTTTTCTTTGATTTGCTCACGAGCCTTCACAAATCAATGTTAGCTTGTCCCGATTTCTTTAGCCGTTTTGCATGATTTGACTTTATTGAACATGGCTTTGTCAAGGTTTTGTAAAGGATGTCCTTGACTACATTGTCCAGGTTGTATCTTTTCTGTCATCATTTGTCCATTCGGTTCTTGGTTTTTCAACCATGGTAGTGCGGGAGCAACAACCTCTTCTTCTCCAAGGGGTATAAGTGTAAGGTTTAGAAGGGGGGTTGAATAAACCTTACCAAATTTTCGATTTAGTCCTTTTAAATATTCATAGTAGATACTACACGAGTTGTTTCCTAGATGAATGCCAATTTAGTTAATCAAGTAGAGTTAGTCTCTCAACGGACTCAATCGAGTTTGTTGATGGAATAACTCAAATTTGTTAGGTCTAAATTAACTGTTGTGGTTTTGTTTTTGCGGAAGACTTAACACCCTTAAGTTTGGTTAAGCAAGGATTTAGTGCTTGGTTTAGTACTTAGAAATTATCAAGTGGATAGCAAATTTATCGTGATTTAAACAATTAAGATGCGGGAATTAAAGTCTTTGAAATGTAAATGACACAAAGAAATTTTTATAGAGGTTCGAAGATGCGGTAATTCTTCTACTCCTCTCTTCTCCAACTCCCGGAGGAATCCACTAGGTATTGATCGAGTATACAAAGTGGTAGCAGTCCGGATACAAGTCTTGATCACACGGTGACTTGATCCTTTGGGACTCGATCTGGTGACGCCTTGATCACTCAGGTGGCTTCTAAATGTGACGACTCGGCTTCTTCAGAGGGCGCTGCCTTTGCTACTACTGACTCACTTGCTCAAGCTCTTTGGATTTGATCACGAAGCCCTCCAAAAGCTTAAGACTTGGTTCGACCTTGAACCTTCCTACAATCCTTCGTGAAATGTAGACCCCTTGATTTTTCAAGTATTTTCCTCTTCAAGCGATTGAAGTTATCTTTCCTTCACGGTGAGTGTTGGATTGATGTTCTTCGTAGTGTAGGCTTGAGGATTGAGAATATTTGATTTTCGAATAATTGCTTGAACGTTTTTGGTTGGTCAGAACTTATTCTCAATGTCATTTCTCAGCCTTTTATAGTGATCTTTCAAAAAATTTGCCCGTTGAAGAGATAGACTTATTTTTGAAAGTCACTTGCGATGCGTTGGCTTGTCTTGTTGCGATCCTTGGAATTGCCATTTCCTCGTATGAATTGTTTATCACCTTTTGAGTTCGACACGGTGTAGTGCTTCCCATTTGTTCATTCCTTTTGCACACTTCGGGGACCGAGCACTCGAGAGAAAGGTGGTATGGAGATATTACTTGTTTAAGTAATTCTCTTGATTTCTGCGGCAACGGATCTTTTTCGATTATCTCGACTTGATTGCATTTCTTTGCTTTCCCAGGTGACTTAGAGTCGCCTTCCAATCATGGATGATTCTTCTCATTACTTCAACTTGAGACTTGGCTTTTCTTGAGTTGACTTGGTGATACTCCACTCAGTTTGCATCTGTTTGCTTCTTGATAGAGTTCCGTCTACTCTTCTTCGCCATACTCACTTTGTCTCGCAATGTGAGTCTTCCTTCTAGTCTTGATTTTGTCTTCTTGCATGTTAGGGTGTAGCTGACTTAACTCAGCTTGGCCAGCCCTATTTATTACAATGCATTTTACAACAAGAATGGGGTGCCAACTTCCTATTCTAAGTTTTATATGGCATTCATCAAAATATAAACAATAAATTTCCTAACACTTCCATAATTTTCGCACAAAGAAAAGTTCAGCCCAGAAGAAAAGCACGGTCCTGCTCGTCAATTTTGATGAACACGACTGTGCTTATTAACACGGTCGGGTCGTGTTTTGTTTGTATTTTGGCAAGGGTGTGTTTTTAAGCACGACATGGCCGTGTTTTATTTTGAGGAGGCCGAACACGGCCATGCTTTTAACCACGACCTGGGTGTTTTTTTTCTGTTTTTCTTGTTTTTGTTCTCTTTGAAGCATGGTCGTGTTTCCCAACACACTAGGGTGTGTTTTACACGAAATTGAGTCTTCTTGCCTTCTTTTCGATCGATGTTAGACTTCCTTCATTTTTTGTTCGTATAAAAATTTGATACGAAATCCATACGAGTTTGCTCCAAGTCTTTACCTTCATCATTTAACATAAGCCAAGGTGATTTTTCTTGAATTTTTTGATTAATAAACTAAAAAGTTAAAGAAAATGTCGAAAAAGGGTTATAAAAATGTGAATAAAAATGCACTTATCAAACTACCTCCAACTTGGAAATTTTGCTTGTCCTCAAGCAATTTTAAACAAAGAGTGGGATTGAAAATAAAAAGAGGCATCTATTTTCACAATTTCGACGTGATTGAAGTAAATCGCTAACCTTTTTGTTCCCAATTGAGCCAATCGATTCGATTTTTCAAGTCGACCAATTTGTTAAAAAGAGAGTGACTTCAATAATTGGAATTGTTAATCATCACAGTTATCATATCACAGAATTGTTATTCATTCGCTTAGACCAAATACAAGAATGTAATGATAAAATGAGATGTCCAAAACTCGGGTTTTTTTTATTTATAAAAATATGTATATAATTATATATTAGGACATTTTTGAGGCAAACTTTCACTAGGTTTAAATTTTGAATGACTTTCCAAAAGCTCCTAGGTGGTGTCCCATACTCATATCTGTGCCGCCGTTTTATGTAAAAGACAAACATGGGGCTCATGAATGCTCCTAGTTACTAAGCATCAACAAACAGCGGAGTATAACCTCGATTTGTCCTTTTATAAAAATATAAACATATTTTTTTCGATTTTTTTTCTGATTTTTGCTTCAATTTTTTAATCCCGAATTAGGATTTCTCCAGTGATCATGACACAAAGTATTTCCATTTAAGCAAAATGCAATCTAATTTCATGACATTATACTATTTTGGCTAAGTTCATCCTTTCACTAGAGTCACGCATTTTAAAACATTTTGGCACTTTGAGTTCTCAAAAAGATGGCTTTTTCGGGAAGAAAATGGTTATAACAAATCAACAAACAACATATCTAATTGCAATAAAGACATCTCATGATTGTTCGCAAGAAATTGATAAAGTGCATAAAGAGAAAAGAAGAGAGCAAAAATACCAAAAAGAAAAAAAAGAAAAAAATGCAAATCTTACCAAATGTCTAAAAATATCTAAATGTCTAAGAGTGCTAACAAATCTTGCCACCTCCAACTTCAAGGGTCACATTGTCCCCAATGTGAAGAAAGAGATGGGATACAGTACGGATTAAAAAAAACGACTCAAAAAGTAAAATAAGAAAAATTACGACCTCATTGTGGTGGTGGTGGAAAATGTCCCTGCGAAATATGCCATTGTTGGATGCGGTCCAACATGGCAAAGTAGGACTGTTGTTGGTCATATTGTTGTTACTGTTGATGGCGCAGGAGGTCGTAATGTTGTTGTTGTTGCTGTTGAAGATTCATGAAGTGCTGATTTTGTTGTTCTTCAAGTCGAGCAAAGTGCTGCACCATTCTCCCCTCCTGTTGATCTAATATTGCACGTTGGTGCATTTGCTCCAATTGAATAGCTCGGAGGATAGATCGAGTGTCATCTGCGGGAGGGGATGGTCTTCGTGGTGGTTGTGAGGCGGAAGGAGCATCAAAATCCGGATACTCACTTTGGTAGGCGTCCATGTCTGTGGCAGGTAGGGCGGGTAATTGGAACGCGTCTGGGCTACCGTTATGAGGGTAGAGCATTTTCCAATTGTCCGGATCCCGAACCATAGTGCGAGAAGGATCAGGCAAAATATGTGTGCAGTCGGTATTTTTGAACCTTAGGGCATAACCCTCACCACGCTGCTGAATCATGCCCATGGCAATGCAAGACTCAAAGTCAATCCGAGTTGATCCTGTTAGTCCAAGTGGCTACGATAATCTAGAGGGGGGTGAATAGATTATGCCGGTCTTTCAAGTTTCGCCCTCTTTTTCGAATGAACAAAAAAAGATGAAATGTAAGTGCGGAAAATAAACAACACACGATGATTTAAAGAGCTTCACCCCACCTAGGGACTACGTGCTCTACCACCCCAGTATATCCGGGATGAGTTTCAAAAAAGAAAAAAAAATTTATTAATTACCAAAATTAATATAACACCACCTTTGAGGATTACCACAATCCTCTTACAATACCTTCAAGGAGATTACCACAATCTTCCTTCAACACCTATGAAGAGTACCACACTCTTCAACACCTAAGATCACCTAAGTGTGCTCTTACCACAAGAATAACAACAAGGATATCTTGTTTTGGATGATGGACAAAATTCAAGATTACAACTCGATAATGACAATACAAATATTGAGTGCAAGTGTAATCAAGAATCAAAAGCCTAGACCTCAAGAGTGTGCAAGTGAAAGTACTTAGGCTAATACAACAAGATATGACAATGTGTTTGCTTGTATGCTATTTGCTTGTATGTTGTGTTGTTTTTTGTTAATTGAATGGAACCTCTATTTATAGGAGAGGTCTTGGTTTGATTTCCAGACATTGGCTCCTTCTTGGGGAGTGATTTCTGCAAAAAATAATGTAATTAAACTCAAGAAATAACTGTTAGAAATCAACCACTTAAATTGGGGAAAAGCTGTCTAAAAACCCAACAGATAGTTTGCTGTCAAAACCATATAGCGACCGGTCGCGCATGGATAAGATTTTGAAAGTATTTTCACGAAAATACATAGGGGGACCAGTCGACGGGGGGTCCAACCGGTCGACCCCTATGTGGACCGGTTGAGGTCCTTCAAAAATCAGTCCAGGGAGTTCTGTAACAAAAGGCTCACTCCCAGTGCAGCCGACCCCAGGTCAACCGCTCGACCGCTCAATTTTTACATCGTGTTTTCTATTTTAAAGCACATCTTGGCACAGGGCGACCGGTCCAACGCGATACAGAGGTGTTGTCCAATTTTTGTCGAAAATAAACTTTAAGAAATACTCCAAAAAATTAGTAAAAATATTTTAAATCGATCGGGAGTATGTGGACAACATTTAGAAACATTGTTTTGGTGTAAAAACTCATTTAAATGAAATCATCAAAATCATGATAAAAAATATTTATCTAACAAACTCCCCCTTTTTGATGATTACAAACCAAAATAATTTTGAGAGGTCGATTTTGAAAACAAAACAAGTTTTCCGATCAAAAGATAACTATCCGTTTTGAGTAACCATGCATAATAGCCATAAGGAAGGGAGTAAAGATTTAAAAAAAACATTTTACAAAAGGTCTCCCTATCAACATGCACATCGAGAAGTAATTAAACGAACACTAAAAGCTTTAGCGTATACAATGTAAGCATGAATGCTTAGAAGCTCCCCCTATCAAGAACAATCATTAAACATACATATAAGTCCATAATATATGAAATGGACTAAGTATTCTTCACAACTTTTGGCTTTAAGGAGCCATAGCTTATAGCTTCTTTTGCGAGCTTTTATTAGCTTTTTTTTGAGCTAATGAGCCAATTTCCTGTTTCTCCCCCTTTGGAATCATAAAAAAGAATGTTAGCACGATAAAAACATAATTCATGTATATCAAAGTGCGCTAAGTAGTCTATTTATCGACCGTTTTGAAAATAGAGGCATAAAATCCAAATAAAAAAGGGAGAAATTGATCATTTGATATCCAAAAGCTAGTTTGATTGGCGAGACATGATCTCAATAAATATATAAGACTTTTGAAATCACGAGAGTCATGTAAATGGTGAAATTTTCTTTGAGACAATTCATCGAACACATGGTGGGCGGTAAAAATGGAAGAAGTTGTATATAGCCCTTGTAAATGGAATCAAGCCAAAAAGTTTATCACCAAATCAATGTATACAACAACCAACCATCAACAATTAATGAGCTCAACACATCCAAATAAAATATGCATCAAGAAATTTACATATAAGGCAAATTCTCAAGGGTTCAACCCAATTGAGCTTGGGGAGTAGAATGCTTACCATTCAATCGGTTGAGATGAACAATAATGATGATAATCGAGCATAATGAAGTCTAAGATAAAGAATTGATGCAATAAAACATATTTGAAGTTAATTTTGTGTGCAAATGACAAAAGGGATGAAAAATGGATGAAAAGCTTAGGGCCACCGGTTGGAGCTGAGGGAGACCGGTCGAGGGCTAGGACGACCGGTTGACCTCAGCCCACTGGTTCAGTCTGTTTTTCCAAAATCCAAAGTTTGAACCAAAAATCCGATTTGTTGCCCCTAAGTTTTAAAAACATGCAAAATGCAATCATAGATTTCATTCAATATGCATTATGCCTAACCGAGCTCGTATTGATGAAAAGTCCGAGAATATAGCGGTTTTTGTGAAAATGTCCGCCAATTGATCTTGAGATGGTACGAAAGATATCTCAATTTTTCGTTTAGAAACACAATCCCTTAGAAAATGATGTCGAATCTCAATATGTTTAGTACGGTTATGATGAATCGGGTTTTGAGCAATATTTATAGCGGATATGTTATCACAATATAGGAACATTTTCAAAAGAACATTTATAATCCGCTAAGGTTTGTTTCATCCAAAGAAGTTGAGACAACAAAAAGCCGCGGAAATATATTCGGCTTCAGCCGTTGAAAGTGAAACACAATTTTGTTTCTTTGAGAACCAAGAAACTAGGCAATCACCCAAAAATTGACATGATCCGGAAGTACTTTTACGATCATCAATATTACCCGCATAGTCCGAATCACTATAACCTTTAAGAGAAAAATTTTCATTCTTTGGATAAAATAAACCATATTGAATAGTGCCTTTTAAATATCAAAAAATCCTTTTAACGACACTCATATGAGATTCTTTGGGATTGCTTTGAAAACGAGCACATAGGCATATGTCATGAAGAATGTCCGGTCTACTTGCGGTTAAATAAAGTAAACTACCAATCATACCTCGATATTTTGATTCATCCACAGACTTGCCTTTCTCATCTTTGTCAATTTTGACATTTGTTGCCATAGGGGTAGAGACGGTTCTTCCTTCTTCAATGTCGAACTTCTTCAAAAGTTCTTTTGTATATTTTGATTGCAAATATAAATACCTTCTTGGCATTGCTTAATTTGAAGTCCGAGGAAGAAATTAAGCTCCCACATCATGCTCATTTCAAATTCACCTTGCATTAACCTAGAAAATTTCTTGCACAAGGATTCATTAGTAGCACCAAAAATAATATCATCAACATAAATTTGCACAAGTAAACAATCTTGCCCCTTTTCAAATACAAAAAGAGTAGTATAAACTTTACCTCTTGTAAAACCATTTTGCAAAAAAAAAAACGAGCTAAGTTTATCATACCATGCACGGGGTGCTTGTTTTAAACCATACAAGGCCTTTTTAAGCTTATAAACATCTTTAGGCCTAGAAAAATTTTCAAACCCCGGAGGTTGTTTTACATAGACTTCTTCTTGAATAAAACCATTTAAAAAAAGGCGGATTTAACATCCATTTGGTAAAGTTTGAAAATTTTAAAACAAGAATAGGCAAGTAAAAATGCGAATAGCTTCTAAACGTGCTATGGGTGCAAATGTTTCATCATAATCAATACCTTCTTGTTGACAATACCCTTGAGCTACTAACCTTGTCTAGTTTCGGACGATGTTACCTTGATCATCGAGTTTGTTCCGGAATACCCATTTTGTACCAATGATTGTTTGAGATGGAGGACATGGTACCAATTCCCATACATCATTTCTTTCAAATTGATTCAACTCCTGTTGCATTTCTAAAAACCAATCCTCATCTTCAATAGCCTCCTTAGCATTTTTAGGCTCTTTTTGAGATATAAGAGCTTTCTCGGCAAATTTTCTTCGGGTCATCACTTTATCTAGGGGATCACCAATAATAAGATCTTTTGGGTGATCTCCTTTAAATTTAAACGCCATGGAAAGATCCAAAGTATTACCTTAGTCTTCTTGAGGAACATTTGAAGTGGATGGTTGATCACTTGATGTAGAAGGTTGATCATTTTGAGCATCATTTTGAACAATGGGTTCAATAATATCTTCTTCATCACTATCATCATTGGGTATCCTTTCAACACCCGAGGTTTCATTGAATTTCACATGAATAGATTCTTCAACAACCATGCTAGTTTTATTGTAAACCCGATATGCTTTGCTCTTGGTTGTATACCCCATAAATATTCCTTCATCGGCCTTAGGATTAAGTTTGTCTAATTGATCCTTTGTATTAAAAATAAAGCATTTACATCCAAATATTTTGAAGTAACTAATATTTGGAGTTCTTCCTTTCCAAAGCTCATATGGAGTTTTATTCATTTTAGGATGAATATAAACTCGATTAATGACATAGCAAGTGGTACTTACGGCTTCGGCCCAAAAATATTTTGGAAGTGAAAATTCATTGAGCATGGACCGACTCATCTCTTGAATTGTCCTATTCTTCCTCTCGGCTACTCTATTATGTTGAGGTGTCCTTGGAGCTGAAAAATTATGTGCGTATCCCTTGGTTTCACAAAAGACTCTAAACTCACCATCAAATTCTCCACCTCAGTCACTTCGAATAGACTTAATAGTATATTCCTTTTCATTCTCAATAAGTCTACACAACTTAACAAACTCATTAACGACATCACTTTTATTTGTAAGAAAAAGAGCCCAAGTATATCTAGAAAAATCATCGACAATAACGAAAGTGTAATATTTTCCACTTAGACTAGCCGTACCAATATCTCCATACAAATCTAAATGAAGAAGTTGTAGAGGCTTGGTTTTGGAAATTTCATTTTTGGGCTTAAAGCTGCTCTTAACTAATTTGTTCTTTTGAGAACTGTCACATAAGCCAAGATTTTAAAAATTAAATTTGGGTAGTCCTTTTACATGTAGGTTTTTGTAAATATTTTTCAAATTCTTGTATCCAACATGTCCAAGTGGCCTATGCCATAAACTCGTTAAATCATTATTGGCGACAAGACAAGAAACATTTTGACTAACCAAATCACTTGTACAAATTTTGTAAAGATTGCCTTTTCGTTTTGCTTCACAAATAATTTCATCATTTTTAAGAGTAAGGCATTTTTCTTTATTGAAAACAACATTATAATTTGAATCACAAAGTTGGCTAACACTTATAAAATTAAACTTAAGGCCTTCTACTAAAAGAACATTACTAAGAGAGAAAAAAGAATTACCAATTTCTCCATTTCCAAGAATTCTTCCTTTGCCATTGCCGAACATGACCATACCCTCTTCTTGGAGCTTGATGTTGGTAAAAAGTTCTCTCTTTCCGGTCATATGCCGTGAACACCCGCTGTCCACGAGCCATTTTGAATCTTCCATGGTTGTTATAGCCCCTATTACCTCGTTATTTTCATCGTCTATGGCCATAAGGCCATGTTCGGTTTCACCTTCCTCGTCGGATGTTGCGAGTAGCTCACCCCAAGTTTTGACATCCGCATTTAGAGCCTTCTTTTTCGGAAAAGGCTTTTTCTTCTTTTGTTCCTCCTCTTCGAGTTTTGGGCAATCTGTTGGGAAATTTATTGTTTAGATTTTATGTAAAACTTAGACTAGAAAGTTGACACACCATTTTCTTTGTAATTTGCATTGTAATAGAAGTCAAGTCAAGAACTCGACTGAAGGAGTAGCAGCTATGATACAACTGTGAGAAGTGTCAGTCAAGTCAACTCAAGACAGCCAAGTCAAGTTGAAGTGACAGATGAGTCTTCCAATGATTAGGAGGTGACTCAAGTCACCTGGGAAGTTAAGGAACTATGATCAAGTCAAGACAATGAAAAAGAAGCTGTTGCATAGAAGTCAAGAAAGTTACTTAAATAAGTAATACTTCCATCTTTGCAATATTCTAAAGTGCTCGATCCTAGAAGCGTGCAAAAGGAATAAACCAATGGGAAGCACTGTGTCGGGCTCGAAAAGGCGATGGTTCATTTAATATGAGGTAATGTCAATTTCAAGGATGCGCAACAAGACAAGCCAACGACTACTAGTGTCTTTTGAAAATCAGCTTATCTCTTCAACGACAGATTTTTGAAAGAGCACTATAAAAGGCAGAGGCATCAATTTGAGAAAAGGTTAACCTTGCAGACCTGAACCACAAACTTTCAAGTTATTATTCGATTTGTAACTGCAAAAATATTCTCAAGTTATTCAAGCAAATCATCAAGCCTAAACTTGAAGGAAATCAATCCAATACCAAGCTGTGAAGGAAAGACAACTTCATACTGTTGAAGAGGAAACTTTTGAAGAATCAAAAGGGGTCTACATTCCAAGGAGGATCGTAGAAAGGTTCAAGGTCGAACCAGTCTCAAGCTATTGGAGGGCTTTGTGATCAATTCAAGAAGCTAGATCAAGTGAGTGTAGTAGCAAGACAATTTTGCCTGTGAAGAAGTTTGAGTCGCACGAGAAGCCGGTTGTGTGACCACGGCATCTCCGCCCGAGTCCCAAAGGATCAAGTTAGCTGTGTGATCAAGACTTGTATCGGGTGATAACCACTTTGTACTCGATCAATACTTAGTGGATTCTTCCGGGAGTTGGAGAAGAGAGGATTAGAAGAATTACCCCATCTTGAACCTCTATAAAATTTATTGTGTTATTTACATTTCAAAGCATCTACTTCATCGCATATTATTTAATATCTGTGATAATTTGCTATCCAATTGATATTTAACAAAGTCTAAAACCAAGTGTTAAAACAACTTAAACCAAATTCAAGGGTGTTAAGTCTTCATTTGAAAATCTCATCACGGCCAAGTTAAGTATTAGACTAAACAGTGAGTTATTCTATCAACACTCGATCAGTCAGTCGTTGAGTGGCTAACTCTATTTGGTTAACTAACTTAGTTGTACATCGAGGACATAGTTTGTGAAATTAACTCGAACTTATTTAAAAGGACTAAATTCGAAAAGTTGGTAAGGTTTATTCAACTCCTCATTCTAAACCTTACTCACACCCCTTGGGACCTACACAATCAGCTATGAAGTGCCCGGATTTTCCATATTTAAAACACGAGTTGTCTGTCGGTTTCTTGCCTTATTTTTATTCACAAACTTTGCAAATTTTCAGACAAGTGCGGTCGTTTCTTCATCATCCTCATCATTATCATAATATGAATTATTAGAAGAAGATGCTAGACCTTTAGGAATATTTTGCATACCCGATTGAGTGATGGATGGTTTGGAATTTTTCCTCTCCTTGAGATAGACTTTGTTGATGAGGAGGTTCCCAATGAGTTCATCGAACTTGAGGGTTTCAAGATTTTGTGCTTCCGTAATAGCCGTCACTTTTTTGGACCATGAGCCGGGGAGTGCATTCAATACCTTGGTCACCTTGTCTTCTTCGGAGATGACTTTACCAAGGGCCACAAGAGGATTGACAATATTGTCAAGCCTTTCCACCATTTTTTAAATTCTTTCACCATCATGCATGTTGAAGTTTTCAAAGTCTTTAACAAGCATGGTTTTTCTTGCTTGTTTGACCTTTTTGGTCCTTCATATATAGTTTCCAATTTTTTCCAAACTTCATGTGCCGACCTTATACCTCTTATGCGATTATACTCTGTGGTGGTAAGAGCGCAATGTAAAATGTTTAAGGCCTTACCGTTTAGAGAGAAAGCCTTCTTGTCATTTTCATCGAACTCCTTGAAAAACTTGGGAGCCGAGGTGTCGTCTTCCAATTTCTTGGTTGGTTGAGCAACTCCTTCAATAACCACATTCCAAATGTCGAACCCGCACCCTTGTAGAAAGCACTCCATATGGTCTTTCCAAAATGTGTAGTTATTGGCGTCGAATTGTGGTGGCTTGTTGGTGGAGGCGCCGGTGGTGAGATAAGCTTCATTCGTAGCCATGGATCTTTCCTATTTACTCGAAACGAGCTAGCCAAAGAGTTTGTCTTTGATACCACTTGTTAGTCCATGTGGCTACGATAATCTAGAGGGGGGGTGAATAGATTATGCCGGTTTTTCAAGTTTCGCCTTATTTTTCGAATGAACAAGCAAAGATGAAAGCTAAGTGCAGAAAATAAACAACACACGATGATTTAAAGAGCTTCACCCCACCTAGGGACCACGTGCTCTACCACCCCAGTATATCCGAGATGGGTTTCGAAAAAGAATTTTTTTTTATTAATTAAAAAAATTAATACAACACCACCTTTGAGGATTACCATAATCCTTTTACAACACCTTTAAGGAGATTACCACAATCTTCCTTCAACACCTATGAAGAGTACCACACTCTTGAACACCTAAGATCACCCAATTGTGCTCTTACCACAAGAAGAACAACAAGGATATCTTGTTTTCGATGATGGATAAAATTCAAGATTACAACTCGATAATGACAATACAAATATTGAGTGCAAGTGTAATCAAGAATCAAAAACCTAGACCTCAAGAGTGTGCAAGTGAAAGTACTTAGCCTAATACAACAAGATATGACAATGTGTTTGCTTGTATGCTATTTGCTTGTATGTTGTGTTGTTTTTTGTTAATTGAATGGGACCTCTAATTTTGTTGTTTGTATCTTGGTTTGATTTCCAGACATTGGATCCTTCTTGGGGAGTGATTTCTGCAAAAAATAATGTAATTAAACTCAAGAAAAAGCTGTTAGAAATCAACAACTTAAATTGGGGAAAAGCTGTCTGAAAACCCAACGGATAGTTTGCTGTCAAAACCGTATAGCGACCGGTCACGCAGAGATAAGATTTTGAAAGTATTTTCACGAAAATACATAGGGGACGATCGGCCAAGTCCGAATGGTCGACCCCTATGTGGACCGGTTGAGGTCCTTCAAAAATCGATCCAGGAGTTCTCAGTAACAAAGGCTCACTCCCAGTACCCGGTCGACCCCGGTCAACCGTTCGACTGCTCAATTTTACTTCCGTCGTGTTTTCTATTTTAAAGCACATCTTCAGGTACGGGTTGCCCTATAGGGCGACTGGTCCAACGCGATACAGAGGTGTTGTCCAATTTTTGTCGAAAATAAACTTCAAGAAATACTCCAAAAAATTAGTAAAAATATTTTAAATCGATCGGGAGTATGTGGACAACATTTAGAAATATTGTTTTGGTGTAAAAACTCATTTAAACGAAATCATCAAAATCATGATAAAAACATTTATCTAACAGGTCCCCGGGCTTGTTCGAGTCTAGTGAAGTCATAACCGAAATGGGCGGCGATAGGAGTAATAAGGCCATCAATAACGATTTTACCTCGATCCTTCCGGCTGACCTTTAAAATATGTTTGGCTAAATAGGAGCCAGTGTCAACCGGAGAGGCGTTTACCATAGCCTATAAAAAATAAAGCTCATCAAGTCGTTCCACCCCTTCGCTTTCACCCCGTCCAAAAAGTGTGCTTGAGAGCACCCAGTGAACATAGCGGAAACATGGGTTAACGATACATGAGGACTTAGCCGAAGATGGCTGATACTCTTGCTCCCGTGTGATGGCTCGCCAAAACAGACGATCACGAAATCCCAGCGGTTTAATGCGCATACCATCTATGGGTAAGCCATAGATATATGGCATTGAAGTCGACCAATGTAAGTTGGCGCTTGGTGTTGAAGAGCCGGAAAGTGATCCGCCCTTCTTCAGCATGTGGGCCCGATGTTATTTCGGCACTATAGGAGCTGAGGAATTCCAAAGTGAGGCGGATATAGGTGGGCATGCATAAGTTCATGAAATACCCCCACCCAATCTGTTGAAACATCCATTCCACATCCGAACGCAACCCGAGTCCATCCAACATAAAATTATTCGAGAAGCGTGTGTTGAGTACGGGGAGTTGGGCTAGGCGGTGATAGTGGGCTTATGATCGGCATCCCAAAAAGAGATGCCATATGGTGTGGCGTGTGCCGGTGGGTCGGCACGAGCGGCTCGACGGCTGCCAGGGGCGGGGGCTATGGAGGAGGAAGCGCCTCCGGTACGACTACGCTTTGACCTCGGATTCCTATGTCAAAAGAAGCTTAAAATAGCGTGAGAGAGCATTCTAATAGACATAGGAGGGGTCAAAGAAAATGACTATTAATCATGATCATAGACAACACTCGACGCATACCCAAGCAGCAAAGACACCACCAATTCATCCATAACTCCACCATATTTGCAACACAAATACTCAACAAAATAATAGGCAATGATGGAAAGCTTAGTTGAGCATTGACTTGACAACAAAAATTCCTTTGGCCATAGGTAACATTCAACAACAATCCAAGACTTTGAACATTTTCAATCCTCAAAACTACTTTAGGTCCAACATATTAGTCCAAAATCAGTTTCAACAAACTCATCCCATGGGACAATAGTCAAGAACAAATGACAAAATTCCATGTTTTTGCAAAATTACAACAAAGAGCAAAAGAACAATTCCCACCATTAACACAATAAACAAGAAAATACCACAACAAATCAATGAAACTCAAAAATAACACAAGAACACATCATAATAGAATATTCATGATGGTAGCATTGAACAACATATATCCAAATTTCAATTTCCCTATAATGCAGTTTCTAAGGCATGAAAAATTAACAACATAAATTCATGAATTTATTAATTACAACATGGGATGTAACGCCTTAGAATTTCTTTTATAAAAAAGACAAACATACATCTAATTTTAACGATGAAAAAGGATATGGATAATTTAAAAATAAAATTTAAACTGAGTCAATTGTAGCGGAAGCAAAATATTTCATAAATAAAATTCTAACTATCGTCTGATTCTATCAATTTCAAATAAACTGGAAATAAACTAACAATTTAAAAAGAAGTAAATAGTTCAACATTTTTTTTAAAAAATAAACTAAACATTTGTAAATAAATCTTTAGGCCTTGTCATATCCACCGCTCTTAGCCAACGCCATCACCTTCACCTGAAAAGTTTGTTATAAGTGGGGTGAGCGACACAGCTCAGTGGAGTATAAATTGTCCAAGCTAAATACACAGATATCTCACATAAGAATGCAAATACAATTCAATAGGACATAGCATAGATCATTTGAAAAACCGTAGACATAGACAATAGGTGCACTGCAGGGGTTCCACCTGATGGATACATCGACCCCAGACCTCTTGAGTCCCTGGCTCAATAGGGCCTAAGCAACTGTACTACACATTCATGCAAAATAATCTAAGCATTTAACAAGGAAAATAAAGTTTAGAAAACAAACCCCACCTTGAACTTAGCTTTGAAAATTTAGTAGAGCCTAGAAGTGTCGGATGCAAGCACACCTAATCCTCGCTCGATAAAACACCTAATCAATAGAAAATAATACTAGTTAAAATCCTCGAATATTCTAAACTTAATCTAAAAATAATAATCTAAAAATCCTAATTTAGGGGCATAATAGAATATATAAAAAAATAGAATTGATGGTTGAATTGGAATCAAAATAGAAATTGGGAATTTGAGGCTAGTTTGATGGTTTGGGGTTGAAGGATAAATCTGTCAATGGTTTATGGGACCACAAGCCAAAATGCTCTCCCTTTTTTTCCCTCTCTAATCGGTCAACACCAAATATATATATATATATATTCCAATTCTTTATTCTTTCTTTTACTTTTTCTTCCCACTTTTCCCTTATCACCTTCTGTTAACAGCATACCCCATCTCCCATCTCTCATATTTCCCTTTCTTTTTCCCTTTTTTTTCTTACTTTTTCCCTTCTTATTTTCGGTCAAACTCAACAGACAAATACCCAACTTTCCCCTTTCTTTCTTCCATCACTTTTCTTCCTACTTTTCCTTATCACCAATATCACGCCACCGCCCCCCCACTCCTCCTTTCTTTTCTTTCTTTCTTACATTGTTCCCTACTATTCTTGTTAATGACCAAAACCCACTTTCCCCCCTATTCCCTTTTCTCCTCCTATTTCCTTTAACTATCTCAATATCATTAATAACCCCCACACAAACTCTTGACCAGCTCCAACCTTCCTTTCTCTTTTATTATTTTTTTTTCTTCTATCTCCCTACGCACGCACAGCGACACAACACGGGTGGAAAATCGCGAGCGGGTTCGGGCAAAAAAGGTCGATGATCGGGCTGAATTGGAGAGTACGTGTTGTTTTTGGGTTGGTTCGTGGGTAGTTCAGGGTACACGGGCTGATTCGGGCCGACGGGGACCTTTCCGGCGGTGGCCGGATTTGGATTTGGACAATAGCAAATTGAATTTCTGGTTATTTTGGGTTTGGGCGTTCAATGGGTTATGGGTTTTAGGTATTCAGCGACGACATTGGGGTAAGGCTTATCTGCGCGCTCGGTTGGATTATTCTTGGTTCGAGACGTGATTTACGGTTTTAGACCGTGAGGGATGATGAAGATGATGGTGATAAGTTTGGGGTATTCGGTTTTAACAGACGGAATTGAAAACAAAGAGATATGTACCCTTTTTTTTTATTTTTGAAGTATGACTTGGGCTGCTGGAAACGAAAATAAGAGAAAGACAAAGAGAAAGTTTGATCGTGTGAATGAATATTGGGGTTGTGGTTTATATTTATGGATTTAATTAGGGTTAATCATCTTAATCTCACAAGATTCTAAAGAATCGGGTAAAGGATATAAAAGATTTGATATTTTTGGGAAATTTGAAATTGGTATCTTGATATTCTAGAATATTACTGGAATTGGATTTCTTAATGGGCTAAATTGATAAGAGATCATATCAAATGGGCTTGTTTAAACTTGGCCCTGGACAAATGGATATTGGATTTGAAAGATTGAGCTTGAATTATAAAATAATAATTAGCCCCTAAAAAAAATAAACTAACTAAAAAAAAATCTAAAACTCATAATTCTAATTAAAAGCCCAAAATAAAAATTCCGGGTATTACATGGGAGGATCTTCACAACAACACACAAGATAAGAAATTTACTAATTAAAACATGAAAAATTCAAAATTAAAAACAAAATTGAAAAGAAGAAAAGAAAGAACAAAAACACATACCTTGAATGCATTATGAGGAGAGGAAGTGGGGAACCTTGGAGGTGTGAAGGTGTGTGATGTGGGAGAGTTTGAGAGAGGAAGGGGAAGAAGTGATGATGGGAGAGGGAGAGTTTGAGAAAAATGGGAGAAAGGGGGAAGAAGAAGAAGGGTTTTGAGAGAAAAATGGGGAAAATCGAAGGGAGGGGTCTGTTAATACGTTACCGAACACGGCCGTGCTTTTCAGCACGACCAAGCCATGTTCGGTGTATTTTCAATATTCCCCATCTCTTTTTTTTAATTACAACACGGCCGTGTTATTAAACACAACCACGATGAATTCAGTATGAATTTTCCATCCCAGATTTGTTTTTTTTCGAATTAAAATACGGCCGTGTTCAGTACGAATTTTCCGTCCCAGATTTTTTTTTCGAACTAAAACACGGTCGTGTTCACTGACACGACCAGGGCATGTTCAGCATGCAATTTCCAACCCCAGTGTTTTTTTAAAAAAATTAAAAGCACGACCGTGTTTTTTAACATGGCCTTGCCGTGTCCTGTACCAAATTTAGAACATGGCCTTGGATTGTTGGACACGGCCTAGGTGTGTTCGCTATTTAAATGACAAACCCGGCTGTGTTATCTAACATGGCATGCCCATTTTTTTTAATAAAACAATCAAACATCTCCAAGCAACCAAAAATTTTAGCAAAAGAAAATGTACACAAAACGTCGGGTTGCCTCCTGGGTAGTGCTTCTTTAACATCGTATAGCTGGACCGTTTTACCTCGAATCGTGTGGTGTATTTGGGGGAGCATCAAGATGGATAAAATCTCGATAATTATCATCGATGATGCCCCCAAAATAGAGTTTCAGACAGTGTCCATTCACCTAAAAGGTACCCATTTCCTTGTGCGTGATTTCAATAGTCCCATAAGGGAACATTTGAGTGATAGTAAATGGGCCGGACCACCGAGATTTTAACTTACCTGGGAATAGCCGGAGTCGGGAATTGAAGAGTAATACTTGATCACCAGGTTGGAATTCCCTCATTTGCTTAATGCGTTTGTCATGCCATTACTTTCTTCGTTCCTTGTAAATTTTTGAATTCTCGTATGCTGAATTCCGCTGTTCTTTGAGTTCATTAATCTGCAATAAACGGTTATTTCCTGCACTTGACAAATCATAGTTAAGCATTTTAATAGCCCAAAAGGCTTTATGTTCAAGCTCAACTGGCAAATGACATGCCTTAGCATAAATGAGTCGGTATGGGGTAGTCCCTATCTGCGTTTTGAAAGCCGTTCTATAGGCCCAAAGGTCATCATCGAGCTTGAAGGACCAATCTTTACGAGAGTGTCCAACCATTTTTTGTAAAATTCGTTTTAATTCTCGATTGCACACTTCGACTTGACCACTAGTTTGGGGGTGATAGGCGGTGGCAACTCGGTGCGTGACACCATAACGTTTTAACACTTTGTCAAATTGACTATTGCAAAAGTGAGTGCCTCGATCACTAATGATGGCTCGTGGTGTACCGAATCGGGTGAAAAGTTTTTTGAGAAAATGTATCACCACTCGAGCATCATTTTTAGGCAAGACTTGAGCCTCTACCCATTTAGACACATAGTCAACGGCTACTAAAATGTATTTATTGCCAAACGACATATAAAAAAAATCCCATGAAATCAATACCCCAAACATCAAAAAAATTGCAGACAAGAATACCGTTTTGTGGGAATTTCTTTTTTTCGGGAAATATTCCTTGTTCGTTGACAATTATCACAAGTTTCAACATACCATTTTGCGTCTTTGACAAGTGTGGGCCAATAAAAACCCGACTCAAGGACCTTGTGTGCCGTGGTATTTTCTTGGTAGTGTCCACCGGTGGGCCCCTTGTGATAGTGATCCAAAATGGAGATTGTTTCAGGAAGTGCTACACATCTTTTTATGATTTGATCTGCACAAATTCAGAAGAGGTGGGGATCACCCCAAATATAGTATTTGAGATCCGAAAAGAATTTCTTCTTTTGTTGGTGGGTCATTCCTTTTTGGTAGAACTTGTCCTGCAAGATAATTAGCAAAATCTGCAAACCAAGGAATATCAATTGAAATTGAGTTAAGGGCAAATAGTTGCTCATCCAGGAAAGAATGGTTGATATGTCCATTGTGTTGCTTGTCGTACCGGAGTGCTCAAGTCGAGATAAGTGGTCGGCGATAAGATTTTTGGCACCCCATTTATCTTTAATCTCCACATCGAATTCTTGGAGGAAGAGGACCCATCTAATCAATCGTGGCTTTGCATCATTTTTGTCAAGCAAGTAGCGTAAGGTGGAGTGATCCGTATAGACAATGACTTTTGATAGGATCAAGTATGGACAGAATTTGTCAAAAGCAAAAACCACTGCAAGTAACTCCTTTTCGGTAGTGGTATAATTGGATTGAGCAGGAGTTAAAGTTTTACTCGCATAGGAAATTGGCAAGAAATATTTATCTTTTCGTTGCCCAAGTACCGCTCCTACTGCATAGTCGCTAGCGTCAAAAATGAGTTCGAACGGTTGAGACCAATCTGGGGCCACCATGATGGGAGAAGTGGTGAGTTTTTCTTTTACAATATTGGCTCCTTCTTGGAGTGATTTCTGCAAAAAATAATGTAATTAAACTCAAGAAATAGCTGTTAGAAATCAACCCCTAAAATTGGGGAAAAGCTGTCTAAAAACCCAACGGATAGTTTGCTATCAAAACCGTATAGCGACCGGTCATGCAGAGATAAGTTTTTGAAAATATTTTCACGAAAATACACAGGGTGACCGGTCGACGGGGGGTCCGACCGGTCGACCCCTGTGTGGACCGGTTGGGTCCTCCAAAAACCAATACAGGAGTTCTATTCTCAAAGGCTTGCTTCCAGGTACCGGTCGCCCTTAGGTCGATCGGGTCGACCGGTGAGGGCGATCTCCCTATTTTCCTTCCGTCCCATTTTTCTATTTCAAAACTCAACTCAGGTACAGGTTGCCCTATAGGGCGACCGGTCCAACACGAGACAGAAGTGTTGTCCAATTTTTATCGAAAATAAACTTCAAGAAATACTCAAAAAAATTAGTAAAAATATTTTATGTTGATCGGAAGTATTTGGACAACATTTAGAAACATTGTTTTGGTGTAAAAATACATTTAAACAAAATCATCAAAATCATGATAAAAACATTTATCTAAGAAATTCCCCCTTTTGATGATTACTAACCAAATCAATTTTTAAGAGGACGATTTTGAAAACAAAACAATTTTCCGGTCAAGGAGTAAACTATCCGTTTAGTGTAATAGAAAACTATGCATAATAACCAAATAGAAGGGAGTTAAGATTATCAAAGATATTTTACAAAAGCTCCCCTATCAACAAGCACAACAAGAAGAATCAATATAATAGCTAGAAGCTTTAGCTTTTACAATGTAAACATGAAACTCATGAGCTTAGAAGCCCCTCCTGTCAAGAAACAATCATAGATCATGCATATAAGTCCATAATACATCCAATAGACTAAGTATACTTCACAGTTTTTGGCTTTAAGAACCATAGCTTATAGCTTCTTTCGCGAGCTTTTATTAGCTTCTATGAGCTAACGAGCCAATTTCCTGTTTCCCCCCCTTTGGAAACATAAAAAAGAATGTTAGCACGATAAAAACATAATTCATGTATATCAAAGTGTGCTAAGAGTCATTTTATCGAGCTTTTGGAATTTTAAGCTAAAAGGCCAAAAACAAAGGGAGAAGTTTATCATTTGAAGTACAAAGGCTCGTTTGATTTGTATAAACATGATCTCTAACAATATATGAGACATGTAGAACCAAAGGAATCATGGAATTGGTGAAATTTTTTTTGAAACATTTTATCGAACACTGGGCGGGTGAAAAGATTTGAAGAGGTTGTATACAACATCCAATCAACAACAATTAACAAGCTCATCACCAACATATAAAATTTGCAACAATAAATGAACATATAAGTCAACTTTTCAAGGGTTCAACCCAATTGAGAAAAAGGAGTGAAATTCTTACCATGTAATCGGTAAGATGAGCAACGATGATGATAATCGAGCATCAATAAGTCCAAAATAAAGAATTTATACAAGAAAACTTTTTGAAGTGGAATATTGTGTGCAAATATCAAAGGGACGAAAAAAGGAGGTTAGGAGCCGAAAATGGCTAAGTCTGAAAACAGAAATGAGTTTAACCAATATATAGCACAGGCTTAACGGGGTCAGGGCCGAGGGCGGTGAGGGAGGCTAGGCCGACGGTCGACCTCACCTATTTTTGCCTCTTCTCTTTCGTTTTTCAAATTTGAAATTTTTAACCAAAAATCCGATTTTTCGTCCCTAAGTTTTAAAAACGAGCAAAATGCAATCATAGACCTTATTCAATATGCATTATGCCTAAACGAGCTCGTATTGACGCAAAAGTCTCGGAAGATAGCGGTTTTGTAAAAATGTCCACTAATTGATCTTGAGATGGTACGAAAGATATCTCAATTTTTTGTTTTGAGACACAATCCCTTAGAAAATGATGTCGAATCTCAATATGTTTAGTACGGTTATGATGAACTGGGTTTTGAGCAATATTTATAGCGGAAATGTTATCACAAAATATAGGGACATTTTCAAAAGAGCATTTATAATCCGCTAAAGTTTGTTTCTTCCAAAAAAGTCGAGTGCAACAAAAAGCTGCGGAAATATATTTGGCTTCGGCCGTTGAAAGTGAAACACAGTTTTGTTTCTTTGAAAACCAAGAAACTAGGAAATCACCTAAAAATTGACATGATTCGGAAGTACTTTTACGATCATCAATATTACCTGCATAGTCCGAATCACTATAACCTTTAAGAGAAAAATTTTCATTCTTTGGATAAAATAAACCATATTGAATGGTGCCTTTTAAATATCAAAAAATTCTTTTAACGACAGTCATATGAGATTCTTTGGGATTGCTTTGAAAACGAGCAAATAGGCATACGGCTTGAAGAATATCCGGTCTACTTGCAGTTAAATAAAGTAAACTACCAATCATACCTCGATACTTTGATTCATCTATGGACTTGCCTTTTTCATCTTTGTCAATTTTGACATTTGTTGCCATAAGGGTAGAGACGGTTCTTCCTTCTTCAATGCCGAACTTTTTCAAAAGTTCTTTTGTATATTTTGTTTGTGAAATATAAATACCTTCTTGGCATTGCTTGATTTGAAGTATAAGGAAGAAATTAAGCTCCCCCATCATGCTCATCTCAAATTCTCCTTGCATCAACTTAGAAAATTTTTTGCACAAAGATTTATTAGTAGCACCAAAAATAATATCATCAACATAAATTTGCACAAGTAAATAATCTTGCCCTTTTTCAAACACAAAGAGAGTAGTATCAACTTTACCTCTTGTAAAACCATTTTGCAAAAGAAAAGAGCCAAGTCTATTATACCATGCACATGGTGCTTGTTTTAAACCATACAAGGCCTTTTTAAGTTTATAAACATCATTGGGCCTAGAATAATTTTCAAACCCCGGAGGTTGTTTAACATTGACTTCTTCTTGAATAAAACCATTTAAAAATGCGGATTTAACATCCATTTGGTAAAGCTTGAAATTTTTAAAATAAGAATAGGCAAGTAAAATGTGAATAGCTTCTAAACGTGCTACGGGTGCAAATGTTTCATTATAATCAATACCTTCTTCTTGACAATACTGAAGGAGTAGCAGCTATGATACAACTGTGAGAAGCGTAAGTCAAGTCAACTCAAGACAGCCAAGTCAAGTTGAAGTGACAGATGAGTGTTCCAATGATTAGGAGCTGACTCGAAGTCACCTGGGGAAGTTAAGAAACTGTAGTCAAGTCAAGACAACTGAAAAGAGTCCGTTGCACAGAAGTCAAGAAAGTTACTTAAATAAGTAATACTTCCTTGCTGTAATATTTTAAAGTGCTCAGTCCCAGAAGCGTGCAAAAGGAATAAACCAATGGGAAGCAATGCACCGTGTCAGGACTACGAAAAGTCAAGGTTCATTTAATACGAGGTAATGTCAATTTCAAGGACTGCAACAAGACAAGCCAATGACCACTAGTGTCTTTTGAAAATCAGCCTATCTCTTCAACGGGCAGATTTTTGAAAGAGCACTATAAAAGGGCAGAGGAATCAATTTGAGAAGAGGTTAACCTTGCATACCGAACCACGAACTTTCAAGTTATTATTCGAGTTGTAACTGCAAAAATATTCTCAAGTTATTCAAGCAAATCCACGAAGCCTAAACTTGAAGGAAATCAATCCAACACCAAGTGTGAAGGAAAGACAACTTATATCTTTGTTGAAGAGGAAACTTTTGAAGAATCAAAGGGTCTACATTCCAAGGAGGATTGTAGAAAGGTTCAAGGTCGAACTAGTCTCAAGCTATTGGAGGGCTTCGTGATCAAATCCAAGAAACTTGAGCAAGTGAGTCTGTAGTAGCAAGGCAACGCCTGTGAAGAAGCGAGTCGGACGAGAAGTCATTTGTGTGACCAAGGCATCTCGACCGAGTCCTAAAGGATCAAGTCATTTGTGTGATCAAGACTTGCATACGGGTGATAACCACTCTGACTCGATCAATACTTAGTGGATTCCTCCGGGAGTTGGAGAAGAGAGGATTAGAAGAATTACCCCATCTCCGAACCTCTATAAAATTTATTGTGTCATTTACATTTCATCATTTACTTATTGTATATTATTTAATATCTGCTGATAATTTGCTATCCAATTGATATTTAACAAAGTGCTAAAACCAAGTTTTAAAACAACTTAAACCAAATTCAAGGGTGTTAAGTCTTCCGCTGAAAATCTCATTACAAAAGCGAAGTTAAGTATTAGACTAAACAATCGAAGTTATTCTATCAACAAACTTGCCGAGTGCGTTGAGTGGCTAACTCTCTTTGGTTAACTAACTTAGTGTCCATCAAGGACATAACTGTGAAATTAACTCTGAACTTATTTAAAAGGACTAAATTCGAAATGTTGGTAAGGTTTATTCAACCCCCCCTTCTAAACCTTACTCACACCCCTTGGGACCTACAAGTGGTATCAGAGCGGTTGGTTCATTGAGCCTTCCACACTGGTTACTGAACTAGATCTCCAATCTTTCAAAGAAGTTGTTAACACTTGTTCTTTCAAAAGCCATTTTTAAAAAAAGAAAAGTTATTATCATGGAAGCAAATTTGATACGCATTCCTATGTTTACCATTGAAGAATTTGATGACCGGAAAATACGTATGCGAGGCTCATCTATCGCCTTTACATGATGAGATGTGGATAGTGATAGAGGATGGGCTAATGCAAATAATGAATGTGAACACAATTTGCAAGGAGAGAGCTGCTGCTTGGTGAAGAAGAGGAGGATGCTCCTCCCGGACCCTATGGTTGAAAAGCCAAGAGTTTGAATGGACAAATGATGATAGAAAAAGATACAACCTTGACAACGTGGCAAGGATATACTTTACAAGACTTTGGACAAAGCCATGTTCAACAAAGTCAAATCTTGCAAAAGCGACCAAAGAAATGGGATAAATTAACCTTAATTTGTGAAGGATCCGAGCAAATCAAGGAAAACAAATTATCTGTTGTTGTTCAAAAATTTGAAAATTTTAAAATGCTTGCGGGTGAAACAATGGATCATTTGGATGCTAGATTCTTTGAAATTACAAATGAGCTCAAAGACTAGGGAAAGAATACACACAGAAGGAGATGTGTATGAAGATACTAAGGAGCCTCCCAGCTGAGTGGGTAATGAAGACCATGGCTCTAAGGCACTCGATGGACCTATCAAAAACATCCCATCATGAACTATTCTCAAACCTCAAAGCCTATGAGTTTGAGCTGAGAAGAAAAGATCAAGAGGAGATAGCTGTGCCCAAAACAGCTGCACTCATAGTCAAGGAAGGGAAGAGAGCTGAAACCAAAGAAGTCATTGACCAGGAGGAAATTGCCTTGATGGTTAAAAGATTCAATAAGTTCTTCAACAAGAACTACAAAAGAAACAAAGGTGAATCCTCCAGAAGACACTCAGTTTCCTCCAAGTCAAGGGAAGAAAGACCACCAAAAAGAGCAGAGTATCAAAAGGTCGAATATCAAAGAGCTGACAACCCAAAAACTGAGAGAGCTGATCAAAAAGTTGAAAACTTGTGCTGGAATTGCAGACGGCCAGGACACTTCGCTATTGACTGTCCATATCCTGTAGTCAATAAATACAGGAATGAAGAAGAAAGAAAAGTCTTCAGAGAAAGAAGACAAGAAAAGAAAAAAGCAATGCAATGTTCTGCCGAAGCACGCCGACACTAAGTCAAAAGAAGCGAGAGACTCGGAGA
Source organism: Rehmannia glutinosa (assembly GCA_016081115.2). Lineage (NCBI taxonomy): Eukaryota > Viridiplantae > Streptophyta > Magnoliopsida > Lamiales > Orobanchaceae > Rehmannia > Rehmannia glutinosa. Next base: position 162,265 of record JABTTQ020003239.1, read on the forward strand.
GTAGTGAAGCTGACTACTCAAGTGACTCTGAAGAAGAAGCTTTAATCTGTCTAGTGGCTAAAGAACAAGATCAACCTGACCAAGAAGATGAGGTACACTCTAACTCATCTCATTCACATTCTAGTGATAGTGGTTGCAATACACACACTTCATCACCCACTGATCTTTATGATTCATTAGGCAAAATGATTAAAGATTTTGAGCACATTAAATCCTCACACTCACTATTAAATGAGGAAAACAGCCAGCTCAAAAGCAAAAACTCACAGCTGACTAAGGAGCTGAGTACTCTAAGTCACATAGCTAATGAGAACAAAGAGCTGAAGGCTGAAAATGCTACACTAATATCAGAGATAGCTGCTATAGAAAAGAGAGAGAATGATCTCAAAAATGTGATTGCTTTATTCATAAAGGCATCTAAATCATTGGATGACCTTATCATGAGCCAAAAAGAATGTGGAGACAAGACAGGCATAGGATTCAATTCCTTTGTGCATAGTCAAACTCCAAGAGTGATCTTGGAAAAAGGATCTTCAAGTAATGAAGCATCTCAAAAATCCAAAACACCAAATATTGCACACACATTCATTCCTAAGCACAATCACAAACAAACTGGCCTAGGATATAAAGGGAAAGGAAAACAGCCAGTTGAGTATGATGAGAGGACAACTGAGAAGAAATCCAACAGAGTTCCTCAGCAAACTCCAAACAAAAAGTACTCTGTGAAGAAGAAACAGAGCTACTAGAATCCCCAGAAGTTCTATCAAAGGAAAACAAATGATGGAAATGGTAGAAACTACCCAAGTCAAGCTGATTGGAATAATGTGAAACATCAGCAAAGACCTATGGAATACAAGCCTAAATGGCAAAGACCTAGAACTCAGCAAAGGTCATTCCAAAGGCAACAAAGCCATTATCAGCACACATATGCACCCAAACACTACACTCAGAGATATCACAATTACCCAAAGAAGGCAATTGCTAAAACACACACACAGGCACACAGACAAAAGAGACAACTGTATGAACCTAAAGCCCCCAAGCAATTTGCCAAAGTGAATTATTATTATGGCACAGATAGATGGCAACCCCTTAGAGTCAAATCATTTGGTTGGATCATCTTACAACACTAACCCCTCAGGACCCAGGCAAGTATGTGTACCTAAAAACTAATTTCCTTGATTGCAGGTTCAAGGAACAGCTGAGTGCCAAGGAACCTGGTACATGGATAGTGGTTATTCCAGACACATGAAGGTGAAGCTGAAACTGGAGTAATTAATCAAGGTGATGATGAGATAGCTGAATCTCAAAGACAGCTGGAAAATCTGCAGCTAAGTGATAATGAAAGAGCTGCTCAAGACAACACACCGCAAGACGATCGAACCAGCTAACTTACTCCAACTCCGATGTGAGATGGCTGAGAGACCATCCACCTGAGTTAGTCATTGGAGATGTAAGAGACGGTATAAGAACCAGATCCAGAGCTCAACAAGAAGCAATGTTCACTTGCTTTATTTCCTAAATAGAGCCAAAAGATGTGTCCCAAGCATTGGATGATGCACATTGGATTCAGGCCATGCAAGAAGAGCTGAATCAGTTTGAAAGAAACAAAGTATGGGAATTGGTTCAAAGACCAACTCATCAAAATGTTATTGGCGCAAAATGGGTTTTCAGAAACAAAATGAATGAAGAAGGTTTTGTGGTAAGAAACAAAGCAAGATTGGTAGCCAAAGGGTGTTGCCAAGAAGAAGGAATAGATTTTGATGAAACTTTTGCCCCTGTTGCAAGATTAGAAGCAATAAAGATGTTTCTTGCCTGGGATGCACACAAGAACTTCATTGTATATCAAATGGATGTAAAAAGTGCATTCTTAAATGGATTATTGGAAGAAGAAGTCTATGTTGAACAACCTCCAGGATTTGAGCAGAAGACTCTTGGAGATAAGGTGTACAAGCTCAAGAAAGCTCTTTATGGATAGAAACAGGCACCAAGAGCATGGTATGATACATTATCTCAATTCCTAAAAGATAATGGATTCACCAAAGGCAAAGTGGATAGAACACTCTTCAGAATTCAAGATGGAGAGAGTATAATGCTTGTTCAAATATATGTGGATGACATTATATTTGGATCTACAAACAAAGAGTTGTGTGATAAATTCTCAAACCTCATGCAAGGAAAATTTGAGATGAGCATGATGGGAGAGCTGACATTTTTTCTAGGACTTCAAGTTAAGCGGTGAAGGATGGAACCTTCATAAGTCAAACAAAGTATACCAGAGATTTAATGAAGAAATTTGGTATGCAAGAGAAATCTTCTCTGAAAATACCAATGAATACATCTGTCAAGATGGATATGGATGCAGATGGCAAGCCTGTGGATCAAACAAGATACATAGCACTCATTGGTTCACTGCTCTATCTCACAGCAAGTAGGCGGACATCACCTTTCTTTGTAGGTGTATGTGCAAGATTTCAATCGCACAAAAAGAAAGCCATATGACAAAGAACTAAGAGAATCGTAAGGTATTTGAAGGGATGCCGGGAAGTCGGCTTATGGCATCCAAAGGAAGGAGGATTCAAGCTTATTGGTTACTCAGACTCTGACTGTGCTGGATGTAGAGTGGACAGGAAGAGCACTTCTGGCACATGTCAAATGCTTGGAAACAGACTGATTTCCTGGTTTAGCAAGAAGCAAAACTCAAGTCTTTGTGCCACATCCACACTGGCCGAGTACATAGTCTGCAGGCGTATTTCTTTGTGTCCAAGTCTTATGGATGAGACAACAACTGAGAGACTATGATGTTGAAGAAAAAGAGATTCCAATTATGTGTGATAACACAAGTGCTATTGCAATCACTCAAAATCCTGTGTTGCACTCAAGAACAAAGCACATTGATGTCAGATATCACTCCATAAGAGATCATGTTGAAAAGAAGGACATCACCTTGGAATATATCTCAACTGATAAACAGTTAGCTGACATATTCACAAAACCATTATGTGAATCAATATTTGAAGAACTCAAGCATGAGCTAGGGTTAATTAAGCTGAGTTAACACTCAGAAGATTCAAGGAGAAGAGATGAAATGAGAAAGATAAAAATGAAGCTAAGTTTATAAATCAGCTAAGTGAGTCAGCCGTATCGGAAAATCAACTGCATCAAGTTAGGTCGACAAACGGTGAGTACCTATGTGAAAAGAGAGAAGAGTTGAATCGGCTAAGGAGTATCTTTGAGTTATTTATGAGCTAAGTGACAAAAACGCGTGATCGTTTTTACTAAGGGGAATGTTTTTAAGAATGACGTCACGGAATAATGACAGATCTGATCAAAAGCTACGACCAAGCCTATGATTGGATATAAATCTTTGCCGCATTAAATGCGAGAAATTAAATGCTAATTGGCGTGCTAAACTGAAATGTTGATCTCGATCAAATTTCAAAAACCGTATGCACGTCCTTTCATAACCCATACATATACCATTTCGTCCGTTTTCTCTCTCACACTACACCAAAACTGTTCATCTCTCTCAAAAGCAAAGAACGCAACTTCTCTCTCGAAACCCTATCAATCCTCAAAGCAAGTTTCTCAAAAATCGTTCGGTAAAAATAACTGAAATGGCAACTACTTATGATTTCACTAAGTTAGGAAAACAAATCCACACTGGCTCTACTGTGGATTTCGAAGGGATGATCATACAGGGGTCCGACGAAACCCTTGTGAAGAAAATAGCTGAGAAAGTGGAGAAATCTGGGCTGAAACCCTTTCTCACTATGGAGTTTCAGATGACTTATGTTGAAGAAGTCGCTCAGTTCTACGTGAATGCTGAAGTTCACGACGAGGGCATCAAGTCCTCTGTTCACGGAAAGGAGTTTACGATCACTGCTGAGGATTTAGCGGAGCATTGCTTGCTTCCGTCGAAAGGAAAGTCGGAGATATTGGAGGCTGATGTAAACCTGGCTGCTGCATGGAAGGAAGTGGCCAAACCTGACTGTGCTGCGAAGGTGATTTACACAGCTGATAAGAAGCTGCTGAAGGAAGATTACCACAAGCTGCTAGATATTGTTGTCAAGTGCGTAGACATCATATTTGGAAGCTTTAATCATCTGTCCAAAAATAAGCTGATCGTGATGGCTGCGATCATGGAGGAAAAGAAGGTAAACTGGGCGGAGTTTTATACAGCAGACTCTGCCAAAATGTTGGAAATAAATCTTTCAAAGAAGACGGATCATTCGGAGGATCCTTGGGGTATAACCTTGTTATTGGCCGGCTGATGGAGGTGAAGGGTGTTCCACTCCGACATGGAAAAGCATTCCATGTCAACAAGAAAATGTTCCGATCAAATCTTTCAGGAGCTCAGAAGAGAGCTTATGCCAAGAGAATGGATACGGTGAGGGGAATCGGCTAACCCCGAGGAAACAATTTGTTGTCTCCCCTCCAGAAGAAGAAAAGCCGCCCATGCGGTGGAAAGAAAAGATCGCTTTGCCCAAAGAAAGTAAGAAAACGAAAGATGCACTGCCTCGCGGCCGGAGTCACCCGCCCCCAAGAGTGTCGTGTCTCCCGCTGCGGCCGCAAAGGAGAAGGAACCGTTAATCCCTTCTCCAGTAATTAAAAAGAAGAGGACTGCCACACAAGGAAGACAACTACCTCTAAGACAACTGCGAAGGCATTTACCTTCGACGAACCGGAGGAAGTCGAACCAGATATTCCTCTGGTGAAAACCAAAAGAAGAAGAAGAATCTTCTAGCTCTCAGAGCTTGAGAAAACAGCTAAGTCTGCCACTCAGCTAGAGCAGATTGCTGAGACAACTGGAGAAGTAGAGTCTCCAGAGATAATTGATGAAACCGCCAAGTCTGCTGAGGCTGATCATCAGAGGCAAGCCGAAGACCCAATCGTGGATCGAGCAGTGAGGAGCTAGTAACAATCGAGCAGCTAAGTCTCTGCCGATAGGATGTGTCTCGCCGCGACGACGCCGAGGGTGAAGAAGCAAAGAAACCCCGCTACCCTCCATTCCCCGAGAATGAAGTTCACCAGGAAGATGATGATGATGATGTTATCATGCTCTCTCCACCATATCCATACATCCAAAATCGTCTGCGAGAATGGAGAAAGTGGAAGTTGAGTCACTCTAGGGTGCTGTTTTAACACCCAGAGTTTATTGAGGAGGAAGAGGAACTCTTTAGGTTTCTTGAAGTTGACACAGTGCTGCAAGCCCTTGATGAGGATAACTGCATCAACATGCTGCAAATTTGAAAATAGAACGAACAGGCTAGGGCAGCAGAGGAAGCAGAAGCTCATGAGAAAGCTAGTATTTGTCCTCTAACTGGAACCACTGATCATACTCATCCACATCTTGACATACTTTCAGAAAGTGATAAAGATTTGGACCCTGCTGCTGCAACATAACAATTGGAAATGCAGCAAGCCATGCGGGAATCCTGAGTGATGCATGAGCAACAGCTAATGGAAGGACCTGGAGAGTCTTCCAAATCACAGCTGGAAATTAACCCTATGGGAGTGGTGCAGCAGATTAAAACTGTTGTTGCTGCGACCACTTCCCCAGCTCACTCTGAGGAAGGTTCTAAGGGAGGTGGCGATGAAACTGGGAACTTGGGGACCCAAGTCGAGCCAACCCCTATTGAAGGTGTCTTACCACCTGCCCCAACGACCGAACACTCACAGAAACAGTAGGGAGTTTGGAGAAGAGTGACCCCATTCCAAGTCACTCGGTGGTGTGCCGGTGAGGAGAAACTGTCTCCACTGCAGCTAGGTCGGAGGTTGCTGCAGATGACTCCACAACGAATCTAGGAGGCGAAGTGGAAACGGAAAAAGAAAACGAAACACATCAAGTTGTCACTGAAGAAGCTCGGACAGTTGAGACTATTTGATATATGTTTTTATCTTAATTTTGATGATTTTATTTTTACACCAAAACAATGTTTTTAATTGTTGTCCAAATACTCCTAAATGATTTAAAATGGTTTTAATATTTTTCGGAGTATTTCTTCAAGTTTTACTTCAGATAAAATTGGACAACACTTCTAATGATTTTATGTTTATAAATTTTCACTTCATAACAAGGTTCGTAAATGTTGTCTAAATACTCCCAATTGGTTTAAAATGTTTTTAACATATTTTCGGAGTATTTCTTGAGTTTCATTTTCGATAAAAATTGGACAACATTTCTGTCCCGAGGTCGACCGGTCGCCCTATAGGGAAACCCGTACCTGAAGATGTTTTTGGAACAAAAAATGAGACGGAAGTGAAAAACGGTCAGGTCGACCTATAGGGCAACCCGTACCTGAAGATGTTTTTGGAACAAACACTTGAGGGTACCACAAAATAATGCTTTATTAGGTACCCGACGAAATAATAATCGGAGAAAATTCATGCCACCAAGGAAACATCAAATGAACATCTCATTTGATCAAAGAAGGAGAAAACATTATCAACAAAGTCAATTTCCAAGAAGAGTATATAATCAAAAATGGGAAGAACACAATCCTTTGAAATGGCAAAGACATCATCAACAAGATGATTTTCAAAAAAGAAGAAACCATCAACAATGGGAAGGTAACAAACCTTGGAAATGGAATAATCAAAGAAGTCATCATCAACAAGGGACTTCTCAAGGGGAAGATATCATCAACAATGGGAAAGCCACAACCCATGGAAACGGCGTAATTGGTAAACCGTATCTCCCCATTTATATATGCATTTTATTTTAAATTCTATGCATGTTTTTATTTGTGTCTTAATTGCAAAATGAGTTTTCAAGTATTTATTCTTAATTTAGGTCTTCAATATATTTGTGAGTTTCAAAATTTTTAAAAAGAAGACCTTGCATGATATTTCTAAAAACTCTTGTGCATTTAATTAGACCTATGTGGTTTATTATCTCTTATGTATTTTTATAGCATAAGCTCTTTTTGATATCTCCTATTACTTGCCTACACTTGTGCTTTTGTGCAAATTTTGTCTAAGAATTGTGTAGGATATATATATCTCATATTCATTGGCTATTTCGTCATCAAGTTTCTTAAACTATCGAGGTATGTCCACTCGTACTTATCTTAGAGCTCAACATTATATTTATGCACATATCTTTCAAGATATTTCATTTCAACCCCTTAAGTGTCTCTAAATGATTTTGAAAATTTCTCTTAAAAGGGCACTACTCATTAAGTCTCGTTTCTCTCGTATATATGTTTTCCTGAAACCCGTATTTGTTGGACTTGGTCCAAAATTATCTTTTTGCAAAGTTTTAAAACTTTTGGGGTGGAAAATCGAATTTTGGAAAATTCTGGAGAAAGAAAAATTACCTGGGACAGTTAAAGCAGGGGCGACCGGTCGCCCTGCACGTCGACCGGTCGCACCCTACCTCGACCGGTCGCCCAAGCTATTTTTACAAGTTAAAAACGTTTTGTTCTTCATTTTGAAACAGACGCTCAAAAACCCCCAAACCCTTATTGTGCGAAAAAACACCCCCTTTCTCCTATAATCTTCAATTCTTCATCAATCTTTGTGATTTTTCTTGCTAACCCACTTAATTTTGCAAGAACTTCATATATATGGCACCTCCAATAAATTCTACCGAACGAAATTCTCAAAAGATGAGAAGGAGGCAAAGGGGAGAATCTTCCTCCAATCCCCAACAAGATGATATTCCACAAGGAGATTATCAAAATCGGCTTACAGAAGAGGAGATTGTCGAATTAAGAGCCGAGGTTTCAAAATCGAGCATTCATTGGGACTCTAGTAAGTTATCACTCCTTTACGAGCCTCCCTCTAGAGCTAATATATTTCGATTTCTAAATAAACTTGCGGAGGAGCATTATGAGAATATTGGATTGAATGATAAGAAAATTGCGTCCACTCGTATGGTTCGATTTCAAACATTTCATGATGAATTTCCCGATATTAGGGCTTATTTTGAAATTCAAGGATGGGTTTCACTTTGGGATAATCCGTGTTTGCATTATGATGACGAGCTTATAAAACTTTTTTATGCAAATATGTGGATTGTTGATGCTACGGTAGATAATCCTTTGGAACTTCACACATTTGTTAATGGTAGGCATTTTTCGTGGACATTGGCCGATATTTGCAATCATTTTAATGTGCCGAATGATGGAGTGGTTAATGTGGATTGCTCACATTGGGATGATAATCTTTTTGGAGTCTCACTAGATGAGGTAAAAGCCTTTTTAGAAGTATATCCCGAAGTGGCATACTCGGCAATGCCGCCAATTTATCGGATTATATCTATTATTTGCTCCTATTGTGTTTGTGGAAAGGAAATAAAACTTCCGAGTAATCTCGAACTCTTTCTCACCTATAAGATTGTTCGAGGAGAAAGAGTAAATTATGGGGAAATTTTTGTGTATTGTTTGTCGGAATCTAGAAAGCTCACCAAGAAAAAATATACTTTGGGTAATTTGATTTGCCGACATCTATACTTATCGGGATACCCGGAAAATGAAATGAATACCGAAATTTATCACAATGATTTTGATAATGCCAGCATTCTACAAATGGTAAGAATGCGACGACATTTACCACGGGTTCCTACCAAAGCCGCTAGGGGACGTGCCCGACATCAACAACAATCTCGGGATGATTTCTTTAATGATAATGAGGTTTAAAATATCGGAAGAGGTAATGTTGATGAACAAGAAGATGAGGAAGAAGTGAATGCGGGGAATGAAGAAGAGGAACAAGAAGAAGAGAAATGAACAAGAAATTAGGGAGGAAGAAAATAAGGAAGGAGATGAAGACGAGTTGGATGTTGAAGATTTAAATCTCAAAGAGAGAATGGCCAAAGTGGAAAGAGAAACATTTAGAGATGTGGCCTCTCTTAGAAAAGAGCTCCGGGTTGTGAAAAAGGAAAATTCTAGTTTGAAAAAGTCAATCTGCAAATTGAAGAAATTCATCAAAGATCTTATCCACGGAACTTGCTTCTCCTCGGACGAGGAATGATGTCCCCACCCCCTTTCTATTCTAGCATTTTTATTCATGTTGTTTTGTATTTTCATGAACTATCTTGTAAAACTCTTTTGCACTAATGAGATTTGCGTGTTTTCTTGAAAGGGTTAAAATTGCGAGTTGATAATGACTTGTGGATGATCATGATATTGATGGAGTATTTGATGGTAAAAATACTCTTATATGGCATAGTTTGATAATTGGTATGAAGTACTTGATGGTAAAAGTGCTTCTTTTAATGCTTTGATCATTATGCTTAGATGGATATGTTGGGACATTTGATATATCATACATGTATTGTTTAAGGCATGACTTGTATTACTTGATGGATGCTCTAATTTTTGGCATTTGTAATGCCTTGATCCTTTTTGGCTTATATTATCTCAATTAGGTTGAACCCTTGAGAATCTCTTTGTTGAGCCTCTTATTTGATGGACAAATGTTGCATATTTTGCATATGATCTTATTGAGCTTTGAAATGAGGATGATTGATGATGATATGAAAACTTTTTGGCTTGAAACATTTACAAGGGCTATATACAACCTCTTTTATTTTTTTACGCACACAAGGTGTTCGATGAAATGTCGCAATGAAAATTTCAACTTCTACATGATTCTCTTGCTTCCAAATGTCTTAAAATCTTTTTGAAATCATGTTTTTAGCTTACAAATGAGCTTATGGATTTCTTATGATACATTTCTCCAATCTTTTTTTTCCTTGGAGTTTTTAAGATTAAGTTGCCCAACGGTTGATAAACCGTCCCTTTGGTGCACTTTGATGTCATTATATAATGTTTCTATCATCCTAACATACTTTTTTATGATTCCAAGGGTGGAGAAACAGGAAATTGGCTCATTAGCTCAAAGAAGCTCATAAAAGCTTGTTATAAAAGCTATAAGCTATGGCTCATAAAAGTCATAAGTTGTGATTTATTTTTAGTCCAATTATTGTTTGATGGACTTATATAAATGTCTAATGATGCTTTATGACAGGGGGAGCTTATAAGCTCTTGAACAAAATGGAAAAGCTAAGCTTTTAGCTTATGGATAATTGCTTTTACATTATTCTTGATATGCTTGTTAATAGGGGGAGCTTGTGCTTATTATTGAATATATTTACTCCCTATTGGTTGCTTATGTACTTTGGAAATTTTGGTTGCTTCCAAACGGTTAAATGTTTTTACCGGAAAATCATTTCTAAAATTGTTCTCCTATTTTGTGTAAAAATTGTTTTGGTTTGTAATCATCAAAAAGGGGGAGATTGTTTGATATATGTTTTTATCTTAATTTTGATGATTTTATTTTTACACCAAAACAATGTTTTTAATTGTTGTCCAAATACTCCTAAATGATTTAAAATGGTTTTAATATTTTTCGGAGTATTTCTTCAAGTTTTACTTTAGATAAAATTGGACAACACTTCTAAATGATTTTATGTTTATAAATTTTCACTTCATAACAAGGTTCCTAAATGTTGTCTAAATACTCCCAATTGGTTTAAAATGTTTTTAACATATTTTTGGAGTATTTCTTGAGTTTCATTTTCGATAAAAATTGGACAACATTTATGTCCCGAGGTCGAACGGTCGCCCTATAGGGCAACCCGTACCTGAAGATGTTTTTGGAACAAAAAATGAGACGGAAGTGAAAAACGATCGGGTCGACGGCCGCTCCGGGCGTCAACCGCATTCGAACGAACGTTCTTTCAAAAGAACAATTTTTCTCAACAAAACACTTAGGGGGACCGGGTGAGACAAGGGTCGACCGGTTGAAGCCTATGTCGACCGGTCGCCCTATTGTAATTTTCAATGTGTTCTTCAAATCTCTTATTTGTGCGCGACCGGTCGCCCTGTGCTTTGACAGCAAAAATATGACCGTTTGACAGCAGACACATTTCCTTAAAATGTGGGATTGATTTCTAATAGTTATATTCTTGATTTTAATTGTATTTTTCTGTAGATTTTCAATCCCCAAGAGGAGCCTATGCTTGATCAATCATCTCCTATAAATAGAGGATGTTTTGGAGCAACCAAAACAACAATTGAGATACAACACAACAAGATACACTTAAAGCAAATACTTGGTCTTTCATTGTTATTATTCTTGTTGTAAATTTGCCTAGCTTATCACTTTCACATCTTTAAGGTCTAGGCTATTCTTGATTACACTTTGCACTCAAATTGTAATATTCATTATTGAGTTGTAATCTTGATTTTTGGTTATCATTCAACACAAGATATCCTTGTGAGTGTTCTTGTGTTAAGAACACACTTGGATGATCTAGGTGACAGGTGCAAGAAGATTGTGGTGATCTTCTTATTGAGGTGTTGAAGAATTTGGTATTCTTCAAGGTTGAAGATTGTGGTAATCTTCACAAGGTGCCGTTGAAGGAAGATTGTGGTGATCTTCAAAGGGAGATTGTGGTAATCTCCAAAGGTGTTGTTGAAGAAGAGTGTGGTGCTCTTCAAGGTGTTGTAAGTTGAGTTTGTATTAATTTTGGTAATTAATAAAATTCTTTTTCTTTTTGAAATCCATCCCGGATATACTGGGGTGGTAGAGGATTAGGCCCTAGGTGGGTTGAACCTCTCTAAATTGACGCGTGTTGTTTACATTCCGCACCTTTATTATTGGGTTTGCGCATTTGGTTTGAAAAAGAGGGTGAAATCAAAAAGATGGATATAATCTATTCACCCCCCCTCTAGATTATCGTAACCGCTTGGACTTACAGAGACTGTCTCAGCTGATGTGCCAACTGCTCTGCAGCCGAGGACGCCGCCGATGCGATCGAGGCACGTGAGATGGATCTCGCGCTTTGGGAGTTAACACTGGCAATGAAAGTGCAATCCACGGAGTTGAAACTCATTTGGATGCCACCGTAGAAGACCCCAAGACAGCTGAGTCTGTCGAAGGAAATGTCCAAGGCCTTGCTGCAGTTGAGTCTGCAGGAGCTACTGAAGGCCTACGGGAGGTTGAGACTTCCCGAGGTAAAAAGGCAGAAGCACAGAATATCCCTCCAGTTATCATCGATGCATCTGAGAAGGAGATAAATGCCCTTCACGATTCCCAAGACAATCCAGATGTAACATTTCTGGGATCAGAAGGTGAAGATGAAGCTGAGTCATCTCTTGTTGCAAGTCCAACCGACTCAGCTGAGGATGTTCTTACCAGTACGAGTAAGCCAGAATTCAAGGCTGCTCGTCAAAAGTTCAATTTTGATGATGCGCCACCCCTACAAATCTCATCATCGTCCAGTGACGCTACCGATATGGCCGAGGCCCAGACAACTCATATGGAAAAACCAGCTGAGACCGACAAAGCTGTTAAGACAGCTGAGGCTCATCCAGCTGGGTCAATACCACAACAGACCCCAGCTAAATCACAGTCAACTGCGTAGGCTCCCAAAGCTGCAATAGAATCGACTCAACCAGGCACATCACGGCCACAAGTCACAGTTGAACAGATTCCCTATGTTCGTGATGATGCGTTTGAACAAACTTTCCCTTTCACATTAGAGCTGTCTGATCTTGATGAAGAATCAGCTAGAGATCAACAACGTTTCCATAGATCAAAGTCTTTCAAAAGCATTGTTTTTCTTGTTTGCTTCACTTTCTTTGTGCCCTCATAAATGGTTTCTAATTTTTCCCAAACTTCATGTGCCGACCGTATGCCTCTTATGCGATTATATTCGGTGGCGGTAAGAGAACAATGTAAATTTTTAAGGCCTTACCGTTTAGAGAGAAAGCCTTCTTGTCATTTTCATCGTATTCCTTGAACGGCTTGGGAGTCGTGGTACTATCCTCCAATTTTGTTGTTGGTTGAGCAACTCCTTCAATAACCACATTCCAAATATCAAATCCGCACCCTTGTAGAAAGCACTCCATGCGATCTTTCCAAAATGCGTAGTTGTTGGCGTCGAATAGTGGTGGCTTGTTGGTGGAGGCACCGGTGGTGAGATAAGCTTCATTCGTAGCCATGGATCTTTCCTCTTTACTCGGAACGAGCTAGCTAAAGAGTTTGGCTCTGATACCACTTGTTAGTCCAAGTGGCTACGATAATCTAGAGGGGGGTGAATAGATTATGCCGATTTTTCGCAAATTGCCCTCTTTTTCGAATGAACAAATAAATGACAAGAATGTAAGTGCGGAAATTAAACAACACTCGTCGATTTAAAGAGGTTCAACCCACCTAGGGCCTAATCCTCTACCACCCCAGTATCTCCGGGATGGATTTCAAAAAAGAAAAAAAGATTTTATTAATTTCCAAAATTAATATAACACCTTGAAGATTACCACAATCCTCTTACAACACCTTCAAGAAGATTACCACAATCTTCCTTCACCACCTTTGAAGAGTACCACACTCTCCAAACACCTATCACCTAGATCACCCAAGTGTATTCTTACCACAAGAATAGTCACAAGGATGTCTTGTGTTGAATGATGGACAAATTTCAAGATTACAACTCTATGAAACCAATACAAAGATTGAGTGCAAGTGTAATCAAGAATCAAAAAGCCTAGACCTCAAAGATGTGCAAGTGAAAGTACTTAGGCTATTACAACAAGAATGTAAAAATGAAAGCTTGAACAATTTGCAGATTTCTTGTTGTGTATTTTGCTAGTATGTGTTGTATATTGTGTCTTGAATTCATCCTATATTTATAGGATAATCTTTACCAACATAGGCTCCCAACATAGGCTCCTTCTTCTTCACTTTTGTCTACAAAAAGAGGATCACAAGATGTAGAAATATTGTACAAAAATGAAAAGTAAATCTTGCTAATAAGGATTGCAACGGTTGGGATTTTTGCTGTCAAAAATACCATAGGGCGACCGGTTGCCCTGTAATAAGATTTTGAACGTTTTGAAAAAATAATGCGATCCAGTGCAATGGTCGAAGGGGTCGACGGTCGATGGGGCGGCGACCGTCGCCGCTTCTAGGGTGCGCCGTCGGCCCCGCTTGACCGGTCCCCTCTTCGGTTTTATGAGTACAGAATGTTCTGTTTCAATATTCTTTGCTTCAGTCGGTCGACGCTTTGGGCGACCGGTCGACCTTCAATTTTAAATGTTGTCCGATTTTTATCAAAAATAAACTTCAAGAAATACTCCAAAAAATTAGTAAACACATTTTAAATCACTTGGGAGTATTTTGACAACATTTATAAACATAGTTTTGGTGTAAAAACCGATTTAAACAAAACCATCAAAAGTGTTGTCCATTTTTATCGAAAAATAAATTTTAAGAAATACTCCAAAAATTAGCAAAAACATTTTAAATCATTTAGGAGTATTTGGACAACATTTATTAACATTGTTTTGGTATAAAAACTCATTTAAACATAATCATCAAAATCTTGATAAAAACATTTATCTAACAAACTCCCCCTTTTTGATGATTACAAACCAAAACAATTTTAGGAAGTTGATTTTAAAACAAAACAAATTTTCCGGTCTAAAACATCAATCCATTATAAACAAGATTTATCATAAGTACAAACACACAAGGATAGGAGCAAAGATTTTTCAAAATCATTTTTGCACAAGCTCCCCCTATCAATATGCATATCAAGAACAAGTATACAAGCAACAACTAAAAGCTTAAAGCTTAGCTTTTACAACTTAAGCTTGAATATCATGAGCTTATAAGCTCCCCCTCTCAAAAGCATCATTAGTCAAGTATAAAAGTTCATAATACATCACATGGACCAAGTATAATCCACAGCTTTTGGCTTTTAAGAGCTTTAGCTAATAGCTTTTCTTGCGAGCTTATTTACGCTTCTTTGAGCTTATGAGCGTTTTTCTTGTTTCTCCCCCTTTGTAATCATCAAAAATAATGTTATCACGATAAAAACATCATACAATTATGTCAAAGTGCGCAATTTTATAGATTTATCGAGCATATTGAGCATTTAAGCTTAAATTCCGAATAAAAGGTAAAAAATTGCTCATTTGATTTGTAAAAGCTCATTTGATTGATAAAACATGATCTCTATAAACTTATAAGACTTTTCAAATCAAGAGAATCATGTAGGTGATGAATTTTTCATTGAAACATTTTGTCGAACACTTGGCGTGCGTCGAATAAAACAAGAGAAATATAACGCCTTTGTGATTTGTTTAAGCCAAAAAATTTCATCACCAATTGCAATACAACAATATTCATACATCATAAATCATCATAAACATCATATTAATTTAAGAATTTCAATAAGATATCAAGATACAAGCACATTCTCAAGGGTTCAACCCAATTGAGATTAAAATGAGAAATTCTTACCATCTACTCGGTAAAGATGAACAATGATGATGATAATCGAGCCTCATGAAGTCCAAAATATGCAATGTATGCAAGAAAACAAATTTGAAGTGAAATTTGTGTGAAAAATGCATAGGGGGCAAAAAATGGACAAAATAAGCCAAAATGGCTGAAACTGAAAACAGAAACGATTTAAACCATAAAATGGTGAGGGGCGACCGGTTGGGGGGGTCGGCGACCGGTCGACGTCATGGGCGACCGGTCGGCCTTTCCCCAACCAGCCCAGTGTTCTTTCTTTTTTTCCAAAATCCGAGTTTTTAACCAAAAATCCGATTTTTCGCCCCTAAGTTTTAAAAGCGTGCAAAATGCAATCATAGACCTCATTCAGTATGCATTATGCCTAACCGAGCTCGTATTGACGCAAAAGTCTTGGAAGATAGCGGTTTTGTAAAAATATCCGCTAACTGATCTTGAGATGGTACAAAAGATATCTTAATTTTTCGTTTTGAAACACAATCCCTTAGAAAATGATGTCGAATCTCAATATATTTAGTACGGTTATGATGAACCGGATTTTGAGCAATATTTATAGCGGATATATTATCACAAAAGATAGGAACACTTTCAAAAGAACATTTATAATCCGCTAAAGTTTGTTTCATCCAAAGAAGTTGTGTACAACAAAATGCCGCGGAAATGTATTCGGCTTCGGCCGTTGAAAGTGAAACACAATTTTGTTTCTTTGAAAACCAAGAAACTAGGCAATCACCTAGAAATTGACATGATCCGGAAGTACTTTTCCGATCATCAATATTTCCCGCATAATCCGAATCACTATAACGTTTAAGAGAAAAATTGTCATTCTTTGGATAGAATAAACCATATTGAATAGTGGCTTTCAAATATCTAAAAATCCTTTTAACGACACTCATATGAGATTCTTTGGGATTGCTTTGAAAACGAGCACATAGGCATACGACATGAAGAATATCCGGTCTACTTGCGGTTAAATAAAGTAAACTACCAATCATACATCGATACTTGGATTCATCAACCGACTTGCCTTTTTCATCTTTGTCAATCTTGCGTTTGTTGCCATTGGGGTAGAGAGCGGTTCTTCCTTCTTCAATGCCAAATTTCTTGAAGCTCCTTTGTATATTTTGATTGAGAAATATAAATTCCTTCTTGGCATTGCTTAATTTGAAGTCAAGGAAGAAGTTGAGCTCCCCATCATGCTCATTTCAAATTCACCTTGCATTAACTTAGAAAATTTCTTGCACAAGGATTCATTAGTAGCACCAAAAATAATATCATCAACATAAATTTGCACTAATAAGCAATCTTCCCCTTTTTCAAAAACAAAGAGTAGTATCAACTTTACCTCTTGTAAAACCATTTTGCAAAAGAAAAAACAGCTAAGTCTATCATACCATGCACGGGGTGCTTGTTTCAAACCATACAAGGCCTTTTTAAGTCTATAAACATCATTAGGCCTAGAAAAATTTCAAAACCTGGAGGTTGTTTTACATAGACTTCTTCTTGAATAATACCATTTAAAAATGCGGATTTTACATCCATTTGGTAAAGCTTGAAATTTTTAAAACAAGAATAGGCAAGTAAAATACGAATAGCTTCTAAACGTGCTACGGTGCAAATGTTTCATCATAATCAATACCTTCTTCTTGACAATAACCTTGAGCTACTAACCTTGCTTTGTTTCGAACAATATTGCCTTGGTCATCGAGCTTGTTCCGAAATACCCATTTTGTACCAGTAATGGTTTGAGATGGAGGACAAGGTACTAATTCCCATACATCATTCCTTTCAAATTGATTCAACTCCTCTTGCATTTCTAAAAACCAATCCTCATCTTCAATGGCTTCCTTGACATTTTTAGGCTCTTTTTGAGATATAAGAGCTTTCTCGGCAAATTTTCCTCGAGTCATTACTTTATCAAGGGGATCACCAATAATAAGATCTTTTGGGTGATCTCCCTTAAATTTCAATGCTACGGGAAGATTTAAAATATCACCTTTATCTTCTTGAGGAACATTTGAGCTTGAAGGTTGATCATTTAGAGTTTCATCTTGACCAATGGGTTCAACAATATCCTCTTCATCACTTTCATTATTGGGTATCCTTTCAACACCCGAAGCTTCATTGAATTGACATGGATGGATTCTTCAACAACCCCACTAGTCTTATTGTAAACCCGATATGCTTTGCTCTTGGTTGAATACCCCATAAATATTCCTTCATCGACCTTAAGATCAAGTTTGTCTAATTGATCCTTAGTATTCAAAATAAAACATTTACATCCAAATATTTTGAAATAACTAATATTTGGAGTTCTTCCTTTCCAAAGCTCATATGGAGTTTTATTCATTTTAGGACGAATATAAACTCGATTAATGACATAGCAAGCGGTACTTACGGCTTCGGCCCAAAAATATTTTGGAATTGAAAATTCATTGAGCATGGACCGACTCATTTCTTGAAGTGTCTGATTTTTCCTTTCGGCTACACCATTTTGTTGAGGTGTCTTTCGAGCCGAAAAATTATGACTATATCCCTTGGTTTCACAAAAGACTCTAAATTCGCCGTCAAATTCTCCACCTCGATCACTTCGAATAGACTTAATAGTATCTTCCTTTTTATTTTCAATAAGTCTACACAACTTAACAAACTCATTAACGGCGTCACTTTTATTTGTAAGAAATAGAGCCAAGTATATCTAGAAAAATCATCAACTATAACAAAAGTGTAATGTTTTCCACATAGACTTGCCGTACCAATATCCCCATACAAATCAAGATGAAGCATTTGTAGGGGTTTGGTAGTGGAAATTTCATTTTTGGGATTAAAACTACTCTTAACTAATTTGTTCTTTTGACAAGTGTCACATAAGCCAAGATTTTCAAAATTCAATTTGGGTAGTACTTTTACATGTTGGTTTTTGTAAATAGTTTGCAATTTTTTGTATCTAACATGCCCAAGTCGCCTATGCCATAAACTAGTTAAATCATTATTGGCGACAAGACAAGAAACATTTTGACTAACCAAATCACTTGTACAAATTTTGTAAAGATTGCCTTTTCTAATAGCTTCACAAATAATTTTATCATTTTTGGAAATAAGCCATTTTTCTTTATTAAAAAACAACATTATAATTTGAATCACAAAGTTGGCTAACACTTATCAAATTGAACTTAAGCCCTTCTACTAAAAGAACATTACTAAGAGAGAAAGAAGAGTTACCAATTTCTCCATTTCCAAGAATTTTTCCTTTGCCATTGCTGAACATGACCATACCCTCTTCTTGGAGCTTGATATTGGTAAAAAGTTCTCTCTTTCCGGTCATATAGCGTGAACATCCGCTGTCGACGAGCCATTTTGAATCTTCCATTGTTGTTATAACCCCTATAACCTCGGTATTTTCATCGTCTATGGCCATAAGACCATGTTCGGATTCTCCTTCCTCGTAGGTTGTTTCAAGTAATTCATCCCAAGTTTTGACGTCCGCGTTTAACGCCTTCTTTTTCGGAAAAGGCTTTTTCTTCTTTTGTTCCTCTTCCGCTATTTTCGGGAAATCGGCTATGTAGTGCTCGGATTTTCCGTATTTGAAATAGGAATTGTCTCTAGGCTTTCTTGCTTTATTTTTATTTATAAATTTTGCAAATTTTCTAACAAGAGCCGCCGTTTCTTCATCATCCTCATCACTAGCATAATAAACATTATTAGAAGAAGATGCTAAGCCTTTAATAATATTTTGCGTACTCGGTTTAGAGGTGGATGGTTGAGAATTTTTCCTCTCTTTGAGATATACTTCATAAATAAGGAGGTTCCCAATGAGCTCATCAAACTTGAGTGTCTCAAGATTTTGAGCTTCCGTGATTGCCATAACCTTTTCGGACCATGAGCCGGGAAGGGCATTTAAGACTTTGGTCACCTTATCTTCTTCGGAGATGACCTTTCCAAGAGCCACAAGAGGATTGACAATGTTTTCAAGTCTTTCCACCATTTTTGATATGCTTTCACCATCATGCATAATGAAATTTTCAAAGTCTTTCACAAGCATTGTTTTTCTTGCTTGCTTCACTTTCTTTGTGCCCTCATAAATGGTTTCTAATTTTTCCCAAACTTCATGTGCCGACCGTATGCCTCTTATGCGATTATATTTGGTGGCGGTAAGAGAACAATGTAAAATGTTTAAGGCCTTACCGTTTAGAGAGAAAGACTTCTTGTCATTTTCATCGTATTCCTTGAACGGCTTGGGAGTCGTGGTACTATCCTCCAATTTTGTTGTTGGTTGAGAAACTCCTTCAATGACCACATTCAAAATAACAAATCCGCACCCTTGTAGAAAGCATTCCATGCGGTCTTTCCAAAATGCGTAGTTGTTGGCGTCGAATAGTGGTGGCTTGTTGGTGGAGGCGCCAGTGGTGAGATAAGCTTCATTCATAGCCATGGATCTTTCCTCTTAACGTGGAACGAGCTAGCCAAAGAGTTTGGCTCTGATACCACTTGTTAGTCCAAGTGGCTACGATAATCTAGAGGGGGGGTGAATAGATTATGCCGATTTTTCGCAAATTGCCCTCTTTTTCGAATGAACAAATAAATGACAAGAATGTAAGTGCGGAAATTAAACAACACTCGTCGATTTAAAGAGGTTCAACCCACCTAGGGCCTAATCCTCTACCACCCCAGTATCTCCGGGATCGATTTCAAAAAAGAAAAAAAGATTTTATTAATTTCCAAAATTAATACAACACCTTGAGGATTACCACAATCCTCTTACAACACCTTCAAGAAGATTACCACAATCTTCCTTCACCACCTTTGAAGAGTACCACACTCTCCAAACACCTATCACTTAGATCACCCAAGTGTATTCTTACCACAAGAATAGTCACAAGGATGTCTTGTGTTGAATGATGGACAAATTTCAAGATTACAACTCTATGAAATCAATACAAAGATTGAGTGCAAGTGTAATCAAGAATCAAAAATCATAGACCTCAAAGATGTGCAAGTGAAAGTACTTAGGCTATTACAACAAGAATGTAAAAATGAAAGCTTGAACAATTTGCAGATTTCTTGTTGTGTATTTTGCTTGTATGTGTTGTATATTGTGTCTTGAATTCATCCTATATTTATAGGAGAGTCTTCACCATCATAGGCTCCCATCATAGGCTCCTTCTTCTTCACTTTTTTCTACAAAAAGAGGATCACAAGATGTAGAAATATTGTACAAAAATGAAAAGTAAATCTTGCTGATAAGGATTGCAACGGTTGGAATTTTTTGTCAAAAATACCATAGGCGACGATTTGCCCCGTAATAAGATTTGAACGTTTTGAAAAAATAGTGCGATCCAGGTACGGGTCGAAGGGGGGTCGACCGGTCGACGGAGGGGTGCGACCGGTCGCCCTAGGGTGCGACCGGTCGGCCCCCTACTTGACCGGTCCCCCTCTTCGTTTTTATGAGTACATAATGTTCTGTTTCAATATTCTTTGCTTCAGGTATCGGTCGACGCTTTGGGCTACCTGTCGACCTCTAATTTTAAATGTTGTCCGATTTTATCAAAAATAAACTTCAAGAAATACTCCAAAAAATTAGTAAAAACATTTTAAATAACTTGGGAGTATTTTGACAACATTTATAAACATAGTTTTGGTGTAAAAACCAATTTAAACAAAACCATCAAAAGTGTTGTCCATTTTTATCGAAAAATAAATTCTATGAAATACTCCAAAAATTAGCAAAAACATTTTAAATCATTTAGGAGTATTTGGACAACATTTATTAACATTGTTTTGGTATAAAAACTCATTTAAACATTTATCTAACATTAAGTATGTTGAGAGGACAGCTGAGAAGAAATTCAGCAGAGTTCCTCAGCAAACTCCAAACAGGAAGTACTCTGTAAAGAAGAAACAGAGCTACCAAAAGCCCCAGAAGTTCTATAAAAGGAACACACATGATGGGAATGGTAGAAACTACCCAAGCCAAGTTGATTGGTACAATGTGAAAAATCAGCAAAGATCTATGGAATACAAGCCTAAATGGCAAAGGCCTAGAACTCAGCAAAGGCCATTCCAAAGGCAACAGAGCTATTATCAGCACACATATGCACCCAAGCACTACACTCAGAGATATCACAATTACCCAAAGAAGGCAATTGCTAAAACACACACAGGCATACAGACAAAAGAGACAGCTGTATGAACCTGAAGTCCCCAAGCAGTTTGCCAAAGTAAATTATGATTATGGCACATATAGATGGCAACCTCTTAGAGTCAAATCATTTGGCTATAAGTTGGTTGGATCATCTTACATCACTAACCCCTCAGGACCCAGGCAAGTATGGGTACCTAAAAACTTATTTTCTTGATTGCAGGTTCAAAGAACAGCTGACTGCCAAGGAACCTTGTATATGGATAGTGGTTGTTCCAGACACATGACAGGAAACAAGAAAAATCTGTCAAAATTCAAGGAGATTAGAGGCGCAAAAGTCATATTTGGAGGAAATGAAGCTCCAGGGGAAATAAGAGGCACTGGATCCATCAAGAAAAATGGATTAGAGATCACAGATGTTGCATATGTTGAAGGCCTAAATTTCAATCTGCTAAGTATCAGTTAACTCTGTGACAAGGGCTATAATGTTGGATTCAACATGGGTGTATGCCAAATCAAGGACATTGAATCTAATGAAGTAGTGTTACAAGGATGCAGACAAAAGAACATGTATGTGGTAGACTGGTCGACTGCCACACAAAGCACTTGTTTATTAGCAAAGAGTACAGCCGAATCAAGTTTGTTGTGGCATAAGAAGCTAAGTCAACTGAATTTCAAGACAATTAACAAGCTTGCAAGGAGTAATCTTGTAGAAGGACTCCCAGACTCAGTATACAAGAAGGAAAGTGTTTGTGATGCATGCCAGATGGGAAAACAGATTAAATCATCATTTAAAGAGAAGTCAAGTCCATCTTAAACAAGGATATTGCATCTACTGCATATGGATCTATTTGGTCCTGTTGAACCAGCCAGTATAAGTGGGAAGAAATACACTCTAGTTACCACAACTGATGGAAAGAGTTCAAAATGAGAAGAGTCAAACCATTATAAAGATAAGATCTGACAGAGGAACTGAGTTTGTAAATTGAATAATAACTCAGTATTGTGTTGAAAATGGTATTGCTCATGAACTATCTGCAGCTAGAACTCCACAGCAGAATGGAGTCGCAGAAAGAAGGAACAGAACTCTCAAGGAAGCTGCAAGGACAATGTTATTTGAAGTGGTCGCTTAAAAGATTTTGGTTTGAAGCTATAAACACCGCATGCTATACTCAAAATAGATGCATGATAAACAGACAGCTGACAAAGACTCCCTATGAAATCTGGACAGGGAGAAAGCTAAATGTTGCATACTTTAAAATATTTGGTTGTAAATGCTTCATTCACAACAATGGGAAGAATAATCTAAAGGCATTTGATGCTAAAGTGATGAAGGTATCTTCTTGGGATACTCGGTGAAAGCAAAGCCAATAAAGTGTTGAATAAAAGGACTATGGTCACGAAGAGTCTATCCATGTGGTTTTTGATGAACCTAATGTAAATGGAGAAGACATTGAAGAGTTAGGCGATAAAATTTGAATCAACCAACGTGCGCGAAGAGTCCTATGTTGAAGTGAAGATGGAATAATTAATCAAGGTGAAGATGAGATGGCTGAATCTCAATGACAACTGGAGAATCTGCAGCTAAGTGATGATGAGAGAGCTGCTCAAGATAACACAACTGCAAGACGACTGAACCCAGCTAACTTACTCCAACCTGATGTGAGATGGCTGAGAGACCATCCACCTGAGCTAGTCATTGGAGATGTAAGAGACGGTATAAGAACCAGATCCAGAGCTCAACAAGAAGCAATGTTCACTTGCTTTATTTCCCAAATAGAGCCAAAGGTTGTGTCCCAAGCATTGGATGATACACATTGGATTCAGGCCATGCAATAAGAGCTGAATCAGTTTGAAACAAACAAAGTATGGGAATTGGTTCAAAGACCAACTCATTAAAATGTTATTGGCACAAAATGGGTTTTCAGAAACAAGATGAATAAAGAAGGTTCTGTGGTAAGAAACAAAGCAAGATTGGTAGCCAAAGGGTATTGCCAAGAAGAGGGAATAGATTTTGATGAAACATTTGCCCCTGTTGCAAGATTAGAAGCTATAAGAATGTTTCTTGCCTATACTGTACACAAGAATTTCATTGCATATCAAATGGATGTAAAAAGTGCATTCCTGAATGGATTATTGGAAGAAGAAGTCTATGTTGAACAACCTCCAGGATTTGAGCAGAAGACTCTTGGAGATAAGGTGTACAAGCTCAAGAAAGCTCTTTATGGATTGAAACAGGCACCTAGAGCATGGTATGATACATTATCTCAATTTCTGACAGATAATGGATTCACCAAAGGCAAAGTGGACAAAACACTCTTCAGAATTCAAGATGGAGAGAGTATACTGCTTGTTCAAATATATGTGGATGATATTATTTTTGGATCCATAAACAAAGAGCTGTGTGATAAGTTCTCAAACCTCATGCAAGGCAAATTTGAGATGAGCATGATGGGAGAGCTGGCATTCTTTCTAGGACTTCAAGTTAAACAGCTGAAGGATGGAACCTTCATAAGTCAAACAAAGTATACCAGAGATTTAATGAAGAACTTTGGTATGGAAGAGAAATCTTCTGTGAAAATACCAATGAATACATCTGTCAAGATGGATATGGATGCAGATGGCAAGCCTGTGCATCAAACAAGATACATAGCACTTATTGGTTCACTGCTCTATCTCACAGCAAGTAGGCGGATATCACCTTTTTTGTAGGTGTATGTGCAAGATTTCAATCGCACAAAAAGAAAGCCATATGATACAGCTAAGAGAATCTAAGGTATTTGAAGGGATGCCAGGAAGTCGGACTCCTAAGAGAATCCTAAGGCCAGATATCCTAAGGTATCCAAAGGAAGGAGGATTCAAGCTTATTGGTTACTCGGACTCGACTATCTTTGGATGTAGAGTGGACGGGAAGAGCACTTCGGCACATGTCAAATGCTTGGAAATAGACGATTTTTGGTTTAGCAAGAAGCAAAACTCAATAGCCACATCCACGGTGGCCGAGTACATACAAGGGATGACTTTTGTGCCCAAGTCTTATGGATAAAACAACGGTGAGAGACTATGATGTTGAAGAAAAAGAGATTCCAATTATGTGTGATAACACAAGTGCTATTGCAATCACTCAAAATCCTGTGTTGCACTCAAGAACAAAGCACATTGATGTCAGATATCACTTCATAAGAGATCATGTGGAAAAGAAAGATATCACCTTGGAATATATCTCAACTGATAAACAGTTAGCTGACATATTCACAAAGCCATTATGTGAATCAAGACTTGAAGAACTCAAGCATGAGCTATGGTTGATTGAGCTGAGTTAACACTCAAAAGACTCAAGGAGAAGAAATGAAATTTGAAAAGATGAAAATAGAGCAGAGGCTGTGAATCAGCTAAGTGAATCAGCCGTATCGAAAAATCATTTGCGTGATCGAGTTAGCCGACGGTGACGAGTACCTATGTGAAAACTTGATCGTTTTTAATGAGCGGGAATGTTTTTAAGGATGACGTCAGCGTCATAATGACGGGAACAGTCAAAAGCTGCACAACAAAGCATATGATTGGATATAAATGTTGCCGCATTAAATGCGTGCAATTAAATGCTAATCGGCGTGCTGAATCTAAGCCGTTGATGTCGATCAAATTTCAAAAACCGTATGCACGTCCTTTCATAACCCACATATATACCCCTTCGTCCGTTTCTCTCTCACTTTACACAAACTGTTCATCTCTCTCAAAAGCAAAGAAAACAACTTTTCTCTCGAAACCCTACAAATCTCCAGAGTAATTTTCTAAAAGTTTCGTTCGGTAAAACTTCAAGTAATGGCACCCACTTACGATTTTGTTAAGTTGGGAAAGCAAATCCACACTGGCTCTACTGTGGATTTTGAAGGTATGATCAAACAGGGGTTGGATGAAACCCTTGTGAAGAAGATAGCTGAGAAAGTGGAAAAATCTGGGCTGAAACCCTTTCTCACAATGGAGTTTCATATGACTTATGTTGAAGAAGTCGCTCAGTTCTACGTGAATGCTGAAGTTCACGACGAGGGCATCAAGTCCTCTGTTCATAGAACATAGTTTACGATCACTGCTAAGGATCTAGCGGAGCATTGTTTGCTTCCATCGGAAGGAAAGCCGAAGATATTGGAGGCTGATGTAAACTTGGCTGTTGCATGGAAGGAAGTGGCCAAACCTCGACTATCTTTGCGAAGGTGGTTTACGGTGATAAGAAAGCTGGCGAAAAGAAGACTACCACAAGTTGTTGGATATTGTTGCTAAGTGCGTAGACATCAAATTTGGAAGCTTTAATCAGCTATCCAAAACTAAGCTGATCGTGATGGCTGTGATCATGCAGGAGAAGAAGGTAAATTGGGCTGAGTTTGTATACAACAAACTCTGCCAAAACGTTGGAAATAAGTCTTTCAAGGAAGATGGATCGTTCGGAGGATCCTTGGGGTATGGTCTTGTTATTGGCCGGTTGATGGAGGTGATGGGAGTTCCACTCCGACATGGAAAGGCGTTCCATGTCAATAAGAAAATGTTTCGATCAAATCTCTCAGGAGCTCAGAAGAGAGCTTATGCCAAGAGGGCGGACATTAGTGAGGGGGAATCAGCTGACCCTGAGGAAACAACTGTTGTCTCCCCTCCGAAGAAGAAAGTTGCCCATGCAGCTGGAAAGAAGACTGCTGCCCCAACAGCAAAGAAAACAAAAGATGCACCTGCCCCTGCAGCCGAGTCACCTGCCCCTGCAGCCACAGCAGAGAAGGAACCTCAAATACCTTCTCCGGTTGTCAAGAAAAGGAGGACTGACAAGCCTAGAAAACCAGCTCCTCAGAAAAAGAAAGAAGCACCGGCACCACGCCCAGGACTAGAAAGCGCATCCGAACCAGAAATTCCCTCGGTAAGGACCAAAAGGAGAAGACTCTTCAAGCGATCGAGCTTGAGAAAACAAGTGAGTCTACGCCACTCGGTGGAACAAATCATTTGAAACAACTAGAGAAGTAGAGTCTCAGAGATTATTGATGCAAGCTGCCAAGTCTCTTGAGAGGCCGATCGGCGAGAGGCAAGTCGAAGACCCACTATGGACAAAGACATCCGAGGATAAAGAAGCAACTAAGGCAATTTGAATCCCCCGACAGCAGGATCGCATCTCCACTGCGCGACGACGGCTGCCGAGGATGAAGAGCGGCAAGCTCTACTACCCTCCATTCCGAGGCGAGAAGGACAACACGAAGATGATGATGATGATGTGATCATGCTATCTCCACCATATCCGGACATTCAAAATCGTCTGCGTGAATTGAGGAAGTGGAAGCTAAGTCGATCGAGGGAACAGTTCCAAAGACCTGAATTTATTGTAGAAGAAGAAGAACTGATG
Source organism: Rehmannia glutinosa (assembly GCA_016081115.2). Classification (NCBI taxonomy): domain Eukaryota; kingdom Viridiplantae; phylum Streptophyta; class Magnoliopsida; order Lamiales; family Orobanchaceae; genus Rehmannia; species Rehmannia glutinosa. The sequence continues at coordinate 189,057 of JABTTQ020003239.1, forward strand.
AATTTCCTCGGTTTGACCACAGTGGTCCAGGCATTGGATGAAGAGAATCGCATAGATATTTTGAATATCTTCAAAGAAAAGGAGAAGGAGCGATTAGCGAGAGGAAAGGTTTGAAGCCCGAGAGAAGGCCAATATTTGTCCCTTCACTTTGGAACCATCGATCACACTCATCCCCACCTCGATGCTCTCTCGGGAAGTGATGAGGATTTGGACCTCTTCTTTGCTACAAAAGAGATGGAAATGCAGCAAGCCATGTGGGAATCCAGAGTGATGCATGAGCAACAGCTGATGGAAGGACCTGGAGAGTCTTCCAAGTCACAGCTAGAGATTGACCCTATGGGAGTGGTGCAGCAGATTGCAACTGTTGTTGCTGCGACCACTTCCCCAGCTCACTCTGAGGAAGGTTATAAGGGTAATGGCGATGAAACTGGGAACTTGGGGACCCAAGTCGAGCCAACCCCTATTGAAGGTGTCTTACCACCTGCCCCAACGGCTGAACACTCAAAGGATACATCCGGGAGTTTAGAGAAGAGTGACCCCATTCCAAGTCACTCAGCTGGTGTGCCAGCTGAGGGGGAAACTCCCTCCACTGCAGCTAGATCGGAGGTTGCTGCAGACAACTCCACCATGAATCTCGGAGGCGAAGTGGAGGCGGAAAAAGAATAAGATACACAACAAGTTGTCATTGACGAAGCTCGGACAATTGAGACTGTCTTAGCTGAAGTGCCAACTGCTCTGCAGGCTAAGGACGTTGCTGATGCAGTCGAGGCACATGATGGATCTGCCCTGGGCATTAACACTCTGGGCAATGAAAGTGCAATCCACGGAGTTGAGACTGCTGTGGATGCCACCGTCGAAGACCCTAAGATAGCTGAGTCTGTCGAAGGAAATGTCCAAGACCTTGCTGCAGTTGAGACTGCAAGAGGTACTGAAGGCCTATGGGAGGTTGAGACTTCCCGAGGTAAAGAGGCAGAAACACAGAACATTCCTCCTACTATCATCGATGATTCTGAGAAGGAGATAAGTGCCCTTCATGATTCCCAAGACAACCCAGACGTAACTTTTCTAGGATCTGAAGGTGAAGATGAAGCTGAGTCATCCCCCATTACAAATCCAATCGACTCAACTGAGGATGTTCTTCCCAGCACGAGTAAGCCAAAATTCAAGGCTGCTCATCAAAAGTTCAATTTTGATGATGAGCCACCCCAACAAATCTCATCATCGTCCGATGACGCTACTGAAACGGCCGAGGACCAGACAACTCAAAAAGAAAAATCATTTGAGACCGACGGTTGTTGAGACAAGTGAGGCTCGGCCGGTGGGTCAATACCACAATAGACCCGGTGAATCACGATCAAGCGCGCAGCTCCCAAAGCTGCGGCGAGAATTGACTCAACCAGGCACATCACGGCCGCAAGTCACAGTTGAACAGATTCCCTATGCCCGTGATGATGCGTTTGAACAAACTTTGCCTTTCACACTGGAGTTGCCTGATCTTGATGGAGAATCAGCTAGAGATCAACAACGTTTCCATAAACGTGATCCCATCATTCCAACAGATACTATCGTTCCAGCAGAATTTGACTTTGATTTGTTTGGCCGCCACCGTGAGACGGAGGTAACAAGCGAGGTTTGAGAAGTTTTCAAGGCTATATTTGCAAGAGATAGAGAATATGGAAAGTCACCAGGCCTCATTAGATATGCGGTGGATAACCGAGATGCTAATCTTCTCTGGCGTCTGCGTGGAATAATAGTCGAGAATCGGGAATGGTGGCAAACAAACAATGCGCGTGGAACAATGCGCGTGGAACAAGTTCGATACTTCAAATTAAGTTTGTGACCTCTCATACCACGAATCCAACGCCACTCGAATTTCTCGTAAATTTTCGCGTCGAGGAGAACATACTCTTATGGCATTTGAAATGAGAGAATCCAAAGCGAACTCGGCTATCGAATCGCCTAGATTTCATGCTGGCGGCATGTTTCGGGGTTCCTCTCTCCTTTGATGATGCCAAAAAGGGGGGAAGAGGAATACCTAAAGACGTTGAAAGGTTCCGCAGCTGAAAGGAAGGACGCAACTGTGAAGGAGAAGACAGCTGGGGAGCGGAAGAAAGAAAAGGGAAAATCAGTTGAGGGGGAAGAGGTAGAAGTGTTGGAGGAAGAGGTTTCAAACCCAGACCTCTACCCAAAAACATCGAATATATAGATCCAGGGAAGAAAGGAAGGATCTATTGGGTTGGGTTTGACGAAGTAGCCAACTTGCAAGTGGCCAAGGACAATGCTGAGTATGTAAAGAGAATCGAAGAAGAAAACAAAAGACAAACTCAGCTGTGGGAAGAGAGACAAGAAAGAAAAAGAAGAGATGAAGCTGCCAGAAAAGCTTATGAGAAATAGAAAGCAGCTGAAGAAGAGAAGAAGAGAAGAAGGTCGAGGAAGGCAGAGAGTGATGAAGAAAAAGAAGGAGGCAAACAAGGAGATGAAGTGTTGTTGTCCACTCCTTCATGTAATTCACTAGTGTAAATGCATAAGTATGTAAGTCTTACGTACATTGAATAAAAAATTTGTAATTTCTCTATTTTTTTTTTTTTGCGTAGACATAGATGTTTGCTCACGATACACTTTGTAAACAATTTGTGTAAAGGACAAGAATATTATGATTAATAAAAGATTGATTCTACGCATACATTCTCATTCTTGCACTAATTGTATGTATCTTTGATGCTTACATTTTGCATGTATGTTTTAAGTTTTGGCATCATCAAAAATGGGGAAATTGTTGGGAAATTTATTGTTTAGATTTTGATGAATGCCATGTAAAACTTAGACTAGAAAGTTGGCACCCCATTTTCTTTGTAATTTACATTGTAATAGATAGGGTTGTACGAGCTGAGTCAAGTCGGCTATGCTGGATATGGAAGAAGTCAATGAAGGCTAAAATGAAAACTCATTGTGAAGCGGTGAGTATGGCAAGGAGGAGAAGTCAAGAACTCGTGAAGGAGTAGCGACTATGATTGATATTTGTGAGAAGCGTCAGTCAAGTCAACTCAAGACAGCCAAGTCAAGTTGAAGTGACAGATGAGTCTTCCAATAATTAGGAGATGACTCGAAGCCACCTGGGGAAGTTAAGAAACTGCAGTCAAGTCAAGACAACTGAAAAGAGTCCGTTGCACAAAATTCAAGAAAGTCAAGAATACTTCCATCTTGCTTTCTTAAAGTGTCACCCGACGTGCAAAAGGAATAAACCAATGGGAAAGGTTCATTTAATATGAGGTAATGTCAATTTCAAGGAAATGTTAATTTCAAGGACTGCAACAAGACAAGCCAACGACCACTAGTGTCTTTTGAAATTCAGCCTATCTCTTCAACGGGCAGATTTTTGAAAGAACGCTATAAAAGGCAGAGGAATCAATTTGAGAAAAAAAACCTTGAATAGCCAAAAACCACGAACTTTCAAGTTATTATTCAAGCCGTAACATGCAAAAATATTCTCAAGCTATTCAAGCTAATCCTCAAGCCTAAACTTCGAAGGAAATCAATCCAACACCAAGTTGTGAAGGAAAGACAACTTCATACTGTTGAAGAGGAAACTTTTGAAGAATCAAAAGGGCTCTACATTCCAAGGAGGATTGTAGAAAGGTTCAAGGTCGAACCAGTCTCAAGCTATTGGAGGGCTTCGTGATCAATTCCAAGAAACTAGAGCAAGTGAGCTGTAGTAGCAAGGCAGCTGCCCTGTGAAGAAGTTGAGTCGTACGAGAAGCCAACTGTGTGACCAAAGCATCTCGGCATCGAGTCCCAAAGGATCAAGTGTTTGTGTGATCAAGACTTGCATCCGGGTGATAACCACTTTGTACTACGATCAATACTTAGTGGATTCCTCCAGGAGTTGGAGAAGAGAGGATTAGAAGAATTACCCCATCTTCGAACCTCTATAAACTTTATTGTGTCATTTACATTTCAGCATTTACTTACTGCATATCATTTTATATCTGCTGATAAGTTACTATCCAATTGATATTTAACAAAGTGCTAAAACCAAGTGTTAAAACAAACTTAAACCAAATTCGAGGGTGTTAGTCTTCCGCTGAAAATCTTATCACAGCCAAGTTAAGTATAAGACTAAGCAGCTGAGTTATTCTATCAACAGATTAGTCGAGTCTGTTGAGTGGCTAACTCTGCTGGTTAACTAACTTAGCTGTCCATTAAGGACTTAGCTGTGAAATTAAATCTGAATAATTTTTAAAAGGACTAAAATCGAAAAGTTGGTAAGGTTTATTCAACCCTCCCCTTCTAAACCTTACACTGACACCCCTTGGGACCTACATGTGGGAAGAGAGACAAGAAAGAAAAAGAAGAGATGAAGCTGCCAAAAAAGCCTATGAGAAAAAAGAAGAGACTAAAGAAGAGAAGAAGAGAAAAAGGTCAGAAGACGACAGAGCTGATGAAGAAAGAAAAAGGCAGCGAAGGAGATGAAGTGTTGTTGTCCACCCCTTGATGTAATTTACTATTGTAAATGCATAAGTATGTAAGTCTTCTGTACATTGAATAACAAATCTGTAATTTCTCTGTTTTTTGTAGACATAGATGTTTTGATTTGATACACTTTGTAAATTGTGTAAAAGACAAGAATGTTATGATCAATAAAAGATTGATTCTACGCATACATTCATTCTCATTCTTCGCACTACATGTATGTATCTTTGATGCTTACACTTTTGCATGTATGTTTTAAGTTTTGGCATCATCAAAAATGGGGAAATTGTTGGGAAATTTATTGTTTAGATTTTGATGAATGCCATGTAAAACTTAGACTAGAAAGTTGGCACCCCATTTTCTTTGTAATTTACATTGTAATAGATAGGGTTATGAAAGTGAGTCAAGTCGGCTATGCTGGATATGCAAGAAGTCAAGTTTGAAGGCTAAAATGAAAACTCCATTTGTGAAGCGGTGAGTATGGCAAGGAGGAGAAGTCAAGAACTCGTTGAAGGAGTAAGCGACTATGATCTGTTTGTGAGAAGCGTCGATCAAGTCAACTCAAGACAGCCAAGTCAAGTTGAAGTGACGGATGAGTCTTCCAATAATTAGGAGATGACTCGAAGCCACCGGGGAAGTTAAGAAAGCTGCAATCAAGTCAAGACAATCGAAAAGAGTCCGTTTGCATGAGAAGTCAAGAACACGCACTGTGTCGGACTACGAAAAAGTCTGAAGGTTCATTTAATACGAGGTAATGTCAATTTCAAGGACTTCAACAAGACAAGCCAGCGACCACTAGTGTCTTTTTTATAATCAACCTATCTCTTCAACGGGCGATTTTTGAAAAGAGCACTATAAAAGCGAGAGGAATCAATTTGAGAAGAGGTTAACCTTGCATACGAACCACGAACTTTCAAATTATTATTCGAGTAACTCGCAAAAATATTCTCAAGTTATTCAAGAAAATCCTCAAGCCTAAACTTCGATGGAAATCAATCCAACACCAAGTTTGTGAAGGAAAGACAACTTCATCTTGTTGAAGAGGAAACTTTTGAAGAATCAAAAGGGGTCTACATTCCAATGAGGATTGTAGAAAGGTTCAAGGTCGAACCAGTCTCAAGCTATTGGAGGGCTTAGTGATCAAATCCAAGAAACTTGAGCAAGTGAGCTATAGTAGCAAAGCATTTGCCCTGTGAAGAAAGTTTGAGTCGGACGAGAAGCCATTTGTGTGACCAAGGCATCTCAGACCGAGTCTAAAGGATCAAGTCATTTTGTGTAATCAAGACTTGCATCGGGTGATAACCACTATGTACTCGATCAATACTTAGTGGATTCCTCCGGGGAGTTGGAGAAGAGAGGATTAGAAGAATTACCCATCTTGAACCTCTATAAAATTTATTGTGTCATTTACATTTCAAAGCATTTACTTCTTTTGTATATTATTTAATATCTCTGGCGATAATTTGCTATCCAACTGATATTTAACAAAGTGCTAAAACCAAGTGTTAAAACAACTTAAACCAAATTCAAGGGTGTTAAATCTTCCGCTGAAAATCTCATCACAACCAAGTTAAGTATTAGACTAAACAGCTGAGTTATTCTATCAACAGCTCTGTCGAGTCTGTTGAGTGGCTAACTCTGCTGGTTAACTAACTTAGTTGTCCATCAAGGACATAGCTGTGAAATTAACTCTGAACTTATTTAAAAGGACTAAATTCGAAAAGTTGGTAAGGTTTATTCAACCCCCCCCCTTCTAAACCTTACTCACACTCCTTGGGACCTACACCATACATCATTTCTTTCAAATGGATTTAACTCCTCTTGCATTTCTAAGAACCAATCCTCATCTTCAATAGCCTCCTTAGCATTTTTAGGCTCTTTTTGAGATATAAGAGCTTTCTTGGCAAATTTTCTTCGGGTCATCACTTTATCAAGAGGATCACCAATAATAAGATCTTTTGGGTGACCTCCTTTAAATTTCAATGCCACGAGAAGATTCGAAGTATCACCTTTGTCTTCTTGAGGAATATTTGAAGTGGATAGTTGATCATCTGAGGGAGACGGTTGATCATTTTGAGCATCAATTTGAACAATGGGTTCAATAGTATCCTCTTCATCACCTTCATCATTGGATATCCTCTCAACACCCGAGGCTTCATTGAATTTTACATGAATGGATTCTTCAACAACCATGCTAGTCTTATTGTAATCCCGATATGCTTTGCTCTTTGTTGAGTACCCCATAAATATTTCTTCGTCGACCTTAGGATCAAGTTTGTCTAATTGATCCTTTGTATTCAAAATAAAGCATTTACATCCAAATATTTTGAAGTAACTAATATTTGGAGTTCTTCCTTTCCAAAGCTCATATGGAGTTTTATTCATTTTAGGACGAATATAAACTCGATTAATGACATAACAAGCGGTACTTACGGCTTTGGCCCAAAAATATTTTGGAAGTGAAAATTCATTGAGCATGGACCGACTCATCTCTTGAAGTATCCTATTCTTCCTCTCGGCTACTCCATTTTGTTGAGGTGTTCTTGGAGCCGAAAAATTGTGTGCATATCCCTTGGTTTCACAAAAGACTCTAAATTCACCATCAAATTCTCCACCTCGATCACTTCGAATCGACTAAATTGTATCTTCCTTTTCATTCTCAATAAGTCTACACAACTTAACAAACTCATTAACGACATCACTTTTATTTGTAAGAAATAGAGCCCATGTATATCTAGAAAAATCATCGACAATAACGAAAGTTTAATGTTTTCTACTTAGACTAGTCATACCAATATCCCATTACAAATCTAAATGAAGAAGGTGTAGAGGCTTGGTTGTGGAAATTTCATTTTTGGGCTTAAAGCTACTTTTAACTAATTTGTTCTTTTGACAAGTGTCACATAAGCCAAGATTTTCAAAATTCAATTTGGGTAGTCCTTTTACATGTTGGTTTTTGTAAATATTTTTCAAATTCTTGTATCCAACATGTCCAAGTCGCCTATGCCATAAACTCGTTAAATCATTATCGGCGACAAGACAAGAAACATTTTGACTAACCAAATCACTTGTACGAATTTTGTAACGATTACCTTTTCTATTTGCTTCACAAATAATTTTATCATTTTTAAGAATAAGGCATTTTTCTTTATTGAAAACAACATTATAGTTTGAATCACAAAGTTGGCTAACACTTATTAAATTAAACTTAAGCCCTTCTACTAAAAGAACATTACTAAGAGAGAAAGAAGAGTTACCAATTTCTCCATTTCCAAGAATTCTTCCTTTGCCATTGCCGAACATGACCATACCCTCTTCTTGGAGCTTGATGTTGGTAAAAAGTTCTTTCTTTCCGGTCATATGGCGTGAACACCCGCTGTCCATGAGCCAATTTGAATCCTCCATGGTTGTTATAGATCCTATTACCTACAAATGGGGGTTAGTCTTGAGACCTTTGGGTCTCCAAACATAGCTAAAATTGTTCTTCAATTTACAATGTGCAACATAATGACCAACTTTACCACAATAAAAACAAATAAGATTATGGGCACTACTAGCATGAACAAAAGTCGGATCTTGGTCATTTTTCTTTGAAATAGGTTGAAAAGGTTTATAGCCAAGTCCTAATTTGGAGTGCTCACCTCTTTGTGCATCTAAAATTTTGTAACTTTATCCGTACTTATGTTAAAACGATGCACATCCTTTTTTAAACATTCAAGAACATTGGTGTGCGATTGTTTTTCGGTTTTAAGAGTATGAACCTTAGTAAGAGTAATAGCATGAGCTTTATCAAGAGATTCATAAGAAGTAAAAAAAATTCTTTTTCAATTTTAAGCTCTTTATGCTCCTTTTTCAAAGTCTTGTATTTAACAATCAAATTTTGAAATTCAATTTGCAATTCATCAAAATCACATTACAATTCATCAACTAAGGAGGAAGTTGAGGAGATTGAGCATACCTTATTATTTTCATCGTCTATGGCCATAAGACCATGTTCGGTTTCACCTTCCTCATCGGATGTGGCAAGTAGTTTATCCCAAGTTTTGACATCCGCATTTAGAGCCTTCTTTTTTGGAAAAGGCTATTTCTTCTTTTGTTTCTCCTCTTCGAGTTTTGGGCAATCGGCTATGAAGTGCTCGGATTTTCCGCATTTAAAACACGAGTTGTCTCTTGGTTTTCTTGCCTTATTTTTATTCAAAGATTTTGCAAATTTCCGGACAAGTGCGGCCGTCTCTTCATCATCCTCATCATTATCATATTATGAATTATTAGAAGAAGATGCTAGACCTTTAGGAATATTTTGCATACCTGATTGAGTGATGGTTTAGAATTTTTCCTCTCCTTGAGATAGACTTCGTAGATGAGGAGGTTCCCAATGATTTCATCGAACTTGAGTGTTTCGAGATTTTGTGCTTCCGTAATAGCTGTCACCTTTTCGGACCATGAGCCAGGGAGTGCATTCAATACCTTGGTCACCTTGTCTTCTTCGGAGATAACTTTTCCGAGGGCCACAAGAGGATTGACAATATTGTCAAGCCTTTCCACCATTTTTGAAATGCTTTCACCATCATGCATGTTGAAGTTTTCAAAGTCTTTAACAAGCATGGTTTTTCTTGCTTGTTTGACCTTCTTGGTTCCTTCATATATAGTCTCTAATTTTTCCCAAACTTCATGTGCCGACCTTATGCCTCTTATGCGATTATACTCGGTGGCGGTAAGAGAGCAATGTAAAATATTTAAAGCCTTACCATTTAGAGAGAAAGCCTTCTTGTCATTTTCATCGAACTCCTTGAACGGTTTGGGAGTCGAGGTGCCGTCCTCCAATTTCTTGGTTGGTTGAGCAACTCCTTCAATAACCACATTCCAAATGTCAAACCCGCACCCTTGTAGAAAGCACTCCATACGGTCTTTCCAAAATGCGTATTTGTTGGCGTCGAATAATGGTGCCTTGTTGGCGGAGGCGCCGGTGGTGAGATAAGCTTCATTCATAGCCATGGATCTTTCCTCTTTACTCGGAATGAGCTAGCCAAAGAGTTTGGCTTTGATACCACTTGTTAGTCCAAGTGGCTACGATATTCTAGAGGGGGGTGAATAGATTATCCCGGTTTTTCAAATTGCGCCCTCTTTTTCAAATGATCAAGCAAAGATAAAAACTGTAAATGCGGAAAATAAACAATCACCCCACCTAGGGACTACGTGCTCTACCATCCCAGTATATCCGGGATGGCTTTCAAAAAAGAAAAAAAAGTTTTATTAATTACCACAATTAATACAACACCATCTTTGAGGATTACCACAATCCTCTTACAACATCTTCAAGGAGATTACCACAATCTTCCTTCAACACCTATGAAGAGTACCACACCCTTTAACACCTAAGATCTCCCAGTGTGCTCTTACCACTAGAACAACAACAAGGATATCTTGTTTTGGATGATGGACAAAAATCAAGATTACAACTCGATAATGATAATACAAATATTGAGTGAAAGTGTAATCAAGAATGAAAAGCCTAGACCTCAAGAGTGTGCAAGTGAAATTATTTAGGCTAATACAACACGATTTTGACAATATGTTTGCTTGTATGCTTTTGCTTGTATGTTGTGTTGTGTCTTGTTGCTTGAATGGATCCTCTATTTATGGGAGAGGTCTTGGTTTGATTTCCACACATTGGCTCCTTCTTGGAGAGTGATTTTTGCAAAAATAATGTAATTAAACTCAAGAAATAGCTGTTAGAAATCAACCCCTTAAATTGGGGAAAGTCATCGAAAACCAATAGATAGTTTCTTTGTCAAAACGTATAGCGACGGTCGTCTTGAGAGATAAGATTTTGAAAATATTTTCACGAAAATATACAGGGGGAGTTGTTGTGGGTCCGACCGGTCGACCCCTGTGTGGACCGGTTGGGGTCCTCCAAAAACCAATACAGGGAGTTCTGTTCTCAAAGGCTTGCTTCCAGGTACTAGTCGCCCTTAGGTCGACCGGTCGCCCTCCCTATTTTCCTTCCATCCCATTTTTTTATTTCAAAACTTAACTCAGGTAGGGGTTGCCCTATAGAGCGACCGGTCCAACACGAGACAGAAGTATTGTCCAATTTTTATCGAAAATAAACTTCAAGAAATACTCCGAAAAATTAGTAAAAATATTTTATGTCGATCGGGAGTATTTGGACAACATTTAGAAACATTGTTTTGGTGTAAAAACACATTTAAACAAAATCATCAAAATCATGATAAAAATATTTATCTAACAAGAAATCCCTGATTTAAGTTAAACCCTTTCTCAAGGTGAAAAACTCCTAATCTCAAGTTGATTAACTGAAATCTCTTTCTAGTTAAAACCCCCAAGATTGCATTATAGCGATTTGTGAATTCCCATATTAGGTTTGACCCTAATCCAGAAGATTTATGTCGTCCTATATCTAGGATTGCATGAAACTCTTTTAACTTATAAAGGTTCTTTCTCATCATAAATCTCTCGATTACCCGATGAGGAATATATTTCAAATAAATATAACGGAAATATTAACTCGAATGAATAAATCATAATACAAGTGAATCACACAAAATATGAAGATTTTATTAAAAACATACAACCCGTAATCACAAATCCATTCTAGAGTTCATTACATTCAAACACTAGAAATTTAGCTACACATGGCTTTGACAAAAGAATAAACTACACAAGAAGATTTGAATGAAATGGACATGGTGTACTTAGCTTTTATTCAAGACCAATACAAGACTTCTTCCTTGGTTGATTGCAATGATGTTGAGCACCAAGCCTTCTCCTCTAATGCTCTTCAATTTCCAACTATACCTCTCTTTTATCCTCTCAATGTATTTTGCTTTGAAACTTAGAGTGAATGAATGAATTCTCCATCTCAAACTCTTGGCTTTTATAGACATTGTTTTTGTGAAAGAACACATTAACAATGTCATCTCTTGCAAATAATTGCTCCACTGCCATAGTTGGGTTGTTAAATCCTTGTTTTCATATGATAATTGAGGGAATAATGAGACTTAATGCAGCAAAATGAGATGTAAAGGTTGTACAAAAGTTGTCAAAAAGCAAAAAGGGAAAGCTTCCATAATTTCCGCACAAAGAAAAGTTCAGCCCGGAAGAAAAGCACGGTCGTGCTTAAAAATTTGGCCGTGCTTATTCACACGATCGGGCCGTGTTTTGTTCGTATTTTGACATGGGTTTGTTTTTAAGCACGGCATGGCTGTGTTTTCACTGCCGGAAGCCCGAACACAGCCGTGCTTTTAAGCACGGCCTGGGTGTGTTTTTTCTGTTTTTCTTGTTTTTGTTCTCTTTGAAGCATGGCCGTGTTTTCCAACACACTAGGGGTGTGTTTTGCACGAAATTGAGTCTTCTTGCCTTCTTTTCAATCGATGTTAGACTTTATTTTTGTTCTATAAAAATTTGATACGAAATCCATACGAGTTTGATGCAAGTCTTCATGTTGATTAATAAACTAAAAAGTTAAAGAAAATGTCGAAAAAGGGTTATAAAAATGTGATAAAAATGCACTTATCAATATATTCATCAAAAAATGGGGTGTGAATAGCGTCATCCATAAATAAAATAGATAGTGTTAGCTTCCAAGCTTTCTAGGAGTTCGATACTTCGACTTATGCATTTTTAATATTTTATTCATTTTTTAAAATATAACTTTTAATTTTTGATAAGAGTATTTTAATGAGGAAAAGAGTAAACGAAAAAGAAAAATATGGAGTTGGGATTTTCATGGGTAAATATGAAATATTTATTATTTTGTTAAATCAAAATATGATATAGGAAATTCACTATTTCCAGAGTAGCTAAGAAATATTTATGTGGAAGTCACAACATGAATACGTAAGCTAGAAATAACTTATGCGCTCGGGACACCTAATTAGGTCCAGTGCACCACAATGGAACTATATACCTTTCAATATAATATTTTCGTTCACTAAAATATTTGCGGAAGGAAAATAAGATAATAAAAGTGCTTCCAAATATCCAAAAATAAAAGTTAAAGTCATAAAATATTTTAAACTGTTCCCATGCCATAAACTCTTAAAATCATATTTTTATAATTACAAAAGAGGGAGAGGGATATTAAAAAAACATATTTATGAAAAGCTTTACAGAGGCCTAAGATTAAAAATCGAGTTCAAATAGAAAAAAAGGTCTAACATTTCTTTAAAAAATAGCATGACATTAACTTAAACAATTCGAGATAGTAGCTAAGTCATAAAGTGCGGAAATTTCAGACATGCAGAAATTTAAATATCGTCTCAAGTTCTTAGTAAGTACATAATATCACGTTTTTCAAATGTCCAAGATGACAAATAATGATGTCACGTGAGCAGTTATACTATGAGTTGAAATAATTAAATTTTCACATATCTTTCGTTGAATCAATGTGCATGGTGGTATTAAAACCAATGACCCAATCTGGATCTCAGACCTATCCACGGCCCTGGCAACTTTCTTTTCATTCTTTGGACGGTGGTCTTAAAACCAAGGACATAATTTCGATCACGGACTATTCACGGTCCTAGGCAACTTTTCTTGAAATATTACAATTTTAAAGTTCAAATAATAGCATAATAGTACTAGAGCTGTCGAAGTGACCGGGATGGGCCAGGCCGGTGCCAGCCCATCGGGCCAAGGTGGGAAATCGGGTCGGACCGAGGTGGCCCATAATTTCTTCGGGCCATTATTTTGGGAAGCCCAGTCCAGCCCATGTTTTAAAAATACATTAAAAATGTTTTGGGCCAATCAATTGGGTCAACTGGCGGCCGGTGTTTCGGACCTAATGGGTAGGGACCAAATAGGCCGGATCTTTTCGGGCCTACAAAATGTAGTGATCCCATTCGGATAGGACCATTTTTGTGACTCTAAACAATACAACACACTTACGATTCAAGTTACCTACCTATGAAATTTAAAAGTTTCTAGCGATGCAAATTTTATTTGTCTGAAAGATTCGAGTTTAACACCTAATACATATCATTTCCTAAAGGATTAAAGATCATCAGACAAGTAAAATATAACTTAAATCTTAATTGCTACCAGTAGAAAAAACATGTCTAACTATTTCATACAAATGTCTCCTTAAATCTATCAAGCATACAATTATTCAAAGATGATCATAGCTAAAAGTATTAAACTTATAAATATAGATTTCCAACTCAATATAAAATATCAATTATTATGATATACTCCTAATAAAATTGTAATCCAAATAATAAGTATTATTTTGGTATTTAAATTTCTAAGTTCGGATAAATATAAACTAATCAACCCCAGATAGATTACGACTTAAAACATCACATCAATTGACATAAGATGTCACATTAGTCATACAAGTAGTCAACTGGTCACTTTTATATCATATAACTACTTTAGAGGAGGTCTATATGAGATCGTCTTATGAATCTAATTTCATGAGATGGATCCTAAACATATACAAAAATACGGATTTTTTTCATTAGTATGGGTTTGGGTCAAAATTATATTTAAATATAGAATATGTCTCATGGATTATATCCATGAGACCGTCTCACGCAAGTTTTTGTGACTACTTTATTTCATATATTACAAATTTATGCTTATATTTCTCAACTTTATGTCATATCTTCATCTATCACACTAACCAACACTGAAGCACACATTATTCTCTACAACTACAAATCTTCATAATTTCACAAAAGAATACTAACAACACAGACTATTCTTAAACAGAATTGTACTTATCCTTCTATTGTGGCAGTTTTTGTATTTCAGTTATATCTCCAAAACCAAAAATCGGATTTATATGATTCTTATATCATTAGAAAGCTAAGACAATTGTCTACAAACATTGCTCTGACAAGAAACTCTAAAATTCAACAAGATCTAAGGTAAAAACTATGGTAAAATTTCTGTTGGCAAAAAGGTTATAGTTTTGCTACCTTTCATTATTTCGACCATAAATCTTGGATGGTTTAATATTTTTCAAAATTGTGTTATAGGGAGATAGAAGACATCTTGATTTCTATACTATCTCAAATTAAAACATCGTAAGGGTGAGATGATGGGATGAAGTTACAACAATGTTATAAATTCTAGTTTCAACATAGTTTAGTGTATTGGTCGTAACTCGTAAACGGATTCATATATTTCAAAACTGTTTTACGAGGACTTAGTAGACATCCTAAACTGCGAAAGTCGTGACAATTTCAAAATCAAACTCTATAAGAGTGATATAATAGCTTTAAGTTTCAATAGCAACTAGTGGTTCTATTTTGACGTAGTATAGTATTTTGGGCATACCTTGGTCTACAAATGTAACGCCCCGAAATTTTGGACAGTAAAATGTGTGCAAATATTTATTTTACCGTATATATTTTTTTTCCATAAGAAACATGAGAAAGACAAATCGTTATAGCGAGTCATTTAATTTTCAAAAGACAATAATTACAGTGAAAACAATCGCATAAAATAATTTGAATAAAATTTGACATCTACATATAATTCAAACAGACCATTTGAGAGTGAAAGACTTTGAAAAATATAGAGTACATACGTTTATTTGTAAGAGAAAATAGGCCAGTAAATATATTTTATTTAAAATTCAATAGTAACAGCGGAAGCAAATTATAAAGTGTAGAAAATTCATAAATTTATTTATTCTTAATAAATTTGCACATTTACTAATCTATATAAAAAAATATCTCTTTAGTCTATTTGCATAAATAAACTTATAAAATCATAGTAATTCATCATTTATTTCCCCAAATCGAAAAATCCTAGAAGATGGAAATTTTTCTCAATACCAATCAATTAGTCATACTAAATCTTATTAGCATAATTAAATACTTATAAAACCGTAATTTGTTTAACAACTTATTATTCAATTGAAAAACATACATTTAAAAGTATAGACATTACTTCAGTAGTTTCATACGCCACCCATTATCCACCGCCGACTCCTGAACCTGAAAAGTTGGTTATATATGGGGTGAATGACACAGCTCAGCGGAGTAAAAATTGTCCAAGCTAAATACACATATATTTTACATAGGCATGCAAATACAATCCAATAGAACATAACATAGATCTTTTGAAAAACCGTAGACATAGACATAGACATAGATTGCACTGCAGGGGTTCCGCCTGAGGGATACATCGACCCCGGACCTCTTGAGTCCCTGGCTCATGGGTGTCTAAAGCAACTGTACTACACAATCATGCAAAATAATCTAAGCATTTAACAAGGACAATAAAGTTTAGAAAACAAACCCCACCTCGAAACTTTGCTTGAAAAATAGTAGAATGATTTGATGCAATATTCCTATTGAACTTAAAGCTCGCCGTCCTCATCGCTTAACATGGATATATATACATCTTAGTTCCTAGAAGTAAAACTTAAGTATCAACCTTGAACTCAGAAGCACTAAAATAGTTGATTTTCTAACATTCCTAGAAGCTTACGGTATTTTGATAAGGCTTAGGGTTTAACTTGGTAGGTTTGAACAATACCAAATCTCTGTGTAGTTTGGATCGAATAATATTTTCTCATAAACCGTATACTAAAATTATTTAATATTTTTACAGTAGATAATAGATTCAAAAATAGATACATATAAAAATTTCACGAAAATTGAAATGTTTAGCTATTGGTTTTGAATTTGTGAAATCGAAATTGTTGTAACATTAAATCATGTAAAACTATGGGAGAAAACTCATATTTGAATAAATATAGTACTATATGATTTGAAACTCTAACAATGTATAATATACACATCATAGTATAACAAATCCAAAAATCATAATATTTAAAATTCGTTAACTTTAGGTTTTGAATTTCATAAACTGAATCTTTTGTCATAGCTAAAATTGTAACGTTTTGGAAACAAGATAATATTTAAATAAATATAAGTTGGAATAATAAGATATTTTACCACACGGTATTATACATTAAAATACATAACATATACAAAATTCAGGTATTTTTAAGGTCTTTATACATAGTTTCTTGAATTTATAATTTACAAACTGAGTATACTCAAGATTTGAAAAGCGTGAATGAAAATTCTATATAGAATAAAATACAAATAAAAGTATATGAAATTTTAATTGAATATTATAAACATATGATAACGTAACATATTAAAAGTTCACGAATTTTGGATATGTATAAATAAGGTTTTGGAATTTCTAAAACAAAAACAGGGAATAACATAAATTCTGACATCTTAGTTTGAAAATTCAATAACTACAAAAGTACTCATCGGATAAGTATGAAATTTTAACATTACAATAAAAACATCTTGAAGAATAACATATTAACATTTCATAAAATTATGAACAGTATAGATTGGGTTTCGAAATTTATAAGAAAATTACCTTATGAATTGATAATGAAATAGGGAAGGCAATTGAGGAATCATGGCGTTGAAGAAAAACTTCTCGTAGTTGTATGGTAGACGATGGAGGCTGTGATGCGTAGAGAAATAGAACTGGAACATTTTGTTTTTGTCCTCTCTAATGTGGTAAAATAAAACCCTAATAACGAACGAGTCCTAGTATAATTACCCTAGCTAGTTTCCCAAGCACCTTAGGATTCTTCATGGGCCCTTTAATTGGATAATAAATCCAATACTAATATTAATTCACTAATGGACTATATATCTAATTAAATACCATCTTTTTTTTCCCGGGTGTTACAACAAAACTCCAATCAATGTGACTCGAGCGGCAAATCGAACCTAATACATATATTTACAAGTATCTAAGTCCTTTTTTTGTTCAAAACCTTCTCGAGAATTCCCAAATATGAATTAGACATATAATACAATTATTGTCAAGAATGAGAAAAGAAATGATACATATTTTCCTTAACATGCTATTTTTTTCTAAACCAAGATGCATTCTCAAAACTTAAACAACACATTAATAAAGCATTTGATGGATAAAAATAGATCTCCTAATATTCTCCAAGAGGTTCAAATATGGGGAGTAGGATTTT
This sequence comes from Rehmannia glutinosa, assembly GCA_016081115.2. Taxonomy (NCBI): domain Eukaryota; kingdom Viridiplantae; phylum Streptophyta; class Magnoliopsida; order Lamiales; family Orobanchaceae; genus Rehmannia; species Rehmannia glutinosa. The sequence continues at coordinate 206,530 of JABTTQ020003239.1, forward strand.
CATAGTCTTTCTAAAGTTTTTATTATGATAAAATCATATATCTAACATATTATCCTAACTTAAAACATGATTCTAGAATAAAAATACTTATGGAAAAATTAAAGAAGATGAAAAACTTACCTAAAGATTGCAAGAAGAAAGAGTGATTAGGAAATGAGGATTGTTAGGCATTTATTATTGATAGACTTTACATAGGGGGTTAAAGAATTTACTAAGGGGTTAACGGCTTTACATAGGGGTTAATAACTAGATACTAGCCTAATCCTATTTTAGGTTCCCCTGAAAAAATCCGCCATTATCTCAAACTTTCAGATTTTATAAGTTAGTCCTCAAAATTTTGGGAATTGCACAATTGCCCCAAATAAAATAAAAAAATTTCCAATAATCCCAAGTAAATTTGGTAATTGTATAAATACATCTTAAATCCAAAAGTTTCTATTTTTCTAAAATCCATACTTATAAAATTGTATAATCCACAACGCGATATTTTATATCAGTCTCAAGCCCTAAGGCGATCATCGACTACCTATTCCAAATTTTTCTGATTTCGTTATTAAAATAGAAAATCTCCAATACATTAATAAATTTCAATTTCATGGATAAGAATTCTAAATTGTCTTTTTTCTCAAGTAGGGGCGCAATCGAAATTGATTCTAAACATTTTATAAATATTAAAAGCAGTTAACAAAATGCGTTTAAAGGAATAAAAAAATTATTTTTAATTTAATTACGGTATTTAAGATAAAGGGAAAAGTTAAAGCAATTGAAATAAATATGCATGTTCATATATAAACAATTTGGGTTGTTACATTGTTATTAATTTATAAATTAGTATTCATAAAACAAAAGGAGATCACAATTTCTTAAAAGTTTATAAGCTCTTTTAATTGGTATTATTTGATAAAATAAATATCACTTTAGCTCTCACTATTACTATACTGAGCTTTTTTTTTTCTCTTTTTTCTTTTCAATATATTTGACTTGTAGGCATTTTCACTTCACATTGCCAGGTTTTTTAACTATCCTCACACTCTAAAATATTTTAGCCATTTTTTTGAAACACATGTTTTTTAACCATTTTGTCACGCGAAACCCAAAATTGTCCCTTAAGTCAATTTACACCATTTCGAGTCACTCACACACCCATAACTCAGCAGAAGCAACTTGGTACCAAAAATTGAATCCGACGGCTAGCAATCCGACGGCTATCAACAATGCAATAGGTAATTCTCAACACTTCATTCAATTCGTTTAATTTCATATTTTCATGTTGATTTAGTTAGTTTATAGTTGTTTAGGTTATGGTTTGTTGTTTTTTTAAAATCAAAGTTATGATTTGTTGTTAGACTTGTAGAATTTGTGGGTTTAGACATTTTAGGTATAGTTTGAAAAGCTTGATGTTCGTTAATGGTGGTTGTGGGTGAATGAGGAAGACGACGAAAGTTTTTGTCGCCTAACTCGATATCGAGTTGTGCTTAAAATCTGGTTCGATTTACACATCAAGTCAAATGTAACTAGGTATCCAGTCACATAAGTCGATAATGTGACTGGATACCGAGTTATGTTTGTTTGTGTCAAGACTTCAGACAAACTATTTGTTGTGTATCCATCCATCTGTAACAGATTATTTTGTTTATTTTTGGCAGGCCTGGGAATATTATAACTACTTACACGAAGTTCCGGCTAATATCCGACTTATCGAATAAACTGACGGTCGTCGGAATATTATAACTCAATCCGAAAATAATTATACGATACTGAAATGTCTAAAGGATGAGCTAGAGATCGGATAAAATGTTTACATTTTTTTGAAATTTTGTCAAACTACCATTAATTTGGCCTGCCGAAAAATTTTAAAAAGTTGAAGGAGAGAACAAAATAGATCTGAGAAAGAGAAAGACCAACTCAACAACTCAAAATAATATGCTAGAAGGGTATGAATGTCATTTGCTTTGTCAAAATGGGCTAAAAGACATTTGTTTTCAAACATGGCTAATTTTCATTTTATCATTATCAAAGTGGCCATTTTGACCCATTTCCACATCATTTAAGACCGAATAGCATGCATTTATAAATGAATATCTCTTGAATTTGATTGTCATCGCATTAAAGTGAAATCAACAATTAAAAGAAAATTCTGCTGCCTAAAGATATGCATGAGATTGGCTGATTTATCTAGTAATATGCTCTCAACTCAATAATACTTAAGTTGAAAATATTTTTTTTATTATATTTCTTTTGAAAATATGTCTATCATATTCATATTCATAAAGTACACACACCTTCCCTCTCTCCCTTTGCCCCAACCCACACACATATACACAAATAGAGAGAGATAATAGGGAAAATGACACAAATGCCCACCTATTTTTGACCGGTACCTGCTAAATACTGAGATTTTACCAAAATTACCTAATAATACATTGCCGCATTCTAATTACCAACAAATACGCTCAAGACCAGCACATTACCAAACAATACGCTGACAACCACCAAAACAGACTTGCAGATCCACAATGCAACAGCCGCAACTAAGTGCGCAGACACTTTCTAAAAAAGAAGAACAAAGAATACGACTGAACAAGCAAAGAAAGAAGAATCGAACTCCAAATTAGTAAAATAAAGAAGAAAGCAGAACAAAAAACAAGGTACAAAACACCAATCTCAAAAAAACATTAATTAATTACTCTAAAAAACTATTGTTCACATCACTGCGCATCTATTTCCATATGCAAAATTATAATTGAACTTATATATATATATACATCAGATCAAATTGAGATTGTACATCGAATTTGCGAATACAAAATTTGATCAAAATGAGTGATTCAATATTTTAAAATGCTTATTTTGTTCGAAATTGATACAAAATCCTAAAAAGTTTGATTCTCATGAAAATCTACACATCAAAATGTCTGGATCTCAAAAAACTGCATGCAATTATTTAGATAATTGTTTCAAAGTTGTTACGTTATTGTTTCATTGTTGTTTCATTGTTGTTTCAAAAGAGTATATAGTTTCCATGGGAAGCACATTGCTCCCTGTGCCAGGGGATTGTTTCATCTTTGTTTCAACTATGTTTCATTCATGTTTCAAATAGTATAAAATTATACCATACTATGGATAAAGTGCCAACCAAGTAGTATACCACAAGGAGAATGGACAGAGAACACCGATTATATCAACTTCGAGATAACGAGGATCCCGATTCAAATGGATTGCACTTTCAAAGACCTACATGAAATTGTAGAACAACAATTACAGGTCAGCAGATATGAGGAAAGAATACAGATTAAATACAAATTGAGAGAATCTCTGCCACCATTAAAGATAAAAATGACTTCAACCTGAAGTTCTATTTATAAGTAAAAAGCAAAGAAGAAGATTGGATGAAATTTCCTCTGTGCATAGACCTACAAGTTAATTCAGAAAACCAACTACTCTTGAAATCAAAAGAGACAAGCTTGCAAGAAACAACACATCAAAATGCAATGGAGAGAACTAGTAGCATATCAGAAGAGAGCTCAACAATGGAAAATATGGGACAAAATTTCATCGACTACATCGACTATGCAAACCTAATCAGCAAGAATGTGGTACAAGAACAATGCAAGTCCAGGAATCTATTAATTGTGAAGAACAAATCCAAATAGGGAATGTTTACAACAACAAGGACGAACTGATCAAACACATCAGCTCTTTTGCAATTAAAAATCACTTCCAGTATAAGGTCAATAAATCCTGCAACAAGAAATACCACATAAAGTGCCTGAATGAAAATTGCAATTGGCACTTGAAAGCATCATTAAGAACAAGGACAACCAAGTTCATAGTAAGAAAATACGACAGCGACCATACTTGTCCACTCGATAAGAGAATGAACGATAATAGACAAGCTACATCAAAAATGGTTGGACACATTATCAAATCAAAGTACCTAAACAACATCAAAACAGTGTACACATCAACAGATATAATAAGAGACATGAAGGATGAGCATGGAATAAGTCTCGACTATAGAAAATCTTGGAGATCAAAAGAGAAAGCACTCGAAATAATAATGGGGAGGTGGATAAATCTTATCGGGAACTACCACTTATCTTTACATGTTAGAGAAAACAAACCCGGATCGACATGAATTAGTAAGAAAGGATGACAACACATTCATATTCTAGTTCATGGCTATAAATGCATCAATAAATGGATGGAAACTTTGTAGGCGAGTGGTTGTTGTTGATGGTACATTTAAAGCAAATTCTGGGGGGGACTTTGTTGTCATACATGCACGAGGATGGGAATGAGAGCATTTTCCCATTGGCTTTTGCAATAGTAGATTCTCGAAAATGATAGATCTAGGGTATGGTTTTTCACAAAGTTCAGGCAAACTTTTGGTCTCAGGGAAAGCATGTGCAAAGTCTCAGACAGGCATATCAGCATAGAAACAACAATAAATGAGGTAAAAATTATAAAATATTTCCTGAAGTTATGTTTCATAGATGTTTCAAATATGTTTCTTTAATGTTTCACATAGAGATTTCAAAAATATTTCCAGTCACAAACATTCTGAAAAAGAAAAAAAAAACATTATTATTTTAATGATTAGGTGTATCCTGAAGTATCCCATGGACTGTGCATGTATGATCTCCTAAATAATTTGAAGGCAACCTTCAAAAAGAAAAGCAACGAAATAAGGGAATCATTCATAGCGACAAGAACAAAAGCCTACACGAAGGACAAATTTGGAAAACAAAATGCAGACTTTGGGATGAGTGAACAAGCAAAATCATACCTAACTTGTCTGCCATCGAATACGAGAAATGGATGCGACTGCACTGTCGCAACAAAAGGTACTTTCTCATGACATCCAACATTACAGAGTCGTTGAATGCAGCAACTGTAGCAGAGAGACACCTACATGTAACAACATTGCTCGATTACATTAGATCATTAGTTCAAGATTGAACATGCAGGCATCGAAACGAAGCAAGATCAACATTTACAAGAATGACAAAAACAGTTGAAGAGAACATGGGGGAAAACTATAACATTTGTCTAAATTTAAGGGTAATTTACTACAAATCTGAAACATGGCACTTGTTTCAAAATTGTTTCACACATGTTTCATTTTGTTTCCAAGTGAAAAGATCAAATGATTTTCTCTTTAAAGTCACAGAATCAGAGAAAATATTTGTTGTGGACCTTGAGAAAAGGACTTGCACATGCAACAGGTTCCAAATGGATGAAATTCCTTGTCCACATGCTATAGCAGTATTAAAAGAATTGAATGAAGATCCGTACCAGTACTGTTCGGCATACTACATGAAGGAAACAATGGAAGCCACTTATTCAAAAACAGTGTATCCAATCCCACATGAAGATAACTAGATACTGACACCTGAAATTAAAACAATGTGGACCCTTCCACCAGAAGGCAAGGCCAAATCTGAAGGCCAATGAAAAGAAGACACAAGGCAGCTTGGGAGAAAATCTTCAAAAATAAATGCGGAAGGTGTGGGCAGCATGGACACAATAGACGGACATGCATGAATCAACCAAAAATAAGATGCATTTAATAAGACCATATTCCATCCGCACATACATACATGTCAAGCTAGACAAATTAATACAATGGAACACAACACAATTGTTTCAATAAAAAATCATTCATGTTGCTTTTGGTTTCTTATATGTTTCTTATTTGTTTCCGATATCTTTGCATTGTTGCACATCCAGTAAAACACAAAAAACAAGCATACAAAAACTAGAAAACTAAAACCTTGCAAACACCCATGAATGCCAAAAACAAAATCATACAAACTGTTCCACAAAACATCATAGTCATTCGATTCTCATCACGTAGATCTTCAAAAATACTAAAGAAATTACCTAGAAATATAGACAGGTAACAAAATAACTGTACTATCAAAGCATTAAAATAAAAATAGAAAGCATATTGTTCGATGTGGCCATAACACAAATATCATTAAGAATTCTTCTTCAACAACAATATCCTCGCTTCATTAGGGAGTGGGGGGATGATTTCAATGTCACTGTCGTCTTCATCTCCGTTCTACTACTTAAGCCTTGCATGATTGTATAGCAATGACTATACCTCATCCGTTCTTTTTCAATGTCGAAGTCTTCCACGGACATTTGCTTCCTAGAGATGAAATACTCTGCATAGCAAGCTACGAATACTCCGCAATCACTAACAAAAAAAAGGGGGGATAGGTTTAAAACATAATATACAAACAAACAAAAAATAAAACAGAAATAAAATAGGACATAGACAAGAATATTACTTTTTCGTTTGGACAGGAATATCCCTAACAACCACAACCTTTATTGGGGAGTTAATGTCAGCATAGTAGGAGCCAGAACCAAGAGCAATGTCCTGGTGCTCTTCATAGAATGCTACCATTGAAAGAAAATGGGGCAACAGCACGCTGTAGGCTTCAATAGCTATTTTAATAGAGTCCGGAGTCCACAGGGAATTGTACAGATAAATAATCCTCTCTTGAATGCTCAGCCTCCCCAGGATCCAGTGTTCCATGTCGACGTAGTGAATCGAAAACAAGACATGATCAACCTCGGACCACGGTTTTCCACAACCTATATCAAAACCCATAATATAGTCAACCACATAAGTATTCAAGTTAATCATGGAAGTGTCGAAATTTTTCTTCTTCCTCTTGTTGACAAGGGTGAACCGGTTGTGGATATACTCGCATGCATCTATCAAAGATCAGGTCCGTGGCGAAGAAATCTCACAAAGACAATGCCCGTACATATATTTCTTCAGTATGTAATAGAACAACACGTCCATATGCTAAAAAGGGACCAAAACAAAGAGTAAGAACACATAAACAAAAATACAAAAATAGCAACTTAAAAAATAATAACTTACTAAAGAAGACAGGTACTTGTCCACATAGTACAGGCTATGAAATCATGATTTTTGCTTGACCTCGCATATGCCAAGCTTTAACGAGGGATCAATCTTGTTATCCTCTTCCGAATAACGTTTTGGCCTAAAATAAAAATCATTTAAAAAAATAAAATAATATTTCATAATAATTGCAAAACATAATAGAAAAATCTTACCCCTGAGAAACAAAACCTTCCTGCAAGCCACTCACTCAGACCACCATTAAAATCTTCCAAACCGTCATAGCCTTCACCAAGGCTATCATCCAATGGGCACCTTCCTTTAACCAAAACTATCGAAGGCTTCTTGCCAGCATCCATGGCCGCATCTTTCTCCTGAGGGGATGATTCCAAATCAATGTCCCCCAACTGAAAACCCACAACTACTTTGCCACTCAAATCGCCAGAAGATTCAAAGAAAGTGGTGAAAGGACTTTTCACAGCAACGAAGGGTTTTGTAACCCTCTTAGCAGTAGGGGATTCAGGAACAGGTGATGCATCCGACCCCTTGACACCAGCCTGCAATAAAACAAGATACAAAACTGTAATAAACAAAAAATAAATGTCAAATTCAATGTCAAAAAACAAAATAGAGGCAAAAAATTAGGAACCAACCATTCCAGCAACAGCTTGAGTTGATGCATTCACAATGGAATCAAACTAAGATTGGGTGAGATCATCAAATTCCTGAGAGCCAGTAAATCCATGTTCAGCATGAACATTCAGGCCCTGATATTCAACACCAACCTCTTCTGAAACCTTCCTTGTGTCAAACGGAATATTCTCTGTATTTTCTGCAAACTCCATCAAACCACTCACTGCAAGCCCCTCACCGTCGTTACCAACCCCTTTATCCATCAACAAATCAACTTCCCCGCCAACACCAATTCCTTACCCTCATTTACATTCCCTTCAAGAATTCAACCCCAACAACACCACCAATGTTTCCACTTTCAAAAGCCTCGATTTTTTTTTTCAACTTTGTCGTCCGCCAGGGGGACTATCTGGTTACCTCAGTCCTTTCCAAAGCAGGTCAACAACATCCTTGGAAAATGGTACAACATGAGTTTTAACATGTTGCTCATCTACTCCCATTGACTCCTTCTCGGACTCACGGGCCGACATCGACAACATTTTATCATCTTCCACCCCAACAACCTTGTCACCTTGATCCAACCCATCACCGCCTAAAAAGCAAAAGTGAAAAGCATTATAAATCGAAACAAATAAGCAACAAAGACAAAGAAAAATAATGAAACACGGGGTGGACAAACACAAGTAAGGTTACTCAAGTTTCCCCTTAATGGCGCATAACTTTGGAGAAGAGTTTTAAACTTCTCTTCCAAGATTTTATTAACGGAGTTCTTGAAAAACTTCAACTCCTTAGCTAACTTATTCTGCCTCCAAACAACATCCTCCAACGTGTACTTCGATCCCAACTCGACATCCAGCTCCTTCCTCTTCCGATTACCAATCACATAATCCCCATCAACAGAATCAAATGAGTACTTGGACTCATCAAAAAAGGTTCCAATATACAGCTGCAACCTCTCTTCATTTGATGGCCAAATATTCATCAACTTCAACTAAAGCAAAGTGAAAACAAACAAAAAAAAAAGGTTAGAAATAACACATAAACATATATGAAACAGTTATGAAACAAAAGAGAAACAAAAAATAAAAAACTAAAATGTATTACATGTTCTGCAGAACAGTTGAAAATCATCATATCGAGATCATCTGATCTCAAATTCTTATCTCTATCAGACAACGGACAACCCCAATTCAGAATGCGAGGGATATTGCGCCCGATACGATTGCAAATTTTATTGTTCACTTCTGAACAACATTCGTAGAACCATATTTGGAAAGCGAGAGGAAAGCCTTTAATTCTGTAAAATTTGGTGCGTATAGCAGCCGGCTTCAAGTCCTCATCCTGAGGTTGCTTCCTCTGGAGCACTTGTTCCCTCAGTTCTCTGATTGTAGGTTCAAACAAATCCCTTCCCCAGGGATATGAGTTAAAATCTTCACTATCAACTAAATCAAAAAATTCCATGTTAACAGAAGTTCTAGTAGAAGAAAACAGAAAAAAATGCAAAAAATACAACAAAGCCATCTTCAAGGCATCATCATCATTTTCCCCCCACACTTGTAATCTAAAACACTCCTCAATAGACTGCCTAGAGAATTTTATTGATCCAGAAAAATACTTATGATAGAACTTAGAAGTAATACCATCCCCACGAACAGCGGGCCTTTTTCCAAAGACACTTTAGCCCGTCACCAGGGAAAACTCCCTAATACCAAACCTCAGAATTTTACCACAAACCGACACCAGAATCTCATCCTTTCGCGAATGGACAACTGCCTCTTCAATAAAGAATGCACTAGTTGATTTTAAAAATCAATTTCATGCATGTCTAGAAAATATATGAAACATATATGCCTAAACGCATCCAATTGTGGCTAGGATAACTTCTCCTTCAAATTTTTAATAACTTCAAAAAAAAACCCAGTGTTTATCATAACAGTGTACCAGTCCTCCGGATCAATCAAATACTCATAACCCTAGAAATGAGAAAGAAACAACAAATAAACAACACATCTTGTACATAAAATTTGAAAAGTAAAAAAACAACAGATCAATAGCATAGAAACATACAAGAAACAACACAGAAACAAAAAAGAAACAAAAATTGTACAACAGTAAAATAACAAAAATATAACCAGTAAAATAAGGATGAAAACAACATACCTCAGCAACGTCCAGTCCTCTAAACCCAACAACCTTCTTTTGGGAGATTTACCCTTGACAACTTGTTTTCCAACATCATCGCCGTGTTTCATTTTCTTTTTTTTAAAAGATAGTCGCTCCTCAAAACTCTTGAACTACCCTGAGCCTTTTTCTCCACTTTCAGACGAAGAAGAAGGGGTTTCTTCGAAGCCATTTTATAAATTCGATAACACAAACGCACGGAAAAAAAAACAGAGCAGTTTACAGAGATTACGGGAAAGCTAACAAGTAGTTGCCAGAAAATCACAACCCGAGCTCACCAAAAATGGCGGACATGCAGCGCGGGTAGACAGACAGACGAGATAGAGAGAGAGAGAGAGAGAGAGAGAGAGAGAGAAAACAAGATAGATTGGAGACCGTAGGTCCCAAGGGGTGTAAATAAGGTTTAGAAGGGGGAGGGTTGAATAAACCTTACCAACTTTTCGATTGTTAGTCCTTTTAAAATATTACAGATTTAATACAGACAGCTAAGTCCTTGAGGGACAGCTAAGTTGGTTATTCAGCAAAGTTAGCCACTCAACTGACTCGATAGAGCTGTTGATAGAATAACTCAACTGTTTAACCTGAAACTTAACTTGGATGTGTTTAGTTTTTCAGCGGAAGACTTAACACCCTTTGATTTGTTTTAAACTTGTTTTAAAACTTGATTTTAGCACTTGGTTAATTATCAGTTGGATAGCAAATTATCAGCAGATATAAGTAAGTATGCAGAAATGAAAGTGCTGAAATGTAAATGACACAAATGATTTTTATAGAGGTTCGAAGATGAGGTAATTCTTCTAATCTTCTCTTCTCCAACTCCCGGAGGAATCCACTAAGTAATGATCAATTCACAAAGTGGTTATCGCCCAGAGACAAGTCTTGATCACGGTGACTTGCTCATTGGACTCGATCGGAGATGCCTTGGTCACACTGGTGGCTTCTCGTCCGACTCACCTTCTTCACAGGCGTTTGCCTTGCTAACTTCAGCTCACTTTCTCAAGCTTCTTGGATTTGATCACGAAGCCCTCCAATAACTTATTTGGTTCGACCTTGAACCTTCCTACAATCCTCCTTGGAAAGTTGACCCCTTTTGATTCTTCAAATATTTCCTCTTCCAGTTTGAAGTTGTCTTTCCTTCACTGACATTTGTGTTGGATTGATTTCCTTCGAGATTTAGGCTTGAGGATTTTGCTTAAATATCTTGAGAATATTTTGCGGGAGTTACGATTTGAATATAGCTTGATTTCTCGGTGTGCAAGGTAACCTTTTCTCAATGTGTTTTCTCGGCCTTTTATAGTGATCTTTCAAAAAAATGCTCGTTAAAGAGATAGGCTGATTTTCAAAAGACACTAGTGTTCGTTGGTTTATCTTTTCTTGGTCTTCAATCTTGAGATGTAGAACTTTTCTCGTATTAAATGAATGTTGACTTTTCGAGGTTCGACACGAGTGTAGTGCTTCCCATTAGTTTATTTCTTTTGCAAACTTACGGGGGAGGAACATTTTAAGACTGGCAAAGCATGGATGTATTACTTATTTAAGTAATGTTTTGACTTCGTGGCAAATGATTCTTTTCGATTAACTCCTCTTTGCGGTTTGTCTTTTTCCAAGGTGACTTGAGTGCGCTTCAATCATTGAAAGACTCATCTGTCACTTCAACTTGTGACATGGCTTCTTGAGTTGACTTAACTGACTCTTCATACTGCTGTTTCTCAGCTGTTACGTTTTTAGTCGAGTCCTTGATCTTCTTTCTTGGCCATACTCAGTTGTTCATCAGCGAAGTCTTCAATTCACTTCTTCAGTTAACTTCTTGTATTTCCAGGCATCACTAATTTGACTCAGCTCATCCAGCCCTATCTATTACAATGAAAGATACAAGGAAAATGGGGTGCCAACATTCTAATCTAAGTTTTACATGGCATTCATCAAAATCTACAAAATAATTTCCCAACAATTTCCCCCTTTTTGATGATGCCAAAACTTAAAAACATTAAACAAAATGTAAACAGCACAGATACATACAGACAATGCAGAAACAAAGAATGTATGCGTTGAATCAATCATTTTATTGATCATAGCATTCTTATCTTTTACACAGTTGTTTACAGGGGAAGGATCAAGATATTTATTCCAAATTAAAAGCATCTATGCTAAGATCAGTTGAAGAATTTAAAATGCAAAACACTATTTCAGAATATGTCCGTAGATGAGCTTACATACGTAAATGTATTTGGGAAAAGTAAAATACATGAGGGTTGTGCGAGGCAACACTTCATCGCCTTCGTTGCCTCCTTCTTTCCATTGACTTGTCATCATTAGACTCATTTTTTCTTTTCATCTTCAATTTCTTTTTTTGGTGGATAAGAGGTTTCGACCAAAGATCCTTTCTCTTCAAAAAATCTTGAATATGTAGATCCTTGTCTTTTGTTTTCCTCTTCTATTCTGAAGTAACTAATTTGGAATTCTTTCTAGAAACTTCCAAATGTTGATTATGTGAGAAGAATAGAAGAGGAAAACAAAAGACCTTCTAGCTATGGGAAGAAGGAAGAGAAATATTTTTTTTGGTAGAAGAGAGCTTATGAAAAAAGAAAGCTCCAAAGATGAAAATAAAAGAAAGTGACCTAATGATGACAGAGACCTGAAGAGGAAAGAAGGAGGCAACGAAGGCGATGAAGTGTTGCTACGAACCCTTCATGTATTTTACTTTTGTAAATACATTTCTCCCGTAAGTCATCCCGTACATTCAATAAAGTGTTTTGCAATTTCTCACTTTGATTCGAGCATTTTAAATTCTTATATGCTTGTAATTTGCTTAGATTTAATCATCGGAATAGCATCTTGATCCTTTATCCGGAATGCCACCGAACTATTTCAACATTTCTTCAACGGGCATCCGTTCTCTTGTCGAACTCCTCCATCCCTGCTTCTACAATTTTCCTTTTCTCTGACATAGGCACATCAGAGTGTTGGATCGGCAGAGTCACTGGAAGTTTGATGATAATGGATGTTGTGACATGACCTTGCTGAGGGGTTTCAGCAATCATTAAAGTCAAATCCTTTGACCTTTCCCCCTCAATTGCTTTTCCCTTCTTCTTCTCACCAGCTGCTTCTTCCTTTTGTTTCTCAGCTGTTTCTCCCTTCAATTTCTCAACAGTTGCTTCTTCCTCTAATTTCCTCAGGTATTCCTCTTCCCCCTTTTTGTCATCATCAAAAGAGAAAGGAACCCCAAGGAACATTCCTGCGAGCATAAAGTCCAGTCTGCTGAGAGCTGAGTTCTGGTTGGAGTCTGCTACGGCATGTGCTGTTTGAAATTCTGAACGAGTGGCCTTTGATTCTGCTGGCACCATTTTCATTTCAGCCATGAGAAGGCTGAATTTTGTATTCATGTTCTCCTCAACACGCAGAATCTCTTTTCTATGAAATTCACACAGCAACGCCATTTCAGTTGTATGGGAGGCATGCAATCTTTCCATATACGCCTGCATCCTCTGCTTCATATCAGCATTTTCAACACTCCAAACAAGCATCTTATTGTACAATGCCTTAAAATATCGAACTTGCTCATGTCACATTACACTCTGCTGCTGACACCACTCCCTGATCCTTACCACAATCCCTCTTAAGTCTGCTGTGAGGGTGACATCTCTATTGTCCAAACGCAGATCTAATGAGGCCTGGTGCCGTTCGATCTTCTCAATCTCTGCACAGATCGTCTTGAAGACTTCACGGATCTAAGCTATCACACCTGATTCAGCTGGCGACCATTCAACATCGAAATCAAAGTCTACTGGTACAATGGAGTTAGTAGGGAAGACTGGATCTTCTCGAACTGTGTATCTACGCTGCTCTTTAGATGTCTCTTCCTCTAGCTCTCGCAGCTCAAGTGAAAAGGGAAATAATTGCTCAAAGGCATCATCTCGCACATATGGGATTGACTGTTCTATTTGAGCCTATGATGTCTCTGGTTGAGTCGGATCTTTTGCAACTTTGGGAGCTGCGCGCAGATCACTCGGCCATTTGGGCCTATTTGAGAGGGTTGGCGGTGGATCGAGCCTCAATTTGTCTTAATGCTTCTTCGGCCTCACTGGATTTTTCTAAAGTTAATTACCTGGTCCTCGGCTACAACATCAGCGTCATCAGAAGATGATGAAACTTGGGGGCTTGGTTCATCATCAAAGTTAAATGTTTGACGAGCAGCTTTAAAACTCGATTGACTCGTCTGTGGGAGAACATCCTCAGCTGGGTCCTTTTGATGTTCAACATGGTGGACTCAGCTTCATCTTCAGATCCTAGAAATGATATTTCAGGATTGCCCTGGGAATCATGAAGTGCACTAATCTCCTTCTCAGATTCAGCAATGTTAACATGAGAGATGTTCTGAACTTCTTGAGCTTTAGCCAGGGAGGTCTCAACCTCCTTTGGGCCTTCAACACCTCCATCAGTCTCAACTGCAGCGAGGTCTTTTGCATTCCCTTCGACAGTCGTAGCTGTCTTAGGGTCTTGGACCATGGCATCCGAAGGAGTCTCAACCTCTTGGATTGCGCTTTCATTACCCAGAGTGTTAACTCCCGGGGCATTTCCATCTTGTGCCTCGACTGCAATAGCAATGTCCTCAGCCTGCAACGCAGTTGACACTTCGGCAGGGACAGACTCAACTGTCCGAGCTTCGTCAATGTCAATCTGTTGTGGTTCTCTTTCTTTTTCCACTTAGCCTCCTTTCTTCATTGTGGAGTCATCTGCAGCATCTTCCGACCCTACTGCAGTGGAGTGAGTTTCCTCCTCAGCTGGCACACCAGCTGAGTAACTAACGATGGGGTCACTCTTCTCCAGACTCCTAGTTGCTTCCGTTGAGTGCTCAGTCGTGGGGGCAGGTGCTAAAATACTTTCAGTAGGGGTTGGCTCAACTTGGGTGCCCAAATTTCCAGTCTCATCGCCAAGTCCCTTGGACCCATCTTCAGAGTGTACTGGGGATGTAGTTGCAGCTATAACTATGGCAATTTGCTGCACTACTCCCAGTGGGTCTATTTGCAGGAGAGATTGTGAGGACTCTCCTAGTCCTTCAAACATACGTTGTTCATTCATCATTCTGGATTCCCTCATATCTTGATGCATGTCTGACTTCTTTTTCAGCAATAGGGTCCAAGTATTCATCACTCTCTGACAATACGTCCAGATGAGGGTGAGTGTGTTCCGAGTTCGAAGAAGAGGACATATATTGGCTTTCTCGAGTGCTTGACTTCCTCACCAATTTCTTGGCTTCTTCTTTCTCCTTGAAAATCAGTAGAATATTCAGGAAATTATCTTCATCAAGGGCTGAATTACTTTGGTGATGCCGAGAAATTCGAACAACTCTTCTCTCTTTTTATGAACTCGGGTGTTCAAAGCGCACCCGTGAGTGACTTAGCTTCCACGCCCTCCATTCACGTAGACGGCGTTGGATGTCCGGGATATCTTGGAGAGTACATGAAGACATCATCATCCTCATTCTCATCTTCTTGTCCTTCCTTTTCTTGAATGGAAGGTAGCATACTTTTTCGCTCTTCACCCACGGCGTCGGTAGCAAGTGGAGAGACAACTTTCTCGGTGAAGATTGATTGTCTCACCGCTTCTTTTTCCTCGATTGTCCTCTCCACTTTGGGTCTTCTTGGGGCCTCTACTGATCACCCTTAGCAGACTTGGATGTTTCATCAATTATTTCAGGAGACTGCACTTCCTCAGTGTCAGCAATCTCAGAGGTTTTCTCCAGCTGAGTGGCAGACTCAGTTGTCTTTTCAAGCTCTAAAAGCTTGGAGATTCTTCTTCTTCTCTTGGTTTTAACCAGAGGAATGTCTGGTTCTATTTCCTCCGGTTCCTCAAACGTAAAGGCTTTTTGAATTTCCTTAGAGGCAGCTGCCTTTCTAGGTTTGGCAGTCTTCTTGTTCCTTATGGCTGGAGAAGGTATTTGGAATTCCTTCTCAGCCTCGGCTGCAGGGGTAGGAGACACGGCTGCAGGGGCAGGTGACTCGGCTGCAGGGGCTGGTGCATCATTTCTTTGCTTCAGGGGCAGCCTTCTTCCTTGCAGTTTTCTTCTTAGGAGGGGAGGTAACAACTGTGTCTTCGGGTTCAGCTGATTCCCCCTCACTTGTATCCGCCCTCTTGGCATGGGCTCTCTTCTGGGCTCCTGAAAGATTAGCCCTGAACATCTTTTTGTTAACATGGAAGGGCTTTCCATGTTGAAGGGGAATGTCCTTCACTTCCATCGGATGGCCAATTACTAGGCCATATCCGAGTGATCCTCCAAAGGATCCATCTTTCTTGTATGATTTGTTTCCAACGTTCTGGAAGAGTCTGCTGTACACGAACTCAACCTAGTTGACTTTCTTACCGTGCATGATCGCAGCCATGACGATCAGCTTGGTCTTTGACAACTGATTGAAGCTTCCAAACTTCATGTCTACACACTTGGCAACGACATCCATCAGCTTGTGATAGTTGTCCTTCACAGACTTCTTCTCAAATTTGTGTATATTACCTTCGCATGACACACTCTAGTTTGGCTACTTCTTTCCATGCAAAGAGCCAAATCAACGTCTTGTTAGGAATTTTATTGTTTAGATTTTGATGAATGCCATGTAAAACTTAGAATAGAAAGTTGGCTCCCCAATTCTTGTAGAAATGTATTGTAACAATTAGAGTGGCTAAAGTTTGAGTTAAGTCGCCTACGCCCTAACATGCAAGAAGACAATTGAAGGCTTGAAGGAAAACTCTGTGAGAGACAGTGAGTACAACAAAGAAGAAGCTGACAGAACTCGATTGAAGAAGCGGTGAGATGCGGTGAGTGGAACATTAGTCAAGTCAACTCAAGAGAAGCCAAGTCTCAAGTCAAGTAATGAAGAGTCATCCAATGATTGGAAGTCGACTCTAAGTCACCTGGGAAAGCAAGGAAATGCGGTCAAGTCGAGATAAGCGAAAAGAACCGTTGTACGTAAATCAAGAGACTTACTTAAACAAGTAATATCTCCATACCACCTTTCTTGGAGTGCTCGGTCCCCGAAGCGTGCAAAAGGAATGAACCAATGGGAAGCACTACACCGTGTCGAACTACGAAAAGGTGATAAAATAATTCATACGAGGAAATGGCAATTCCAAGAACTCGCAAGCCAACGATCGCAAAGTGACTTTAAAAATGAGCCTATCTCTTCAACGGGCAAATTTTTGAAAGTTCACTATAAAAGGCTGAGGAATTTGTTTGAGAAAATAGCAGATGAATGACACATACGTGAGATATACAAGCACATCAGAAAACTTAAACAATCTCAATCCTCAAGCCTACATCTCGAAGTACATCAATCCAACACTTACCTGGTGAAGGAAAGAGAACTTCAACCGAGTTGAAGAGAAAACCTTTAAAAACAAGGGGTCTACATTCCGGAAGGATTGAGAAAGGTTCAAGGCTGAACCAAGTCTTAAGCTTTTGGAGGGCTTCGTGATCAAATCCAAAGTGCTTAAGCAAGTGAGTCGTAGTAGCAAAGCAATTGCCCTGTGAAGAAGCCGAGTCGCACGAGAAGCCGGTGAGTGATCAAGGCGTCTCAGCATCGAGTCCCAAAGGATCAAGTCATTTGTTGTGATCAAGACTTGTATCCGGACTATTACCACTTTGTAAACTGATCATTACTTAGTGGATTCCTCCAGGAGTTGGAGAAGAGAGGAGTAGAAGAATTACCCCATCTTGAACCTCTATAAAAACCTTTTGTGTCATTTACATTTCAAAGCATTTAAGTTTCGCACTTTTAATTGCTTATATCTGTTGATAAATTTGCTATCCATTTGATAATTTATAAGTACTAAATCAAGTGTAAAAACTTGCTTAATCAAACTTAAGGGTGTCAAGTCTTCCAATGAAAACAAAACCACAAGTTGAGTCAATTTATAGCCAACAAAGTGAGTTACTCTATTAACACTCAAATTTGAGTCTTTGAGAGATTAACTATCTTGAGTGACTAATTTTGTCCATCAAGGACACATTTGTGTAGAACTCTGTAGATTTAAAAGGCCTAAATCGAAAATTTGGTAAGGTTTATTCAACCCCCTTCTAAACCTTACACTTACACCCCTTGGGACCTACAAGTGGTATCGAGCGGTTGGTTCATTGAACCCTCCGCACTGGTTTCGAACTAGATCTCCAAATTTTTCAAAAGTCCGCTTTAGTACTTAAGCTTTCAAAACTCTTTTCTATCATTAAAAGTTATTATCATGGAAGCAAATCTAACACGCATTCCTATGTTCACTATTGAAGAATTTGATGATTGGAAAATTCGTATGCGTGCTCATCTATCAAAGATTACATGATGAGATGTGGATAGTGATAGAAGATGGGCCTCTGCAAATATTAAAGGTGAACACGGTTATACGAAGAGTTGCAATTTGAAGGGGAAGAAGATCAAGACCCGGACAGTCATGGTTGAAAAACCAAGAACTAAGTGGACAAATGATGACAGAAAAAGATACAACCTGGACAATGTAGCCAAGGACATTCTTTACAAAACCTTGGACAAAGCCATGTTCAATAAAGTAAAATCTTGCAAAACGGCTAAGGAAATCGGGACAAACCGACATTGATTTGCGAAGGCTCGAGAGCAAATCAAAGAAAACAAACTATCGGTGGTCGTGACAAAAATTTGAGAACTTTAAAATGATCTCGGGAGAAAACCTGGATCAACCGGATGCTCGGTTTACGTAAATCACAAATGAGTTTGTCTACACTTGGAAAGGAATATACACGAGAAGAAATGTGTATGAAGATCCTAAAAAGTCTTCGGTGAATGGGAAATGAAGGTCATGGCATTGAGACACTCCATGGACCTATCAAAGACATCCAATCATGAGTTATTCTCGGACCTCAAAGCCTACGAGTTTGGTGAGAAGGAAAGACCAGGAAGAGATAGTTGTACCCAAAACTTTGCTCTAATTGTCTAAGATGGAAAGAGAGCGAGGTCAAAGAGGCGATTGACCGGAAGAAATAGCCACGATGGTTAAAAGATTTAACAAGTTCTTTAACAAGAACTACAAGAGAGGAAGGGTGAATCCTCCGAAGATACTCGGCTCCCTCCAAATCAAGGGATGATAGGCCAACCAAGAGAATGATCATCAACAAGTTGAGTATCAAAGGGTGACAACTCAAGAATAGAAAGAGCCGATCAAAAGGTGAATATCTATGTTGGAATTGTAGACAACCAGGTCACTATGCCATTATTTGCTCATATCCTGTAGTCAACAAGTACGTAAACGAAGAAGAAAGAAAGGTCTTGAGAGAAAGAAGACAAGAGAAGAAAAAAGGCAATGATGGTGCAGAGATTTGAGACAAGTCAAGAGAGACAAGTGACTCGAGAGGTGAAGTGACTACTCAAGTGACTACGAAGAAGAAGCCTTGATCCGCTTAATGGCCAAAGAACAAGATCAAGAAGATGAGGTAGAATCTAACTCAACAAGCTCGGACACTAGTGATAGTGATCGTGACACACACACTTCATCACCCACTGATCTTTATGATTCATTAGGCAAAATGATGAAAGATTTTGAGCACATTAAAACCTCACACACACTATTGAATGAGGAAAACAGCCTACTCAAAAGTCAAAACTCAAAGCCGACTAAGGAGCCGAGTACTCTAAGTCAAATAGCCGATGAGAATAAAAGTTTAAAGGTTGAAAATGCTAAATTAATAGCAGAAATTGCTATAGAAAAGAGGGAGAATGACCTCAAAAATGTTATTGCCTCATTCACTAAGGCATCTAAATCATTGGATGATCTTATTATGAGTCAAAGAGAATGTGGAGACAAAACAGCTTAGGATTTAATTCCTTTGTGCCATGTCAAACCTCAAAAGTAATTTTGGAAAAAGGATCTTCAAGTCATGAAGAGTCCGAAAAATCCAAAACTCTAAATGTTGCACACACTTTCAATCCAAAGCACAATACTAAGCAAACTGGTCTTGGTTACAAAGGAAAAGGAAAACGGCCGAGTTGAGAGTCTTTGAAAGGGCGAGTGAGAAGAAATTCGGCCCGAGTCCTCGGCCAGACTCCAAAGAAAATACTGTAAAGAAGAAGCGAGCTACCAAAAATCCCAGAAAACTCATAAAAGAAATACATATGATGGGAATGGTAGAAAATATCCAAGCCAAGTCGATGGAATAATGTGAACTATCGGCTAGACTTATGGAATACAAGCCCAAATGGCAAAGGCCTAGAACTCAACAAAGGCCATTCCAAAAGCATAAGAGCTTTCAAGCACACATATGCACCTAGGCACTACACTCAAAGACACCACAATTACCCAAGAAAGGCAATTGCTAAAACACATATGCAGCATACTGACAGACAAAAGAGACAATTTGTATGAACCTAGACTCCCAAGCAATTTGCCAGGATTAATTATGATTATGGCAGCGATAGATGGCAACCTCTTAGAGTCAAATCATTTGGCTATAGGTTGGTTGGATCATCTTATAATTCTAACCCCTCGGGACCTGACAAGAATGGGTACCTAAAACTTAATTTCCTTGATTGCGGGTTCAAGGAGGAGCAGTGAGTGCCAAGGAACTGGTACATGGATAGTGGTTGTTCCGGACATATGACGAGGAAATAAGAGAAATCTGTCAAAATTCAAGGAAGTCAAAGGAGCAAAAGTCATATTTGGAGGAAATGAAGCTCTGGTGAAATAAGAGGCATTGGATCCATCAAAAAGAATGGTTTAGAAATCACGGATGTTGCATATGTTGAAGGACTAAACTTCAATTTACTAAGCATCATCACCAACTCTGTGACAAGGGCTACAATGTCGGATTCAACATGGGAATATGCCAAATCAAAAATATTGAATCAAATGAAGTTGTGTTGCAAGGATGTAGACAGAAAAATATGTATGTAGTAGATTGGTCAATCGCAACACCCAAAGACTGTCTACTAGCAAAAGCACAAATTTGAATCAAGTTGGCGTGGCACAAAAAGCCGAGTCATCTCGAATTTCAAACGATCAACAAACTTGCAAGAAGTCATCTTGTGGAAGGACTTCCGGACTCGATTATCAAGAAGGAAAGTATATGTGATGCATGTCGGAAGGGAAAACAAATCAAGTCGTCGTTCAAAGAAAAGACATGTCCATCCTCAACAAGAATATTGCATCCGCTTCATATGGATCTATTTGGCCCGAGTAGAACCGGCAAGCATAAGTGGAAAGAAATACACCTTGGTGGTAGTAGATGACTACTCAAGATATACATGGACAATATTCATGTGCAAGAAGAAAGAAACTCTACAAAAGCTACCACGGTGATGAAGAGGATACAAAATGAGAAGAGTCAAACCATTATCAAAATAAGATCGGATAGAGGAATCGAGTTTGTCAATGGAATAATAACTCGATCTTGTATTGAGAATGGTATTGGTCATGAACTATCGCAAGGACCCCACAGCGAGAATGGAGTTGCGAGAAAGAAGGAAGCAGAACCCTCAAAAAGCGGCAAGGACCATGTTAGTGACGGGGTTACCAAAAAGATTTTGGTCAAGCAATCAACACGACTTGCTACACCCAAAACAGATGTATGATAAATAGAGCGGTGACAAAGACTCCTATGAGATCCTGGTGGAAGAAAACCAAATGTTGCATATTTCAGAATATTTGGATGTAAATGCTTCATCCACAACAATGGCAAAGACAACCTAAAGGCTTTTGATGCTAAAGGCGATGAGGGTATCTTCTTAGGATACTCGGTGAAAGCAAAGCCTCTAGAATACTCAACAAAAGAACTATGGTTACGGAAGAATCCATTCATGTAGTATTCGATGAGCCAAATGTAAATGGGGAAGACATTGAAGAGTCGGTGATAAGTTGAATCATCCAATCTTCGAGAAGAGTCCTATCTTTCAAGCCAAGGGGAATTATCAATTCGGAAGAAGATGAGATAGTGAATCTCAAAAGCGGTGGAAAATCTGCGGTGAGTGATCACGAGAGAGTCGCTGACCCAAGAACATGTTGCAAGTCGATCGAACCCGGCTAACTTACTTCAACCTGACGTAAGATGGCTGAGAGACCATCCACGAGAACTTGTCATTGGAGATATAAGAGAAGGTGTCAAGACAAGATCCGAACCCAACAAGAAGCAATGTTCACATGCTTCATCTCGCAGAATAGAGCCCAAAGATGTGTCACAAGCATTGGACGACACACATTGGATTCAAGCTATGCAAGAAGAGTGAATCGAGTTTGAGAGAAATAAAGTATGGGAATTAGTACAAAGACCCATACATCAAAATGTTATTGGAACCAAATGGGTATTCGAAATAAGATGAGCGAGGAAGGTTACGTGGTAAGAAACAAAGCAAGGTTGGTAGCCAAAGGATATTGCCAAGAAGAAGGGATAGATTTTGATGAAACATTTACCCCTGTAGCAAGATTGGAAGCTATAAGGATGTTTCTTGCTATACGACTCACAAGAATTTCATTGTATATCAAATGGATGTAAAGAGTGCATTCTGAATGGTTTATTGGAAGAAGAAGTGTATGTTGAACAACCTCCAGGATTTGAGCGAGAAGACTCTTGGAGACAAGGTATACAAACTCAAGAAAGCCCATGCAGTTGAAACAGGCACCGAGAGCATGGTATGATACCCTGTCACAATTCGATGAAAATGGATTCACAAAAGGAAAAGTAGATAGAACACTTTTAGAATTCAAGACAAGAAGAGTATCTTGCTTGTTCAAATATATGTGGATGACATCATATTTGGATCCACTAACAAAGAGTTGTGTGAAAAATTCTCAAACCTCATGCAAAGTAAATTTGAAATGAGCATGATGGGAGAGCCGACATTCTTCCTTGGACTTCAAGTGAAAGCAAAGTGAAGGATGGAACCTTCATAAGTCAAACAAAATACACGAGAGATTTAATGAAGAAATTTGGTATGGAGGAGAAGTCTTACGTAAAAATACCAATGAACACATCATCAAAATGGACATGGATGCGGATGGCAAGCCTGTAGATCAAACAAGATCTGAGCACTTATTGGATCATTGCTCTATCTCACGGCTAGCAGCGGACATCACTTTTGTAGGTGTATGTGCAAGATTTCAATCTGCTCCAAAAGAGAGCCGTATGATCGCAGCTATGACTAAGAGAATATTGAGATACTTAAAAGGAAGCCAAGAAGTAGGCTATGGTATCCAAAGGAAGGTGGATTCAAGCTAATTGGCTATTCGGACTGACTATCTTTGGATGCGAGTGGACAGAAAAGTACTTGAGGCACATGTCAAATGCTAGGAAGCAGACTAATTTCTGGCTTAGCAAGAAGCAAAACTCAATAGCCACCTCTACTGACTGGGGCGGAATACATAGGCTGCGGGCATTGTTGTTGCCCAAGTCTATGGATGAGACAAAGTGAGAGATTATGAAGTTGAAGAAAAAGAAATTCCAATCATGTGTGATAACACAAGTGCCATTGCAATCACTCAAAATCTGTGTTGCACTCAAGAACAAAACATATTGATGTCGGATATCATTTCATAAGAGATCATGTTGAAAAGAAGGACATTATCTTGGAATATATCTCAAGCGACAAACAACTAGCCGACATCTTCACAAAACCATTATGTGAGTCAAGATTTGAAGAACTCAAACATGAGTTGGGGCTAATTGAGCTAAGGTGAGACACGAGAAGAATCAAAGAAAAGAAATGGAACAGGAAAGAAGGTGAAAAAGAGTGAAAACAAAAATCAGCTCGATGTAAATCGATTGTATCGGAAAGTCGGCTATACCAAGTCGGTGATAGCTGAATCACTAAGAGAAATGTGAGAAGCGAGTTTGATCGGCTAAGAGATAAGCTGAATAACTTATGAACAAAGTGACAAAAAACGCGATCGTTTTGACTTAAGCGGGAATGTTTTAAGAGACACGTCGGCATAATGATGATGTGTACTGGACATAAAGCCGCACACCAAGCCTATGATTGGATATAAATCTGCCGCATTAAATACGAGACATGAAGCGCTCAATATGCGTGCGAAATCCAAGCCGTTGATTTCGATCACAATTCAAAACCGTCTGCACGTCCTTTCATAAACCATATTTAAACCATTTTCGTCCAGTTTCTCTCTCACACTTCTAAAAACTGTTCAATCTCTTTCTCTCAAAAGGCAAAGGCAAATACTCTCGAAACCCTATCAACCCTCAAATCAAATTTACGAACTTTTCCTTGAAATTATTTCGAGAAATGGCACCAACATATGACTTTACCAAGTTGGGAAAACAAATCCACACCGGTTCGACCGTGGATTTTGACGGAATGGTGAAGCGGGGAATTAAAACGACACCCTGGTGAAGAAAATCGCGGAGAAGTTAGAAACGTCGGGATCGAAACCGTTTCTTATTTGGAGTATCCTATGACCTATGTGGAGGAGGTCGCACAATTCTACGTGAATCTTTGAGATTCACGATGAAGGAATCAAGTCATCTGTTCACGGGAAGCGGTGACTATCACCGCCAAGGATTTATTGAATATTGCTCCTTTGCCCGTGAAGGAGCAAGCGAGATTAAGGAAAGCGATGTAAACTTGGTGACGCATGGAAAAAAATAGCCAAGTCCGACCTTGCCGATAAAATTATATACACTGAAAACAAAAGCTGGCTTGAAGGAGGATTATCACAAATTGTTGGACATAGTTGCCAAATGTATCGACATCAAATTTGGCGGCTTTGACCAACTATCAAAGGCAAAGTTGTGATGGCTGCAATCATCGAGGAAAAGAAGATAAATGGGGCTGAGTTTATCTACACGGACTCTGCGAGCGTGGGAACAAGTCCTTCAAAGAAGATGGGTCATTTGGAGGATCCTCGGGATATGGCCTAGTGATTGGCCAACTATTGGAGGTGAAAGGAGTCCCTCTCGGACATGGCAAAGCATTCCATGTTAACAAGAGAATGTTGAGCTAACCTCTCCGGTGCTCGGAAGCGAGCTTACGCCAAGAGAGCGACACTAGTGAGGGGGAATCGGTGACCTCAAGACACATTTGCCTCTCTCCAACAAGAAGAAAGCGCCCTGCGGTGCCAAGAAATCTCTTTGCCCCTGCAGCAAAGAAAACCAAACATGCTCCTGCCTCTACAACCTTTGGAATAGAGGAGAACCTGGTTTTAAAACTATAATTAGTAGGGATATTGTGTTCATTGAACTTGAATTCTCTCTCTATGTGCACCCAACTCCTCAAACTGTTTCTAAAAATGGTAATACTCCAAAAGAGTGGAATCTTCTAACTTGTCTCCTATTGTTTCCTTAACTGCTGATGATCCTATCAATGATGTTTTGCATGATAATGTGAATAATGAAAATGTGCATAAGGAATTCCCTGATGTTAACACTAATAATGAACCTGTGAATGATGCTCATGATGAATTTAATGATTATTTGTTAACTAGGGATAGAACTAGGAGAAATGTTAGAATCCCAAACAAATATGCTGATTTTCACATGACTTCTTATGTGTTTTTTGTGTTTGTATCTATTGATAGTTCTGAGACTAAAACCTTCTCTGATGCTATGAAATGTGCTGAATCTACTAAGTGGTTGAGTACTATGCATGATTAAATGACTTCTATGCATGTTAATAACACCTGGATACTTGTTCCAAAACCTCCTAACTATTTCAATTGTTGATTGCAAATGGTTGTATAAGGTTAAACAAAAATATGAAGGTGTTAGGTTTAAAGATAGATTAGTAGCTAAGGGTTTTACTCAGAAGGAAGGGATTGATTACACATAAATTTTTGCCCCTATTGTTAAATTTGTCACTGTGAGAATCATGCTTGCTCTTGTTTCTCAATTTGATTGGGAATAGACATAGTTGGATGTTAAAAATGCTTTCTTACATGGTCACATGGATGAAAAAAATTTATGAAACAACCTGAAGGTTTTGAGGACAAATCCAAGCCCAATTATGTTTGCTTACTTTAAAAATCTTTATATGGTCTTAAATAGTCTCCAAGACAGTGGAACAAAAAATTTGATCAGTGCATGCTTGATATAAAGTTTTGTTGTCGTCAATTTGATCATTGACTTTACTTTAAACTTGATGCTAATACTCATGTGTTTCTACTGTTGTAGGTTGTTGACATTGTTAGGAAATTTATTGAGTAGATTTTGATGATACCATGTAAAACTTAAACTAGGAAGTTGACACCCCATTTTCCTTGTAATTTGTATTGTAACAGATAATGCTGAGAAACCTGAGTCAAGTCAGCTGTGGATTGAAGACTCTGTTGTGTGTCAGCTGAGTATGGCCAAGAAGGAAGTCAAAGACTCGATTGAAGGAGTGTCAGCTGTTGGGATTTGGTCCAGCATCCTGCCTGCAATGGGCTTTAAAAGAGGCGCGAGGCGCGGCCCGCGATTCGAACTCGTGACCTGCTCTGATACCAGTTGTTGGACCTCTAGCGCTATTCGGATTGACGACTGTCCCCACAAACCAACACGAGTCTTTTCTAGCGCACTTTGTCCTCACTCATCGCGCGCACTGGAAAACTTCCCAGGGGTCACCCATCCCATGTCTACTCCGAGGCCAAGCACGCTTAACCTCGAGTTTCTATGTAATGGGCACGAGAAAAGAAGATGCATCGTTGGTATAGGTAGTCCAAATCATATCCTTTAAGCTATCCTTTTAACTATGCAATCCAGCGCTCACGAGTTCGAATCGCGGGCCGCGCCGCGCCTCTTTTAAAGCCCATTGCGGGCGGGATCTTTGGACCAAATCCCACCAAGTCACTCGGTGGTGCGCCCGGGGGGAAACTCCCCTCCACTGCGGCAAGGTCGGAGGATCTTTGCAGA
Source organism: Rehmannia glutinosa (assembly GCA_016081115.2). Taxonomy (NCBI): domain Eukaryota; kingdom Viridiplantae; phylum Streptophyta; class Magnoliopsida; order Lamiales; family Orobanchaceae; genus Rehmannia; species Rehmannia glutinosa. The sequence continues at coordinate 233,073 of JABTTQ020003239.1, forward strand.
TGACTCGACAAAGAAGCAAGGAGGCGAAGAAGAGAAATTACAATCACTAGAAGAACGGCAAGTTGCCATCAACGAAGCTCAGGCGATTGAGATGCTGTCTCGGTGAGGTGCCAACCGCTCGAAGGCTAATGACGGCTGGCGATGCGATCGAGGCTGCGGAGGAAGGAATGTACGGGAGTTAACACTGCAGGCGATGAAAGTGCAATCCATGGGGTTGAGACTCAATGGATGCCATGTGTAAGAAGACCCTAAGGCATACCTTTGTCGAAAGGGAGGACAAGGCCTCGCAGCAGAGAGCTCTTTGGAGGAAATGAAGGCCACGGGAGGTTGAGACGCGTCCGGGGGGTAAAGAGGTCAAGTAGAGAACATCCCTCCCGCAATCATTGACCCATCCGAGAAGGAGATCGGCGCACTTCATGATTCCCGGGACAGCCCACGATGTCACTTTTCCGGGATCGAAGGCGAAGAAAGAAGCTGAGTCAACCCCATGACAAATCCAAAAGACTCGGTGCGGATGTTCCGGCACGAGCAAATCGATCCCAAGACTACTCGTCAAACGTTTAACTTTGATGATGAGCCACCACTAGAAATCTCATCATCGTCCGATGACGCTATTCTTGATAAGGCCGAGGACAAGTCTCATCGAAATGGAAAAATCGGTGAGACCAACGGCTGTTAAGACAGTTGAGGCTCGGCAAGCGGATCTACTTCACAACTAAATCGGTGAACCGAGAGACCATCGCTCCGGCTCCTCCAGATCTGGTTTGGATCGATTCCCAAAAGAACTTCACGCCCACCGCTTATCATCGAACAAATCCCGGTTGGCGGTGATGAATCCTTTGTGGAATCTTTCCCTTTCTCTTTGGAGATACGAGAACTCCACGAAGAGTCGAAAATGAGCAAGCACGCTATCACGAGACCACCTCTGTTTTTCACTCAGGCACCATTGTTCGGCCGATTTTGATTTCGACGTTGTATGGCCATCACCGCAATTGAAGAATCGGTGAAGTACGAGAAGTGTTCAAGGCACTCTTTTTGAAGTTGAAAAGATGGAGAGGCATCGGCCTCTTTGGACATGCGATTGGACAACAGAGATGCCAACACTTACGGTGACTTGAGAGGCATCACGGTCGGGGTAAGGGAATGGTGGCAACAGAAAGCAATCAATGCGTGTGGAGAAGGTGAGATACTTGAACCTTATTCAACAAGCCTTTGGTGTGGAGAGTGAAAATGTTGATGCGAAACGGCTGCGAGAACACATTGAACATATGCACGAAGCTCACCTTGCCGAGATCAGGCTGCTGCGTGAGCGTAATGCAAATGATATACTGACATTTGGAAGAACACATGACAAGAAAATTCAGCCTTCTCATGGTGAGATGAAGCGATTTGTGAGAATCCAACGCTACTCGATCTGGATTCCGTGCAAAGATACAACGCAGCGAGACTTGAAGCAAAATTCAACCATCGGAAGACTCGACTTCATGCTTGTCACCTGTTCCTGGGGTTCCTCTATCCTTTGATGATGCAAAAAGGGGGAAGAGGAATACCTTAAAGCGACAAAATCAAGTTTGAAAAGAAAGGAGCGGTGACAAGGAGCAATTTGAGAAGGGAAAATCGGTGAGGAAATTTTGAAATCGAAGAAAGGAAAATCTGCTGAGGGGGAAGGATCAAAACATATGACCTTGATGATTGCACAAACCCTCAACAAGGTCTGTCACGGTGACATTATAAGCGACAAACTCCCCGTGACTCGCCACTCCAACACTCGATGTATCTATGGTGAGAAGAGAAAAGCAATTGAAGCGAGGGATGAAGGAGGTGGAAGGAAGAATGGATGCCAGGGTGATGAACATCTTGAAAGAACACGGAGGCATTCCGGTTGACAGAGACACGTATGCCATTTCGGATGTCGGGACAGAGCAAGATCGATTGACGAATTCAAAACGCTCGAATCGAAGGATATTTTGCAAATATGTCCATGGCTCAAGCTTGGGACTGTCTTGGGAAAAGGGTCTCACATTATGTGAAGAAGGCGATGATGAGACAACCGATCGCTCTGCTTTGGTCACTCCTGAGCACTCATTTGGAAAGAAGAAGGCCCCAAGAGAAAGATATCGCCCGCAGGTAGAGGAAGAAGCGGCGAGTGGAGGAAGAAGCTTGGACCCAGGCCTCTCGCCCAAGAATATTGAATACGTAGATCCGGGGAAAGAAAGGAGGGATCTCTTTTGGCCGGGCTTGACCATGTGGCGAACTTGCAAGTGGCTAAAACCACGCCGAGTATGCAAAAAGGATAGAAGAAGAAAACAAGAGACAAACTCGGCTATGGCGGGAGAGAGACAGGAAAGAATAAGGAAAGATGAAGCTGCCAGGAAGGCATATGAGAAGAAAAAAGAAGGCGGTGACGACGAGAAGAAGAGAAGAAGAGAAGAAGATCTTGATCAAGATGAAAGAAGAGACAATGAAGGAGATGAAGTGTTCTTTGTCCAACCCCGTGTATTTTATATGTAAATACATACAATGTAAGTCTTACGTAATAAAGCTATAAATTTTCTATTTTTTGTGAAGACAATTACATACTACGATACACCTTGTAAACAATTGTGTTAAGTACAAGAATGATATGATCAATAAAAAGATTGATTATGCGCATACATTCTATGTCAATACACTATCGTATGTATCTTTGTTATCTGCATCTTTGTATGATTTAAGTTTTGGCATCATCAAAAGGGGGAAATTGTTAGGAATTTTATTGTTTAGATTTTGATGAATGCCATGTAAAACTTAGAATAGAAAGTTGGCTCCCCAATTCTTCTTTGTAAAATGTATTGTAACAATTAAGTGGCTAAGGTGAGTTAAGTCACTACGCCCTAACATGCAAGAAGACAATTGAAGGCTTGAAGGAAAACTCTGTGAGAGACAGATTTGTAGTCTGACGAAAGAAAAAAGACAGGAACTCGAACTGAAGTGAGATGCGGTGAGTGGAACATCATCAAGTCAACTCAAGAGAAGCCAAGTCTCAAGCAAGAAATGTGAAGAGTCATCCAATGATTGGAAGTTGACTCTAAGTCACCTGGGGAAAGCAAGGAAATGCGGTCAAGTCGAGATAATCGAAAAGAACCGTTGCACGTAAATCAAGAGACTTACTTAAACAAGTAATATCTCCATACCACCTTTCTTGGAGTGCTCGAGTCCCCGAGAAGCGTGCAAAAGGAATGAACCAATGGGAAGCACTACACCGTGTCGAACTCGAAAAGGTGATAAAATAATTCATACGAGGAAATGGCAATTCCAAGAAGCGCAAGCCAACGATCGCAAAGTGACTTTCAAAAATGAGCCTATCTCTTCAACGGGCAAATTTTTGAAAGTTCACTATAAAAGGCTGAGGAATTTGTTTGAGAAAATAGCAGATGAATGACACATACGTGAGATATACAAGCACATCAGAAAACTTAAACAATCTCAATCCTCAAGCCTACATCTCGAAGTACATCAATCCAACACTTACCTGTGAAGGAAAGAGAACTTCAACCAGTTGAAGAGGAAACCTTTAAAAACAAGGGGTCTACATTCCAGGAAGGATTGTAGAAAGGTTCAAAAGTTGAACCAAGTCTTAAGCTTTTGGAGGGCTTCGTGATCAAATCCAAAGTGCTTAAGCAAGTGAGTCAGAGTAGCAAGGCAATTTACGCCTGTGAAGAAGCCGAGTCGTCGAGAAGCTTGGTGAGTGATCAAGGCGTCTCGGATCGAGTCCCAAAGGATCAAGTCAATTTGTTGTGATCAAGACTTGTATCGGACTATTACCACTTTGTAAATCGATCATTACTTAGTGGATTCCTCCGGGAGTTGGAGAAGAGAGGAGTAGAAGAATTACCCCATCTTGAACCTCTATAAAAACCTTCTTGTGTCATTTACATTTCAAAGCATTTAAGTTTACGCACTTTTAATTGCTTATATCACGATAAATTTGCTATCCATTTGATAATTTATAAGTACTAAATCAAGTTGTAAAAACTTGCTTAATCAAACTTAAGGGTGTCAAGTCTTCCTTCCAAAAAACAAAACCACGGTTGAGTCAATTTATAGCCCAACGGTGAGTTACTCTATTAATAACGGCCGGTGAGTCTGTTGAGAGATTAACTCTCTTGAGTGACTAATTCGATTGTCCATCAAGGACATTTTGTGTAGAACTCAGAGATTTAAAAGGCCTAAATCGAAAATTTGGTAAGGTTTATTCAACCCCCTTCTAAACCTTACACTTACACCCCCTTGGGACCTACACGCCCGTCTGCTTCAACAATCTTAGTCATGCCTCGAGACGGAAGAAGAAACAAGACTCGTAAGGTCCTTAGCGATAATCATGATGTCCTTGTGGTGGACGGAGGACTTGATTCCTTCGTCCTGCACCTCAGAATTTACATAGAACTGCGCCACCTCTTCAAGGTAGGTGTGCGAGTACTCCAAAGTAAGAAAATGCCTGAGACCGGACTTTTCGATCATATCAGCAATCTTCTTCACTAGGGTTTCATCGGAACCCTGCTTCACCATCCCTTCAAAATCCACAGTCGATCCAGAGTGGATTTGCTTTGATAACTTGACGAAATTAAACTTTGGTGCCATTTTTAGACGTTTCTACTGATTAAATCTTGATAAACTTGCTTATGAACTCGTAGGGTTTGTGAGAGCGAAAAGAACTTGCTTTCCTTTGCTTTGAAGATGAACAGTTTTGAGTGTGAGAAAGAGAAAACTGAAAAATGAGTATATAAGGGTTATGAAAGGACGTGATTTTGATTTTTGAAATTTAACCAATATCAACAGCTCAGATTTAGCACGTCAAACCGCATTTAATTCCTCGCATTTAATGGGGCAACATTTATATTAAATCATATGCTTACTGTGCAGCTTTTGACTGTACCCGTCATTATTACGCTAAGGTCATCCTTAAAAACATTCTCGCTTATTAAAAACGACTGTGTTTTTGTCACTTAGCTATTAAATGACTCAGCTCATGTCAAAAGTGACTCAACTCAGCTTCTCTCCTTTCATTAGGAGACTCAGCTGTCAGCTAACTCGATACAGCTGATTTCCCGATGTAGCTGTTTCACTTGGATGATGTGAAAAACTTGTTTGATTCTCACTTTTTCATCTTCCATCTCTTCTGATTGAGTCTTCTGAGTATCAACTCAGCTCAATTAACCCTAACTCATTATTAAGCTCTTCAATCCTTCATTCACATATAGGTTTGGTGAATATGTCAGCTAACTGTTTATCAGTTGAGATATACTCCAAAATGATGTCTTTCTTTCAACATGATCTCTTATAAAATGATATCTGACATCAATGTGCTTTGTTTTTTAATGCAACACTGGATTATGTGTGATTGCAATAGCACTTGGGTTATCACACATAATTGGAATCTCTTTTTCTTCAATTGCGTAATCTCTCAATTGTTGTCTCATCCATAAGATTTGGGCATAATAGCTACCCATGACTATGTACTCTGTATTTGTGGATGTAGCTATTGAGTTTTGCTTCTTCTTGAACCAGGAAACCAATTTGTTTCCAAGCATTTGACATGTACCAGAAGTACTCTTCTGTCAACTCTACATCCAAAGATACCGAGTCCGAGTAACCAATAAGCTTGAATCCACCTTCCTTTGGATACCATAAGCCAACTTCCCTGGCATCCTTTCAAACATCTTAGGATTCTCTTAGCTGCAGTCATGTGACTCTCCTTTGGTGCAGATTGAAATCTTGCACATACACCTACTGCAAAGGTGATGTCGCCGCTTCTTTGTTAAGTAGAGCAATGATCCAATGAGTGCTCGTATCTTGTTTGATCTACTGGGTTTACCATCTGCATCCATGTCCATTTTGACTGATGTGTTCATTGGTATTTTCACAGAAGACTTTTCTTTCATACCAAATTTCTTCATTAAATCTCCGGTGTACTTTTTTTGACTTATGAAGGTTCCATCCTTCAGTTGCTTAACTTGGAGTCCTAGGAAGAAAGCCAGCTCACCCATCATGCTCATTTCAAATTTGCCTTGCATGAGGTTTGAGAACTTTTCACACAGCTCTTTATTTGTGGATCCAAAGATGATATCATCCACATATATTTGAACAAGCAGTATACTCTCTCCATCTTGAATTCTGAAGAGTGTTCTGTCCACTTTGCCTTTGGTGAATCCATTGTCAGTTAGAAATTGAGACAATGTATAATACCATGCTCTGGGTGCTTGTTTCAATCGATATAAAGCTTTCTTAAGCTTGTACACCTTGTCCCCAAGAGTCTTCTGCTCAAAACCTGGAGGTTGTTCAACGTAAACTTCTTCCTCTAACAGTCCACTGAGGAATGCACTTTTCACATCCATTTGATATACAGTGAAGTTCTTGTGAGCAGCATAGGCAAGAAACATCATTATTGCTTCTAATCTTGCAACAGGTGCAAAGGTTTCATCAAAATCTATTCCCTCTTCTTGGAAATACCCTTTGGCTACCAATCTTGCTTTGTTCCTCAACACAGATCCTTACTCATTCATCTTGTTTCTGAAAACCCATTTTGTGCCAATAACATTTTGATGGGTTGGTCTCTGCACCAATTCCCATACTTTGTTTCTTTCAAACTAATTCAGCTCTTCTTGCATAGCTTGAATCCAATGTGTGTCATCCAATGCTTGGGACACATCTTTTGGCTCTATTTGGGAGATAAAACAAGTGAACATTGCTTCTTGCTGAGCTCTGGATCTGGTTCTTACATCATCTCTCACATATCCAATGACTAGCTCTAGTGGATGGTCTCTCAGCCATCTCACATCAGGTTGAAGCAAATCAGTTGGGTCCAACTGTCTTGCAGTTGTGATATCTTGAGCAGTTCTTTCATCATCATTCACCGCAATTTGATTTTCCAATTGTCTTTGAGATTCGACTATCTCATCTTCATCTTGCTTGACTTCAACATAAGGACTTTTCGCATAGTTGGTGATTCGACTTATCTGCTAACTCTTCAATGTCTTCTCCATTTACATTAGGTTCATCAAAAACCACAGGAATATACTCTTACGTGACCATAGTCCTCTTGTTCAAGACTCTATAGGCTTTGCTCTCGGTGAGTATCCCAAAAGATACCTTCATCGCCTTTAGCATCAAAAGCCTTTAGATTATCCTTGCCATTGTTGTGGATGAAGCATTTACATCCAAATATTCTCAAGTACCCAATATTTGGATTTCTCCTGTCCGATTTCATAGGGAGTCTTTGTCATTTTGTTTATTTATCATGCATCTATTTTGAGTATAGCATGCGAGTGTTGATGGCTTCACCCAAAATCTCTTTTGATCCACCGGCTAACATGGTCCTTGCGGCTTCCTTGAGTGTTATGTTCCTTCTTTCGGCTACTCCATTCTTTGTGGAGTTCTTTGCTGAGATAACTCATGAGCAATACCATTTTCAACACAACATCGAGTTATTATCCCATTGACAAACTCGGTTCCTCTATCGACCTTATCTTTATAATGGTTTGGCTCTTTTCATTTTGAACTTTTTCATCGAGTTGAGGTAACTTCTGCAAGGTTTCCTTCTTTTTGCACATGAAGATTGTCCATGTATATCTTGAATAGTCATCTACCACCACTAAGGTGTATTTCTTCCCACTTATGTTGGCTGGTTCAACTGGACCAAATAAGTCCATATGCAACAGATGTAGTACCCTTGTTGAAGAAGGACTAGGCTTGACCTTGAATGAAGATTTGATCTGTTTTCCCATCTGACATGCATCACATACACTTTCCTTCTTGTACACTGAGTCTGGCAGTCCTTCAACTAGATGACTCCTTGAAAGCTTGTTGATTGTCTTGAAGTTCAGATGACTCAGCTTCTTATGCCACAGCCAACATGACTCGGCTATGCTCTTTGCTAGCAGACAGGTACTTGGTGTGGCAGTAGACCAGTCTACCACATACATATTCTTTTGTTTCGATCCTTGCAACACTATTTCATTTGATTCAGTAACTTTGATCTGGCACACTCCCATATTGAATCCAACATTGTAGCATTTGTCACATAGTTGGTTGATGCTTAACATGTTGAAGTTGAGACCTTCAATATGTTCAACATCTGTGATTTCTAATCCATTTTTCTTGATGGATCCAGTGCCTCTTATTTCCCCTGGAGCTTCATTTCCTCCAAATATGACTTTTGCACCTCTAATCTCCTTGAATCTTGACACATTTTTCTTGTTGCCTGTCATATGTCTGGAACAGCCACTATCCATGTACCAGGTTCCTTGGCACTCAGCTGTTCCTTGAACCTCATCTTCTTGGTCTGGTTGATCTTGTTCTTTAGCCATTAGACAGATCATTGCTTCTTCTTCAGAATCCCTTGAGTAGTCAGTTTCACTACTCTCTGAGTCTGCTGCTTCTTTAGACTTATTTGTCTCAAAGAATCTCAAACCAACATGGCTTTCTTCTTTTCATGTCTTCTTTCTGTGAAGACTTTTCTTTCTTCTTCATCCCTGTACTTATTGACTAGTGGATAGGAACAGTCAATTGCAAAATGTCCTGGTTGTCTGCAATTCCAACACAGGTTCTCAGCTCTTTGATCAGCTCTATCTGTCCTTGGGTTATCAGCTCTCTGATATTCAACCCTTTGATGCTCAGCTCTTTTGGGTGGCCTGTCTTCCCTTGACTTGGAGGGAGCTGAATGTATCTTGGAGGATTCACCCTTTCTTTTATAGTTCTTATTGAAGAATTTGTTGAATCTTTTAACCATCGGGGCAATCTCCTCCTGGTCTATGGCTTCCTTGACTTGACTCTCTTTCCATCCTTGACCATAAGTGCAATTTTGTTTTGGGTATATTTGTCTCCTCTTGATCCTTTCTTCTCAGCTCAAACTCATAAGCTTTGAGGTCTGAGAATAGCTCATGATTGGATGTTTTTGATAGGTCCATCGAGTGCCTTAGAGCCATGGTCTTCATTTCCCATTCAGCTGGGAGGCTCCTCAAAATCTTCATGCACATCTCTTTTTGTGTGTATTCCTTTCCAAGTCTTTGAGAGCTCATTTGTGATTTCAAAGTGAACGGCATCCATTGATCCATTGTTTCACCGCAAGCATTTTAAAGTTTTCAAACTTTGAACAACAAAGATAATTTATTTTCTTTAATTTGCTCTGATCCTTCACAAATTAAAGTCAGTTTATCCCAGATTTCTTTTGTTGTTTTGCAGGATTTGACTTTATTGAACATTGTTTTGTCCAAAGTCTTGTAGAGAATATCCTTGGCCACATTGTCCAAGTTGTATCTCTTTCTGTCATCATTCGTCCATTCAGTCCTTGGTTTTTCAACTAAGGCTAGTCTTGCCTCAGCCACAGCTACTTCTCCTTCAGCTGCAGCTTCTCTCCTTGCGACTGTGTTTACTTTCAGTATTTGCAGTGGCCCATCCTATATCACTAGACACATTTCATCATGTAAAGCAGATAGATGAGCCTGCATACGAATTTTCCAGTCATCAAACTCCTCAATAGTGAACATAGGAATGCGTGTCAAATTTATTTCCATGATAATAACTTTTGCTAAGAATGAAATATTTTTAAAATCCAAGTGTTAAAGATCTTTTAGAAAAGATAGAGATCTAGTTCAGTAACCAGTGCGGAAGGCTCAACGAACCAACCGCTCCGATACCACTTGTAGGTCCCAAGGGGTGTAAGTAAGGTTTAGAAGGGGGGGTGAATAAACCTAACAACTTTTCGATTTTTAGTCCTTTTAAAATATTACAGAGTTAATACAGACAGCCAAGTCCTTGAGGGGCAGCCAAGTTGGTTATTCAGCAAAGTTAGCCACTCAACAGACTCGATAGAACTATTGATAGAATAACTCAACTGTTTAACCTAAAACTTAACTTGGTTGTGTTTAGTTTTTCAGCGGAAGACTTAACACCCTTTGATTTGTTTTAAACTTGTTTTAACACTTGATTTTAGTACTTGGTTAATTATCAGTTGGATAGCAAATTATCAGGAGATATAAGTAAGTATTAAATGAAAGTCTTTGAAATGTAAATGACACAAATGATTTTTATAGAGGTTCGAAGATGGGGTAATTCTTCTAATCCTCTCTTCTACAACTCCTGGAGGAATCCACTAAGTAATGATCAGTTCACAAAGTGGTTATCAGTCTAGAGAGCTGACTTGCTCCTTGGACTCAGTCTGGAGATGCCTTGGTCACACAACTGGCTTCTCGTCCGACTCAGCTTCTTAACAGGGCAACTGCCTTGCTACATCAGCTCACTTTCTCAAGCTTCTTGGATTTGATCACGAGGCCCTCCAATAACTTGAGACTGGTTTGACCTTGAACCTTCCTATAATCTTCCTTGGAAAGTAGACCCCTTTTGATTTTTCAAAAATTTCCTCTTCAACAGTTTGAAGTTATCTTTTCTTCACAGATTTGTGTTGGATTGATTTCCTTCGAGATTTAGGCTTGAGGATTTTGCTTAAATATCTAGAGAATATTTTGTAGGTTACAGTTTGAATATAGCTTGATTTCTCAGGTGTGCAAGGTAACCTTTTCTTAATGTGTTTCCTCAACCTTTTATATTGATCTTTCAAAAAAATGCCCGTTAAAGAGATAGGCTGATTTTGAAAAGACACTAGTGTTCGTTGGCTTGTCTTTTCTTGGTCTTCAATCTTGAGATGTAGAACTTTCCTCGTATTAAATGAATGTTCAGCTTTTCAGGTTCTGACACGAGGTGCAGTGCTTCCCATTGGTTTATTCCTTTTGCACACTTTTGGGACGAACACTTTAAGACCTGGCAGCATGGAAGTATTACTTATTTAAGTAATGTTCTTGACTTCTGTGCAATAGATTCTTTTCAGTTAACTCCTCTTTGCAGCTGCCTTTTTCCCAGGTGACTTGAGTCTGCTTCAATCATTGAAAGACTTATCTGTCACTTCAACTTATGACATGGCTTCTTGAGTTGACTTAACTGACTCTTCATACAGTTGTTTCTCAGCTGTTACGTTTTTAGTCGAGTCCTTGATCTTCTTTCTTTGCCATACTCAGTTGTTCCTCAGCGGAGTCTTCACTTCACTTCTTCAGTTGACTTCTTGTATTTCCAGGCATAGCTGATTTGACTCAGCTCATCCAGCCATATCTATTACAATGAAAGATACATGGAAAATGGGGTGCCAACATTCTAATCTAAGTTTTACATGTCATTCATCAAAATCTACAAAATAATTTCCCAACAGACACGAAAAGACTGGAGCATATTTTTAGGGAAAAATTAAAGAAACAACGTAAAAAGAGTAATAAAAAAAGGTATAAATGGAATGTGTTGGTATTTTTGGGTTTCCGTCAAAATTGAGGGTATTTTGTGTAATTTCCCCGAGATAATATGCACTTTCTAAAATAAAGAGCATATTTTACATAATATATTCGGAAACAATTTCTGGAAATTCCATAAACAAAATTGATTTCCATCACATTGTTACCCACATGTGATTTGGAAAAAGCAACTTTTCTAAACCACAACTTATAGTAAACTTCGGTTTGTTGGATTTAGGTAGCTGAATCAACTTGTGAAAAATATCCATGTGGAATATGTGACAAGATAAAAATGTCATAACAAATGAAATACTGCTAAATATTCAGGTCCCTGGTCTTACAAAATCATCTTGCTATAACACAAGCTACGAGTTTCTCATCCTGACAGTACAATGTATAAATACATGATAATCTACACACTAACAACATAAGTAAACAAATAAAACTCCCCCGTTTATCAATATAACTGCTATTTTCCATAATAATCCCATGAATTACACCAATTTCCACTTTGAAACTCCCCCATATATCATGCATATCCAGTGCCGATAGGTTTTCTCAGAGCATTCATATGGAGCACTTGATTTTAAAGACAATGCTTTCAAGTCGTCGCGCCAGAAATTCGGATCCTCCAGAAATGTATCTGGCATTTAAAAAGACATGCGTAGATGAGATAGCTCAGCTTCAAGTCTTTGATAGTTTTATATCCATTGCTAGCTGATTATCTATCTCCGCTTTCTGGCGCAACTTACAACTGGGCTTTTCGAATCTCCGCTATTTTATTTTCTTCAACCAGAAGGACAAACATATGCTCTTTCTCTTTAATTTCTTGCCTCCATTTCATCTGCAGTTGGAAACCAATTAGACCAAAATAAAAGTTCGGATTTTCCTGAATATAGATCAGTTGAGCATTTTCGTATATGTATATACAGTACCATATCTAGAACTATGTTGAACCAAATCAATCATGCATGCAAAATATTGAAACATAAGTTTACTTATCAAATACCCTCCAATTTGAGACAAATTGCATTTGATTATAATTTCAAAAACTTGCACTTTGGTTTTGAAAGTTATAAACAAGAAGTTTAGACCTTCACTGACATGTTGATCCACAAAGCTCATGCAAAAGATAAAACTTTAACAAATTTAGAAACCAACATGACTTAGGTGGAGCAATGACGTTTTAGCAGTAAATGATGTCCAATCTATTATACATTTTGCATCAAATGCAGTTCATTTGGTCTTTTAAAAAGCTAGACCATAATTAACCTTCAAAATTCAAATATAACCACTTTGAGTAGTAGCATAGATCGCTTCGAAAATTGTCTCCAACAATAAATTAGGCCCTCGTGTGGATATAATGATAAAAGTCATCCACTGTTTTTTCGAAAATAAACAACAAATATTGTACATCATTTGCTAAAACATAAACCTTATGAGTTTAAGAGATGGATAGAACATCAATACATCATACAAAAGAGTGCATAATGGAAAGTATACTTATAGGGAATCTTATACTCTTAAACATAAGATGTATATGTTCGTTCGAAAAATCTCTAGCAGACAAAGAAGGAATGGAAATTTCCAACCAGAAGAAAAAAGTTAAGTCATAGATATAAAATGATTACTAGATAAGAAACTATTAACATAGAAATGAACAATATCTACATCAATTAAATGACACACCTCAGCTTCTTTCTCAGCTTGAAGTAACTCTTATTCCAACTGCAGCACTCTTTGTTTCTCTTCCTCACATTGTGATTGTAAAATGCTAGTAAGATTCTCAACATCAACAAGTTTTTTTTTTGTGCATCTTTTTTCTCTCTTCATAACTTCTTTCAAATTCCTCTCAGACTCCATTCCATTCAACTTAAATGCTTCAATTTCGACTCTAATTTGTCCATTTTTAGTTTCCAGCCTTCTTACAACATTAGTCATGAAGCTTGCTTCACATTTCACTTGTTGAAGAGATTTTTCTGTCTCCATGAGCTTCAACATGCATGACTTTTTCCATCCTTTAACATATTAAGTTCGAAAAAATGTTTACTTAAACTTGTTCTTGAATCGCCACTTTCCACCGAGCTCATTCTTTTCGCTCCTTCACATCCCCTTGTAGGTCTTGATTTTTTAAAATCCATTTTTTTCGATCATCGAATCGCTCTCCAACCATGCCTCGTGGGAGCAAACATTACGTCCGTGAGAAAGTCGAGCTCGTAAAATCGATTCTTCGTTAATTTGCCCGGGCGCTTGGAATAACTTGTTGCTTAATATTTGGAGCACCCATTTCTCTCTTTAGCATCTGTAAGAACACGGACATTCCGTCTTAAATACGATGCTAATGCGGTGTAAGATTGATCCTTTTAGAATCCCAACCTTCTTCAATGATGAATTAGTATTCGAAATGGAACATTCTCAAAAGAACATGGATCAAGGTCACCATCATCTTCATTTTCACTCTGAAGATGAGAAGTTGCAGTGTCTGATGAAACATGATCCCGACTTCTTACTACAAGATGCCACATGGCTTAGGCGCTTTGCACCGGGCAAATTTGCATGATATAATCAACCAATGCTTCAATCATAGTTTTATATAACTCACCCGTGTCGTTGAAAGCTTCTCTTTTTGGGTTAAATTCCTCTTCAATAAACCCAATTGAATTTGTCGTAATGTTATTCAAAAAAATCCATTTCACCATGAATATATCCAGCATTCAAGACTGTTGTTTCTACTTCTTCATTACTGTATTCTAATGTCAATAGTCATTCGTTCATTCTCAGCATATATGGGTCTGCTTGTGGTCAACGAGTAATTTATGTTTGACTGAGGATTATTGTCTTTGGTACCCATTTGTCTATCAGGAATGTTGTTTGATAATAATGCCAATAAAGCTTATAATTGAGTTCTTCAGGCTTTTTTCTAATTGTACCAATCAAGAAAGAAAAAAAATCTAAACCAAAAAAGTCTGGTACAATTAGAAAAAAGCCTGAAGAACTCAATTCTAAGCTTGATTGGCATTAGCATAAAACAACCTTCCTGATAGACCAATGGGTACCAAAGACAATAATCCTCAGCCAATCATAAATTACTCATCGACCACAAGCAGATCCATATATGCTGAGAATGAACGAATGACTATTGACATTAGAATACAGTAATGAAGAAGTAGAAACAATAATCTTGAATGCTGGATATATTCATGGTGAAATGGAATTTTTGAATAACATTACGACAAATTCAATTGGTTTAGATTTTCCTTTGCTCTTCGAGTGTTTACCTCCTTTTGAACCAACCATTGCTATAAGCTGAAATGAAAACAATATTAGATATTAAAATCATAACCACGTGCAAGACACAAAAAAAATATTTATAGTCATGTAGACATCTCAACCAAAACATCAAATTTATAAGAATAAATGATGAAGAAAGATATAAGTGAAAATCATTCATATTGTTGTGATTTCTGATTGAAGGCATCCATTTGTTGTGCACATGTAGTTAGAAAATACTACTAAATTTGCCCAACACAAACATTTTTCCGATTTAGCAACACGATGATATGAAATCATTCAAATCTAATGCAGCTTCTCCAAATAGTCCTATGAAATAACCATTACATCACCATGCTATTATCCTTCCAATGAAACATAGATAAAAACATTAAAGAAATGCATTCCAGAAAAGACTGACCTTGTATTATGTCAAAAACAATGATGGTCCGTAAACAAACCACTAAACCATACTTGAATTTTAATTGTACCAATAATCAATGCAAAAAAGCAATTTGAAGGTAGAAAAAATCAAATTTATCAAAACAAATTGAATGTCTTACTTAATTATAAAAGCTTCCAATGGCGAAGTTTCTGGTCACTTCTCCCAAAGAAAAAGAAGAAATGATTGCTCGGGTTATAAGCTCACCCGCTTATTCTAGTATAGTTCACACATGGATCTTTTGGCAAGTATCTCAATTTTCAGCTACTGATTGAAAATGAGAGTTTTCTAAAAGTTAAAGGATTTTTTTTGCAAATTGAGATTTCTCCAGGACTGTTATTGCCAACCACCTATAGGTACATGGCCAAAACTTCAAGTTTGCCAGAAAATTATTAGATAACATTACAAAAACCAAAGTTATATTGCATGCACATCGCCACATCTACACATACTCAATGTTTTTTCTTCTTTTAATCATCACTCCAAAAATATCAACATTTTGACCAGGGAATATAAGTATTTGCCCGCACAAGAACGTACAAAAAATAACAAGACAGTTAATAATCACAATAACATTGATAAAATATAAAATAAAACAAAATAATGATACAAGATTACAACACCAACATGTTCAAAAATATCTTTAGGTCGTTCTACTAATTAAATGAACCTTGACTGCAACAGTGGTGGAATGTAAGTATAAGAATTGACATCACAAGTAATTGATATTCCATCAGGTATAAGAGCGATCCAAAAGCACTTACGATTCAAAATTTTATAAAAGCTAAACTCATCACATGAAGTTATTTCATAATCTCAAGATCTCACTCTTTAAGTTTGACTTGGTATTATCAAATATATTTCCACATCCAATTTTGTATGTAGGTATAGGAATAGGGATGTGTTGGTCAAATTATTGATTCATTAAATTACTTTTTTGTCGAAAGATCAATTTGAAAATTAAAGACAAAACTGAACAAGTTTATCACCCTCACTAGGTCACCATTTCCTTTTACTTGGAATATTAGGTTGCACCTTAGCTAAGAACTGTTGGTGAGAAGCATCAATATTATGTTAAAGAAGGTTGTGACTCTTAATGAATGAGTGATAATGCTTCATTAAATGAAGTGATTAAAGTTTTAAAATTTAAAAACAAGAACAAGTCTTCAATTTAGGCATAACTTACATTCAAAAACAATTTCTCATAAAAATTAAGAGAGTTTCTAAGGAACTTGGGGCTTAGAGTGCAATTTATGGAAAGCAATTGAAAAATGTCTCCGTGAAACATCCAAAACAAAAAGATTAGGTCATGAATTTTGATGTTTATTGATATACATTAAATCTTGACTAACTACGAGGAAAGTATGGAAATTTACAAAACGAGAATCTCATGGTTTAGATAGATCTTTATAGGATAAGGACAAATAATGGAAGATATTAGAAAGACTGACTTACAATCTTGAGTATCTAGCATTATAGATTCAAATTTTAATGATCTTAAGAATAGTCACAGTGCGGTTTGTCTAGGAATTTATGATTTCTTTTCTTAAAAAAGCATTCCGATAAAATTTATTGGATCAAAAAGATTAGGAGCGTACAATATTATGTGCTTGACCCTAATGACCCTAATTTTCAAGGCTCGACTTTGAGCATGCAAGAGAGGACGGAGCTTGAGCTTGAGCTTGAATTCATTTTAGATTGGCTGATTCGTGCTCTCGTACAATAATTACAAAAGAAAAAAGTAACCTACGAATTTTTGTGGAGGGACATCCAATAGGAAAGATCAAAAGTAGCGAAAAACGTTAAGTATAAAGTAATTGACATGGACAATTAGTAACAAATATATAGTTGCAACTTAGTACAACAATAACGTTGCACTATATCGGTGTTGTCTCTGAATTATTGTTGTATATGCTTCATTAATTATCACTAATGACTACTTAAACACAATTCTTGACACTATAAAATTTCTAAAAACCAAATTGTGAAAAAACAAATATGTTACTTACATACCATTGATTATAATTTTGATACTACCGATTAACATTTTATCATTGTTATTGGTATTTTCTTGTATTAAATAATTGAGTCTAAGACTATTTGAAGTATGAAAATGGCAAGAGAATGAACAGCTTCTAAATATCAGATCTTAACACTATTGTAGTAATATTTTAGAAAATTTTATTATACAACTACTTATTGAATATATGTTAAGTCAATCCAACTCCTAAAAAAAGTTAATTTTTCAAGTTTTCTATTCTCCCGCATTGCATTTAAGTTTTGAGTAATTATATAAATAACTGCAAAAATGATTTCATAATGACATGCACACCACATTTTTAAGGGCTTTTCGGTTATTTAACATGGTATCTCTATTGAAATGGACAACTCCATCATTCTTCCTCATTCACGGGGGAAGACAATAGATTTCTCCCCTCCAATTCTTCTTCTTCAGTTACATAGCTTGGGCAAACTAGTTTCCACTTGATGTTTTCCCTGAAATTTGAGATATATTAGATTGAAATATAAATCCCAACTAGCGTAATTGATCGATTATATTTTATGCAATCTCGCTGAATTACTATCTCATTTTCAATACTTTTGTGCTGAAATTAACACTCAACACAATATCTCTGTCAAAATATTGAGAAGTGATAATGCTAAAGAATATGCTTCTGCCTCTTTTCAATCATATATGCGCCAAAATGGGATTCTTCATCAGTCATCTTGTGTTGATACTCCATCCCAAAATGGAGTTGCTGAAAGAAAAAATAGACACCTTCTTGAGACAGCTAGAGGACTTTTGTTCCATACTAATAACCTAAGCGATTTTGGTCTGATGTTGTTTCTCTTGCATGCTTTCAATTAATTGCATGCCTTCTATTGTTTGCGATTTCGGACACCACACCAAATTTTGTTCCCAAACAAACCTATGTTTCCTATATAACTTCGTATATTTGGGTGTACTTGTTTTGTTCGTGACATTCGTTCCCAAGTTTCCAAACTAGATCCTAAGTCCTTGAAATGTGTTTTCTTAAGATACTCTAGCCTTCAGAAGGGGTATAGGTGATTTTCTCCCCTGTTGAACAAGTACTTGGTGTCTAGTGATGTCATTTTCCATAAGCACATTCCATTTTTTGACAATTCTTCCCCATTCGATGCTAAAGAAATTGATGAGGTGTTAGTTTATCACAATTTGGGTTTTGTGTCTAGTCCGATACCACCTTCGCCACCATTGGTGGACCAAAGACCACCAATTACACATGTCTATTCCCGACGCCACCATCCTCCTGACCCTAGTCCTGAACCAATATTGCCTTCGTCGTCGGATCCTGCTGCTAATGATCTAGATTTGCCCATTCCTCTTCGCAAAGGTACACGTCAATGCACTCATCCCATTTCTTCTTATGTTACATACACTCCTGCCTCTTGTTCTTTAGTTGCGTCTCTTGATTCGGTGAAAGTTCCAAAATCAGACCACTAGGCCCTATCCAGTCCTGACTGGCGAGAAACAATGATTACTGAAATGCAAGCTTTAACTGAAAATGGAACTTGGGATTTAACTGAGCTACCCCTTGGCAAGAAAGTTGTTGGCTGCAAGTGGGTCTTTGTGGTCAAATTTCATTCTGATGGCTCTGTAGCTCGTCTAAAAGCTCGTTTACTGGCCAAAGGTTATGCTCAGATCTATGGGATTAATTACTCTGACACTTTCTCTCCTGTTGCCAAGTTGACCTCTGACCTCTGTTAGATTATTTATTTCTACGGCAGCTTCACACAATTGGCCTTTGGACCAACTTAATGTGAAGAATGCCTTTTTGCATGGAGATCTTGTTGAAGAGGTATAATGAAGAAACCATTTGGGTTTGTTGCTCAGGGGAGTCTGGGAAGATATGTCGTATGCGGGAGTCATTATATGGGTTGAAACAACGCCCCCGTGCTTGTTTTGGGAACTTTGGCCAGTCAGTAGAGAGGTTTGGGATGCAAAAGAGTAAAGAGGTTTGGGATGCAAAAGAGTAAAAGTGATTACACTGTGTTCTACAAGCAATCTGCTTCTGGCATCATTCTACTTGTTTATGTAGATGATATCTTTATCGCTGGAAGTGATGCTCAGGGAATTTCGTCCTTAAAAGCATTCTTGCAAGGTCAGTTTAGTACTAAAGATTTGGGAACTTTAATATACTTCTTGGGGATTGAGGTGTCAAGGAGCAGAAAAGGTATTTTTCTATCTCATCGAAAGTATGTTCTAGATTTGTTGGCAAAAACAGGAAAACTAGGAGCCAAACCTTGCAACACTCCAGTGCCTCCAAATCATCAATTTAAAAAAGATGGTGATGCATTTAATGATCCTTGACGATATATGAGATTAGTTGGAAAGCTAAACTATCTTACAGTAACTCGTCTTGATATTTTCAGTAAGCACTTTAAGTCGGTTCATGTCTTCTCCTACAATCCCTGTCTTGGAACAAATAATCCATTCTGGGCGTGGTATGTCGTAATCTTGGAACAAATATTGTGTGTTTTCTGATGCTGATTGTGCGAGTTCCAAGATTGATCGGAGATCCACTACTAGGTATTGTGTATTTATTGGTGGAAACCTATTTTCGTGGAAAAGTAAGAAACATAATGTGGTGTCACGATCTAGTGCAGAATCAGAATATCGAGCAATGGCACAGGCTTCGTGTGAAGTAGTGTGGGTTTCACAACTTTTGACTGAAATTGGTTTTAGGGTTCCAGTTCCATCAAAATTGTGGTGTGATAATCAAGTTGCAATTCACATTGCCTCAAATCCTATCTTTAATGAACGTATCAAACACATTGAGATAGATTGTCACTTCGTTCGTGAGAAGATTGAGCAAAACTTGATCTCTACAGCTATGTGAAGACTGGGAAACAACTAGGTGACATCTTCACGAAGGCTCTCAACGGAGCTCGGTTCACTTACATTCGTAACAAGCTGGACATGATACATATATATGCTCCAACTTGAGGGGAAGTGTTATAAATATAGATATGTATATATTTAGTTTACTTATCTAGATAGCTTAATTATAGGAGATTTGATTTTCTAAATCTTTACCTTCCTAGAATAGGTGGATTGTATCTTGTATATAAGGTGTACCATCCCTTCAATAAATATACACAATTCATATTCTTACTTTGTACATAACAAACACTTAATTTTCAATTACAGTAAATTACTTGACCAAATATGCTACGTGAAATCATTAATATACATTAATAATACATTGATAATCATAGTTGTTAAAGGTACGCCTCAGGCGGGGGCACATAGGGCGGGCCTAGGCCATCTCTAGAGCCCAAATCATGTGCCATTCCGGATGGCGCGCCTTCTGCTATGGCCCAAGCGAAAGAAAGGCACACCTGGTGTCCTTAACACTATTTTTGCTCATATTATTGAAACATTTTTCCCAAAGTTGCTACTATTTTTCTTTTTACACTTCTTTTATTTTGCTGCTTATTTCCATTTGAGGTTTTAAATTCAAGTAGATAAAAACAAAAAAAAAGGAAAATAGGGCAAAAAACCAACAGAACGCCGAACAACCTCTGTCTTCATTTCAAACCCGTCGCCTGAGCCCACCCATCGCAGTTGGAGCTGCGCCACCGCCACTGCCGCCCGAGCTACGCCACCGCCACCAAAGTTGTGCCCAGATACTTTCACCTTTTTTTGTTATTTCTTTTAATTTGCTGAGCGTTTTAGTATAAAACTAAGTTTATTTTTTATTGATTTGTTTCTATGGTACTTATTTGTTTTTCTCTTTTTTAATCTTTTATTATTTCAACAAATTTTATTGGTTTATATATTTTTTAATTTTTTTCTTTTTTGAGCCTCATGCGCAAAAGGCACGCCTTCGTTGCGTCTTGCGCCTAAGGCTCCAAGAGGCTTTGCGCCTTGGTGCGCCTTGAGCATTTAACAATTATGTTGATAATGCAAAATATCATGAAGATACATGTCGAAGTTATAAATGCATAGAAAATTTTCTATATTATTTATGATTTGACTATACTTATTTATCATATGGATCCTTCATATAAAGAATACTTTATAAAACATACATATACAAATGTCAATAAATTATATATACAATAATTTGACGTCTGAGGCCGATGAAGGCGGGGAGATATCGCCAGTGGAAAGAGTTGCATCACATACAATGAGCAGCTTGCGGCAGACTTCTAGGCGAAGGGGAACTTGAATGAACCGTTTCCATACCCGAAAAAGAGGAATCTAGGACTGTACCGACTGCATATTTAAGGAGAGCTTAAAAGATTTCATAAGTAATACCCATACCAACGAGATGCATCTTCTTCTTGGGAGCCCATCACAGTGGAACTCCATACATAAAGTGCATCGAAATGCTTTCATTTTAATCACACTGAGGTGGTCGCACTGAGGTGGTCGCAACTCCGTTTTCTTTAATAAAATTACTTTAATAACGGCAATCGATATCAAATTATTGAAACAATCAGAACCTAAAGTGAAAAGGTAACATATAAAATGGCATAGCCCTTGAAAGAAAAAAAAAATCACATTGCATCATAGTTGGGGAAAAATATTGATATCCCTTGAGATGTACACAAAAAATGGAGGGGAAGTTTAATAATAGGGAATCTTATAATTCTTAAATGAATAAGATCTATATGTCCATTAGTAAAGATTCTAGAAGATAAGATTTGCAAGAATATGGAAAGAACGGAAATGCGTAAGGGACCAAAAATTACTCCATATATGCAAAATTATTAACAGATAATCAACATTCATATAAATAATTACGAAAGGACACACCTGAGCTTCCTTAGCTTCTTTCTCAGCCTGAAGCAACTCTAGTTCCAGCTGCAGCGCCTTCTCTTCCTCAAATTGCGATGGTGAAATGCTAGTCTGCTTCTCAACATTAACAAGTTTTTTCCTGCATTTCTTTTCTCTTCAGAACTCCTTGCAAATCTCTCTCGGATTCAAACCCATTCAACTTAAACGCTTCAGTGTCAACTCTAATTTGGGCTTTTGTCATTTCCAGCGTTCTGGCAGTATCAGTGATGAAGCTTGCTTGACAATTCAGATGCTGGAGAGATTCTTCTGCGAGCTTCAAAACTAAATGGTGCTTCCTAATAGTTTTTCTTGTTTTCCATTTTTCCTTCTCCACCTTTGCCATTCTTAAAATTTGAAGTTCTAAAAAATCTTTACTTAACCTCCTTGTTGAATCTATCAATTTCCATTGAGCCCATTCTTTCTGCTCCTTCACCTCTTCCTGTAGGTCTCTGATACTTTTTACCAAATCAACCACCGGTCCAGTTTTTGGATCATCAGAATTGCTCTCATAGGAGCAGCCTGTTATGGATGTGAGGAAGTCAGAGCTCACAATATCAGAAACTTCTGTTAGTTTGCTACTGGCACTTGGAACAACCTGTTGTTTAATAATTAGAGCTCCAGATTTTCTCCGTACAACATCTGTGAGAATAGGGACATTCTGTCTTAAACGAGAAACTAATGCAGGTGAATGATTGATCCGTTGTAACTTTCCAACCTTCTTCAATGATGAATCAATATTCGATTCAGATAGAACTTTCTCAGCAGAAGATGGATTAAGGGCACCAGCAATGTGGCTGCTACTCCCATAAGCCCCATGAACCAAACTGCTATTTATATTCTCGTCCCCACTCCACAGATGAGAAGTCGAGGTGGTTGATTGAAGACCCCACTTCGTGACTGAAAGATGCCGCAAGACATCGTACCTTTGTAAATCTTTGCGAGTTTGCATAACAATATGAACCAGAGCTTCTAGCATGGTTTTATATAACTCGCACATGTCCATGAAAGCTTCCCGTTTTGGCTCAAATCTTTTTTCGATAAAAGCAATTGAATTTATCAAAATGTTATCCAGAAGATCTTTTGGACCATGAATATACCCAGCATTTAAGATTGCTCTTTCAGCTTCTGCCCTACAGTATCCTGATTTTAATAGCAAAACTTTGGCTGCAGTATACGAAATTTCAAACTTCATATAAAGAAGTCTCTCAAGTTCATTTTCTGTATGTATGGAACTGTTTGTGTTCGAAGGATTTTTGCCCTTGGAATTCACTGGTTCAGGGTTGTTGTTTGACCCTTGTGCCAAATCAAGCTTGGAAGTGAATACTTCATGCTTCTTTTCGATAGTATCAGACTTAATTGAATTAGATTTTCCTTGGCCCTTTGATTGTTTACCTCCTTTTGAACCAGCCATGGCTACAAGTTGAAACAAAAAACTGAAAATTAAAAACATAACAATATGCAAGATACAAGAAAAAAACATTAATAGACATATATACATCCCAGCCAAAACTTCAAATTATAAAAAGAAACGATGTTGGAAGATCGTGAATTATCCATATTATTTTATCACAAATGTTAGGATTCCTAATTCAATGTGCACATGTAATAAGTTTCTTTCTGATAAATCCAATATTTTCATGAAATTTGAAATAGGAAACTCCCCCTTTACATGACAGTCACAAATTTGAAAACAATGCTAACAGTATTAAGAAGTCTAAGCAGACAACTGAATTGGATATGGACTGCCTGTTGAAAAGCCATAAACAAACTATAAAAGTCTTCTATGTTCTCCACAAGGATTCTCAGTTCCTTCAAAAGCCAGATCGCAAAATAAAAAAAGAATAATAATAAAAAAGATGTTTTGCATCCACAATAGATTTCTTGACCAAGAAACCACATCTAGCAGTTCTTTCATCTTAGATTGTATGAAGTGCTTTTAATTTAAGGAAGACTACTTTCCAGGGAATTTTACTGACACAAATCACCTTCCAATCGAATAATTTAAGTATCATTTCACCACCATAAGTAAGCTAATCATTCACACTTGTCAAATATCAAGTCTCACAAACCCAACAGAGATTGAACATTCAACAACTTACCAAAACAAACCATCTCAGCTACACTGGCCAATTTATTTAAAGCAATATTAACCTACCGGTGGTATTCATAACTCAAGAATTGAACTCACAAAAGAACCCATTATTTTGCATCATTACATAGGTAACCATAAGAGAAAAAGTATGCTGACTTGCATAATGGAAATAATTTGCAAATATTTGGGCGTGTTTTAGGGAAAAATTGCCAATAACCAATTTTGACAACATTTGCCAAATGAAAGATTCAAACATGGCCAACTTCATTGTGGCTAACAAAGGACATTTTTTCTTGGATGGTGCTTACCTAACATCAAACTCAGAAAATGCTACAGGATTTGACCAACGCAAATGCTTTTAAGCAATGAAACGGGCTGAGGATGCAACCAGCCAATCTATAGTATTAACATTAGACGATGAACCACCAAGTCATTAATGAAAATGATAAAATATGAATTTAAGGTTTTGTTCCCATTTGTGCGAACCATCTAGTGTCCTCACACATATTTCCCGCTAATACTTAAATTATATTAATACCAAAAACAGAAAAGAGCATCAATTAATAAAATGGTAATTACAAAAAAAAACCGAGGTTTGGGCTAACTCTAAAAAAATCCGGAGATGTTTCAAGTTACAAAAAGCCCCCTCAGGTTTGCTTCTATCTTAAATTTAAAAGAATCGTAATATTTCAATAACTAAATGTTTCAAAATTAAAAAGCCCCTCAAGGTTTGCTTCTATCTTAAATTTAAGGGGTAACCGTAATATTTCTATGATTATTAGGGTTTTTTGAAATATTTTTTTATTCTTGAAGGGGACAAATGTAAGATAGAGTCAAACCTCAAGGTTTTTTTGGTAATTTCCAAAAATCTCTGGGTTTTCTTATAATTTGCCCGAACCTCAAGTATTATTTTTTTGTAATTATCCCTTGAGAAAATGGTGTAATCGACATAGAAGAAATGCTCTTATACAATTCATTCTGGTTTTATTTTTAAGAAAAAATACAGAAAATAACCATCCCAACACCACATAATTAATCCTTCCAATTAAACAAAGACAAAAACTTTAACGAAGTCCACTTTAAAATTAACTTACATGGTATAAATAAAATATATAAAAACCAGAGAAGTACCTACCAAATCATACTCGAATTTTCGTTCCAGTAATGATTGATATATAAAAATAAAGGTAATCCATTCAATTTAAAATGAAAAGAGAATCAGAAAAAAGGATCAAATTTACCAAATGTATGGCCTACTTGACCAAAGATTCCATGGTCCAACTTTCCGATGGCAAAGTTTCCTACTCCCACAAAAAGAAGAATCGATCGCTTACAAGATAAGCTCACTCTCTTAATCTACACCGTTCACTCTCTTAATCTAGTCCAGTTCTCACCGAGGAAATGGCAAAAGGAAAAAGCGGACCAAATATATAGACTACAAAGATGATACACACGAAATCCTATCACATTAATGAGATGATATTGTTTAAATGCCAGATAAGAATATAGAAGGGCATTCAAATTGAGATGAGGCTATATTTAATGCACTTGTAATCCGATAACAGATATTGAATTTTTTTTCTTATAGATGGTTACAACAATAACCACAAGAATCTTTCTTAAAAAATTTTTTTTATAGATGGTTACAACAATAACCACAAGAATCTTTCTTAAAGATTTTTTTTTTTATAGATGGTTACAACAATAACAACAAGAATCTTTCTTAAAGATTTTTTTTTATAGATGGTTACAACAATAACCACAAGAATCTTTCTTAAAGATTTTTTTTTTATAGATGGTTACAACAATAACCACAAGAATCTTTCTTAAAGATTTTTGCAGCAAGCCAACAACCAACTTATAAAACCATTCAACTATGGGCACACATCTGGCATACATGCAGGGTATTAAGTTTGAGAAGGGCCTCGAAATTTGGATAGGCTCATTTTTAATGAATCCGCTATTTCCAGTTCTCACTCACAAAAGAAATGGCAAAAGTAGCGAGATAAAAAACTAGACCATAAAGAGGATACATACGAATCCTTTCACATTAATGATATGAGATTGTTTAAATGACAGATAAGAACGTAGAAGGGTATTCAAATTAAGATGAGGCCATATTTATGCACTTGTAATCTAATAACAAATATTGAATTTTTTTTCTTATAGATGGTTACAACAATAACCACGAGAATCTTTCTTAAAGATTTTTGCAGCAAGCCAACAACCACTTTATAAAGTCATTCAACTATGGGAACACACCTGGCATACATGCACGATATTAAGTTTGAGCAGGGCCTCGAGATTTGGATGTTAGGCTCATATTTAATGAATCCAGTATTCTCACTAACAATTTAAATGGTAAGGAAGTAGCAGGAAAAAAAAGACCACAAAGATGATACACGCGAAATCCTTTCACATTAATGAGATGAGATTGTTTAAATGCTAAATAAGAATGTTGAAAGTATTCAAATTAAGATGAGTTTAAATGCACTTGTAATCTAATAGCAGATATTGAGAGTTTTTCTTATAGATGGTTACAACAATAACCACGAGAATCTTTCTTAAAGATTTTTGCAGCAAGCCAACAACTAGTTACTAAACCATTCAACTATGGGCACACACCTAGCATACATGCATGATAATAAGTTTGAGAAGGGCCTCGAGATTTGGATGTTAGGCTCATTTTTAATGAATTCGATATTCTCACTCATAAAATAAATGGAAACGAAGTAGCGGAAAAAAAAGACCACAAAGGTGATACACGCAAAATCCTTTCACATCAATGAGATGAGATCGTTTAAATGCCAGATAAGAATGTTGAAGGGCATAAAAATTAAGATGAGGGCATTTTTAATGCGGGATAAATTCACTTTTGGTACCCAAAGTATTAGTGGTTTTCACTTTAGGTACCTGTTTTTTGGGACTTATCATTATTAGTACCCAACGTTTCAAAATTCACTCATTTTTGGCACATTCCGTTAGTCAACCGTTAAAAACTAAATGGTTGACCAACTGTAGTAGGTTTCCACAGTTGGTGCATGCTTCATGGTGTCTCCGGTGCCGATTCTGGCGACCCCAAGTGTCGTGCAACCACTCATTTTGAGCGTATCCGCAAGCCCTATAATGCCCAGTGGTCAATTTCATGATTTGAGTTTGACTCCGATGCCAATTGACGATAATTCGAAAAATCCAAAGTTTAATTCAAAGCCAAATTCCATCCAAGATACTTCCCCAAATCCAAAATTGAGCATACCATCATCTTCCTCATCTTAAGGCGCACAAAGCCCACTCCTCAATCGGTCCGATTTGCCCCCCGAACAAAAAACGCACAAAAGGGGATTTCAAAATCGATTTTCCGACTTTTAGGGTCCCGTATCTCCATGTTGCCGGCCGAATTAGCCTCCGGCCAAGAAGACAAAGTTGCTCAGGATACAATTTTGAGTCAGAATTCACCACCCCTATCCAACATTGCTCCGACTCCAGCTGGTCAACCGTTAGTCTTTAACGGTTGACTAACGGAACGTGCCAAAAATGAGTGAATTTTGAAACATTGGGTACTAATAATGATAAGCCCAAAAAAGCGGGTACAAAAGTGAAAACCACTAATACTTTGAGTACCAAAAGTGAATTTATCCCTTTTTAATGCACTTGTAATCTGATAGCATATGTTGAGAATTTTTCTTATAGATGGTTACAATAATAACCACTAGAATTTTTCTTAAAGATTTTTGGAGCAAGCCAACAACCAGCTAATAAACCATTTAACTATCGGCACACACCTGGCAGACATGTATGATATTAAATTTGAGAAGGGCCTCGAGATTGGGATAGGCTCATTTTTAATTAATCCCATATTTCCAGTTATCACTTACAAAAGAAATGGAAAAAGGAAGTAGTGGAAAAAAAATACTAGACCACAATGATGATACACTTGAATCCTTTCAGATTTTCTTTTTTGTTTTTTGATAAGAAACAAAAATTTTATTAATGTAAGAAATATTACAAATGGTGAATAAGATATCCACAAAATTACAAAAAGTCTAAGCTAATACTTCATAAAGCTAGTCTCCATTCCCTTATCAAATCAGAAACACACTGATGTTTAAACTCTTTATGCCCTTTGACCCAAGACGCTACTCTAAACTTAATTTTATCGAAATATTCTAAACTTGACTCTTCAATCCCATTAAAAATTCTATCATTTCTCTCCAACCACACAGACCAACATACAATAGGAACAATCGTCCTCCATAAATTTTTTCCTTTGCATCCCAAGAACCTCCCAAGATCGGTTGTGAAGAGATCCGAGCACGTTCGAGGAGTCACCTGCATTTGAGGCCAAGCTCATTTAAAATCTTGGACCATAATGATCTCACAAATGCACAATGCAAGAACATATGATCTTGAGTTTCGAGTCATGCCTACATAGTACACACCAGTCCAGGCGAAGAAGCATATACGAATTCCTCCTCTGTACCACATCACAAGTAGGAACTTTCCCCAAAATCACCAACCACGAAAACAATTGAACTTTAGCAGGTACCGGTGTTTTCGGACTTCTTCAAAAAGAGGAAAGCGAGGAAAAAAGATTGAGAAAAGAAGGAGTTAAAGAAAGATTTGCACGAAAAATGCGATGAATCCCGAATCCACCTCCTAATATCCTCCACTCCTTCCGCTAGGTTTACACCATCTAACAATCCCATTAATGTTGTTAAGTCCCCTGTCTCGAGTCCCTCCGATTCACGGTGAAAATGAAGATTCCATGATAGTGATGATGTACCATTGAAGGAAGTAGGCTGACTATTTGAAGAGAACTGAACAAATGAGTCGATGGGTTTATTATGAATTAAAGAAATATGGTAAAGAGATGGAAACAAATCAGAAAAGGCCACATCCCCGTGCCATTTGTCCTCCCAAAACCTAACTCTATTACCCATTTTGACTGAGAATTCCACTGATTGAAGGAAAGCGGGATAAACCTCTTTAAATGAATTTCAAGGACTTTAAAGGTTGCCTGCTAGCAAGACAAACTGCATCCCAACCATTATCTTGCAAACCAAACTTGCTCACAATCACCCGGACCCACAAAGAATTTCTCTCATTGCTAAACCTCCACCACCATTTACCTAACAGTGCCCTGTTTCTTAAACAAATATTTCCTATTCCTAAACCGCCAATTTCCTTAGGTCTTATAACTATTTTCCAAGCGACTAAATGGGAATGGGTATCTCCGTCCTCCCCGTCCCATAAAAAATTCCTCATAATCTTTTCAATGATATTCGCTACCCTTGTAGGAATCTTGAAAAGTGACATATAATACGTAGGGATTGCATCTAGCACCGCCGATATTAAAGTTAACCTCCCTCCCCTAGATAGGATGTTTTCTTCCATCCCGCTAGTCTCTTTGAGATCTTTGCCACAACTGGTTCCCAGAAAGAGACATTTAAAGGATTACCCCCCAAAGGTGTACCTAAACATTTTAAAAGCCACACTCCCCTCTTGCATCCAATCTCATTCGCAAATTCTCTGATCTTATCGTCGTCCAAATTAATACCCAACAGAGTGCTCTTTTCCATATTGACTTTTAATCCCGACATATTGCAAAATAACTCCACCAACTTAATCAGCCACCTTAAATGGGAATCATCGTTGACAATGAACAATGTGTCGTCTGCAAACTGGAGATGATATACTTCCACCCTGTCTTTGCCCACAGCAAAACCCCTAATGATAGAAAGTTCCTTGGCTTTATCCGCCAACCTACCGCGAACGTCAACCACTAATGTAGAGAGAAAATGGGATAAAGGGTCCCCTTGCCTTAAGCCCCTTACTCCCCTAAATTTTCCTCTGGGTCTGCCATTAATCATAATAGAAAATGAAACAAACGACAAACACCCTCTGATCCTTCATCTCCAACAATCCCCAAACCCCTTATTAGCAAGCACAAAATCCAAAAAATTCCAGTTCACATGATCGTATGCTTTCTCAAAATCAATCTTGAAGACACAACCCTTCTTCTTTTGAGTTATATAATCTTCCACCACTTCATTAGCAATGAGTCCACAATCTAAAATATGTCTACCCTCAACAAATGCACTTTCGGACTCAGCAATCATAAAAAGGAGAACAGTCTTCAGCCTAGTTGCCAAAACCTTAGCAATTATTTTATACAGATTAGTGACCAAACTAATCGGTCTGAAGTCTTTAATCTTCAGATAGTCCTGCTTTTTGGGAATTAAGCAAATGTAAGTCTCATTAGTCGCTTTATTAATCACTCCCTTCTCATAAAATTCCTCAAAAACTTTTACCAACTCCTCCTTGATTGTATCCCAACATTCTTGAAAAACCATCAACGTATAACTATCTGGGCCACGAGATTTGTTCCCCTCGCAGTCAAAAACCGCCTTCCTAATTTCTTCCTCGGAAAAAGGTTTCTCTAATTCATCCTTATAAGGACTGTGAATAGGGCTCCACTCCACTCCTTCAACTCCACATCCCTCATGACTTGAAGGTCCATATAGGTTTTCAAATAAAGCTACCACCTCCCTCTCAATATCACTCACATCAGTGATCACCCTCCCATCTTCTACCTCAAGTTTATTGATTGTGTTCTTACCTTTCCGATGCTTCAACATCGAATGAAAAAACTTTGTGTTACAATCACCTTCTCTAACCCATTTCTCCTTTGCCTTTTGTCTCAACATCGAGTCTTTTTTAAATCTTAACTCCTCCAAAGAAGCCTTACAGTTCCTTCTATCATTGGCTAATTCCTCTCGCTCTCATGTACATCTAACTCACTAATTCTCCTCTCCAATTCTGTGCAATGGAAGTCTAAATTACCAAATACTTCTTTGTTACACTTTTTTATGTCATTTTTTTATCTCCCTCAACTTGCTCATAAATGTGTAACCCTCCCAACCCTGACAAGACTTTTCACTCCACCACTTTGCAAAACATTTTCTAAACTCTTTATGTTGGAACCACGCATTTTCACATTTAAAAGGAGTCGGTCCCCATTTAACCACGCTCGTGTCTAACACAATTGGGAAGTGGTCTGATGTAATTCTAGGCAAAACCGTTTGCTTATAAAGAGAAGAACTGCATTCTAGCCATTCCCCTTAAAATAGGAACATGTCCAACCCGCAACAAATGGATTGGTTCTCATGTTTGATCAAGTGAATTTAGCATTTAAAAGTGGTGGGTCATGCAATTCTAATTCTCTAATTAAAGAATCAAAACATCTCATACTCTGTGTGACTCTGTTGCTGTTGAATTTTTCATGAAGTGTTCTAACAACATGAAAGTCACCCCCTACACACCAACGATTCCCACATATTGACTTGATTACTGCTAGTTGTTGGGAAAATTATTGTTTAGATTTTGATGAATGCCATGTAAAACTTAGAATAGGAAGTTGGCACCCCATTTTTTGTTGTAAACTGCATTGTAATAAATAGGGTTGTTCAAAGCCGAGTTAAGTCGCCTATGCCCAAACATGCAAGAAGACAATCGGAGGTAGGAAGACTCCATGAGACATTTGAGTTTGGCAAAAGAAGAGAAGACAGAACACGACTTAAGGTGCGGTGAGATGCGGTGAGTAAAGCATCGATCAAGTCAACTCAAGATAGTCAAGTCTCTAGTTGAAGTGATGAGAAGAGTCATTTAATGATTGGAAGTCGACTCTAAGTCACCTGGGGAAAGCAAGGAAATGCGGTCAAGACGAGATAATCGAAAGAGATCCGTTGTAATTAAATCAAGAGAATTACTTAAACAAGTAATATCTCCATGCTACCTTTCTCAAGTGCTCGGTCCCCAGGAAGCATGTAAAAGGAATAAACCAATGGGAAGCACTCGCACTATGTCGAACTCGAAAAAAGTCAAGAACAATTCATACGAGGAAGTGGCAATTCCAAGGATCGCAACAAGACAAGCCAACGACCACAAGTGACTTTCAAAAATAAGCTTATCTCTTCAACGGACAAATTTTTGAAAGATCACTATAAAGGCCGAGGAATGACTCGAGAGAAGGTTACCGAACCACGAATATTCAAGTATACATTTGAACTATAACCTAAGATATTCTCAAATCATTCAAGATTAATCCTCAAGCCTACACTACGAAGAAAATCAATCCAACACTCACTTTGTGAAGGAAAGATAGCTTCAATCGGTTGAAGAGGAAACTTTAGAAGAAAAGGGGTCTACATTCCACGAAGGATTGTAGGAAGGTTCAAGGTCGAACCAGTCTCAAGTTTTTGGAGGGCTTCGTGATCAAATCCTAAGAGCTTGAGTAAGTGAGATGTAGTAGCAAGGCAGCTACCCTGTGAAGAAGCTGAGTCGGACGAGAAGCCGGTGAGTGACCAAGGCATCTCGGATCGAGTCCCAAAGGATCAAGTCATTTGTGTGATCAAGACTTGTATCTGGACTGTTACCACTCTGTATACTGATCAATACTTAGTGGATTCCTCCAGGAGTTGGAGAAGAGAGGAGTAGAAGAATTACCCCATCATCAAACCTCTATAAAAACTAATCGTGTCATTTACATTTCAGCACTTTAATTCCTGCATCTTATTTGTTTAATTCTCACGACATATTTGCTATCCAACTAATAATCTCTAAGTACTAAAACCAAGTATTAAATCATAACTAAACCAAACTTAAGGGTGTTAAGTCTTCAATGAAAATAAACCACAGTTGAGCTAATTCGGTCTTAACGGTGAGTTATTCTATCAACAAACTCGAGTCAGTGTTTGAGTGACTAACTCTCTTGATTAACTAAATTGGTCATCCACCAAGGACACAACTTTTGTGTAGTGTCAACTCGAATTTAAAAAGGACCAAAAGTGAAAAGTTGGTAAGGTTTATTCAACCCCCTTCTAAACCTTACACTCACACCCCTTGGGACCTACAAGTGGTATCGGAGCGGTTGGTTCATTGAGCCTTCCGCAGTTCTTGAACTAGATCTCCAAACTTTTCAAAGTCTGTTTTAGTACTTAAGTTTTCAAAAACTCCTTTTATCATTAAAAGTTATTATCATGGAAGGAAATTTGACACGCATCCCTATGTTCACAATTGAAGAATTTGATGATTGGAAAATTCAGTATGCGAGCTCATCTATCAACATTACATGATGAGATGTGGATAGTAATAGAGGATGGGCCACCGCAAATCTTAAAAGTGAACATTTGTAAGAAGAGCTACGGTGAAGGTGAAGATGATGTTGCCCCTAGACCCAGCTATGGTTGAAAAACCAAGAATTGAATGGACAAATGATGACGAGAAAAAGATACAACCTGGACAATGTAGCAAGGACATCCTTTACAAAACCTTGGACAAAGCCATGTTCAATAAAGTCAAATCATGCAAAACGGCTAAAGAAATCTAGGACAAGCTAACATTGATTTGTGAAGGCTCGGAGCAAATCAAGGAAAATAAATTATCGGTGGGTGTACAAAAATTTGAGAATTTCAAAATGATCGCAGGAGAAAACCTGGATCAACTGGATGCTCGATTCACGAAATCACCAACGAGCTATCCGCACTTGGAAAGGAATATACGAGAAGGAAATGTGTATGAAGATCTAAAAAGTCTCGGTGAATGGGAAATGAAGGTCATGGCACCGAGACATTCCATGGACCTATCGAAGACCTCCAACCACGAACTATTCTCGGATCTCAAAGCCTACGATTTTGGTGAGAAGAAAAGATCGAGGAAGAGACAATTTTGTACCCAAAACAATTTGCTCTAATTGTTAAGGATGGAAAGAGAGTGAGGTCAAAGAAGTCATTGATCTAGAAGAAATAGCCCCGATGGTTAAAAGGTTCAACAAGTTCTTCAATAAGAACTACAAGAGAGGCAAGGGTGAATCTTCCAAAAGACACTCGGCTCCTCCAAGTCAAGGAAAGATAGGCCAACCAAGAGAACAGATCATCAAAAAGTGAATATCAAAGGGTGACAATCCAAGAATGGAAAGAGTTGATCAAAAGGTTGAATATCTATCTTTGGAACCGTAGGCAACCAGGTCACTATGCCATTGATTGTCCATATCCTCGTAGTCAACAAATACAAAAATGAAGAAGAAAGAAAGGTCTTGAGAGAAAGAAGACAAGAAAAGAAAAAGGCAATGTTGGCTGCGAGAGAGATCACGAGACAATGACCAAGTCAAGAGAGACGGTGATTGAGAGAGCGATGAATCGACTACTCAAGTGACTCACGAAGAAGAAGCCCCGATCGTTTGATGGCCAAGGAACAAGATCAACGACCAAGAAGATGAGGTACACACTAACTCATCAAACTCAGATTCTAGTGATAGTGATTGTGACACACACACTTCATCACCCATCTGATCTTTATGATTCATTAGGCAAAATGATGAAAGACTTTGAACACATTAAATCCTCACACACACTACTAAATGAGGAAAACATCCTACTCAAGAGCAAAACTCACGGTGACTAAGGAGCCGAGTACTCTAAGTCTAATAGTGATTAGAATAAAAGTTTAAAATTTGAAAATGTCAAGCTAATAAGCGAGAAATAGCGCCATAGAAAAGAGGAGAATGACCTCAAAAATGTGATTGCCTCATTCACTAAGGCATCTAAATCATTGGATGATCTTATTATGAGTCAAAGCGAATGTGGAGACAAGGCAGGCTTAGGATTTAATTCCTCTGTGCTATGTCAAACTCCAAAAGTAATTTTGGAAAAAGGATCTTCAAGCAATGAAGTGTCTCAAAAATCCAAAACTCCAAATGATGCACACACATTCACTCCAAAGCACAATTACAAGCAAACTGGCCTTGGTTATAAAGGAAAAGGAAAACAGCCGGTTGGGTGCGTTGAGAGGGCAAGTGAGAAGAAATTCACCAAGTTCCTCAAAAACTCAACAGGAATTACTCAAAAGAAGAAAGCAGAGCTACCAAAAGCCCCAAAAGTTCTATAAAAGAAACACATATGATGGGAATGGTAGAAAATATCCAAGCCAAGCCGATTGGAACGATGTGAACTATCAGCATAGACTTATGGAATATAAGCCCAAATGGCAAAGGCCCAGAACTCAGCAAAGACCATTCCAAGAGTATAAGAGCTTTAATCAAGACACATATACACCTAGGCACTACACTCGGAGACACCACAATTACCCAAAGAAGGCAATTGCTAAAAACACATATACGAGGCATACAGGACAAAAGAGACAATTTGTATGAACCAGAATCCCCAAGCAATTTGCCAAAAGTAATTATGATTATGGGCGATAGATGCCAACCCCTTAGAGAGCGGAGATCATTTGGCTATAAATTTGGTTGGATCATCTTACAATACTAACCCCTCAGGACCTGGGACAAGTATGGGTACCTAAAATTTAATTTCCTTGATTGCGGGTTCAAGGCGGCTAAGTGCCAAGGAACCTGGTACATGGATAGTGGCTTTTCGGACATATGACGGGAAACAAGAAAAATCTGTCAAAATTCAAGGAAGTTAAAGGAGCAAAAGTCATATTTGGAGGAAATGAAGCTCGGGGAGAAATAAGAGGCATTGGATCAATCAAGAAGAAGCGGATTAGAAATCACGGATGTTGCATATGTTGAAGGACTCAACTTCAACTTGCTAAGCATCACCAACTCGTGACAAGGGCTATAATGTTGGATTTAACATGGGTATATGCCAAATCAAGGATATTGAATCAAATGAAGTTGTGTTGCAAGGATGCGGACAAAAGAACATGTATGTAGTAAATTGGTCAACCGCAACACCCAAGACTGTCTATTAGCAAAAAAGCACAATTTGAATCAAGTTGGTTGTGGCACAAAAAGCTAAGTCACTGAATTTCAAAACACTTAACAAGCTTGCGGAAGTAATCTTGTGGTAGGTCTTCCGATTTCGAGTATACAAGAAGGAGAGTATATGTGACGCGTGCGAGAGGGAAAGCGGATCAAATCATCATTCAAAGAAAAGACATGCCCATCTTCAACAAGGATATTGCACTGCTACATATGGATCTATTTGGTCGATTGAACCGGCTAGCATAAGTGGGAAGAAATATACCTTGGTGGTAGTAGATGACTACTCAAGATATACATGGACAATATTCATGTGTAAGAAGAAAGAAACTCTCTAGAAACTACCACACGGTGATGAAGAGGATTCAAAATGAGAAGAGCCAAACCATTATCAAAATAAGATCGAGAGAGGAACCGAGTTTGTAAATGGTATAATAACTCAATATTGTATTGAAAATGGCATTGGTCATGAATTATCTGCGGCAGCAAGGACTCCCACGGAGAATGGAGTTCGAGAAAGAAGGAATAGAACACTCAAAGAAAAGCAAGGACCATGTTAGGTCAAGGGGTTACCAAAGAGATTTTGGGTCAAGCAATCACACACACTTGCTACACTCAAAAGCAGATGTATGATAAAAGGCGGTGACAAAGACTCCTATGAGATTTGGACAGGGGAAAACCAAATGTTGCATATTTTAGAATATTTGGATGTAAATGCTTCATCCATAACAATGGCAAAGACAATCTAAAGGCTTTCGATGCTAAAGCGATGAAGATATCTTCTTGGGATATTGGTGAAAGCAAAGCCTATAGAGTACTCAACAAAAGGACTATGGTTGCGGAGGAATCCATTCATGTGGTATTCGATGAGCCAAATGTAAATGGAGAAGACATTGAAGAGTCGGTGATAAAGTGAATCATCCATCCATCGAGAAAAGTCCCATGTTGAAGTGAAGTTGGAATTATAAACTCAAATGAAGATGAGATAGCTGAGTCTCATAAAATCTTTGGAAAATTTGCGGCTAAGTGATTGCGAGAGAGCGATCAAAGCAACACAGTGCTAGACGATGAATCCGATTAACTTACTTCAACTTTGATGTAAGATGGTGAAATACCATCCACCGAGAACTTGTTATTGGAGATATAAGAGAAGGTGTCAAAACAAGATCCATAACTCAACAAGAAGCTATGTTCACATGCTTTATCTCACAAATAGAGCCTAAAGATGTGTTACAAGCATTGGATGACACACATTGGATTCAAGCTATGCAAGAAGAGTGAATCGAGTTTGAAAGAAATAAAGTATGGGAATTAGTTCAAAGACCCACCCATCAAAATGTTATTGGTACTAAATGGGTGTTCGAAATAAGATGAGCGAGGAGGGTTCGTGGTAAGAAACAAAGCAAGACTAGTAGCCAAAGGATATTGCCAAGAAGAAGGAATAGATTTTGATGAAACATTTGCTCCTGTAGCAAGATTGGAAGCTATAAGAATGTTTCTTGCCTATGCGACTCACAACAATTTTATTGTATATCGATGGATGTAAAAGTGCATTCCTAAATGGTTTATTGGAAGAAGAAGTGTATGTTGAACAACCTCCAGGATTTGAGCGAGAAGACTCTTGGAGATAAGGTATGCAAACTCAAGAAAGCTCGTATGGATTGAAACAGGCACCCGAGGCATGGTATGATACTTTGTCACAATTCCTAAGCGAGAATGGATTCACAAAAGGAAAAGTAGATAGAACACTTTTTAATTCAAGACAAGAAAGAGCATCTTGCTTGTTCAAATATATGTGGATGACATCATTTTTGGATCCACAAACAAAGAGCTATGTGAAAAATTTTCAAACCTCATGCAAAGCAAATTTGAAATGAGCATGTAGGAGAAGCGACATTCTTCCTTGGACTCCAGTAAAAGCAATTTGAAGGATGGAACCTTCATAAGTCAAACAAAATACACCAGAGATTTAATGAAGAAATTTGGTATGGAGGAGAAGTCTTACGTGAAAATACCAATGAATACATCGATCAAAATGGACATAGATGCGGATGGCAAGCCTGTAGATCAAACAAGATACATAAGACTTTGGATCATTGCTTTATCTCACAAAGAAGCAGGCGACATCACCTTTGTTGTAGGTGTATGTGCAAGATTTCAATGCTCCAAAAGAGAGCCATATGATTTAACTAAGAGGATTTTGAGATATTTGAAAGGAAGCAAGAAGTTGGCTTATGGTATCCAACGGAAGGTGGATTCAAGCTAATTGGCTATTGATTCGACTATCTTTGGATGCAGAGTTGACAGGAAGAGCACTTGGGAACATGTCAAAAGCTTGGAAATAGGCTAATTTCTGGTTTAGCAAAAAGCAAAATTCAATAGCCACCTCTGGTAAAGCGAGAATACATATTGCTGGCGGTATTTGTTGTGCTCAAATCCTATGGATGAGGCGGTGAGAGACTATGAAGTTGAAGAAAAGGAAATTCCAATCATGTGTGATAACACAAGTGCAATTGCAATCACTCGAGAATCTATGTTGCACTCAAGAACAAAGCATATCGATGTCGATATCACTTCATAAGAGATCATGTTGAAAAGAAGGACATCATCTTGGAATATATTTCAACCGATAAAGGTTGGTGACATATTCACAAAACCATTATGTGAATCAAGATTTGAAGAACTCAAGCATGAGTTAGGGTTAATTGAGTGAGTGACACTCGAGAAGACTCAAAACAAAAAAAGAAATGAAACACAAAAAGAGAAAAAGGATGAATTCTCAAAATCAGCTAAATGAATCAGCCATGTAGGAAAGACACTATATCGAATTAGCTTATTTGAGTTTGAGAGAACTGTGACGAGAAGAGTTAAATCGGCTAAGAGATAAGTTCGAGTCATTTATGAGCAAAGTGACAAAAACGCGATCGTTTTACTAAGCGGGAATGTTTTTAAAAATGCGTCAAGATAATGATGATGTGTACAGACAAAAAAGTCGCATACAAGCTTATGATTGGATATAAATGTTGCTGCATTAAATTCGAGACATTAAATGCTAATCGGCGTGCAAAATCTAAGCCGTTGATTTCAATCACATTTCAAAAACCACCCGCACGTCCTTTCAGAAACCATAATTAAACCATTTTCGTCTATTTTCTCTCACATATTACCAAAACGGTTCATTTCTATCTCAGAAGCAAAGGCAAAACTTTCTCAAAACCCTATCAATATTCAAACCAACTTCTAAGTTTCTTTTCGTGAAATCTTGAAAAATGGCATCAACTTATGATTTCGTCAAGCTAGGGAAGCAAATCCACACTGGGTCTACTGTGGATTTCGAGGGAATGGTCAAAAAGAGGTCCGATGACGCCATCATAAAGAAAATCGCTGAAAAGCTCGAAACGTCCGGGCTGAAACCATTTCTGACGATGGAGTTCTCGATGACCTATTTGGAAGAGGTCGCACAGTTCTACGTGAACACTGAGATTCACGATGAGGGGATCAAATCCTCATTCACGGGAAGGAGTTCATCATCTCGCCAAGGATCAGCGAACAACATCGCTCACTACCGGCGGAAGGAGCACGAGAAATCAATGAAGGCGCGTAGACTTGGGCCTTTGCTTGGAAGAAGTAGCCAAGACCGACTATCTTTGAAAAGATAGTCTACACATGACTAAAAAGGGGCTTTGAAGGAGGACTACCACAACTGTTGGACATAGTTGCCAAATGCATAGACATCAAATTTG
Organism: Rehmannia glutinosa; assembly: GCA_016081115.2. NCBI lineage: Eukaryota > Viridiplantae > Streptophyta > Magnoliopsida > Lamiales > Orobanchaceae > Rehmannia > Rehmannia glutinosa. Next base: position 272,540 of record JABTTQ020003239.1, read on the forward strand.
GCGGCTTTGACCAATCGTCTAAAGCAAAACCGATCGTAAGTGGCATTGCGATCATTGAAGAAAAGCAAAAACCTGGGCCGAGTTTGTCTACAGCAGACTCTGCCCGAGAATGTGAGATCAAATCCTTCAAAGAGAATGGTGCATTTGGAGGATCCGGGATATGGCCAGTGATTGGCCGATCGATGGAGGTGAAAGGAGTCCTCTTCGACATGGAAAGGCGTTACATGTAAACAAGAGGATGTTCGAGATCAAACCTCTCTGGCGCTGAGAAGAGAGCCCACGCAAGAGAGCGATACAAGTGAGGAGAATCGGTGACCACTGAAGATCTGTTGTTTATCTCTCCCCAAAGAAGAAAAGCTGCCCCTCCATTTGCTAAGAGAATGCTGCCCCTGCAGCTAAGAAAAACAAATCTGCTCCTGCCCTGCGGTAGAAGTCGCTGCCCCTTCGCCGTGTCTCCTGCCCAAAGCAGCAGTGGCCAAGAAGGAAACTCAAATACCTTCTCCGGTCGTCAAAAGAGGAGAACGATAAGCCAAGATGGCTGCTCCTCGTAAGAAAACAAAACACGGCACCCCGCCGCCGCCCAGGACTCGGAAGACACTCTCTCGTAACCAGAAATCCCTGGTACGAACTAAGAGACGAAGAAGAATCATCAAGCAATCCGAATTTGAAAAACGGGTGAGTCAACCACTCAAGCAATAGATCTGGGAGACTCTTTGGAGAAGTAGAGTCTCGGATAATATTGATAAAAACCAAGTCTCTTTGAAGCGTCGAAAAGCGAAGACCAGTGTAGTTGAGCAATTTGAGACACAAGAAGAAGCCGAAAGAGATGATGATGTGATGATCCTATCCCCACTTTATCCGGACATCCAAAATCGCTGCGAGAGTGGAGGAAGTGGAAATTGAGTCGATCCAGGAGCGATTACAACGGCACGAGTTTATCGGCGAAGAAGAAACGATGAACTTTCTTGGAGTGACCACTTTGTGGTCCAAGCATTGGATGAAAAAGCGCACGAGATATCTTGCGAGGATCTTCAAGGACAAAGAAGGAGAGACAGGCGAGAGGAAGGCGAGGCACGTAAGAAGGCCAAGATCGCCCTATCATCACCGCACCACAGAACACACACATCATCTCCTGGCGTCTTATCGGATAGTGATGAAGATCGGGACCTGGCCGCCCTACGGAGAGAGTTGCAAATGCAAAGCAAGCAATGCATGAATCCAGAATTCTTCATGAGAAAAGAATGATGGAGGGACCAGGAGAGTCCTCCAAAACATATGAGTTGGACCCAATGGGAGTGAAAAGATATTGCCACGATTGTTCTTTGCCACCACTTCCCACTCACTCGGAAGAAGGAATTAAAGGAATGGCGATGGCGGGTTAGTGGGGACCCCGATCGAGCCAACCCCTAATGAAGGTGTCTTACCACTGCCCCAACGGCTGCTGAACACTCGAGAAACAGCCGGGAGTTTGGAGACGAGTGACCCATTCAAGTCACTCGGTGGTGCGCCCGGTGGGGAAACTCCTCTCCACTGCAGCAAGGTCGGAGGATCTGCGAGATGACTCCACAACGAATCTAGGAGGCGAAGTGGAGAAAGTACAAACACAAAATACACGACAAGTTGCCATCAACGAAGCTCGAGATAGTTGAGGCTTGTCTCGGTGAGGTGCCAATGCTACGAAGGCTAATGACGCTGGCGATGCGGTCGAGGCACGGGAAAGGAATGTACTCGGGAGTTAACACTGGGAAATAAAAGTGCAATCCATGGGGTTGAGACTCCAATGGATGCCACCATAGAAGACCCTAAGACAGTGACCTTTGTCGAAAGGGAGGTCCAGCCTCGCTGCGATTGAGGCTGCGAGGGGGAGGTAATGAAGGCCAACGGGAGGTTGAGACTTCCGGGGTAAAGAAGCTGAAGTAGAGAACATCCCTCCTGCTAATCCCCTGTGGTCGATCCAAAAGACTTAGCTAAGGATGTTCCAACCACGAGCAAGTCGACCTCAAGACTACTCGTCAAACTTTCAATTTTGATGATAAGCCACCCATGGAAATCTCATCATCGTCCGATGACGCTTACGATAAGGCCGAGGACGTCAACTCAATTGGAAAAACCATTTGAGACCGACGAAGGCTGTTGAGACAGTGAGGCTCGGCAAGCTGGGTCAACTTCACAACAGACCCCAGCTCAAACAGAGTCCACTGCGCAGGCTCCCCAAGCTGCAGCAGGCTCGACTCCACAGGGAACTTCACGCGCACCACTCATCATTGAACAAATCCCAGTTGCCCATGATGATTCCTTTGTAGAATCATTTCCCTTCTCTCTGGAGGTACCCGACCTCCCTGAAGAGTCAGAAAATGATCTCGCGCTTCCAGACTAGATCTGTCATTCCATCGAGATACCATCGTTCCAACTGACTATGATTTTGGCGTTGCTTGGCCATCAGCGCATGAGAGGAACAATGAAGTTCGGGGGAGGTGTTCAAGGCATTATTTGCGAAATTGAGCGGATGGAGAGGCACCAGGCCTCGATGGACATGAGACCGGATAACGAGAGATGCCAACCTACTGCCGACTTGAGAGGCATAATAGTCGAGAATCGGGAGTGGTGGCAAAGCGGCAAACAATGCGCGTGGAACAAGCTAGATATTTGAACATTGTTCAACAAGGTGATGGTGCGGAGAGGCGAGAAGAACGCCGATGCAAAGACGAAATTGAGAGAACACATTGAGCACATGCATGAATCTCACCTTCTTTGAGATAAAGCTTTGCGTGAGCAAAATAAGAATGAGCTCTGCGTATGGAAGAAAACATGGATAGAAAATTCAGCCTTCTTATGGTGAGATGAAGTTGCAAAAGTGAATCCAACGCTACTCGTTACGAGTTTCGTGCAAAAGCATACACCACAGAGACTCGAAGTAGAACTCGGCTATCGTGGACTCGACTTTTTGCTTGCTAGTATGTTTCGGGGTTCCTCTCTCCTTTGATGATGCCAAAATGGGGAAGAGGAATACCTTAAAGCGCTAAAGAGATCTAAAGGCGAGAAGGAGGAAGCGGTTTGTGAAGGAAAGAAAGCAGTGAGGAAGTTTCAAAGGAAAAGAAAGGAAAGTCTGTTGAGGGAAGAATCGAGAGATGTGACCTTAATGATTGCACAAACCCCCAACAAGGTCTTGTCACGGTGATATTATCGTGACAAACTCCAGTGACTCGCCACTCCAACACTCTGTATCTATTTTTGAAAAGAGAAAACGATTGAAGCGAGGGATGGAGGAAGTGGAAGGAAGGTTGAATGCCCGAGTTATGGACATCTTGAAACAACATGGAGGCATTCCAAAGAGACAGAGAACACTTATGCCATCTCGGATATCGGGACCGAGCCAAGATCAGTTGATGAATTTAAAACGCCGCATCCCAAGGATACTTCGCAAACATGTCTATGGCTCAAGCTGGGACTTATCTTGGGAAAAGGGTCTCACGTTATGTGAAGAAGGGTGACAGCGACAGACTACCGGCGGTCTCTCTTTGGTCACTCCGTGGTCACTCGGATGGAAAGAAGAAGACCCCAAGTACAATACACGCCCAGGTAGAGGAAGAAGCGTGGTGGAGGAAGAGGTTTGGACTGGGCCTCTGCCCAAAAACATTGAGTACATAGATCCGAGGCAAGAAAGGAGGGATCTCTTGGGTGGTCTTGACCAAGTAGCCAATCGCAAGTGGCTAAAAACAATGTTGAGTATGTGAAAAGAATCGAAGAAGAAAATAAAAGACAAACTCAGCTATGGGAGGAAAGACAAGAGAGATTAAGAAGAGATGAAGCTGCCGGAAGGCATATGAAAAGAAGAAGAAGGCGGCTGAAGATGAGAAAAAGAAGAAGACCAGAAGATGACAGAATTGAAGAAGATGAAAAAGAAGGAAGCGTGAAGGAGATGAAGTGTTGTTGTCCACCCCTTCATGTATTTTACTATGTAAATACATACTATGTAAGTCTTTTGTAATAAATCTGTAAATTCTCTATTTTTGCGTAGACATAAATGTTTGCTTTGATACACCTTGTAAACAGTTGTGTAAAAGAACAAGAATGTTATGATCAATAAAAGGATTGATTCTACGCATACATTCTCTGTGAATGCACTATCTGTATGTATCTTTGCTATTTACATTTTGAATGTTTTAAGTTTTGGCATCATCAAAAAGGGGAAATTGTTGGTAAAATTATTGTTTAGATTTTGATGAATGCCATGTAAAACTTAGAATAGGAAGTTGGCACCCCATTTTTTGTTGTAAAGCGCATTGTAATAAATAAAATGGGTCAAGCCGAGTTAAGTCATTTGTGCCCAAACATGCAAGAAGACAATCGGAGACTAGTAGGAAGACTCATTGCTTGAGACAATTTGAGTTTGGCAAAAGAAGAGAAGACGGGAACTCGATGAAGGTGCGGTGAGATGCGGTGAGTAAAGCATCGTCAAGTCAACTCAAGATAGTCAAGTCTCTAGTTGAAGTGACAGAAGAGTCATTTAATGATTGGAAGGCGACTCTAAGTCACCTGGGGAAAGCAAGGAAATGCGATCAAGTCGAGATAATCGAAAGAGATCCGTTGCACGTAAATCAAGAGAATTACTTAAACAAGTAATATCTCCATGCTACCTTTCTCGAAGTGCTCGGTCCCCGAAGCATGTAAAAGGAATAAACAATGGGAAAGCACACTATGTCGAACTCAAAAGTGAAGAACAATTCATACGAGGAAGTGGCAATTCCAAGGATCGCAACAAGACAAGCCAACGACCACAAGTGACTTTCAAAAATAAGTCTATCTCTTGTGGCAAATTTTTGAAAGATCACTATAAAAGGCGAGGAATGACTACGAGAGAAGGTTACTCAACCACGAATATTCAAGTATACATTTGAACTATAACCTAAGATATTCTCAAATCATTCAAGATTAATCCTCAAGCCTACACTACGAAGAAAATCAATCCAACACTCACTGTGAAGGAAAGATAGCTTCAATCGGTTGAAGAGGAAACTTTAGAAGAAAAGGGGTCTACATTCCACGAAGGATTGTAGGAAGGTTCAGGTCGAACCAGTCTCAAGTTTTGGAGGGCTTCGTGATCAAATCCTAAGAGCTTGAGTAAGTGAGATGTAGTAGCAAGGTAGCTACCCAGTGAAGAAGGCGAGTCGGACGAGAAGCGGTGAGTGACCAAGGCATCTCGGACCGAGTCCCAAAGGATCAAGTCGTTTTGTGTGATCAAGACTTGTATCGACCATTACCACTCGATATCTTGATCAATACTTAGTGGATTCCTCCGGGAGTTGGAGAAGAGAGGAGTAGAAGAATTACCCCATCATCAAACCTCTATAAAAACTAATCGTGTCATTTACATTTCAAAGACTTTAATTCTGCATCTTATTTGTTTAATTCTGTGACATATTTGCTATCCAACCGATAATCTCTAAGTACTAAAACCAAGTATTAAATCATAACTAAACCAAACTTAAAGGGTGTTAAGTCTTCCATTTGAAAACAAACCACAGTTGAGCTAATTGGTCTTAACGGTGAGTTATTCTATCAACGGCTCGATCAGTGCATTGAGTGACTAACTCTCTTGATTAACTAAATTGGTGTCCACCAAGGACACAAATTGTGTAGTGTCAACTACGAATTTAAAAAGGACCAAAAGTGAAAAGTTGGTAAGGTTTATTCAACCCCCCCCCTTCTAAACCTTACACTCACACCCCTTGGGACCTACACTAGTTCATCCCAAAATTCAAATCTTTTCTATGGATTATTTGGCCCGTACACTGTTGTAAACCACCATCTAATTCCCTCTTTTTTTTCAACTTCAATAGAAACCGAGAATTCTCCAACCAAGTTGTATGTAACCTTAATCAACCCAGGATCCCACATAACCAAAATACCCCCCGATCTACCTTCGGATGGTAAAAAAACCCACTCAACAAACCTTGCTTTCCAAATACTTCTAATAAACTGTCTATCAACCGTTTCTCTTTTCACCTCTTGCAGGGCTATTATATCTGGCCCTTCATTATGCAACATAAATTTAATTAAACCTCTCCTCCTACCCATACCCCCTCCTCTAATATTCCACGAGACGATTTTCATTTAAAAATCTCTCTCCCTTTTCCTTCGGGACCCTTAGCATAATTTACCCCAAAAACTAGTTTTTTCAATTCCCTTGCCGTTTTGTCACTACCTCTCCCTATGTCCCTTTTCTCCAAAGCCACCTTTTTAATTTGCAATAACTTCATGCAATGTTCGCTATTTGGAAAATCTGAACCCTTTCCCTTCTGTAGCTGAACCCTATTCCTCTCATTTCCTTTGATTTCCAACTTTCCATCTTTCAGAGAAAAATCACTGCCATCACATTTTCTTTCATTTACCTCGGTTTTGGCTTTCCTTCTTTCGAGGAGAAAATTCACGACCATCTTTATCCCCCCCACCAAAGTCAAAATGAAAAAGAGAAGGAGAAGAAGGGTTTGGGGCTTTCAAATAGAATGCAACATTGTCAGGGTTGGACAAGTTCCTATTTTCATACTAATAGGAACCCCCCCACCAAAGCCATCTTAATCTGAAAGGATTCAATTGTACCATCTCATATCATTAATCTGAAATAGTAACGCACTAGCATATTAATTAAGAGCTAGTCTCATGTCGACGGTCTAACGGATCTAAGTTCGTTAGACGGATCTCAAAACCCGAGCCGAATCTTAAAAAAAAAAGCTCCAAACTATCTTTGCGTGTTGTTCCTCTCTCTTTCTCTCTCTCTCTCTTAAAAGCTTCTCTTTCTTTCTCTTCCTTAAAAGTCTTCTTCATGCCCTATATCTATCACATCCCCAGTTGTATTTCCAAGCCTTATTCAGTTTGCAAACTATATATGCAGACCTTTGCCACCGAGACCTCTTTGTTGTAAAAAGACCTTAAATTTAAATGTCGTAAATCTTATAGTAGCTTGGTTGTACATTGATCCACATGAGGCATGTGCTCTAGTCATGTGTGATGAAATTGTAAAACGCAGAGAAGGATCATTTGGTAGGATGCTAGATTTATTTGATGAACAAGATAGATTTTATAAGATAGAGTTAAAAGGCTACGTCACTGGGAATACTAAGGATAGATTTTATAAGGATTATTTGGTAGGATGCTTAGTATCAGCTAATACTTTTATGGAGAAATGCTAATACATTTTATAAGAAAAACTAATACGTTGCAGGAGCACTACTAAAATATTCTCTAGAAAATTACAAGTACTTTTTCGAAAAACTACTAATACTTTTTCGATAGAAAACTAATACATTTCAGGAGTATATTCATGAGAAATACTAAAACTCTTCAGGAACTACTAATACATTTAAGAAGAACTGTTAATACTTTTTATAAGAACGACTAATACTTTTCAAAAGGACTGTTTATACATTTTGAGAGAAAAATTTAATTATATTTAAGGGAACTACTAATACATTTCAGAAGAACTGCTAATACTTTTTAGAAGGACGGCTAATACTTTTCAGAAGGATTGTTAATATATTTTGGGATAAAAAATTTAATTATATTCAGGTAAACTACTAATACATTTTGAAAGAACTGTTAATACTATTTAAAAGGACGACTAATACATTTCGGGAGCATATTCATGATAAATACTAAAAAAACTCTTCAGATAACTACTAATACATTTGGAAAACTCACAAGTACTTTTTAGAAGGACAACTAATACTTTTCGGAAGGACTTTTAATACATTTCGTGAGGAAATTTTAATTTATTTCAAGGAACTACTAATACTTTTTCGATGAACTACTAATACTTTTTTGAGAGCTCGCTAATACATTTCGGGAGTATATTCTGGAGAAATACTAAAAAACTTTTAGAAACTACTAATACATTTGGAAGAATTGCTAATAGTTTTAGAAGGACGGTAATACATTTGAAGAATTGCTAATACATGTGCTTCCCGAAAACTACTAAAATATAACTGCTAATATTACGGAAATGCCACCGCATCCGCGGATCAGATCCGTCTAACAGTCGAACGTTAGGACGATCTGACAGGAGATTTTGTGATTAATTAAATCTCATGTATTTTGGCTAACAAATAGAATGCAACATTGTATATATAGTTAATTGTTCATTTGTTCTTATGAATTTCAAAGTTGAAAGCAATTAGAATATATGAACAAATTCCAGTGGATTAAATATTGTTACCCCATAAAGGGCTTTTTCTAAATAGTTAGATCAGAATTTGATACTAAGTAGCAATGAGATAACGTGTACTCACTACCATTAAGAAGTGAATGGCAGAGAGGAGCAAGTATAATCTTGCTCCAAAAACTAGAAATGGCTATGCTGAACAATGATCTTGCTGATTTGAACTCTTTATATGCCACACCACTACCTTTAAAATGCTCTTGTTAATTTCAATTCCAATATTTTATGAATGCTGGTAAAGCTGACATTCTGCAGTTCACCCAGCGCATCAACCTGCATCGTCATGTGGTTGGTGCCCTCCAGAAAACAGAACAGAGGTTGACAAATGAAAGCTGACACAAAATGATATTTATTGGGGAATTTGACTCTTGTAGCAAACATAATGATACAACAAAATTTTGGAGATTCAGCAGCTCTTTTGTGATAGTTCGAAGATGTTAGAATTTCATTTGCACGGCAATATGATGACAGTTCTGTATATATATATACATAAATATATATATACATATTATTGAGCATATTGTAATACCCCAATTTTTACCAATTTGGGTTTTAGTATTTTTTTTTACTTTTAGGATTTTAATTATTGGCCCAGTAGAATTTTAGTAAGAGCTCAGTCTTAATAATATTGACAGACTCATTTATAAACTTATATTTTTTTATTTTTATTTTCAAAAGCCCATGTCCAATTTCTAGAAGACTTAAAAAAATCTGGAGAAAATCTTTAATTCAAATTTTCGATTTATACTGAATTTTGTTTTATTTTATTTTGATAAATACAAGATAAAACCAAATCTTTTGTTAAACTGAAGATGGCTTATCAGATATCTCAAAATCCCACGTTCTCCACAAACTCTCCACAATTCTAACTCCTAGATAACCCCATAACACTCTTATATCAAACCCACTACTCCCTCAAAACTGATACCTCAAGAAACCACGTTCTACACAATCACTCTAAACTCCCGATAACCTTCACAGTATTCTTCTACATCGAGCCATTACCAAAGCACACACATTATTTTCCCTTTCAAATTTCCCAAATCCAGTCTATTCTCCCAAGTCCCAACCTCATTATCTTCAATACACCACCTCGACACCTTCGAGTTCTACAGGTAAGCAGACCAAATCTTTTTTTTTTTAACTTCTAGGCAAAATCCAAACACCAAACATGGTCGAGAAAGAACCTCGGAAACCCGAACCCATCAGAAAAACTGAACGCCGCCATCAAAACTGGAAATCGGGAACCGTCGGTATATATATATTTTTCCCCAAATCCGCTACCGATCGAAAATCCAAAACTTATTAAGCCAAAAACCGACAGCCCGAAACCTCGAATCATCGGCCCGAACCCAACAAAACTCCGAGAAATAAACCCGAAACCTCAAACCCAAACCGGCCCTGTAATATCCGGATTTAATTTAAGTATATTTATTATTATTATTATTATTATTATTATTATTATTATTATTATTATTACTAATTTGTATAATTATTAGTTCAGAAATTTTATTTTATTATTATTATATTATTATTTTTATAACAACCAAGTATCAATAATTATCTAGGCTCAATTTAAAATGTTGATTTCTGAAATTCATTATGGGCCAAAAAAAAAAAAATCTTTTCCCAAACTTTAAAAGTCCAAGTCAAATAGGATTCTTTCACAAACCCTACTTATCTCAAACCCCAGAATTTCATCCTATAAATACATATTGTACTCATTCGAATTTTTTTAACAACCGTTTCTACAAAAAAAAAAAATCTGCAACTCAAACCCACAGAAAAACAAAAAGACGGCTGTCGTTCAAAAATTTGTCCTTCCTCTCCATTGGGTCTCTTTGGTGAGTGGGTGCGTTATTTTATTTATATATGTGTATGTGCGTGTCAGTGTGTGTGCGTGAGTCAGTGTGGTGTGTGTGTTTATTGTGTATCTTATATATATATATATGTGTAGTTGTGTGTCAGTGTGTTTAATTGTGTGTCAGTGTGATGTGTGTTTAATTGTGTGTCAGTATATGTGTTGTGCGTGAGTTATACAGCTGTGTGCTAGTGAGTATACTATAGGTATATATATATATGTGTGCGTGAGTTTAGGTGTGTAAGTGTGTGCCTAATTTTGTGTGTCAGAGTGTGTGTGTGTGAAAATGGGTAAAATTTTGTATGGTGGTGTTAAATTGGTGATAGTCTTTTAACAAGACAACCCCACTTTACAACCTTTTTCTTTTTCAAAGATTAGAAATTGTTCACTACAGTTGATATTTTTATGTAAAAGCCAATTCAATACTCTTTACCTAATTCCCTTCTTCAGTTCCTTCTTAATCAGCCCATTCTTTTTTATTTAGTTATTTATTTTATCTTAATATATTAATTTACTATATTATTAATTGTACTTTATAATTTATTGTAGAAAACGAAGAAAACGAGGAGTAAGATTTACTGCATTATTGCATTCTTCGCACAGATATCTGCGTTTATTCGAGGTGAGGATATTCTATTCACTCATTGTTTGTCGCTATTAAATGCTTCATATATGTGTAATTGTTTATGTGCAATGTGAAATTAAATTATGTTAGCGCTTTGAAATTTGTGAGAAGGTCGGGATCAAAAGTATCATTGTGGTGAACCGCGATCTTATATTAGTCTGGGGTCGTAAGAAGGTCAGGATCAAAAGTATCCTCGGGGTGAACCGCGATCTTAGTCGGGCCGTAAGAAGGTCCGAGATCAAAAGTATCCTCGTGGTAAACCCACAGTACTATAAAGTAACTGGCCAGTCAAAGGAAAAGGAAAAAGGAAAATTTCATGTTGAATGTTTATGATGATGCTTATGTGTTGTATTTAATCTTGACAAACATGTCTCCACGAGTTGAAAGCTCACCCCATATTTATTAACACTTTTCGGGTTGAGAGCGGCGGTTATTGGAGGCGGTGGATGTGAAGCAGTAAATTTAATTAATTTGATCTCTAGAAACATTTTATTACTGTCGATGCTTTTGAATTTTTTTTATTGAATGTTAGTTTTTTTTATTTTTAAAAGTTGTGTTTGGGATCAAAATACTTTAATATTTGGATGTGAATCTTAATTTTAAGATGTATGTTTTATAAAATGCTTTCTTTTAAGAGAATTAGCTTGGGTTTTAGAAATTTTGGGTCGTTGCGAGTTGCACAATAAATTTTTATATTAGACTATGTTTTATAAAATTAGAATGGCGCAGCGAAAGTGTGATGGATCTTTCTTGATTTATTAATAAAATAGTTCCGTTTACTTTTGAAATGTATCATATTCATACGCTTTCTTATTAAATTAAGTTACTCCAATATTTTGAAAATTGGGGCGTTACAGGCCCGCAGCCCGAGCCAAAATCGGCGCCGCCGTGCCCCGATGCGGCCGCCCGATGAGCGTACCAGAGAGAGAGAGAGAGGGAGTTTCAAAAAAAACACCCGGAGCGCCGCTGTAATTTTGATGCGGTGGTGTGAGAGACATAGAAATAGAGAGACGTGCGGGATAGCGGACAGAGTGAGAAAGATTGAGTATGAGAGGATAGGGCGTAGGAAAAAGGGGGATTGGGGAAGAACAATATGAAAACCTTCTCTGTTATTATTATTTCCTTTGCACCAAGAGAGACACGTGAGTCAGGGGTGGGTTTTGCAAAGGAATTGGGCTGGGGATGGGTTTCTTATTAAGACTTTAAGTTTTTGACTCCACAGTTTATATAAACTACTAGACCAGCCTCATAATTTCTAATTTCATTTCAAAAGCCCTTTTCAGAAATTTCACATTCACCAAATTCTTTACCTTATTTCAGTCAGCCACTAACACCATTTTTATTTTTAATTCTTTCTTTCTTTTATACCCAAATTATTTAAGTCATGTATTTGGTTAGTTTAATTATTACTTTTTTTTATTTTATTGATTTGTAGGAACTCATTCTTACGAGGTTTAAAATTTCCAAGCGAGCACGCATTTGGTATTTTCTGCACTTTAGTTGAGGTGGGGTTTTATTGCTTTTGTTTATTTTAAATACCGTGTTTTAACTGTTAGTTGCATATTCATGATAAATATGTGCGTGATGTTGAGACTATTTGTACTTAATTGTACGCGAGACTTTGAGACTATTTGTACTTAATTGTACGCTAGACTTTGAGACTATTTGTACTTAACTGTACTTGAGACTATGATATATTTCCCTGAAAGTTTGTGCTAACTGTTATGCATACGTATTTGACTTGAACAACTGCTTCCCCATTGAGTTGACGATAACTCACCCCAATAAATTTACCCCTTTCAGGTTGAGGAGTCCGACGTGGCGCGTGGCGGGTGAATTGATCATGACCGTTGTTTTTGTCGAATTTTTATTAGTAGTAGAATTTCTTGAACGATGTTGGTCTTTAAATCTTTTTCGTATTTATAAAACATACAGTGTACTGGTTTTATTTCAATTGATGGATGATGCAATTTATATTTAAGTTAGTTATTTTATTCTTTGAAAAAAAAAATGGTTGACTCGTTTCCGTCAGATTCTTAGTCACTTTGTGAGTATTATTATGCGTAGTTGTATTTTTCAATACTAGGGTGTTACATTAGTGGTATCAAAGCGGGCTTACGTTTCTGTAGATTGAAAAAAAAATGCTGGAATGTTTTTTAAAAATAATCTATGATCAATCACCCTCGCCGCACCACGGGGACTTCGAGGTAATACGTATATTTTTGTTACTAAATGTTGCATTATGAATTTGAGCCTTATGTCATGTATTATGCGAGCATGTTACTTTATGAGACTTGAGCCTTATGTTAATGTCATTTATTGCGAAAAATGCATATTTTAATGTTGAGAAATGATATGTCTTCATTTTACTACGCTTCGAACTTAAGAAATTTCATGATATTTAAAAAACTCCATGGGTCTAATATATGTATAGTTAGAATGGTTGGGCCTCACGAGACCGCTAGGAAGTCTGTCATTTGCCCCGCAGTCCTAAAAAGGAGGCGTATTAGAGAATTTAAGGACTATGAGATGTCGGTCAATCATGATTTATGAGGCCACATTCTTGCAATGGGAAGGATGTGGGCCGTAGTAAAGCAAGATGGCGTCTCAGACTATGTGGCGGCCGTGAAACTGATGGACACTATGCCCCCGAAGTGGGAACCTCGTGTGAGAGCTCTCTTTCTTTGAGAAACGACCTTCACCTACAATGCAGAAGCTCCCATCATCAGCTTTGCTGACTTTTCGGCTTCTTTGTATGGGATGTGGCTGAAGCAAATAACGGAGCCATAAGATCAGATGGACGAAGATCCTGAAGAAGAACCATGGGATGAAAACTCCAGCAATGCTCAGTGATTTAATGTAGTAGTTAGGATTTCTTTCTTAGTTTAGCATTTTATTTTCCCGTTTTCAGTTGTTTTTCGGATTTGCATATTGTACCTCTTGAAGGTTTGAATTGATGATAATGGAAATATTTTGCATTTCTTTTATATTATGGATGTTTTATCTAATGATGTCTTTTCCGATTATGAGTTGACTTATAAACTGTATTTTGACTTAGAACGCATATCTCAGACGAGTTTTACTAAGTTGTGGTTATACTTTGACTATAGGAAAATGATTCGAGGACGTAGGTTGAGAACCCGAGGTGCTGCTGCTACTAATAACAATGCGAATTAAAACAATAAGGCAAACCCATTTCTGACATGGAACCGAGGGAATAACGAGAATGATCACGCAGTCAACCAAGCACCGGCATTAACTCAAGCACAAGTGGTAGAGCAGTTTCGTCGCTTCTCACCGCTGATCTTTAATGGGCAAGAAGGACCTGCCTACGTAGACGAGTGGTTTGTGTCATTGGAACGTACCTTCGAATTAATCGGTGTATCTTGAGGCACAACGCATCCTTTGTGCTCGATCTTAGCCGGTACAAGATGCGGGACGTTGGTGGATGAGCTATCGGAGACTAAGGCCTGCCGAGAAGCAGCGACCCTAACTTGGGAGGGGTTTAAAGAGATAGTGATGGAGAAGTACTGTCCCCAACATTATCGGGAACAGATGGAGCGGGAGTTTTGGGATCTAAAGTAAGAAGGAATGTCCGTGACAAAGTACGAGAGGAAGTTCAACCAAATGAGCTTTTTCGTGGAGTATATGGTGGATACAGACCGTAAACGAGCACTAAGGTTTCGAGCAGGTTTACGGGCAGGGATACGCCACATTGTTGCAAGCCATGGGGTCCTATCATATGCAGAATCTGATATTCGTGCTCAGGAGATTGCCGATCAAATGTGGTTGACCGACAACAAACAGGGAATTTGGGAAAACGGAGCTGGAACGGAAACTAGGACAAGAACCGAAATCAGAATAAACAAGCGAGGACTGACGCGAGACCAGGGCCTAAACCTCAAACTGGTAAACCGTTGTGTGCGAAATGCGGGAAGAATCATAATGGGGAGTGTCTTGTGGGACATAATAAGTGTTACTGGTGTAAGATGCCAGGACATTTGTCATGGGATTGCCCCACTCGGGAACAGGGAAGAAAGGGCAAGAATCTGGAGGACAGGCACGAGTATATGTTATGACCCAGGGGGAAGCTGATCAGAACCCGGGCACGATGTCAGGTATGTTAAATGTACTTGGAATACCTGCTTTAGCATTATTTGATATGGGTGTCACACATTCATTTATGTCTTCGAGATTTTATAATATGATTGGATATAGCGATACTAGGATCGACGAACCTCTTGAGATTAGTTTGCCTTCTGGTAAGACAATTTTCACTGATTCAATCATTAAGGACGTAGGCGTTGACATAGGGGGGGGATCTAAAAGCCAATTTGTATGTAATTGATATGAAGGATTTCGATATAATATTTGGTATGGACTGGCTTAGTAGATATCGAGCTGACATCCAGTGTTAGAAAACGAAAGTGACACTACATTTGCCAGAAGGAGAAGCAATAAAGTTTTACGGGACTAAGACTAGGACTGTGCCTAAAGTTATATCAGCAATGAATGCTTTGACCTTACTGAAAAAGGGAAAGTGTCAAGGGTATTTGGTGAATATTGTTGGAACTCCAACAACTGAGTTGACACCAAATGACGTTCCTATAGTCCAGGAATTTGTGGATGTCTTTCCCGAAGAGTTACCAAGAGTACCACCAAACTGACAAGTGGATTTCTCCATCGATTTGGTACCCGGAGCGGCACCAGTATCTAGAGCACCCTATCGGATGTCGCTGAAGGAACTGCAGGAGCTAAAAGTTCAAATACAAGAACTGTTGGAGACAGGATTTATTCGCCCAAGTGTGTCACCTTGGGGCGCGCCAGTCCTATTCGTAAAGAAGAAAGACAGATCACTTCGAATGAGCATCGATTACAGAGAGTTGAATCGACTTACAGTAAAGAATAAGTATCTGTTGCCGAGGATCGAAGATTTGTTCGATCAACTTCGAGGAGCTAGTGTGTTCTCCAAGATCGATCTGAGATCTGGGTACCACCAGCTGAAGGTAAAGCAGTGTGATATTCCAAAAATGGCATTTAGAACCCGTTACGGGCACTATGAGTTTGTAGTGATGCCATTTGGTTTGTCTAATGCACCAACAGTCTTTATGGACTTGATGAACTAGGTATTTCACCCTTACCTAGATCAATTCATCATAGTCTTCATAGATGACATATTGGTATATTCGAAGGATAAGGTGCAACACGAGGAGCATTTAAAGATTGTATTGGAGACACTTCGCAATGAGAAGTTATACGCGAAGTTTAAGAAGTGTGAATTGGTTGGACCGAGTCGTGTTTCTCGGACACGTGGTCACATCACAAGGAATTGAAGTTGACCCTGGTAAGGTTGAAGCGATGCTTAGTTGGAATGTACCTAAGAATGCAAGTGAGGTACTGAGAGTTTTCTAGTGTCTAGTGGCTATTATTCTGAGGAAGGTTTATCGGGGATTATCTAGAATAGCCATGCCTATGACTCGATTAACGAGAAAAGGGGAGAAGTCGAATGGACTCGAAGCGAGGAGAGTTTTCGGGAGTTGAAAGGTAAATTAACCTTTTTGTATTGACAATTCCAAATCCTACAGAGGGATTTTTCATCTATAGTGACACATCGAAGCAAGGGCAGGTTGTGTTTTTGATGCAACACGGCAAGGTTGTTGTTTACGCCTCGAGACAACTAAAGACGCATGAGTTGAATTACCCCACACATGACCGGGAGTTGCCCGTTGCACGCATTAAAGATATGGCGACACCACATATATGGAGGAAGTGTGAAATATTCACGGATCACAAAAGCCTTAAATATCTTTTCACTCAGAAGGAGTTGAATATGAGGCAGAGGAGATGGTTAGAACTGGTGAAAGACTATGATTGCACCATCCAGTACCATGCGGGCAAAGCTAACGTAGTAGCTGATGCATTGAGCGAAGGACGAAGGAGTTAGCTTGTATGCTCACGGAGCAAGAAGCGATTAGCGGGAGAGTTTGCCAAACGGAGATTGAAGTTGTTGAGCCACCAAATGGTACAGAAGCCATTTTGGCATCATTGGTGGTGCAACCCACCTTAAAAGATAAGATTAAGGAGGCCCAACCCCACGATAAGTTTTTGTGCAAGATGAGGGAACATGTACAAGCTGGAGATATTGAGGGATTCAAGGTAACTGGTGATGATGTTCTGACATATGAAGGAAGGATTTGTGTCCCTAAGGATGAGGCACTCCGTAAGAAAATTCTGGAGAAGGCACATAATGCTCCCTACACAGCTCATCCGGGAGGTACAAAGATGTATCACGACCTGAAGAGGCTTTTCTGGTGGAGGAGTATGAAAAGAGATATTGGGGATTTTGTAGAGAAGTGTTTGGTCTGCCAGCAAGTTAAAGCAGAGCACCAGCGACCGTTGGGTTTGCTAAAGTCGTTGGAGATCCCGGAGTGGAAGTAGGAACATATAACTATGGATTTTGTGGTTGGACTACCACAAACACTAAGGAAGAATAACGCAGTATGGGTCATAGTGGATCGATTGACCAAGTCAGCACATTTCCTGCCGGTACGAATGACTTTTAGTAAGGATCAGTATGCCAGAATCTATATTAAGGAAATTGTGAGGTTACACGGGGTGCCAGTTTCTATCGTGTCAGACAGAGATCGGCGATTTACATCAAAGTTCTGGAGGAGTTTGCAAGAAGCATTGGGAACAAAATTGAGGTTCAGTACAGCCTATCATCCGCAGACCGATGGGCAATCCGAGAGAACTATTAAGACATTAGAGGACTTGTTGAGAGCATGTGTGCTCGATACGGGCGAAAGTTGGGAAATGATGTTGCCATTGGTGGAGTTCGCGTACAATAACAGTTACCAAGCAACGATTAAGATGGCTCCGTATGAAGCATTATACGGGAGAAAGTGTAGGTCCCCTTTATATTGGAGTGAAGTTGGAGAAAGGAAATTTTAGGACCGGAGTTGATTGAACAAATAGTAGAAAAGATTTCAGAGATCTGGGACAGAATAAAGATTGCTCAAGATAGACAGAAATCCTATGTGGATAAGCGCAGAAAGGACATACAGTTTGAGGTTGGCAACAGTGTGTTTTTGAAAGTGGCTCCAATGAAGGGAATTATAAGATTTGGTAAAAAGAGAAAATTACAGCCTCGTTATATTGGGCCATTTGAGATACTAGAAAGAGTTGGGGATTTGGCTTATCGTTTGGCTTTGTCACCAGACTTGTCAGGGGTACATAATGTGTTTCACGTATCAATGCTGAGGAAATATGTGTTTGACCCTGATCACATTGCTAATTACAAGGACCTACACATAGGTAAGAATTTGTCGTACGAAGAGATGCCTACAGCTATTTTGGATCGTAAAGTGCATGGGTTTACAAACAGAGATGTGGTTTTTATCAAAGTACAATGGAGTAGACACGGAAAAAATGAGGCAACATGGGAAAGAGAAGAGAAAATCAAGTCCAAGTATCCCGTCTTCTTTGATCTAGGTATGTAACCGAAATTTTGAGGACAAAATTTTTTGATTGAGGTGGGTAGTATGTAATATCCCAATTTTTACCAATTTGGGTTTTAATTTTTTTAGACTTTTAGGATTTTAATTATTGGCCCAGTGTAGAATTTTAGTAAGAGCCCAGTCTTAATAATATTGACATGCCCATTTATAAACTTATATTTTTTTTTTTATTTTCAAAAGCCCATATCCAGTTTCTAGAAGACTTAAAAATCTGGAGAAAATCTTTAATTCAAATTTTCAAATTTTCGATTTATACTGAATTTTATTTTATTTTATTTTGATAAATACCAGATAAAATCAAATCTTTTGTTAAACTGAAGATGACTTATCAGATATCTCAAAATCCCACGTTCTCCACAACTCTCCATAATTCTAACTCCTAAATAACCCCATAGCACTCTTATATCAAACCCACTACTCCCTCAAAACTGATACCTCAAGAAACCACGTTCTACACAATCACTCTAAACTCCCGATAACCTTCACATTATTCTTCTACATCGAGCCATTACCAAAGCACACATATTATTTTCCCTTTCAAATTTCCCAAATCCAGTTTATTCTCCAAGTCCCAACCTCATTATCTTCAATACACCACCTCGACACCTTCGAGTTCTACAGGTAAGCAGACCAAATCATTTTTTTTTAACTTCTAGGCAAAATCCAAACACCCAACACGGTCGAGAAAGAACCTCGGAAACCCGAACCCATCAGAAAAACTGAACGCCGCCATCAAAACTGGAAATCGGGAACCGTCGGTATATATATATTTTTCCCCAAACCCGCTACCGATCGAAAATCAAAAACTTATTAACCCAAAAACCGACAGCCCGAAACCCCGAATCATCGGCCCGAACCCAACAAAACTCCGAGAAACAAACCCGAAACCTCAAACCCCAAACAGGCCCGTAGACCGGGCCAAAATCAACGCGGCCGCTGATGAGCGTACAAGAGAGAGAGAGAGGGAGTTTCATCAAAAAAAAAAAAAAACCCGGAGCGCCGCTGTAATTTTGATGCGGTGGTGTGAGAGACTTAGAAATAGAGAGACATGCGGGATAGATTGGGGAAGAATAATACGAACACCTTCTCTGTTATTGTTATTTCCTTTGCACCAAGAGAGACACGTGAGTCAGGGGTGGGTTTTGCAAAGGAATTGGGCTGGGGATGGGTTTCTTATTAAGACTTTAAGTTTTTGACTCCACATTTTATATAAATTACTAGACCAGCCCCAGAATTTCTAATTTCATTTCAAAAGCCCTTTTCAGAAATTTCACATTCACCCAGATTCTTTACCTTATTTCAGTCAGCCACTAATACCATTTTTATTTTTAATTCTTTCTTTCTTTTATACCCAAATTATTTAAGTCATGTATTTGGTTAGTTTAATTATTACTTTTTTTTATTTTATTGATTTGTAGGAACTCAATTTTACGAGGTTTAAAATTTCCAAGCGATCACGCATTTGGTATTTTCTGCACTTTATTTGAGGTGGGGGTCTATTGCTTTTGTTTATTTTAAATACCGTGTTTTAACTGTTAGTTGCATATTCATGATAAATACGTGCGTGATGTTGAGACTATTTGTACTTAATTGTACACGAGCCTTTGAGACTATTTGTACTTAATTGTACGCGAGACTTTGAGACAATTTGTACTTAACTGTACTTGAGACTATGATATATTTCCGTGAAAGTTTGTGCTAACTATTATGCATGCGTATTTGACTTGAACAACTGCTTCCCCACTGAGTTGACGATAACTCACCCCAATAAATTTACCCCTTTCAGGTTGAGGAGTCCGACGTGGCGCGTGGCGGGTGAATTGATCATGACCGTTGTTTTTGTCAAATTTTTATTAGTAGTAGAATTTCTTGAACGATGTTGGTCTTTAAATCTTTTTCGTATTTATAAAACATACAGTGTGCTGGTTTTATTTCAATTGATGGATGATGCAATTTATATTTAAGTTAGTTATTTTATTCTTTGGAAAAAAAATGGTTGACTCGTTTCCGTCAGATTCTTAGTCACTTTGTGAGTATTATTATCTGTAGTTGTATTTTTCAAAACTAGGGTGTTACACATATGACCACTTGTCCAGAGTGGGTTGCATTGCAAATCTGAAAAAAACACTGAACAAAGAGACATACCGTTCAAATGGAGCTTTATGGAATCGAGTTGGATTAATATATACCATAAAAGCTTCTGTGAACAATTCACTGACTCGAGGCAATCAATTAACGTATTCATGCTCTCCCAGTAAGTACAAAACAGGTAATACAATGTTTAGCTGAAAAAAATCCAATCTTAAAGCCTGACAAAGAAATTTAGCGAAACAAATAAAAAGTTTATAGCTGAAAACTCCCAAATCAGAACAGAAATGTACTGTTGGATTTTAATTTGGACAGGAACAAACTCATCATGCACACTAAAGAATATTAACAAAGTATACGAAGAAAAACTGACCTCTGTTTCAACCAGGGGTGCAGCAACCATTTTACAGGGTGCAACCTCCACCCTGTACAATCCCTTTTTAAGGCAACCATTCTGAACTCAATGTGCCCACCTTGTGGACACTCATCAAACTGTCCGAGACACATTAATGATAACCAAACTCTTCATACTGAGTAGTCAACCACAGTTTGTGCAAACCATAGCAAATCAGGGTCTTCACAGTTAAGCTCTTTTGGTAATGCGTTTTTTGAGAAAGATACGGCAATAATACGTGCTTCAAGGGCCAACCATTCATGACCATAAAGGCGGCAGAAAAATATTATAATCGGCTGCAACAGAGACCAGAATCCTCTTTGAATAATCCTCTTCTCTTTGCAACAAAACACAAGATGACATCTCTTAGAAAAACTAACACACTCTGAACACATTGTTTCCACTGCTCAGCTGACTGGATTATAATGGCTCAATTGGATTGACTGATAATGTAATTTTCTTTGTAGATGCCGCCAGGCATCAAATTTCTGAATCCGAAGGATATTGGTCTCATAAACAATTTCAGGTTTAACTCCCCTTATGCCACAACGTCCCTACTGATATAAGCTGGAGAAAAGCTAACTCTCCTGACAATATTCAGTCATCTAGAAATTAGGCACAGAAGTGGAACCACAAAATTTTGTGGCCGAGTTGACATTGTTGACGCATACTGAGTTTTACAAAAATTCCAACCTTCAACAGATTTTCTTTGTTTTCCAGTAAATATGTATCTAGGGTGAAACCAATTGCATTATTATATTATTATACTTTAAGAGAATAAATTTATATATTTTTATTCTTTGACCTCTAGTTTGCTACCTGAATTATGGTACCGACCCCAATCCAATCTCTCTTCATTTTTAGTACGGTTGAAAAATAAAAGTTAACATCACAAACAAATCAAAACATATACATAAATCAATGAAATTTCTCCAATCATTGACCCCATTAAATAAACCATGTCTCTGCCCCTGATTCAACGCCATCCAGATTAATTCAAGTGAAAAGGTCTTGAAATGCTTCACCACAAATCATATAATTTCTTTCTACCATATATGCGTGAAAACATATCAATTTCCAAAAGATTTTCATTCTGAAGAAAAGTGCTGTTTGGTCAGCTGTAAACAATGCAAAATGTACTATTTTCCCAAACCCCATAGAGGATACCAACAACTACTATGACAAAATTTAATATCTAAGTTCAATAAAATTTAGGGGACGTGCACAATTAAACATTAATGGTGAATCACTAAAGTCATATATTTGCTTACAATCATGTGCAAGAGGAATTAATGAAAGATTGACTACCGAAACAATATAAAAAACCAATATGTTACCAACGATGCAATCTTACTCATTGCCATACTCTCGATAACATAAGGAAAATCCTAACTGGTTCCTAGAAATGAGATTGTTAACATGTAATCTCAGCACAGCCAAAATTGTGTGGCTTATCGGGCAATTCCAATATGACCTTTGAGCCACAACATACTGCAGAAAAACTTCATTTATTTTCCTCGACTCAGATTCCATTCATACAGAAGCATTACCTTCCACGAGAATATACGCACTACAGGAAAATCACAATTTAGCGGCTAATTTTTCCTTGCCAACATTCCTGATTTCTTCGCAAATGGAATTTAGTGAGGAAATAAATTCGACGTGGGTCTCGTTGTTGTAAGAGCGTCGCTAAACAACACTGCCTCATTGTCTTCAATGTGGAGTTAAAAATATTTTCTCTGCACTTTAATATTCCTATTTTTCCAACAATCTGTTTAGCTTACAAAACCAAATTTGGCTTCCTATAAGTCCATAATAGCAACCAAATCAATGCAACATACAGAAAACCCACAAGCAGTAGTCTGGAACAACTTCCTTAGCAACTATAACATATAAAGTGAAGACATTTATCTCCTGACGGAAAGTGGAAAACTAATTCGCAAACAAAATTTACACAATTAATTTGAGAGGCCAAACTGAGACTTAATGTAGAGACTTTGATGAAACCCTCATCAAATCTTAAATTCGCTGCAATATTTTTTCTCACTATTTTCCATCTTTCTTGTAGTGACAACATATACGCAACTTGCAGAATAAACGGAAACTGGACACCATTGAAATTGTGAACAGTCATAGTAGAATACTTACCATTAAAATGCAACTTCAAACAAGTAAAAGAAATCCCGCAGCAAGAAAGGCTCTGTTAACATCGGGGGAAAATATAAAATTTCGATCGAAAATGTCATTGGCGGAAAATTAAATTCGATAAAATTCTTCATATTAAAGAAAATACACCCCAAAATTTGGAATTATTCACCTAGAAGAATCAGGCGCCAAATAAAAAATGCATCCTAAAATAAAATATGGATGGTAGGATTTGGATTTGAAAAGATTGAATTGATAGAAAAATTGTTTTTTCCAGTACAATAACGGAATTTGGGGAGGGGACACACGCACTCATATGAAATCGAACACGGGTCATTCACCTTTATAACACAAGTATCAACCACTGGAGCACAAGGTTGGTCCCAATTAATAAAAGAATTTCAAATACTCTAAATAGAAAGATTTTCTTCCCTAACTTTCTTGCAGGCGGCGGAGTGCAGTATCACTTCCATCCTGCGGGGTACCCGTCCCGCCTTGCCTAGATATTGTTTTTAAAATATATATTTATGTATATATAATATAAGATATGGATCAAATGGGTCCTCCCATTTGAGGTGAGTCCATAGGACCCAATGCTAACCATACATTAAATTTTTTGATTGGTCCAGATTTTTTAGGGGTTTTATATTTGTTTTTTTTTTTTGTTTCAACAACTAAGAAGAGTAGGATGGTCATTTTATAATATAAAATCAGTTATTGAGATTTGATGAGATCTCAATAACGTTCAATTTCATTCCTCCTTTTCACGCGCACATGCTTTCAGTTTTTGAGTAACCCATATCCCTCATATTCAATTTTTTTTCTCCAGCGTATTCTGTTGTTAACTGCTTATGTAATATAATTATATTGCATTTGTAGTATAATCATATTGCATGTGTAATTTAATCATATTTGTGTTACATATGTAGTGTATATTTATTGCTTATGTAGTATAGGGTTGTTGCTTATGTAGTTAATGTATATGTGTTGCATATATAGTGTATATTCGTTGCTTATGTGGTATGGATTTGTTGCTTATGACTTCCTTATGTAGTCAGGGTCGGACCTAAGTTGAGGGCCCCCCCAACTATTTTTTTTTACTTTTACTATATGTATGTATGTATTATAATTTTAGTTCTTTTAATCCTTGTGCTTATAATTTATTGGTAAAATTTATTAAATGCCACAACATGACCCATGAATTTTAATAAGTTAAATTGGAGACTTTGTAGACTTTATGTGTTTTTACTTTTACTATAAATATAAATTCTAATTTGCAATTTAAGCTCTAAAATCGCAGTCATTGAAAATTTTTGATATGTGGCTAGAATTGGTCCCTATGAACTCACCCTATTAGGTGGTCTTATATAACTCTCTCCCATATAATATATATATTATAATATAATTTTTATGTATTATTATATTTATCTAGTATTTATAAATTGATAATGACAACCTTTTTATAGAATATATTATAAATATATGATTTTTAATTTTTTTATTTATTTATTTTTATTTAATTTTACTTATACTGGGTCAGGACGGGTCGCCTCGCCCTTTCCCGTGACTCACGATGGGTCGCGCCCGTCCTGCCTATTTTGGGGACGGACGAATCTGGATCTTTAGATATCCTCAGGCGACCCATTGTCATCCCTATATTTGAAATCCTTAGCTATAATCCTAGTAATCCAAATGGAAGAAGGGTAATTTCGAATTCACTTATTAAATAGTAGTAAACATGCAAAGTTGGTCCTAGATATACAAGGTGTTGCTGCAATATTAGCCATGTAATTTTTAAATTGTGAGGTCCCGTATGTTTTGAATTTTTGCAATTTTGGTCCCGTAGATTTTTAATTGGTACAGTTATGGTCCTCTAAGTTTTAAATTGGTGCAAATTTGGTTCTAAGGGCTATTTCAATATTTTTCTTATTCTCAAAATGCCGTTAGTAGCCAAAATATTTAATATACCCTAAGATCAATAGAAAATGGTATAAGAGTCTATGTTTTATGAGTTGAAGTATTTAATATTTATACTATAGATTGCCTAATGAGATAAGAATTTAGAATTATGAACCTGGATCAATATTCAAAATACGAGATATGAGTTCTACATGTATTATCTTCTAATTATAAAAATATAAAAACACGTACAAATTTGGCAAAATTTGTTATTTTGACTAATATGACCGAAATTACTACAACTAAAATGCATAAGACTAAAATTGTTAAATTCTAAATATTATAGGATTAAAATTATTATTTTTGTGGAGGGAGAAAATTGTCACATAACTAAAATTATAACTTCGATAATTATAGGTCTAATATTGCAATCCCCTATAAATGCAGGACCAATTTTGCAATTTCTCCTTAATATTATTTGATGCTGCTTTCTAGGACATATCACTTCAAGTTAAGGTTTCTAACTAAGTGAAAGTCTTCTTCTACCAAAGCTAGAAGTCTTCTTTTGGGAACTTGCATGCAAATAAGATGGAATGACCTTTATATACCTAGGGTAGTGGGCCTCGTGGGTCGGGTTATTCCAATTGTAGCCCACTAACTAATTGACAATTAATAGGATTAAATAAATATTATTAATTGAATTATAATAATAAAAAAGGATATTTTTGCCCCCAATATTATTAACTTTTGTGGAAGTTGAGATGAGAAGAACAGAATTCTCATTGCCTTAATAAGAATTACATGCCTATTTAACACAATTGTGGTTGACATTCTAATCTACAAAATTAGGAAAGCAATCCCTATAAATTTGGGAAATCAAATCCTAAGGAATCGGTCAATGATTTGGTCCTATTTATTTTGGAAACAAAATATCCTATAAATATTCTTAATTAAATAAGATATCTGCTCATTTCCACAGTCTCGGGTTGTATATATTATACAATCCTAGCTTGGAACTAAATTCTTCAATTGGTCCTTGGAAGGGCTTTAGTAAGGATATCAGTTATCTGCAGTGTTGTAGGGATGTAGGTCAATTGAACTATTCCATTATTGACCTTCTCGGATATGAAATGTCTATCTATCTCAATGTGTTTCGTTCTGTCGTGATGGACTGGATTTTTGGCAATACAGATAGCAGCTTGACTAGCATTCTTGTGTTTTTTGTGATGGCTCCAAGTTCGCTAAGCAATCTTTGAAGCCACATTCCTTCACAGATGCCTAGAGCAAGTGCACGATATTCTGACTCGGCACTGGTTCTAGAAACCACTAATTGTTTCTTGCTTCTCTATATCACTAGATTTCCCCACCCATATGAACAATAACCAGTGGTAGATCTTCTGTCAATCAACTATGTAGCTCAACTTGCATCTATGTAGATCTCTATCTCTCGATTATCACATTTTCTGAACAATAAGCCATGACCTGGTGTCATCTTCAAGTACCTCAAAATGCGATAAACATCTTCTAGATGATCTTTTGTTGGATTGTTCATGTGTTGACGTACCACACTAACTGAGAATGCAATATCTGGCCTCGCATGTGAGAGGTATATCAGTTTTCCCACTAGTCTTTGATATCTCCCTTTTCCACTGGAGTACTCATTTCACTTGTCTTCATCTTTTTATTGGGATCAAGGGGTATCAATTGGTTTGCATCCTAGCATACCCGTTTCATTAAGTAAATTTAGGATGTACTTCCTTTGAGAGATAACAATACCTTTCTTGGATTGAGCAATCTCCATCCCTAAAAAGTATATGAGAGGGCCAAGATCTTTAATTTCAAACTCCGTAGCAAGCAATTCTTCAACTTGATAATTTCATCTTCATAGTCTCCAGTCAAGATAATATCATCAACGTATACAATTAAGATGGCAATCTTCTTCTCATATGAGAATTTCACAAACTGTATATGATCAGCTTGACACTATTTATATCCTTGTGAGACTATTGTTTTGGCAAACCTGTTAAACTAAGCACGAGGTGACTGCTTTAAACCATACAATGCTTTCTTGAGTTTCCATGTATACCTCTTCTTCTAGAAACACATTCTTGACATTATGTTGGTGTAGTGGCCAATCTCGATTTACTGCAAGGGAGAATAGAACTCGAATTGTATTAAGCTTGGCAACAGGTGCAAACGCCTCTTGATAGTCAATACCGTACGACTGCGTGAAGCCCTTAGCTACTAAACAGGCTTTGTACCTCTCAATGCTCCCATTTGCCTTGTACTTAACTGTAAATATCCACTTGCAACCCACTGGTTTCTTTCCATGAGGAAGCTCCAAAAGTGGCCAAGTACCGTTGCTTTCTAGTGCCTTAAGTTCTTCCTCCGCTGCTTGTTTCCATGATGGATTTTTTTAGAGCTTCTTCAGTAGAGTTCGGAACCTGCATATTATCAAGAGCAGAAATAAACACACTATATGAAGGTAGTAGCTTATCATAAGCAACAAAATTTCCAATGTGTTTTGTGTATGACCGAACACCTTTCCTTAGAGCGATAGGCAAGTCAGGATTATCAACAGTAGGATCATCGACCTCATGATTTAATGGAACCATACCTGTGTAAATTTCTGAAGTAAGAGGAATCAGTTCCAGTTCTTGACCTTGCTTGATTTGTGTAGTATCCTCTATATGCTCAATAGGTTTCCTCATTTTTCTGACAGACTTGAAGTTCTTGTTCATTGTTGGACTCTGGTAGTTGTGGAACAAGTTCAGATTGGTCTTTTTGTGTCGGTTAGAAAGATTCAGATAGGACTTTTTGAGTGATAGGACTTTTTGTGTAGGTTATAAAGATTCAGATAGGACTTATTGAGGTTCAAGCATATTTATGAAATACTCGGACTGTTTTGACGAGGATGAGAATGGGGTTACTGGTGAACTTTGAGGATGGTGAGAGTGAGTGTCTTGCAGAATGTCCCAAAACTGATATTCTCTCAAATGCTCCCCCTGAATTTCAGGTTTGGAAAAGTAGGACTGGTGTTCAAAATATGTAATATCCATGCAGATATATATTTTTCTAGTAAGAATTGAGTAACTCTTATATCCTTTTTGATTGAATGAATAGACTAAAAAGATACACTTGAGTGATTTTGGGCCGAGTTTGGTTCGATTGTGGTGATTAATGTGGACAAAGGTTGAACACACAAAGACTTTAAGTGGAAGATCTGAGGTGAATGATTTGAAATGGGGAAAGAATTGTATAAGAACCTGACGTGGATTTTGAAATTTTAGAACTCGAATTGGCATTCTGTTAATGAGGTAGGTGGCTGTTAAGATAGCTTCCCCCCAGAAATATTTAGAAACGTTGTTGGAGAACATGATCGATCGAGCTACTTCATGTAGGTGTCTATTTTTTCTCTCTGCCACTCCGCTTTATTGAGGGGTATCTACATGAGATCATATGTATAATGCCTTGTTCCAAGAGATAAGAACCAACAAAATTGAAATACTCCCTGGCATTGTCAGTTTGTAGGACCTGAATTTGTTTTTGAATTGGGTATTAATCATCGAGTTAAAAGATCTAAAGATTACCCCTGTTTCTGATTTTTCTTTCATGAGAAAGGTCCATGTGATTCTTATGTGGTCTTCAATGAAAGTAACAAACCAACGAGTTTCCATTTATGTTTTTAACTCTTGAGGGTCCCCAAATGTCACTAGGGATCATAGAAAATGGATATGAGGGTGTATATTGGATGGTTGGATAAACATGTTTAGTTTGCTTAGCAAGTTGGCATATTTCACAATGATAAAAATTGGAACTTTTATTACGAAACAATTGAGGGAACATCTTTTTAAGATAAACAAAGTTTGGATGTCCAAGACGAAAATGCCATAACATAACTTTGTTTTCATCCAAAATTGACACAAAATTGAAAACAGATTGAAAGACACAACTTGTAGAAGAAACTTTTTCATGAAGTTTGGTTTCAATCTCGAACAAATATGAGGTATTTTCTGAACTGGAGTAGGTTTCGCGTGTTGCTTCCCAAATGTCTTTGGTTGTCTTCTAAAGCAAAACATTCTCCTATTTCAGTGGTCATAGAATTGATTAACCATGACATAACCATGTGATTTTTCGTATTCCAGACTCGATACTTAGGATCTGATTTTTCTGGAGCAGAGACCACACCTGTGAGATATTTGTCCTTCCCTTTGCCGCAGACATACATGAGGACAAATTGTGACCATTGAAGAAAATTATGGCCATTAAGTCTGTGATTAGTGATAAGAAAGGATGAAATTTCTTGAATGTTGACTGAGGGAATTTGCTCGGTTTTTGAATTGACTTCCGAGGAAGAGAACTGTGAGTTCATTCTATACTTAGTCATGGTGGTGGTGGCGGCAAAAATTAGGCTTCCAGAGATGGCTCTAGTACCATGTGGAAGTTGAGATAAGAAGAACAAAATTCTCATTGCCTTTTGAATAAGAATTACATGCCTATTTAACATAATTGTGGCTGACATCTAATCTACAAAATTAGGAAAACAATCCCTATAAATATGAAAAATCAAATCCTAAGGAATCAGTCAACAGACTGATCCTATTTATTTTGGAAACATAATATTCTATAAATTTTCCTAATTAAATAAAGAGAAGGTCTCCCATAGGACCGTCTTACGGATCCTATTTCGTAAGACGGATCCTACCAGCGATCCGGATCCAATCCAGCCCCAGACCCACGTGACAGCTGGCAACTTAAAAAAAAAAGGACTGTGCCCGCCTCCTGACCCGCCCGCAGCTGGCACATGAAAAGCCCAATGGAACAGGGCCACCTTGACACAACTCAAAATAAAAAAAATTAAAAACCTAATTTCAAAAAAAAAACCCGCAACTCGCCATCTCCTCCTCCGAAAGCTCGAACAGGACTCCTCCTCCTCCAAAAGCTCATCTCGCTACCTCCTAACAACAAAAGCTCCACTGGTAAGCCGACATTCACCTATTTTCAACAAAAAGTTTAATATTTGTAAGAAAAAATCTCCATTGTTGGTGCAACAAAAAGCTTCATTGTCATCCTTACATTGCACTTTCGACCTGTTGTTGTATGATTTTCGATAATCTCTTCAATGGAGAATGAAGATGCACACATGTCATTGATGAAAGAAGGTAATGTACTCATACATTGAAAAAATGATACTTTTGCTGGAAATACTGATACTTTTGTATTTAAATATGATACTTTTACTGGAAATAGTGATACTCTTGATATTATATATGATACTTTTGCTGAAAATAGTGATACTGTTTATGGAAAAAATGATACTTTTATGATGGGCATTTAAATTTTACAAATTTATATTTACTGAATAAAAGGGATATTCTACTAGATATTTTGATGTAATAATTTATTTTATTTATACATATAGGTGAAAACTTGGATTCGATACTTATTGTTTCTAGTGATGAAGATGATATAGAAGTCATTGAAGGTGAAAATCTGGATTCAAGAGATACTACTGACCAAAACACAAAGGCAGATGCAGAAGGTATCACTTTTACTGCATAAGTATTACTATTTTTTCCAAAAGTACCAACATCTATTAATCTGTCCTGTGATTTTTTTAAATGTTTCTAGACTACCAATGACCCTGTGGATGTATCGAGTTCCCTTGTTGGGTTGAAAAGGAAGACAATTGATGACATGCATAAGTTGTATATGGACCATAGCTGTGCACTCGGGTTTAGCATTCGTAAAGCAACAACTCGATCTCAAGCTAATGGAGTTGTGACAGAAAAATATTTTGTATGCTCTTGTGAAGGATTTAGGAGATCGGGAAATTTGGACATAAATTCCAAAAGTGAAAAAAGAAAAATTTCCCTATCACACATACCGGATGTAATACTTCATTGAGAGTGAAATTAAATGACGAAGGTTTTTATGAAGTCTTGAGCCATGTCACGGAGCATAATCATCCATTTACAAGAAAAGAGTGGAATCACCTTCATCGTTCTAAGAGAAAGATTACAAGTTAAAAGGGCAAAGTGATAGAAGATATGGTCTCTTCCGAAATGTGACCAATAGATTCTTACTGTTATATGGCACATGAAGCTGGAGGAGATAATAGTGTAGGACACACTATAAAAGATCATCTAAATTTTGTGAATCGTCTGAAATTGAAAGAAATAGAAGGCGGGGATGCACAAACACTTGTTGAAATGTTGTACCAACAACAATCCGATGAGGAGGACTTCTATTTTAGAGTTAAGCTAGATGAGATGGCCAAATTGAGCAATGTTTTTTTGGAGAGATTCAATGATGAGAGAAGATTATGAATTTGGGGATGTCGTCATTTTTGACACAACATATCGCACAAACATATATAATTTGATATGTGCTCCAATAGTTGGCATCAACCATCATTGGAAAAATGTGATGTTTGGTTGTGCGTTCTTATCGAACGAAAAGACTAAAACATTTGAATGGCTTTTTGAGGTTTTAAGAAAGCCATGGGAGGAAAGTGTCCTATAACTATATTCACTGACCAAGACCAATCGATTTCTAACGCGATAGAAAAGGTACTTAGCTGAATTGAAAACATAATACTTTATCACAAAAAATAGATACTTTTACTTTAAAAACTGATACTTTGACTATATGATCTTTCTTTTTCATCCAGTTTACTGATTTCCTGTTTTTTGACTGATTATTGAACAAATGGTACTTTATCGCATAAAACAGATACTTTTACTCAAAAAAGTATTAATTTAACCCTGAATTATTCATGCAGGTATTCCCTGGGAGAAAACATAGGCTATGCCAATGGCATCTTTAACAGAATGCAATAAGCAGGTTTGGACAACTGAAAAGCAACAATTCTTATGCATTTAGGAAATGCTTGTCAGTTTGTACGAATGAAGCTAAATTTGAGAACTGTTGGAGTAACATGATTTCAACGTACGGATTGGAGGATCAAACATGGTTTAAAAGATTGTATGAGATAAAGGAAAAATGGTGCACATCCTTAAGCAAAGATTTCTTTTCTGCTGGAATACTTTCCTCACAAAGGAGTGAAAGTACTAACAACGCCATGGGATTCAATGCAAAGAAGACGACAAGTTTGACTGATTTTTATGGTACTTTTAAGGAACTAGTGAAGAATTGGAGAATGAAAGAACAAAATGATGAGTTCCAATCATCAAGATCAATACCATCGACTTCCATACCATTGACTGAGTTGTTAAAGCATGCTTCTGAGGTATACACTCTAACAATGTTTACAAACTTTAAGAGTGAGTTTATCGCATCAATTCCTACTACTTGCACTCTAGTTCATAAGGATGAGATATTGAATGTTTATGACGTTTCTTCTCATATCGGCGATGGAGATGTAAGTAAGGTAATGTTTGATCCATTGCGAAACATGATAACGTGCACTTGTAAGAAATTTGAAGAATGTGGTATTTTGTGTTTCCATTCATTACGGGTCCTTTATCTTCATTCTTATGTTAAGATACTATAAATATATATTCTTAAGAGATGGACATGAATGGCAAAATCTCAAGTATGGGATATCTTAAATAAGAGAGTTGAGAAGCCTGACAAGCCTAATGATTGCATTCTTTGGCGTCATGAAATGGCTCGAAGATATTATGATCTTGTGTTGAAATGCCAAGGAAATGAAGAAGCAAGGAGAATCATTGAAGAACGTTACGAAAGGGATTTTCTTGCTATTAGTGCCTTGAAAAATGTGCAAAATTCCATGGGGCAAAACGAATCATCTGCTGTTTCAAGTACAACTAACACATTGCAAGATCCTACACGATCCGTAACAAAGGGGAGAAGAAAAAGAATAAAGGGAAGTTTGGAAAAGAGCAAGAAGAAAACAAGTGACGTCTCTGATTATTCTCAAGCAAATGAGTTTGGTTCAAAGACTCCAAATCCTCGGTTATTTTAAAGATATTTTCCTTAAATTTGTCAGT
Source organism: Rehmannia glutinosa (assembly GCA_016081115.2). NCBI lineage: Eukaryota > Viridiplantae > Streptophyta > Magnoliopsida > Lamiales > Orobanchaceae > Rehmannia > Rehmannia glutinosa. The sequence goes on from JABTTQ020003239.1 coordinate 305,260, forward strand.
TGTAATGAGGAAATTTATGATACATTTGTTATTTTAGATATATTTTTCTGAAATCTATCAGTTTTTAATGTTTAACGTGTTAGTTTCTTAAATCTATCACTTTTTAGTATCTATCAGAATACTGATACTTTTCGTATAATTACTAATACTTTTAACATAATTACTAATACTTTTCGGCTGTTTAGAAGTATGCAATTAGGTTTCCAAAATTTAAAAATCCAAATGCAGAATACTGATACTTTTCGTGTAATTACTGATACTTTTCACATAATTACTGATACTTATAATCTGTTTAGAACTATACATGATACAAAATTTCTTAAAACACATCGCCCTATACACAATCAAATAAATTCAGCACTCGGTGCTTAAAACTAACATCGCACTGCAAAAAATCAATGTACTATCACAAAATGACTACCAACATTCACAAAATATCAACTACTATTCAACATCTAATCACAAAATGACCACCAACATTCACAAAATATCAACTACTATTCAACATCTAATCACAAAATGACTACCAACATTCACAAAATATCAACTACTATTCAACATCTAATCACAAAATGACTACCAACATATGCAATCTCAACATTTACAAATTTCAGAAATATACTATCTCATCATTTTCTATGTTTCTTCGTGACTTTCTTGCTAGCTTTCTTGGAGGGTTTTTTGACAGGTTCAGCGGTCATTTCCTTGAATTTGAGCACTTGTTGCTCTATCTCCACTCTCAATTCATTAAACTCAGATAAAATAATTTCGGCGCAGTATTTAGCTCTCAATTTGCGTCTTTCCACAGCCTTAAAAAACTAGCTATAAAATAGATAAAATAATTATAAAAAAACAGACAAATTCTTTGTAATAGAATATTCATACCTTTGACAAATCCGGAGATGAGTAAACTTTCCCAACAAAATTTTCCATATGGTGCATGAGGAAAACACCACAATCAATGTTGGTGTCATTTGTTTGCCATTTGAGTGGCACATTTTCCCAGATATATGATTTAACTTCTCCAGCTTTTGGGTGATTTTCTTCTTCGAGGAAGAGAGCCATTTGTTTATGCTGTGAAAAATAACAATATAATGTCATAGATTTGTAATTGTTATTAAACATAATAAAAAGTTAACAAATACATATAATGCTTTACCATCAACTTCGAGAGACCGACGTACTGATCAACAACCTCTTCATCATGCACCATATTGTCGAGGTATTGAACTTTCTTGTCAACAAAATTCATGACAGTGGCAATATGATGGCCTTGGTAGCAATATGGTACAAAGATCTACATATTTTGAAACAACAGAAACTTCATCAGATTTTTTAAACACAAAAACGGATACTTTTCAGATAATTTCTGATACTTTTGATGCAATTTTTGATACTTTGAGCATCAGATATATAACATGCAGAGTGCAAACAAATTTTCAAATGTTAACATAAAACTGATACTTTTCAGATAATTTATGAAACTTTTGATGCAATTTCTAATACTTTGAGCAACAAAGATTAACATGCCAAATGATGCAACATATTTTCAACCAAAATCAGAAAACTTATCAAACAAAATGATATACTTTTCAAAGCAAATACTAAAAATCTTACCCGGTCAACAGTGTTCAAGTCCGGTTTGTTCAAGGTACTCAACCACGTCCTCCAACAGCCTCTAAGTTCACTTCCAGAGTTTTTCCCATCAAAACAACCTTCAAGATACAATTGTTGCAAGAAAAACCAAAAAGATAAAAAAAAAACTGAAATAAACATAAAAAGATTTGATTAAAATATTACTTACAGAATGTTGAGTGTTGAAATAAAAATATCCCGCATTCTTTGCCCGACCAACTGATTTGTTTAAAATAAGTGTCCATACATCAATGACACTTGAAAAAATCAAATATGCATGATGTAATGAATCAATTCCATGACCAAAGGCAATAAACGAATGCCCTCCGTGGGAAAAAATATTTCCGCTGAGACGCAAATAATAGTAGCATGTGAGTAATAAGAAATCAATAAAATAATAACTTTTCAATCTATAATCTCATAGTTACTTACTCTCTTTCAGAACTATGATCAGAAAAATAGAAGTCAACGACATCTCTCTGTTTTCGTGTCATTCCAGTCAAGTACTGATTGTTCTTTTTCATAAATTCACATTGAAATTCGATTTTCTTGGTCGCCAATCATCTATTCCAAACGAAACAAAAGAAAAATAAAATGTCACTTTTCTAAGAAACACTGATACGTTTCTAAGAAAAACTGATACTTCTAATATACCACTTGAATTACCTTCAACTTGACTTTCAAACATTTCGTTATCAGGGGCATCGTCACCTAACGGTTCATCAATTATTACTTCTTGCGACATTGGCTAAGGCGTCAGCAGATCAAACCTAGGCATTGAATCTTTCCGTCCTTTCATATTTTGAAAGATCTTCACAACTTCATCAATGTATTCATGAAGTTTGGAATTGGAGAAGAATTTATCGTCCGGTGAAGATGAAGGGTCTGCTTCTTTGTGCTGCATTTCCAGATGCAATCGTTCCATGTGGAAATGGGTTATAACTTCCATGTCCCATTTGAGCAACAAGCGTACTTTATCGACACCCTGCAAGAAAAAAGTGACAATTTTTACATCACTTGATGCAATATAAAAATGGATACTTTTATGCTAAAAATGGATATTTTTTAGCATAGAAAAGAATAATATCAAACAATGAAACTGTAGGTCCCAAGGGGTGTGAGTGTAAGGTTTACAAGGGGGGCTTGAATAAACCTTACCAACTTTTCGATTTAGTCCTTTTAAAATAGTTCTGAGTTAATACTTCACAGCTAAGTCCTTGATGGACAACTAAGTTAGTTAACCGTGAGTTAGCCACTCAAATGGACTGATCGAGCCGTTGATAGAATAACTCACCGCTTAGTCTAAAGCTTAACTCAACTCGATATGTTTTTATTGGAAGACTTAACACCCTTGAATTTGGTTTAAGTTTGTTTTAACACTTGGTTTTAGCACTTTATTAAATATCAATTGGATAGCAAATTTATCACGGGTATAAAATAATATGAGAATTGAAGTCTTTGAAATGTAAATGACACAATAAATTTTATAGAGGTTTGAAGATGGGGTAATTATTCTAATGCTCTCTTCTCCAACTCTGGAGGAATCCACTAAGTATTGATCAGTACAAAGTGGTTATCGGTCCAGGATGCAAGTCTTGATCACACGGTGACTTGATCCTTTGGGACTCGATGGAGATGCCTTGGTCACACGGTGGCTTCTCGTCCGACTTAGCTTCTTCACGCAGGCGTTTGCCTTGCTACTACAGCTCACTTGCTCAAGTTTCTTGGATTTGATCACTAAACCCTCCAATAGCTTGAGACTGGTTCGACCTTGAACCTTTCTACAATCCTCTGTTGAATGTAGACCCCTTTGATTCTTCAAATGTTTCCTCTTCAACTGATTGAAGTCATCTTTCCTCCACAGGCAAATGTTGGATTGATTTCCTTCGAAGTTTTGGCTTGAGGATTAAGCTTGAATGATTTGAGAATATTTTGTAGGTTACAGCTCAAAAATGATAGCTCGAATGTTCGTAGTATTGGTAGTCAAGGTAACCCCTTCTCAAATTGATTCCTCAGCCTTTTATATTGTTCTTTTGAAAATCTGCCCGTTGAAGAGATAGGCTAATTCTCAAAAGACACTTGTGGTCGTTGGCTTGTCTTGTTGCAGTCCTTGAAATTGACATTTCCTCGTATTAAATGATTCTTGACTTTTGAGTTCGACACAAGTGCGGTGCTTCCCATTGGTTTATTCTTTTGCACATACGGGGTCGAGCACTTTAGAATATTGCAAAAGCATAGAAGTATTACTTATTTAAGTAACTTTCTTGACTTCTGTGCAACGGATCCTTTTGAGTTGCCTTGACTTGACTGCAGTTCCTTAACTTCCCCAGATGACTTCGAGTCAGCTCCCAATCATTGGATGACTCATCTGTCTCTTCAACTTGAGACTTGGCTATCTTGGGTTGACTTGACTGACACTTCACACAGCTGCATCTCAGCTGATACTTCTCCAGTCGAGTTCTTGTCTTCTCTTCCTTGCCATACTCAGCTACCTCACAGCGGAGTCTTCACTCTAGTCTCCAGTTTTCGTCTTGCATATTTAGGCATAGCTGACTTAACTCAGCCCGAGCAGCCCTATCTATTACAATGCAAATTACAAAGAAAATGGTGCCAACTTTCTAGTCGAAGTTTTACATGGCATTCATCAAAATCTAAACAGTGAATTTCCCAACAGTTTCCCCCTTTTTGATGATGCCAAAACTTAAAGCATACATACAAAATGTAAATATCAAAGATACATACGGGTAGTGCGATGTGAGAGAATGTATGCGTAGAATCAATCTTTTTATTGATCATAACATTCTTGTCTTTTACACAGCTGTTTACAAAGTGTATCAGAGCAAACATCTATGTCTACGCAAAATAGATAAATTACAAATTTCTTATTCAATGTACAGAAGACTTACATATTTATGCATTTACAATAGTAAATTACATGAAGGGGTGGACAGCAACACTTCATCTCCTTTTGCCTCCTTCTTTGTTCATCGATCTGTCTTCTTCTGACCTTTTTCTCTTCTTCTCTTCTTCAGCTGCTTTCTTTTTCTCATAGGCTTTTCTGGCAACTTCATCTCTTCTTTTTCTTTCTTGTCTTTCTTCCCACAGCTAAGTTTGTCTTTTATTTTCTTCTTCGATTCTCTTTACATACTCAAGATTGTTCTTGGCCACTTGCAAGTTGGCTACTTCGTCAAACCCAGCCCAATAGATCCCTCATTTCTTCCCTGGATCTATGTATTCTATATTTTTGGGTAGAGGTCTAGGTCTGAAACCTCTTCCTCCACTGCTTCTCCTCTTCCTATGGGTGTGTATTGTAATGGGGCCTTCTTCTTTCCAAAGAGAGTGACCGGCAGAGTGATGCTTTAGAGTCTGCTGCTGTCGCCTTCTTCACACAATGACTTGAGGCCCTTTTCCCAATACAAGTCCCAGGCTTGGGCCATGGTCATGTTCTCGAAGTATCCCTCGGACACGAGCCTCTTGAATTCATCAACAGATCTCGGCTCGGTTCCGACGTCTGAAATAGCATCAGTGTCTCTTCCTGCCGGAATGCCTCTGTATTGTTTCAGTATGTCCATCGCACGGGCATCCATTTTTCTTTCAATCTCCGTCATCTCTGCTTCTACTATCTTCCTCTTCTCGGACATGGGCAACAGAGTGTTGGGCGCGCGAGTCACTTTGGAAGTTTCTTGATTATGTCGGTTGTGACAAGTCCTTGTTGAGGGTTCTAGCAATCATTAAAGTCATGTCTTTCGAACCTTCCCCCTCAAATGAGTTTCCCTTCTTTTCTTTTCTCTGTTCTTCAGCTGTCTTCTCCTTCCCAGCTGCATCCTTTATCTCAGCTGCGAATCCTTTCAACATCTTTAAGTATTCCTCTTCCCCTTTTTGGCATCATCAAAGGAGAGAGGAACCCCTGGAAACATGCCAGCAAGCATGAAATCTAGGCGACTGATAGCTGAGTTCTACTTAGATTCTGCTGCGGAGTATGCTGCTCGAAATTCTGAGCGAGTGGCGTTGGATTCGGCGGTCACCAACTTCATTTCAACCATAAGAAGGCTGAATTTTTCATTCATGTTCTCCTCCACGCGTAGAAGTTCTTTTCGATGAAATTCTCGCAGTAGTTCCATCTCTGTGGTATGAGATTCATGCATTCTATCAATGTTTTCTTGCATTCGTCTCTTCATATCAGCGTTGTCAGTGCTCCAGATCAGCATTTTATTATACAATACTTTGAAGTATCGAACTTGTTCCACACGCATTGTCTGCTGCTGTTGCCACCATTCCCGGATCCTGACTATTATTCCACGCAGATCAGCAGTAAGGTTAGCATCTTGGTTATCCAGCCGCATATCCAATGAGGCCTGGTGCCTTTCTATTTTCTCAATCTCCGCAAATATAGCTTTGAAAACTTCTCGAACCTCAGCTGTTACCTCTGTCTCAGCTGGCGGCCAAGCAGCGTCAAAGTTAAAGTCTGCTGGAACGATGGTGTCTGTTGGAATGATGGGATTAGGTTTATGGAAACGTCGTTGATCTCTAGCTGATTCGTCATCAAGAGTAGGCAGCTCTAGTGAGAAGGGGAACATTTCTTCAAAAGCATCATCACGGACATAGGGAATCTGTTCAATGGTAACTCGTGGCCGTGATGCGCCCTGTTGTGTCGATTCTGCTGCAGCTTTGGGAATCTGTTCAACGGTAACTCGTGGTCGTGACTGTGATTCGGCTGGGGTTTGTTGTGGTATGGACCCAGCTAGCTGAGCCTCAGCTGTCTCAACAGCTTCGTCGGTCTCAGCTGGTGCTTCTTATTGAGTTGTCTGGTCCTCGGCCGTATCAGTGGCATCATCGAAAGATAATGAGATTTGGAGAGGTGGCTCATCATCGAAATTGAACTTTTGACGAGCAGCCTTGAATTCTGGCTTACTCGTGTTGGGAAGAACATCCTCAGCTGAGTCGGTTGGATTTGCAATGGGGGATGACTCAGCTTCATCTTCACCTTCAGATCCCATAAATGTTACATCAGGATTGTCTTAGGGATCGTGAAGGGCACTTATTTCCTTCTCAGATGCATCAATGATAGTAGGAGGAATGTTCTGTGCTTCTATCTCTTTACCTCGGGAAGTTTCAACCTCCCATTGGCCTTCACTACCTCCTGCAATCTCAAGCTGGCGAGACCTTGGACAATCTCTTGACAGACTCAACTGTCTTAGGGTCTTGAGGTGGCATCCCTGGAGTCTCAACTCCATGGATTGCACTTTTATTGCCCCAGTGTTAACTCCGGGCGAGATCCATCTCAGGCCTTCTGCTTTGCTTGGCGTCATTTAACCTTGAGAGCGATTTGGCACTTCAGGTGAGGCAGTCTCAAGCTATCGAGCCTCGTCGATGACAACTTGCTTGTGTGTATCTGTTTGTGTTTCCTTCTCCACTTCGCCTCCTTGATCCGTTGTGGGGTGGCAACATTCTCCGACCGACCTAGGCTGCGGTGGAGAGAGTTTCCCCCCCAAGACACACACCGGTGAGTGACTTGAATGGGGTCACTCTTTTCCGGACTCGGCTATTTCCTTTGAGTGTTCAGCCGTTGGGGCAGGTTGTAAGACACCTTCAGTAGGGGTTGGCTCGACTTGGGTCCCCAAGTTCCCAGTTTCATCGCCAATTCCCTCAATGCCTTCATCAGAGTGAGCTAGGGAAGTGGTCGCAGCAACAACAGTCGCAAGTCGCTGCACCACCCCCATAGGGTCAATCTCCAGCTGTGATTTGGAAGATTCCCTAGGGCCTTCCATCAGCTGTTGGTCATGTAGGATCCTGGATTCTCGCATGGGCTTTGCATTTCCAATTCTTGATGGCAGGTCCGAGATCTTCATCGCTCTCAAAGCATATCAAGATGTGGATGAGTGTGATCGATGGTTCGATTAGAGGGCGATCATCGGCTTTCTCACGAGCTTGATTCTCTCGATCTCTCCTTCTCCTTGTCTTTGAAGATCTGCAAGATATTCGTGCAGTTTTCTTCATCCAGTGCTTGGACCACTGTGGTCAAACCGAGGAAATTCAACAGTTCTTCTTCTTCTTCTTCAATAAACTCCGGTCTTTGGAACTGTTCTCTTGATCGACTCAGCTTCCACTTCCTCCATTCTTGCAGATGATTTTGGATGTCTAGATATGGTGGGGATAGGATCATCACATCGTCATCTTCTTCTTCATCATCTGCCTGTTGCCCTTCATTTTCAAGAATAGAAGGGAATATTCTCTGCTGCTCAACTCCTTCAGCAGCATCAGGGACAGGTGGAGACACAATCCTGTCAACAGGGGATTCTGTTGTCTCGGCTACTCCTTGTTCCTCGGTACTGTTCTGTCTCTGATTGATCCTTCAACTTGCCTCTGTTGATCGGCCTCAAGCAGACGGCTTGTTTCATCTATAATTTCGGAGACTCTACTTCTCCAATTTGTTTTTTGCCGATCTGTTCGGTGAGTGGCGGACTCGAGTTGTTTTCTCAAGCTCCGATCGCTTGAAGAGTCTTCTCTTTTTGGTCCTTACCAGAGGAATTTCTGGTTCGGATGCAGTTTCCTCCAAGTCCTGGGCGGTGGGGACCGGTGCTTCTTTCTTTTTTGAAGAGGCGGCTTTCTAGGCTTGTCGATCCTCCTTTTCTTGACAATCGGAGAAGGTATTTGAGGTTCCTTCTCTGTTGCGAGCTGCAGGGCGGGTGACTCGGCTGCGCAGGGCGGGTGCATCTTTTTGTTTTCTTTTTTCTTTGGGCAAATGATCTTCTTTCAGTGCATGGGCAACTTTCTTCTTCGGAGGGGCAAGGCAACAATGTTTCCTCGGGATCGTTGATTCCCCTCACTTGTGTCTGCTCTCTTGGCATAAGCTCTCCTCGTGCTCCGGGAGAGATTTGATCGGAACATCTTTTTGTTGACATGGAATGCCTTTCCATGTCGGAGTGGAATTCCATTCACGTCCATCAACCGACCAATCACTAGGCCATACCCCAAGGATCCTCCGAACGATCCATCTGCTTTGAATGACTTATTCCCAATATTTTGTAGTCTTTTGTATACAAACTCGGCCAGTTTACCTTCTTCTCCTACATGATCGCGGCCATCACGATTAGCTTGGTTTTGGACAGCTGATTAAAGCTTCCAAATTTGATGTCTACGCACTTGGCAACAATATCCAACCGCTTGTGATAATATTCCTTCAGCAGCTTCTTGTCAGGTGTGTAGACAACCTTCGCAACATAGTCAGGTTTGGCCACTTCCTTCCATGCGGCCAAGTTTTAGGTCCCAAGGGGGTGTAAGTGTAAGGTTTAGAAGGGGGGTTGAATAAACCTTACCAAAATTTTGATTTAGTCCTTTTAAAAATTGAGTTGATACTACATTTGTGTCCTTGGTGGACATGACCAATTTAGTTAATCGGTAAAGTTAGTCTCTCAATGAGACTTAATCGAGCTGTTGATGGAATAACTCATTTGTTAAGTCTAAATTAACTCAAGCGTGGTTTGTTTTCAGCGGAAGACTTAACACCCTTAAGTTTGGTTAAGAGAGATTTAGAGCTTGATTTAGTACTTAGAGGTTATCTAATGGATAGCAAATATGTCGTGAGAATTAAACAAATATGATGCAAGAATTAAAGTCTTTGAAATGTAAATGACACAATAAGATTTTTATAGAGGTTCGAAGATGGGGTAATTCTTCTACTCCTCTCTTCTCCAACTCCCGGAGGAATCCACTAGGTATTGATCGTATACAAAGTGGTAGCAGTCCGGATACAAGTCTTGATCACACAACGACTTGATCCTTTGGGACTCGATCTGAGACGCCTTGATCACTCGGTGGCTTCTCGACGACGACTCGGCTTCTTCACAGGCTTTGCTACTTGCTACTCTGCCCACTTGCTCAAGCACTTTGGATTTGATTACGAAGCCCTCCAAAAGCTCAAGACTTGGTTCGACCTTGAACCTTCCTACAATCCTTCGTGGAATGTAGACCCCTTGATTCTTGATAATTTCCTCTTCAAGCGATTGAAGTTATCTTTCCTTCACGGTGAGTGTTGGATTGATGTTCTTCGTAGTGTAGGCTTGAGGATTGAGCGTTTAATGACTTGAGAATATTTGAGTTCTGATTCTAATAATTGATTGAATGTTTGTGGTTGCAGTCTCTTGCTCTGAGTCATTCCTCGGCCTTTTATAGTGATCTTTCAAAAATGCCCGTTGAAGAGATAGGCTTATTTTTGAAAGTCACTTGTGGTCGTTGGCTTGTCTTGTTGCGAGTTCTTGGAATTGCCATTTCCTCGTATGAATTGTTCTTCACCTTTTTGAGTTCTAACACGGTGTAGTGCTTCCCATTGGTTTATTCCTTTTGCATGCTTCCGGGATTGAGCACTTCGAGAAAGGTATCATGGAGATATTACTTGTTTAAGTAATTCTCTTGATTTTGTCTGTGAATGATCTTTTGATTATCTCGACTTGTTTGCATTTCCTTGCTTTCCCAGGTGACTTAGAGTCGACTTCCAATCATTGGATGACTCTTGTCACTTCAACTTGAGACTTGGCTTTTCTTGAGTTGACTTGTCGATACTCCACTCACCGCATCTCATTTGCTCCTTGATAGAGTTCTCGTCTTCTCTTCTTTGCCATACTCGGCCGTCTTGCAGTGAGTCTTCCTTCCAGTCTCCGGTTGTCTTCTTGCATGTTTGGGCATAGGACTTAACTCGGCTTGACCCAGCCCTATTTATTACAATGCGAGTTTACAACAAAAATTGGGGTGCCAACTTCCTATTCTAAGTTTTACATGGCATTCATCAAAATCTAAACAATAAATTTCCCAACAATTTCCCCCTTTTTGATGATGCCAAAACTTAAAACATTCAAAAATGTAAATAGCAAAGATACATACTGAGATAGTGTCTTCACATAGAATGTATCGTAGATCAATCCTTTTATTGATCATAACATTCTTGTTCTTACACAATTGTTTACAAGGTGTATCGAGCAAACATTTGTCTACACAAAAATTTAGCTTTATTGCGGAAGACTTACATAGTATGTATTTACATAGTAAAATACATGAAGGGTGACAATGACAACACTTCATCTCCTTCATTTTGTCTCCTTCTTTCATCTTGTTCAAGCATCTTACGCTCTTCTTCTCTTTTCTCATCATCAATTTTTCTTCTTCTTCTTTTCATATGCCTTCCGGGCAGCTTCATCTCTTCTTAATCTCTCTTGTCTTTCCTCCTATAGCTGAGTTTGTCTCTTATTTTCTTCTTCTATTCTTTTCGCATACTCGGCATTACTTTTAGCCACTTGCAAATTGGCTACTTGGTGAAAGAGCCATTGATGAGATCCCTCCTTTCTTGCACGGATCTACGTGCTCAATGTTTTTGGGCGAGAGGCCTGGAGTCGAAACCTCTTCCTCCACCAGCTCGCTTCTTCTTCTACCTCGGGCGTGTATTGTCTTTGGGGTCTTCTTCTTTCAATTTGTGAGTGACCGGCGGAGTGACCAGCAGAGTGATTAGGTAGTCTCTGCTGTCGGCTTCTTCACATAACGTGAGACCCTTTTCCCGATACAAGTCCCAAGCTTGAGCCATAGACATTTTTGCAAAGTATCATTCGGATGCGGCGTTTTGAATTCATCAAGCGATCGTGGCTCGGTCCCGACATACGAGATGGCATAAGTGTCTCTGCTCTCTTTGGAATGCCTCCATGTTGTTTCAAGATGTTCATAACTCGGGCATCCATTCTTCCTTCCACTTCCTCCATCCCTGTTTCAATTGTTTTTCTCTTTTTGACCATAGATATAGCGAGTGTTGGAGTGGCGAGTCACTAGGAGTTTGTGGCGATAATGTCATTTGTGACAAGACCTTGTTGGGGGTTTGTGCAATCATCAAGGTCACATCTTTCGATCCTTCCCCCTCAACGGACTTTCTTTTCTTTTGTTTTGACACTTCCTCATTTGTCTTTCCCTTCTTACCGCTTCTCCTTTTCGACCTTTTCGATCTCTTTAGCGTTTTAAAGTATTCCTCTTCCCCTTTTTGGCATCATCAAAGAGAGAGGAACACTGAAACATATCTTGGCAAGCGAGAAGTCGAGCTGGCGATAGCCGAGTTCTCGCCTCGAGTCCGTTGCTGCGGTGTATGCGACACGAAATTCGAGTGAGTAGCGTTGGACTCTTTGAAATTAGCTTCATCTCGGCCATGAGAAGGCTGAATTTTCTATTCATGTTTTCTTCCATCTGTTTGTATATCACTCTTATTTTGCTCACGCAGCAGTGACTTTATCTCGGCGGTGTGAGCTTCATGCATGTGCTCAATGTGTTCTCTCAATTTTGTTTTTGCATCAACATTCTCGACTCTCCATACCGGAGTTTGTTAAACAATGTCCGAAGTATCTAACTTGTTCCACACGCATTGTTTCTTCTGCTATTGCCACCATTCACGATCATGTTATACCTCTCAAGTCGTGATAAGGTTGACATCTGTTGTCGATCTCATGTCCATAGAGGCCTGGTGCCTCTCCATCTGTTCAATTTCAGCAAATAGTGCCTTGAACACCTCCCGAACTTCGGTGATTCTTCCGTTGCGGTGATGGCCATGCGGCGTCAAAGTCATAGTCATTTGGAGCGATGGTACTGACGGAATGACGGAGGCTGGTGCAGGAAGGCGTGCGAGCTCGTTGTCGACTCTTGGGAGGTCGGGTACCTCCGGGAGAAAGGAAATGATTCTACAAAGGAATCATCATGGCCCTCTTGGGATTTGTTCAATGACGAGAGGTGCGCGTGAAGTTCCTTTTGAGTCGAACTGCTGTTTGGAGGAGCTGTGAAGTAGACTCTGTTTCATTTGGGGTCTTTTGTGAAGTGGACCCGACTGGCTTGAGCCTCATTTGTCTCAACAGCCGTTGGTCTCTTTGGTTTCTCCGATTGAGTGGACTGGTCCTCGACCTTTATCGAAGCGTCATCGGACGATGATGAGATTTCCATTGGTGGCTCATCATCAAAGTTGAAAGTTTGTGAGTAGTCTTGAGATCGGACTTGCTCGTCTTTGGGAACATCCTTGGTGAGTCTTTTGGATCGGTCACGGGGATGACTCGGCTTCTTCGCCGTCTCCCGATCCCAAAAAGGTTACATCGGGGTTATCCTGGGAATCATGAAGCGCTCTTATCTCCTTTTCGGATGGATCAATGATAGCGGGAGAGATGTTCTCTATTTCGACTTCTTTACCCCGGGAAGTCTCAACCTCCGTGGGTCTTCATTACCTCCTGAGTCTCAGCTGCAGTGAGGCCTTGGACCTCCCTTTCGACGGTGTGTTTGTCTTAGGGTCTTCTATGGTGGCATCCATTGGAGTCTCAACCCCATGGATTGCACTTTCATCGCCCCAGTGTTAACTCCCGGGGCATTCCTTCTGCGCCTCGGCGCATCGGCGGCGTCATTAGCCCGAGGCGATTTGGCACCTCGGTGAGACAATCGCAATGCGAGCCGTTGATGACAACTTGTTGTGTACTTTGTGGTTGTTCCTTCTCCACTTCGCCTCCTAGATTCGTCGTGGAGTCATCTGCGGCATTCTCGACCTTTTGCTGCGGTGGAGGGGAGTTTCCCCTCGGTGGCGCACCCGGTGAGTGACTTGGAATGGGGTCACTCGTCTCCAAACTCTGGCTGTTTCTCTTGAGTGTTCGTAGTTGGGCGGGTGGTAAGACACCTTCATTAGGGGTTGGCTCAGCCCCGGGGTCCCCACTAACCCGGTTTCATCGCCAGTTCCTTAATTCTTCTTCCGAGTGAGTGGGGAAGTGGTGGCAAAGAACAACGGTGGCGATTTCTTTGAACCACTCCCATTGGATCAATTTCGGTGTGTTTTGGAGGACTCTCCTGGTCCCTCCATCAATCTTTTTCGTGAAGGATTCGGATTCGTGCAATGCTTGCTTTGCATTTGCAGCGTTTACGTGGCGGCGGAAGTCCGGATCTCATCGGCTGTCGGATAAGACATCAAGGAGATGATGTGTGTGTTATGTGGTGCGGTGATAGGCGGATCTTTGGCCTTCTCACGTGCCTCAGCTTCCCTCTGTCACTGTCTTTCCTTCTCCTTGTCCTTGAAGATCTGCAAGATATACATGCGATTTTCTTCATCCGAGTCTTGGACCACGATGGTCACTCCAAGGAAGTTCGCGATTCCTCTTCCTCTTCTATAAATTCAGGCCGTTGGGGCGGGTCCTTGATCGACTCAATTTCCACTTCCTCCACTCTCATGAGGCGATTTTGGATGTCCGGGTAAAGTGGGGATAGGATCATCACATCACTATCGCTCTATCGCTTCTTCTTGTGTCTCTTGCTGCGCGGACTACAATTGTGTTTTTCGAGTTTGCCTCTGTTTCATTGATCGCCTTCAACAGAGACTTATTTGTTTCATCAATTATATCGGGGACTCTACTTCTCCGGTAGTCTCCGTATCTGCTCGGTGAGTGGTGACTCGGCCCGGTTTCTCAAGCTCGGAGTGCTTGATGATTCTTCTTCGTCTCTAGTTTGTACCAGGAGGAATTTACGGTTCGAGAGAGTTTCTTCGAGTGGGGCGGCGGGGTGGTCTTTGGTGTTTTCTTCGAGGAGCTGGCCGTCTTGGCTTATCAGTTCTCCTTTTTTTGACGATCGGAGAAGGTATTTGAGAGTCCTTCTCGACCAGCTCTTCTTTGAGGGCGGGGAGACACGGCTGCGGGCGGTGACTCGAGCTGCGGGCGGGAAGCGAGTTTGTTTTTCTTTGTTGCATGAGAGCGATCTTCTTGGCAGTGCGGCAGGGCAACTTTTTCTTCTTTGGTGGAGAGGAAACATTTGTATCTTGGTGGTGATTCCCCTCACTCGTGTCGCCTCTCTTGGCGTAGGCTCTCTTGTGCGCGGAGAGGTTTGATCTGAACATCCTCTTGTTTACATGGAACGCCTTTCCATGTCTAAGAGGACTCCTTTCACCTCCCATGACGCCAATCACCGGGCCATATCCTGAGGATCCTCCAAATGCACCATCTTCCTTAAAGGATTTGTTCCTACATGCTCGGCGAGTCTGCTGTGTGAACAAACTCATTGAGTTTATTTTCTTTTCTTCAATGATCGCAGCCATTCACGATCAATTTTGCTTTTGTGATTGGTCAAAATTTGCCAAATTTGATGTCTATGCATTTGGCAACTATGTCCAACGATTTGTGGTAATCCTCCTTTGACCTCTTGTTTGTTGTGTAAACTATTTTATCAAGTATAGTCGGGCTTGGCTATTTCCTTCCAAGCGGCGATCGAGGTTTACATCGGCATCGTTGATTTCGATGCTCCTTCCGTTGGTAGTGGCGGTGTTGACAAATCCTTGGCGAGATGGTGAACTTCTTTCCGTGAGCAGATGACTTTATCCCTTCATCATGAGTCTCGGCGTTCACGTAGAAGCTGGCGACCTCCTCCACATAGGTCATCGGATATTCCATCGTCGGAAGCGATTTCGCCCAGACGTTTCCAATTTCTCGGCAATTTTCTTCACTAAGGTGTCGTCGGACCCTGTTTCACCATGGCGTCGAAATCCGATGAGACCGGTGTGGATTTGCTTTCCTAACTTGACAATATCATAGGTTGGTGCCATTTTTTAGGATTTCACCAAAGAAAACTTAGAGGTTGATTTGAAGATAGATAGGGTTTTGAGAGAGTTTTGCTTTTTTAAGAAAGAAATGAAGCGGTTTTGGTAATATGAGAGAGAGAAGAAGGAAAGCTTAAGTATGGTTTATGAAAGGGCGTGTGGGTGGTTTTGAAATGTGATCGAAATCAACGGCTTAGATTTTGCACGCCAATTTAGCATTTAATGTCTCGTATTTAATGCGGTGCAAAGCATTTATATCCAATCATAAGCTTGGTGTGCGGCTTTTTTTTTACCACGTCATAATTATCTTTGACGTAATTCTTAAAAACATTCCCGCTTAGTCAAAATGATTTGCGTTTTTGTCACTTGGCTCATAAATGACTCGGCTTTTACCCTTAGCCGATTTAACTCTCTTCTTCTCACGATTCTCTTTGTGACTCATTTGTCGGTGACTTGGTATAGCTGTCTTTCCGATACGGCTGATTTACTTAGCTGATTTGTGAGTTAAGCTCTTTTTCCCTTTTTGTGTTCCATTTCTTTTCTTTGATTCTTCTGAGTGTTAGCTCAGCTCAATTAACCCTAACTCATGCTTGAGTTCTTCAAATCTTGACTCACATAATGGTTTTGTGAAGATGTCAGCCAATTGTTTATCAGTTGAGATATATTCCAAGATGATGTCCTTCTTTTCAACATGATCTCTTATGAAGTGATATCTGACATCGATATGCTTTGTTCTTGAGTGCAACACAAGATTTTGAGTGATTGCAATTGCACTTGTGTTATCACACATGATTGGAATTTCTTTTTCCTCAACTTCATAGTCTCTCATTCTTTGTCTCATCCATAGGATTTGGGCACAATTTTTGCCATGACTATGTATAGCCATTTGTAGAGGTGGCTATTGAATTTTGCTTCTTGCTAAACCAGGAAATCGACTGTTTCCGACATTTGACATGTGCGAGGTGCTCTTTCTGTCAACTCTGCATCAAGCATAGTCGAGAATCGAATAGCCAATTAGCTTGAATCCACTTTCCTTTGGATACCATAAGCCAACTTCTTGGTTTCCTTTCAAGTATCTCAATATTCTCTTAGCTGCTTTGTCATATGGCTCTCTTTTGGAGCAGATTGAAATCTTGCACATACACTACTGACAAAGGTGATGTCGGCTTTGCTTCTTTGTAAGATAGAGCAATGATCCAATAAGTGCTCTGTATCTTGTTTGATCTCTGAGGCTTGCCATCTGCATCCATGTCCATTTTGGTGATGTATTCATTGGTATTTTCGAGAAGACTTCTCCTCCATACCAAATTTCTTCATTAAATCTACGGTGTATTGTGTTTGACTTATGAAGGTTCCATCCTTGATTGTTTCACTTGGAGTCCATGGAAGAATGTCGCTCTCCCATCATGCTCATTTCAAATTTACTTTGCATGAGGTTTGAAAATTTTCACATAGCTCTCTGTTTGTGGATCCAAAAATGATGTCATCCACATATATTTGAACAAGCAAGTATACTCTTTTTGTCTTGAATTCTGAAAAGTGTTCTATCCACTTTTCCTTTTGTGAATCCATTCTCGGTTAGGAATTGTGACAACGTGTCATACCATGCTGCTCTGGGTGCTGTTTCAATCCATACAGAGCTTTCTTGAGTTTGTATACCTTATCTCCAAGAGTCTTTCGCTCAAATCCTGGAGGTTGTTCAACATACACTTCTTCGTCCAATAAACCATTTAGGAATGCGCTTTTTACATCCATCGATATACGATAAAATTCTTGTGAGTGCATAGGCAAGAAACATCCTTATAGCTTCCAATCTTGCTACGAGGAGCAAATGTTTCATCAAAATCTATTCTTTTTCTTGGCAATATCCTTTGGCTACTAGTCTTGCTTTGTTTCTTACCACGAGAACCTTCCTCGTTCATCTTGTTTCGAACACCCATTTAGTACCAATAACGTTTTGATGGATGGGTCTTTGAACTAATTCCCATACTTTATTTCTTTCAAAGCGATTGACTCTTCTTGCATAGCTTGAATCCAATATGTGTCATCAATGCTTGTAACACATCTTTGGGCTCTATTTGCGAGATAAAGCATGTGAACATAGCTTCTTGTTGAGTTACGGATCTTGTTTTGACACCTTCTCTTATATCTCCAATGACAAGTTACGGTGGATGGTCTCTCGGCCATCTTACATCGAGGTTGAAGTAAGTTGGTGGATTCAATCGTCTAGAAAATTTGTGTTGCTTTGATCGACTCTCTCGTAGTCACTTAGCCGCAAATTTTCCGATTGTTTTTGAGATTCAGCTATCTCATCTTTTTACGAGTTTATAATTCCGGCTTGACTTTAGCATAGGGACTCTTCGTATGGTTGGATGATTGACTTATCGGTGACTCTTCAATGTCTTCTTCATTTACATTTGGCTCATCGAATACCACATGAATGGATTCTTACGCAACCATAGTCCTTTTGTTGAGTACTCTGTAGGCTTTGCTTTAATTTGAGTATCCTGAAGAAGATACCTTCATCGGCTTTAGCATCGAAGGCCATTAGATTATCTTTGCCATTGTTGTGGATGAAGCATTTACATCCAAATATTCTAAAATATGCAACATTTGGTTTTCTTCAGTCCAAATCTCATAGGAGTCTTTGTCGGTTGTCATTTTTATCATACATCTGTTTTGAGTGTAGCAAGTTGTGTTGATTGCTTGACCCAAAATCTTTTTGGTAGCCCTTGACTAACATGGTCCTTAACCGCTTCTTTGAGAGTTCTATTCCTTCTTTCTCGCAACTCCATTCTTGTGGAGTCCTTGCTGCCAGAGATAATTCATGACCAATACCATTTTCAATACAATCTTGAGTTATTATTCCATTGACAAACTCGGTTCCTTCCATACGATCTTATTTTGATAATGGTTTGGCTCTTCTCATTTTGAATCCTCTTCATCGAGTTGTGGTAGTTTACGTAGAGTTTCTTTCTTCTTACACATGAATATTGTCCATGTATATCTTGAGTAGTCATCTACTACCACCAAGGTGTATTTATTTCCACTTATGCTATTTGGTTCCTTTGGGCCAAATAGATCCATATGTAGCGGATGCAATATTCTTGTTGAAGATGGGCATGTCTTTTCTTTGAATGATGATTTGATTTGTTTTCCCTTCGACATCGTCACATATACTCTCTTTTACGTATCTTGAGTCTAGAAGTCCTTCCACAAGACTACTTACGGCAAGCTTGTTAATCGTTTTGAAATTCGGGTGACTCGGCTTTTTGTGCCACCCAACTTGATTCAATTTTGTGCTTTTTGCTAGTAGGCAGTCTTTGGGTGTAGCGGATTGACCAATCTACTACATACATGTTCTTTTATGCGCATCCTTGCAACACAACTTCATTCGATTGACCTCCTTGATTTGGCATATACCCATGTTAAATCAACATTATAGCCCTTGTCACGAGTTGGTGATGCTTAGCAAGTTGAAGTTGAGTCCTTCATCATATGAAACATCGTGATTTCTAATCCATTCCTCTTGATGGATCAATGCCTCTTATTTCACCTGGAGATTCATTTCCTCCAAATATGACTTTTGCTCCTTTAACTTCCTTGAATTTTGTGATTTTTCTTATTTCTGTCATATGTCCGGAACGACCACTATCCATATACCAGGTTCCTTGGCTCACCATTTATTCCTTGAACCGCAATCAAGGAAATTAAGTTTTAGGTACCCATACTTATGCAGGTCTGAGGGGTTAAATTGTAAGATGATCCAACCAACTTATAGCCAAATGATTTGACTCTAAGGGGTTGCCATCTATCGTGCCATAATCATAATTAATCTTGGCCAATTGCTTGGGGATTCTAGGTTCATACTGTTTGTCTCTTTTTGTCCGTATGCTGCATATGTGTTTTGGCAATCGCCTTCTTTGGGTAATTGTGGTGTCTTTGAATGTAGTGCCTAGGTGCATATGTGTCTTTGATGAAAGCTCTTATACTTTTGGAATGGCCTTTGTTGAGTTCTAGGCCTTTGCCATTTGGGCTTATATTCCATAAGTCTATTTTGATAGTTCACATTATTCCAATCAGCTTGGCTTGGATATTTTCTACCATTCCCATCATATGTATTTCTTTTATAGATTTTCTGGGGTTTTTGGTAGCTCTGCTTCTTCTTTACAGAGTATTTTCTGTTTGGAGTTTGCTGAGGAACTCGGCTGAATCTCTTCTCAGCTGTCCTTTCAGCGCACTCAACTGGCTGTTTTCCTTTTCCTTTGTAACCAAGGCCAGTTTGCTTGTAATTGTGCTTTGGAGTGAATGTGTGTGCAACATTTAGAGTTTTGGATTTTTTAGACTCTTCATTGCTTGAAGATCCTTTTTCCAAAATTACTCTCGAAGTTTGACATATCACAGAGGAGTTAAATCCTAAGCCTGTCTTGTCTCCACATTCTCTTTGACTCATAATAAGATTATCTAATGATTTAGATGCCTTAGTGAATGAGGCAATAACATTTTTGAGGTCATTCTCCCTCTTTTCTATGGCAGCAATTTCTGCTATTAGCTTGGCTTTTTCAGCCTTTAAACTTTCATTCTCATCAGCTATTTGACTTAGAGTACTCGGCTCCTTAGTCATTTGTGAGTTTTGGCTCTTAGTAAAGCTGTTTTCCTCATTTAGTAGTGTGTGTGAGGATTTAATGTGTTCAAAATCTTTCATCATTTTGCCTAATGAGTCATAAAGATCAGTGGGTGATGAAGTGTGTGTGTCACAGTCACTATCACTAGAATCTGAGTTTGATGAGTTGGAGTTTACCTCATCTCCTTGGTCAGGTTGATCTTGTTCCTTGGCCATCAAACGGTCGGGGCTTCTTCTTGAGTCACTTGAGTAGTCAACTTTTGCTATCTCGAATCAATTTGTGTCTTTTGACTCTGCATTTTAAACCAACATTGCCTTTTTCTTTTCTTGTCTTCTTTCTCGAAGACCTTTCTTTCTTCTTCATTCTGTATTTGTTGACTACGAGAATATGGGCGATCAATGGCATAGTGACCTGGTTGCCTACGGTTCCAACATAGATATTTAACCTTTTGATCAGCTCTTTCCATTCTTGGATTGTTAGCCCTTTGATATTCAACTTTTTGATGATCTATTCTCTTGGTTGGCCTATTTTCCCTTGATTTGGAGGGAGCCGAGTGTCTTCCGGAGGATTCGCCCTTGCCTCTCTTGTAGTTCTTATTGAAGAACTTGTTGAACCTTTTTACTAGTAGGGCTATTTCTTCGGGTCAATGACTTCTTTGACCCCAACTCTCTTCCCATCTTTGACAATTAGAAATTTGTTTTGGAGTGTTTGTCTCTTCTTGGTCTTTTCTTCTCGGCTCAAACTCGTAGGCTTTGGGGTCCGAGAATAGTTCATGGTTGGATGTCTTTGATAGGTCCATAGAATGTCTTAGTGCCATGACTTTCATTTCCCATTCAATTTGGAAGACTTTTAGGATCTTCATACACATTTCATACGTGTATATTCCTTTCCAAGTGCGGATAGCTCGTTGGTGATTTACGTGAACCGAGCATCCGGTTGATCCATGTTTTCTCCGAGATCATTTTGAAGTTCTCAAAATTTGTCTGACCCTTTGATAATTTGTTTTCTTTGATTTGCTCACGAGCCTTCACAAATCAATGTTAGCTTGTCCCGATTTCTTTAGCCGTTTTGCATGATTTGACTTTATTGAACATGGCTTTGTCAAGGTTTTGTAAAGGATGTCCTTGGCTACATTGTCAGGTTGTATCTTTTTGTCATCATTTGTCCATTCGGTTCTTGGTTTTCAACCATGGGTGATGCAGGAGCAACATCCTCATCACCTTCACCGCACTCTTCTTACGGTGTGTTCACCTTTAAGATTTGCGGTGGCCCATCCTCTATCACTATCCACATCTCATCATGTAATCTTTGATAGATGAGCTGCATACGAATTTTCCAATCATCAAATTCTTCAATAGTGAACATAGGGATGCGTGTCAAATTTGCTTCCATTAAAGTCATGTCTTTCGAACCTTCCCCCTCAACTGAGTTTCCCTTCTTTTCTTTTCTCTGTTCTTCAGCTGTCTTCTCCTTCCCAGCTGCATCCTTTATCTCAGCTGCGGATCCTTTCAACATCTTTAGGTATTCCTCTTCCCTCTTTTTGGCATCATCAAAGGAGAGAGGAACCCCGAAACATGCCGGCAAGCATGAAATCTAGGCATCGATAGGCGAGTTCTACTTAGATTCTGGCTGCGGAGTATCTTTGCTCGAAATTCGGCGAGTGGCGTTGGATTCGGCGGTCACCAACTTCATTTCAACCATAAGAAGGCTGAATTTTTCATTCATGTTCTCCTCCACGCGTAGAAGTTATTTTCGATGAAATTCTCGCAGTAGTTCCATCTCTTTTGTATGAGATTCATGCATTCTATCAATGTTTTCTTGCATTCGTCTCTTCATATCAGCGTTGTCAGCGCTCCAGATCAGCATTTTATTGTACAATACTTTGAAGTATCGAACTTGTTCCACACGCATTGTCTCTTCTTTGTTGCCACCATTCCGGATCGACTATTATTCCACGCAGGTCGGTAAGGTTAGCATCTCGGTTATCGGTAGCATATCCAATGAGGCACTGGTGCCTTTCCATTTTCTCAATCTCGCAAATATAGCTTTGAAAACTTCTCGAACCTCCTTATTACCTCTTGTCTCGGTGGCGGCCAAAGCGTCAAAGTCAAAGTCTCTTTGGAACGATGGTGTCTGTTGGAATGACGGGATTAGGTTTATGGAAACGTCGTTGATCTCTAGCTGATTCGTCATCAAGAGTAGGCGGCTCTAGTGAGAAGGGAACGTTTCTTCAAAAGCATCATCACGGACATAGGGAATCTATTCAATGGTAACTCGTGGCGTGATGTGCCTGTTGTGTCGGTCTGCTACAACTTTGGGAATCATTCAACGGTAACTCGTGGCCGTGATTGTGATTCGGTGGGGTTTGTTGTGGTATGGACCGGTGGTGAGCCTCGGTTGTCTCAATGACCGTCGGTCTGTTTGGTGCTTCTTATTGAGTTATGCGGTCTCGGCCGTATCAGTGGCGTCATCGGAAGATGATGAGATTTGGAGAGGTGGCTCATCATCGAAATTGAACTTTTGACGAGCAGCCTTGAATTCTGGCTTACTCGTGTTGGGAAGAACATCCTCAGCTGAGTCGGTTGGATTTGCAATGGGGATGACTCACTTCATCTTCACCCGGATCCCAGAAATGTTACATCGGGATTGTCTTGGGAATCGTGAAGGGCACTTATTTCCTTCTCGGATGCATCAATGATAGTAGGAGGAATGTTCTATGCTACATCTCTCTTTACCTCGGGAAGTTTCAACCTCCCATTGGCCTTCACTACCCTCCCCGCAATCTCAAGCAATGGCGAGACCTTGGACAATCTCTTCGGACAGACTCAAGCTGTCTTAGGGTCTTGAGGTGGCATCCACCGGAGTCTCAACTCCATGGATTGCACTTTTATTGCCCAGTGTTAACTCCCGGGCGAGATCCATCTCAGTGCCTCTTTGCTTGCGGCGTCATTTAACCTTCGGAGCGGTTGGCACTTGGTGAGGCAGTCTCAAGTATGCCGAGCCTCGTCGATGACAACTTCTTTGTGTATCATTTGTGTTTCCTTCTCCACTTCGCCTCCTTGATCCGTTGTGGGGTCGGTGCAGCATTCTCGACCTAGGCTGCCGGTGGAGAGAGTTTCCCCTCAACCAGGCACACCGGTGAGTGACTTGGAATGGGGTCACTCTTTTCCGGACTCACTGTTTCCTTTGAGTGTTAATTTGTTGGGCGGGTGGTAAGACACCTTGATGAGGGGTTGGCTCGACTTGGGTCCCCAAGTTCCCGGTTTATCGCCAATTCCTCAATGCCTTCATCGAGTGGTGGGAAGTGGTCGCAGCTAGAACAACAACGCAATTGTTTGCACCACCCCCATAGGGTCAATCTCGGTTGTGATTTGGAAGATTCCCTAGGGCCTTCCATTTGTTGGTCATGTAGGATCCTGGATTCTGCATGGCTTGCTGCATTTCCAATTCTTGATGGAAGCAGGTCAGATCTTCATCGCTCTCTGAAAGCATATCAAGATGTGGATGAGTGTGATCGGTGGTTCGATTAGAGGGCGAATCTTGGCTTTCTCACGAGCTTGATTCCTCTGCGAGTCTCTCATTCTCCTTGTCTTTGAAGATGCAAGATATCATGCGATTTTTTCTTCATCCGGTGCTTGGACCCTTTGTGGTCAAATCGAGGAAATTCAACGATTCTTCTTCTTCTTCAATAAACTCCGGTCTTTGGAAGGCGCTCTCTTGATCGACTCGGCTTCCACTTCCTCCATTCTGAGATGATTTTGGATGTCGGATATGGTGGGGATAGGATCATCACATCGTCATCTTCTTCATCATCATCTCCCTGTTGCCCTTCATTTTCAAGAATAGAAGGGAATATACTTTCTTTGCTCAACTCCTTGAAAAGATCGGGGACAGTGGAGACACAATCATCCAACAGGGGATTTGTTGTCTCGGCTACTCCTTGTTCCTCATTACATTCTGTCTCTGATTGATCCTTCAACTTGCCTCTGCTGATCGGCTTTCGAGACTTGGTTGTTTCATCTATAATTTACGGAGATTCTACTTCTCCATTTGTTTTCAACGATCTGTTCGGTGAGTGGCGGACTCATTTGTTTTCTCAAGCTCGATCGCTTGAAAAGTCTTCTCCTTTTGGTCCTTACGAGGAGGAATTTCTAGTTCGGATGCGATTTCTCCAAGTCAGGCGGTGGGGACGATCTTCTTTTTTTTTGAGAGGCGGCTTTCTAGGCTTGTCGGTCCTCCTTTTCTTGATGTTAGGAATTTTATTGTTTAGATTTTGATGAATGCCATGTAAAACTTAGAATAGAAAGTTGGCTCCCCAATTTTGTTGTAAATTGTATTGTAACAATTAGAGCTAGCCAAGGCCGAGTTAAGTCGGCCTACGCCCCAACATGCAAGAAGACAATGAAGGCTTGAAGGAAAACTTCTATTTGAGAGGCAGTGAGTCGGCAAAAAAAAATGACAGGAACTGATTGAAGAAGCGGTGAGATGCGGTGAGTGGAACATCGTCAAGTCAACTCAAGAGAAGCCAAGTCTAAAGGTGAAGTGACGGAAGAGTCATCCGATGATTGGAAGGCGACTCTAAGTCACCTGGGGAAAGCAAGGAAATGCGGTCAAGTCGAGATAAGCGTAAAAGAACCGTTGCCGAGAAATCAAGAGATTTACTTAAACAAGTAATATCTCCATACCACCTTTCTTGGAGTGCTCGAGTCGAGCGTGCAAAAGGAATGAACGATGGGAAGCACTACACCGTGTCGAACTACGAAAAGGTGATAAAACAATTCATACGAGAAATGGCAATTCCAAGAAGCGCAAGCCAACGATCGCAAAGTGACTTTCAAAAATGAGCCTATCTCTTCAACGGGCAAATTTTTGAAAGTTCACTATAAAAAGGCCGAGGAGTTTGTTTGAGAAGAAGGATGAATGACACACACGTGAGATATACAAGCTTATCAAAAGCTGAAACATTCTCAATCCTCAAGCCTACATTTGAAGTACATCAATCCAACACTTGTGAAGGAAAGAGAACTTCAATCGGTTGAAGAGGAAAATATGAAAACAAGGGGTCTACATTCCGGGAAGGATTGTAGGAAGGTTCAAAGGTGAACCAAGTCTTAAGCTTTTGGAGGGCTTCGTGATCAAATCAAAGTGCTTGAGCAAGTGAGTATTTGTAGTAGCAAAGCGTGCCCTGTGAAGAAGGCGAGTCGTCGAGAAGCCGGTGAGTGATCAAGGCGTCTCGGATCGAGTCCCAAAGGATCAAGTCAAATTTTGTTGTGATCAAGACTTGTATACGGAACATTACCACTTTGTAAAGCGATCATTACTGGTGGATTCCTCCGGGAGTTGGAGAAGAGAGGAGTAGAAGAATTACCCCGTCTTGAACCTCTATAAAAATTCTATTGTGTCATTTACATTTCAGCATTTAAATTCTGCACTTTTAATGCTTATATCTGTGATAAATTTGCTATCCATTTGATAATTTATAAGTACTAAATCAATTTGTAAAAACTTGCTTAATCAAACTTAAGGGTGTTAAGTCTTCCATTTGAAAACAAAACCACGGTTGAGTCAAATTATAGCCAACAATTTGAGTTACTCTATTAACGGCTCGGTGAGTCATTGAGAGATTAACTCTCTTGAGTGACTAATTCATTGTCCATCAAGGACACGGTGTGTAGAACTCTGTAGATTTAAAAGGACTAAATCGAAAATTTGGTAAGGTTTATTCAACCCCCTTCTAAACCTTACACTTACACCCCTCAGGACCTACAAGTGGTATCGGAGCGGTTGGTTCATTGAACCCTCCGCAGTTCTTGAACTAGATCTCCAAACTTTTCAAAGTCCGCTTTAGTACTTAATCTTTCAAAACTCTTTTCTATCATTAAAAGTTATTATCATGGAAGCAAATCTAACACGCATTCCTATGTTCACTATTGAAGAATTTGATGATTGGAAAATTCGTATGCGAGGCTCATCTATCGGCATTACATGATGAGATGTGGATAGTGATAGAAGATGGGCCTTTGCAAATATTAAAGGTGAACATGTTTGTCACGAAGAGTTGCGGTGAAGGAGAAGAAGATGCGACCGGACCGGTCATGGTTGAAAAACCAAGAAGCGAGTGGACAAATGATGATGAGAAAAAGATACAACCTGGACAATGTAGCCAAGGACATTCTTTACAAAACCTTGGACAAAGCCATGTTCAATAAAGTGAAATCTTGCAAAAGCGGCTAAGGAAATGCAGGACAAAAGCGACATTGATTTGTGAAGGCTCGGAGCAAATCAAAGAAAACAAACTATCGGTGGTTGTACAAAAATTTGAGAACTTTAAAATGATCTCGGGAGAAAACCTGGATCAACTGGATGCTCGGTTCTGAGAAATCACAAATGAGCTATCTACACTTGGAAAGGAATATACACGAGAAGGAAATGTGTATGAAGATCCTAAAAAGTCTTCGGTGAATGGGAAATGAAGGTCATGGCTTTGAGACATTCCATGGACCTATCAAAGACATCCAACCATGAGTTATTCTCGGACCTCAAAGCCTATGAGTTTGGTGAGAAGAAAGGACCAAGAAAGAGGCAATTTGTACCCAAAAGCAATTTGCTGCTCTAATTGTTAAAGATGGGAAGAGAGCTGAGGTCAAAGAAGCCATTGACCCGAAGAAATATACGATGGTTAAAAGATTCAACAAGTTCTTTAATAAGAATTACAAGAGAGGAAAGGGTGAATCTTCAGGAAGACACTCAGCTCCTCTAAATCAAGGGAAGACAGGCCAACCAAGAGAACAGATCATCAAAAAGTTGAATATCAAAAGGTGACAACTCAAGAATGGAAAGAGTGATCAAAAAGTTGAATATCTATGTTGGGCCTGTAGACAACCAGGTCACTATGCAATTATTTGCTCATATCTGTAGTCAACAAATACGGGGATGAAGAAGAAAGGAAGGTCTTGAGAGAAAAAAGAAAACGGGGAAAAGAAAAGGGCAATGATGGCTGCAGAGGCTGCTTTGAGACACGGCCAAGTCGGGGGACGGTGACTCGAGAGAAGCGATGTGGTGACTACTCAAGTGACTCACGAAGAAGAAGCCTTGATCGCTTGATGGCCAAAGAACAAGATCAAGAAGATGAGGTACAATCTAACTCAACAAGCTCGGACACTAGTGATAGTGGTGTGACACACACACTTCATCACCCTGATCTTTATGATTCATTAGGCAAAATGATGAAAGATTTTGAGCACATTAAAACCTCACACACACTATTGAATGAGGAAAACTTGACCTACTCAAAAGTCAAAACTCAAGTGACTAAGGAGGTGAGTACTCTAAGTCAAATAGTGATGAGAATAAAAGTTTAAAGGTGAAAATGCTAAATTAATAGCGAGAAATTCTTTGCTATAGAAAAGAGGGAGAATGACCTCAAGAATGTTATTGCCTCATTCACTAAGGCATCTAATTCATTGGATGATCTTATTATGAGTCAAAGAGAATGTGGAGACAAGACGGGCTTAGGATTTAATTCCTCTACATGCTATGTCAAACCTCAAGAATAATTTTGGAAAAAGGATCTTCAAGTCATGAAGAGTCGAAAAATCCAAAACTATAAATGTTGCACACACATTTGCTCCAAAGCACAATAATAATAAAAGCTGGCCTTGGTTATAAAGGAAAAGGAAAATGACCGAGTTGAGAGTCTTTGAAAGGGCAGTGAGAAGAGATTCAAATAAGTCCTCGGCAAACTCCAAGCGAGAAAATACTCTGTAAAGAAAAAGCGAGCTACCAAAAACCCCGAGAAAATCCATAAAAGAAATACATATGATGGGAATGGTAGAAAATATCCAAGCCAAGTGATTGGAATAATGTGAACTATCGGCATAGACTTATGGAATATAAGCCCAAATGGCAAAGGCCTAGAACTCACAAAGGCCATTCCAAAAGCATAAGAGCTTTCATCGACAACACATATATACCTAGGCACTACACTCAAAAACACCACAATTACCCAAGGAAGGCAATTGCTAAAACACATATGCGAGGCATCTGAGACAAAAGAGCAATTTGTATGAACTAGAATCCCCAAGCAATTTGCGGGATTAATTATGATTATGGCGATAGATGGCAACCTCTTGGGTCAAATCATTTGGCTATAGGTTGGTTGGATCATCTTATAATTATAACCCCTCGGGACCCGGACAAGCATGGGTACCTAAAACTTAATTTCCTTGATTGCGAGTTGAGGAACAAGTGGAGTGCGGAACCTGGTACATGGATAGTGGTACATTCCAGGCATATGACGAGGAAATAAGAGAAATCTGTCAAAATTCAAGGAAGTCAAAGGAGCAAAGTCATATTTGGAGAAATGAAGCTCTGGTGAAATAAGAGGCATTGGATCCATCAAGAGGAATGGATTAGAAATCACGAGATGTTGCATATGTTGAAGGACTCAACTTCAATCTACTAAGCATCGATCAACTTTGTGACAAGGGCTACAATGTTGGATTCAACATGGGCATATGCCAAATCAAAGATATTGAATCAAATGAAGTTGTCTTTGCAAGGATATAGATAGAAGAATATGTATGTAGTGGATTGGTCATTGCAATACCCAGCACCTGTCTACTAGCAAAAAAGCACTGGTGAATCAAGTTGGTTGTGGCACAAAAAGGTGAGTCACTGAATTTCAAAACAATCAACAAAGCGGCAAGAAGTCATCTTGTGGAAGGACTTCGGACTCGTATACAAGAAGGAGAGTATATGTGATGCATGTCAAAAGGAAAACAAATCAAGTCGTCATTCAAAGAAAAGACATGTCCATCCTCAACAAGAATATTGCACTGCTTCATATGGATCTATTTGGCCCAGTGGAACCGGCCGACATAAGTGGAAAGAAATACACCTTGGTGGTAGTAGATGACTACTCAAGATATACATGGACAATTTTCATGTGTAAGAATAAAGAAACTCTACAAAAACTACCACGGTGATGAAGAGGATTCAAAACGAGAAAAGTCAAACCATTATCAAAATAAGATCAGATAGAGGAACGAGTTTGTCAATGGAATAATAACTCGTATTGTATTGAGAATGGTATTGGCCATGAACTATCGGTGACAAGGACTCCCAATGAGAATGGAGTTGCGAGAAAGAAGAAATAGAACCCTCAAAGAAGCGGCAAGGACCATGTTAGGTGAGCGAGTTACCAAAAAGATTTTGGTGAAGCAATCACACACGATTTTGCTACACCCAAAACGGATGTATGATAAATAGGCGGTGACAAAGACTCCTATGAAATCGGGTGGAAGAAAACCAAATGTTGCATATTTAGAATATTTGGATGTAAATGCTTCATCACAACAATGGCAAAGACAACCTAAAAGGCTTTTGATGCTAAAGGCGATGAAGGTATCTTCTTAGGATACTCGGTGAAAGCAAAGCCCTCTGAGAATACTCAACAAAAGGACTATGGTTCTGAGAAGAATCCATTCATGTAGTATTCGATGAGCAAATGTAAATGGAGAAGACATTGAAGAGTCGCCTAATAAGTGAAACATCCAACCATACGAGAAGAGTCCTATCTTTGAAGTGGAAAAGTGGAATTATCAATTGAGGAAGAAGATGAGATAGCTGAATCTCAAAAGCAATTTGGAAAATCTGCTTGACTAAGTGATTATGAGAGAGCGACCACGGCAACACAAGTCCAAGTCATTGAATCCGCTAACTTACTCAACTTTGACGTAAGATGGTGAGAGACCATCCACGAGAACTTGTCATTGGAGATATAAGAGAAGGTGTCAAGACAAGATCAAGAACTCAACAAGAAGCAATGTTCACATGCTTCATTTCATAAATAGAGCCCAAAGATGTGTCACAAGCATTGGATGACACACATTGGATTCAAGCTATGCAAGAAGAAAGTGAATCGGTTTGAGAGAAATAAAGTATGGGAATTAGTGCAAAGACCCATACATCAAAATGTCATTGGAACCAAATGGGTGTTGAAATAAAATGAACGAGGAAGGATACGTGGTAGGAAACAAAGCAAGATTGGTAGCCAAAGGATATTGCCAAGAAGAAGGAATAGATTTTGATGAAACATTTGCTCTGTAGCAAGATTGGAAGCTATAAGGATGTTTCTTGCCTATACGACTCACAAGAACTTCATTGTATATCAAATGGATGTAAAAGTGCATTCTAAATGGCTTATTGGAAGAAGAAGTGTATGTTGAACAACCTCAGGATTTGAGCGAGAAGACTCTTGGAGACAAGGTATACAAACTCAAGAAAGCCTTGTATGGATTGAAACAGGCACCCCAAAGCATGGTATGATACCTGTCACAATTCTATTTGAAAATGGATTCACAAAAGGAAAAGTAGATAGAACACTTTTGAGAATTCAAGACAAGAAGAGTATCTTTGCTTGTTCAAATATATGTGGATGACATCATTTTTGGATCCACTAACAAAGAGGTTGTGTGAAAAATTCTCAAACCTCATGCAAAGTAAATTTGAAATGAGCATGATGGGAGAAGTGACATTCTTCCTTGGACTTCAAGTGAAGCGGTGAAGGATGGAACCTTCATAAGTCAAACAAAATACACAGAGATTTAATGAAGAAATTTGGTATGGAGGAGAAGTCTTACGTAAAAATACCAATGAACACATCGATCAAAATGGACATGGATGCGGATGGCAAGCTTGTAGATCAAACAAGATCTGAGCACTTATTGGATCATTGCTCTATCTCACGGCTAGCGGGCGGACATCACCTTTCTTTGTAGGTGTATGTGCAAGATTTCAATCTGCTCCAAAAGAAGCCATATAATGACTAAGAGAATATTGAGATACTTAAAAGGAAGCTAAGAAGTAGGCCTATGGTATCAAAGGAAGGTGGATTCAAGCTAATTGGCTATTGGACTACGACTATCTTTGGATGCGAGTGGGCGGAAAAGTACTTGAGGCACATGTCAAATCTAGGAAGCAGACTAATTTCTGGTTTAGCAAGAAGCAAAACTCAATAGCCACCTCTGGTGAGGCGAGAATACATAGGCTGCGAGGCGGTGTTGTTGTGCCCAAGTCCTATGGATGAGGCAAGTGAGAGATTATGAAGTTGAAGAAAAAGAAATTCCAATCATGTGTGATAACACAAGTGCCATTGCAATCACTCAAAATCTGTGTTGCACTCAAAGAACAAAACATATTGATGTCGGATATCACTTCATAAGAGACCATGTTGAAAAGAAGGACATCATCTGGAATATATCTCAAGCGATAAACAACTAGTGACATCTTCACAAAACCATTATGTGAGTCAAGATTTGAAGAACTCAAACATGAGTTGGGGCTAATTGAGCTAAGTTGAGACACGAGAAGAATCAAAGAAAAGAAATGGAACAGGAAAGAAGGTGAAAAAGAGTGAAAGCAAAAATCACTCAAGAAATCAGTATGTATCGGAAAGTCGGCTATACCAAGTCGGTTGATATTTGAGTCACTAAGAGAAATGTGAGAAGCGAGTTAAATCGGCTAAGAGATAATTTGAATAACTTATGAGCAAAGTGACAAAAAAGCGATCGTTTTGACTTAAGCGGGAATGTTTTAAGAACACGTCGGCATAATGATGATGTGACAGACATAAAGCTACACACCAAGCCTATGATTGGATATAAATGTTGCCGCATTAAATACGAGACATGAACTGCTCAATATGCGTGCGAAATCTAAGCCGTTGATTTCGATCACAATTCAAAAACGTCTGCACGTCCTTTCATAAACCATATTTAAACCTTTTTCATCCGTTTCTCTCTCACACTTCTTAAAAACTGTTCAATCTCTTTCTCTCAAAAGGCAAAGGCAAGATACTCTCGAAACCCTATCAACCTTCAAATCAAATTTACGAACTTTTCCTTGAAATTATTCGAGAAATGGCACCAACTTATGACTTTACCAAGTTGGGAAAACAAATCCACACGGTTCGACCGGTGGATTTCGACGGAATGGTGAAGCGGGGGTCAGCGACACCCTGGTGAAGAAAATCGCGGAGAAGTTAGAAACGTCAGGACTAAAACCGTTTCTAAGCTTATTTGGAATATCCTATGACCTATGTGGAGGAAGGTCGCACAATTCTCGTGAATCTTTGAGATTCACGATGAAGGAATCAAGTCATGCATTCACGGGGAAGCGGTGACTATCACTTTGCCAAGGATTTGGTGAATATTGCTCACTACTGAGAAGGAGCAAGCGAGATTAAGGAAGCTGATGTCAACTTGGGTGCGCATGGAAAGAGATAGCCAAGTCCGGCCTTCTTTGATAAAATTATATCACGACAAACAAAGAGCTGAAGGAGGAGGATTATCACAAATTGTTGGACATAGTTGCCAAATATATCGACATCAAATTTGGCGACTTTGACCAACTATCAAAGCAAAGCAAAGTGATTGTGATGATGGCTGCAATAATCGAAGAAAAGAAGATAAAGGAAATTTGAGTTTATCTGGTGACTCTGCCAAAACGTGGGGAACAAGTCCTTCAAAGAAGATGGCACATTTGGAGGATCCCTAGGATATGGCACAGTGATTGGCGGCTATTGGAGGTGAAAGGAGTAGCTCTTAGACATGGGAAGGCTTTCCATGTTAACAAGAGGATGTTGAGCTAATCTCTACGGTGCTCGAAGCGGCGTACGCCGAGAGAGCGACACTAGTGAGGGGAATCGGTGACCCGAAGACACATTTCCTTCCTCTCGGTCGAAGAAGAAAAGCTGCCCTGCGGTTGCCAAAAAATGCTTGCCCCTGTGCAAAGAAAACAAACATGCTCCTGCCCATGCGAGTCACCTACCCCGGCCGGCCGTGTCACCTGCCCCTGCGGCGGCGGTCGAGAAGGACTCCCAAATACCTTCTCCGATTGTCAAACGGAGGAGAAGCGACAAGCCTAGACGGCCGGCTCCTCGAGAAACAAACACAAGCACGGCCCCGGCCCCGCCCAAGACTCGGAGGACACCGCCTCGAACCGGAAATTCCCTGGTACAAACCAGGAGGCGAAGAAGACTTGTCAAGCGGTCCGAGCAGGAGAAACCCGGTGAGTCGGTTACTCGGCTAGCACATATACCGAGACTCCTGGAGAAGTAGAGTCTCGGATGTAATTGATGAAACTTGACCAAGTCTGCTGAAGGTGATCGGCGAGAGGCAACCGAAGACACTGTTGTAGCTCACGGTGAAGCACAAGAAAGAACCAGCCCAAGCGGAGATAGTGATGTTATGATCCTATCTCCACCTTACCGGACATCAAAATCGTGCTGCGTGAGTGGGAAAATGGAAGTTGAGCAAGTCGAGGAGCAGTTCCAACGACTTTGAGTTCATAGAAGAAGAAGAGGCTGCTAAATTTCCTTGGATTAACTCTTGTGCTCCCGGCTCACGGATGAAGACAAGCTGCATCGACATTCTGCAGATCTACAAGGACAAGGAGAGAAAAACAAGGCTGAAGAAGCGAAGCACGTGAGAAGGCAAGCATTTGCCTATCTCGGCACCCACAGAACACACACATCCTCTTCTTGATGTCTTCTGCGAAAGTGACGAGGAACCAGGAGAATCTTTGCTGCCCGCGAAGAGTTGCAAATCGAGCAAGCATTGCATGAATCAAGAATCCTTCACGAGCGATTAATGGAGGGACCAGGAGAGTCCTCGGATCACGGTGAAATCGATCAATGGGAGTGGTTCGGCAAATAGCCTTTGTTGTTTTCTTTGCTACAACTTCCCCACTCACTCGAGAAGAAGAAAGCGATAAGGGAGATGGCGATGAAAGCGGGACAATGGGGACCCCGGTCGAGCCAACCCCTATTGAAGGTGTGCTACCCTGCCCCAACGGTGAACCATCAATTGAAAGCAGCCGGGAGTTTGGAGCAGTGACCCCACTCCAAGTCACTCGGTGGTGCGCCCGGTGAGGGGAAACTCCCTCGGCTGCGGCAAGGTCGGAGGATCTGCGAGATGACTCGACAAAGAAGCAAGGAGGCGAAGAAGAGAAATTACAATCACTAGAAGAACGAGCAAGTTGCCATCAACGAAGCTCAGACGATTGAGACTGTCTCGGTGAGAGTGTCAAGCTGCTCGAAGGCTAAAATGGCTGGCGATGCGATCGAGGCCTGAGGAAGGAACAGATACAGGAGTTAACACTCAGGCGATGAAAGTGCAATCCATGGGGTTGAGACTCAATGGATGCCTTTGCTGAAGACCCTAAGGCAGTGACCTTTGTCGAAAGGGAGGACCAAGGCCTCGCGGCGGTAGAGAGCTATTGGAGGAAATGAAGGCCACGGGAGGTTGAGACTTCCGGGGTAAAAGAAGGCTGAAGTAGAGAACATCCCTCCTGCAATCATCGACCCGTCGAGAAGGAGATCGGCGCACTTCATGATTCCCAGGACAACCACGATGTCACTTTTAAGGATCGGAAGGCGAAGAAAGAAAGTTTGAGTCAACCCCCATGACAAATCAAAAGACTCGGTGCGGATGTTCCAGGCACGAGCAAGTCGATCCCAAGACTACTCGTCAAACTTTTAACTTTGATGATGAGCCACCACTAGAAATCTCATCATCGTCCATAACTTATTCTTTGAAAAGGCCGAGGACAAGTCTTTGAAATGGAAAAATCATTTGAGACCAACGAAGTACATTAAGGCAGTGAGGCTCGGCCAGCGGGTCTACTTCACAACCAAAACCCAGTGAACCGGAGACCCACTTCTCGGCTCCTCAAGGCTGCGGTGGATCGATTCCCAAAAAAAAGAACTTCACGCGCACCGCTCATCATCGAAACAGATCCCGGTTGGCGGTGATGATTCTTTTGTAGAATCTTTCCCTTTCTCCTTTGGAGATACGAGAACTCCACGAAGAGTCGGAAAATGAACAAGCACGCTATCACAAACCACCTCTATTCTTCCATGAGACACCATTGTTCGGCCAACTATGACTTTGATCTTTGTATGGCCATCAAGTTTACCCATGAAGAAGAATCGGTGAAGCTCGAGAAGTGTTCAAGGCACTCTTTCTTTGAGATTGAGAGGATGGAGAGGCATCAAGCCTCTTTGGACATGCGATTGGACAACGAGAGATGCCACCCTTACGGTGATTTAAGAGGCATTGATTCGAATAAGGGAATGGTGGCAAGCCTTGGCAATGACAAACAATGCGTGTGGAGCAGGTGAGATACCAGGACAATTGTTCAACAAGGCTGCTGGTGTGGAGAGTGAAAATGCGTCAAGCGAAGGTGAGGAACACATTGAGCATATGCATGAAGCTCACCTAGAGATCAAGGCTGGCTGCGTGAAGCGAAATGCAAATGATATACGGCGTTTGGAAGAACACATGACAAGAAAATTTGCCTTCTCATGGGTGAGATGAAGCGATTTGTGAGAATCCAACGCTACTCGTTTTGAATTCCGTCTTTGCATATAACGCTTGGACTTGAAGCAAAATTCAACAATCGAAGACTTCGACTTCATGCTTGCGACATGTTCCAGGGTTCCTCTATCCTTTGATGATGCAAAAAGGGGGAAGAGGAATACCTTAAAAGCGACAAAATCTGAAAGTGAAAAAGAAAGGAAGCGGTGAGAAGGGAAAATCGGTGAGAAAGTCTTAAAGAAAGAAAGGAAAACATGTTGAGGGGAAGGATCGGCGGATGTAACATTGATGATTGCACAAACCCCCAACAAGGTCTATCCTGGTGACATTATAAGCGACAAACTCCCGTGACTCGCCACTCCAACACTCTGCTTTGTATCTATGGTGAGAAGAGAAAAGCAATTGAAGCGGGGATGAAGGAAGTGGAAGGAAGAATGGATGCAGGGTGATGAACATCTTGAAAGAACATGGAGGCATTCGGTTTGAGAGACACGTATGCCATTTCGGATGTCGGAGGACGAGCAAGATCGAGTTAGCGAATTCAAAACGCTCGAATCGAAGGATATTTTGCAAATATGTCCATGGCTCAAGCTTAGGACTGTCTTGGGAAAAGGGTCTCACATTATGTGAAGAAGGCGACAGGACGATGACAACCTGATCGCTCTGCTTTGGTCACTCGCTAGTCAATCAAATTTGGAAAGAAGAAGACCCGATCTGATATCGCCCAGGAAGGTAGAGGAAGAAGCGGTGTGAAGGAAGAAGCTTGGACCTAGGCCTCGCCCAAGAACATTGAATACGTAGATCCGGGAAAGAAAGGAGGGATCTCTTTGGGGTGGGCTTGACCAAGTGGCGAATTTGCGAGTGGCTAAAACTAACTTATTTGAGTATGCAAAGAGAATAGAGGAAGAAAACAAAGAGACAAACTCGGCTATGGGGGAGAGACAAGAAAGAATAAGAATAGATGAAGGCGCAAGAAAAGCATATGAGAAGAAAAAGAAGGCGGTGATGAGAAGAAAAGAGAAGAAGAGAAGAAGATCTTGATCAAGACGAAAGAAGGAGACATCGAAGAAGATGAAGTGTTCTTTGTCCAACCCTTCGTGTATTTTATATGTAAATACATACAATGTAAGTCTTACGTAATAAAGCTATAAATTTTCTATTTTTTGTGAAGACAATTATATACTACGATACACCTTGTACTTGATTGTGTTAAGTACAAGAATGATATGATCAATAAAAAGATTGATTCTGCGCATACATTCTATGTCAATACACTATCTGTATGTATCTTTGTTATTTGCATCTTGGAATGATTTAAGTTTTGGCATCATCAAAAGGGGGAAATTGTTAGGAATTTTATTGTTTAGATTTTGATGAATGCCATGTAAAACTTAGAATAGAAAGTTGGCTCCCAATTTTTGTTGTAAATGTATTGTAACAATTAGAGTGGCCAAAGGTGAGTTAAGTCGGCTACGCCCCAACATGCAAGAAGACAAGCGAAGGCTTGAAGGAAAACTCTGTGAGAGAGAGCAGTGGCAGTCGGCAAAAATGACAGGGAACTCGATTGAAGAAGCGGTGAGATCGGTGAGTGGAACATCGATCAAGTCAACTCAAGAGAAGCAAGTCTAAAGTGAAGTGAAGGAAGAGTCATCCAATGATTGGAAGGCTGACTCTAAGTCACTGGGGAAAGCAAGGAAATGCGGTCAAGTCGAGATAAGCGTAAAAGAACCGTTGCCGCGAGAAATTAAGAGATTTACTTAAACAAGTAATATCTCCATACCACCTTTCTTGGAGTGCTCGGTCCCAGAAGCGTGCAAAAGGAATGAACGATGGGAAGCACTACACCGTGTCGAGAACTACGAAAAGGTGATAAAACAATTCATACGAGGAAATGGCAATTCCAGAAGCGCAAAGCCAACGACTGCAAAGTGACTTTCAAAAATGAGCCTATCTCTTCAACGGGCAAATTTTTGAAAGTTCACTATAAAAATTTGAGGAGTTTGTTTGAGAAGAAGGATGAATGACACACACGTGAGATATACAAGCTTATCAAAAGCTGAAACATTCTCAATCCTCAAGCCTACATTTGAAGTACATCAATCAACACTTACTTGTGAAGGAAGAGAACTTCAATCGAGTTGAAGAGGAAAAACGAAAACAAGGGGTCTACATTCGGGAAGGATTGTAGGAAGGTTCAAGGTGAAC
Organism: Rehmannia glutinosa; assembly: GCA_016081115.2. NCBI lineage: Eukaryota > Viridiplantae > Streptophyta > Magnoliopsida > Lamiales > Orobanchaceae > Rehmannia > Rehmannia glutinosa. Next base: position 342,678 of record JABTTQ020003239.1, read on the forward strand.
CAAGTCTTAAGCTTTTGGAGGGCTTCGTGATCAAATCCAAAGTGCTTGAGCAAGTGAGCTGTAGTAGCAAAGCGGCTGCCTGTGAAGAAAGCGAGTAAGTCGTCGAGAAGCCGGTGAGTGATCAAGGCGTCTCGGGTGAGTCCCAAAGGATCAAGTCATTTTGTTGTGATCAAGACTTGTATCGGGACATTTACCACTTTGTAAGCTGATCATTACCTAGTGGATTCCTCCGGGAGTTGGAGAAGAGAGGAGTAGAAGAATTACCCCGTCTTGAACCTCTATAAAAATTCTATTGTGTCATTTACATTTCAAAGCATTTAAATTCTGCACTTTTAGCTGCTTATATCTGTTTGATAAATTTGCTATCCATTTGATAATTTATAAGTACTAAATCAAGTGTAAAAACTTGCTTAATCAAACTTAAGGGTGTTAAGTCTTTTTGAAAACAAAACCACAGTTGAGTCAAATTATAGCCAACAGTGAGTTACTCTATTAACGGCTCGGTGAGTCATTGAGAGATTAACTCTCTTGAGTGACTAATTCGATTGTCCATCAAGGACATGGTGTGTAGAACTCTGTAGATTTAAAAGGACTAAATCGAAAATTTGGTAAGGTTTATTCAACCCCCCCTTCTAAACCTTACACTTACACCCCTTGGGACCTACACTTGACAATCGGAGAAGGTATTTGAGGTTCCTTCTCTGTTGCGGCTGCAGGGGCAGGTAACTCGGCTGCAGGGGCAGGTGCATCTTTTGTTTTCTTTGCTGCTGGGGCAACAGTCTTCTTTCCAGCTGCATGGGCAACTTTCTTCTTCGGAGGGGAGGCAACAACTGTTTCCTCAGGATCAGTTGATTCCCCCTCACTTGTGTCTGCTCTCTTGGCATAAGCTCTCCTCTGTGCTCCGGAGAGATTTGATCGGAACATCTTTTTGTTGACATGGAATGCCTTTCCATGTCGGAGTGGAATTCCCTTCACGTCCATCAACCGACCAATCACTAGGTCATACCCCAAGGATCCTCCGAATGATCCATCTGCTTTGAATGACTTATTCCCAATATTTTGGCAGAGTCTGCTGTATACAAACTCAGCCCAGTTTACCTTCTTCTCCTCCATGATCGCAGCCATCACGATTAGCTTGGTTTTGGACAGCTGATTAAAGCTTCCAAATTTGATGTCTACGCACTTGGCAACAATATCCAACAGCTTGTGGTAATATTCCTTCAGCAGCTTCTTGTCAGGTGTGTAGACAACCTTCGCAGCATAGTCAGGTTTGGCCACTTCCTTCCATGCAACAGCCAAGTTTTAGGTCCCAAGGGGTGTAAGTGTAAGGTTTAGAAGGGGGGGTTGAATAAACCTTACCAAATTTTTGATTTAGTCCTTTTAAAAATTCGAGTTGATACTACATTTGTGTCCTTGGTGATGACCAATTTAGTTAATCGGTAAAGTTAGTCTCTCCATGAGACTTAATCTAACATTGATGGAATAACTCATTTGTTAAGTCTAAATTAACTCAGCGTGGTTTGTTTTAGCGGAAGACTTAACACCCTTAAGTTTTGTTAAGAGAGATTTAGAGCTTGATTTAGTACTTAGAGGTTATCTAATGGATAGCAAATATGTCAGAATTAAACAAATATGATGCAAGAATTAAAGTCTTGAAATGTAAATGACACAATAAGATTTTTATAGAGGTTCGAAGATGGGGTAATTCTTCTACTCCTCTCTTCTCCAACTCTGGAGGAATCCACTAGGTATTGATCGGTATACAAAGTGGTAAGATCCCGGATACAAGTCTTGATCACCACGGTGACTTGATCCTTTGGGACTCGATCTGAGACGCCTTGATCACTCGGTGGCTTCTCGCGACTCGGCTTCTTCTTCACAGGGCAAGCTGCCTTGCTACTACGACCCACTTGCTCAAGCACTTTGGATTTGATCACGAAGCCCTCCAAAAGCTCAAGACTTGGTTCGACCTTGAACCTTCCTACAATCCTTCGTGGAATGTAGACCCCCTTGATTCTTGATAATTTCCTCTTCAACTCGATTGAAGTTATCTTTCCTTCACGGGTGAGTGTTGGATTGATGTTCTTCGTAGTGTAGGCTTGAGGATTGAGCGTTTAATGACTCTAGAATATTTGATTCTGATTCTAATAATTGCTTGAATGTTTGTGGTTCTAGTCTCTTGCTCTCGAGTCATTCCTCGGCCTTTTATAGCGATCTTTCAAAAATCGCCCGTTGAAGAGATAGGCTTATTTTTGAAAGTCACTTGTGGTCGTTGGCTTGTCTTGTTGCGATTCTTGGAATTGCCATTTCCTCGTATGAATTGTTCTTCACCTTTTCGAGTTCGACACGGTGTAGTGCTTCCAATTGGTTTATTCCTTTTGCATGCTTCGGGGTGAGCACTTGAGAAAGGTATCATGGAGATATTACTTGTTTAAGTAATTCTCTTGATTTACGTGCAACGGATCTTTTTGATTATCTCGACTATTTGCATTTCCTTGCTTTCCCCAGGTGACTTAGAGTCGACTTCCAATCATGGATGACTCTTGTCACTTCAACTTGAGACTTGGATTTTCTTGAGTTGACTTGACTGATACTCCACTCATTTGCATCTCATTGCTCCTTGAGTAGAGTTCTCGTCTTCTCTTCTTTGCCATACTCGGCCGTCTTGCGGTGAAGTCTTCCTTCGGTCTCCGGTTGTCTTCTTGCATGTTTGGGCATAGGCGACTTAACTCAACTTGACCACCCTATTTATTACAATGCGAGTTTAGAACAAAAATTGGGGTGCCAACTTCCTATTCTAAGTTTTACATGGCATTCATCAAAATCTAAACAATAAATTTCCCAACACCAAGTTTACGTCAGCCTCAGAGATCTCCGGCACTCCTTCCGCCGGTAGCAAATAGTGCTCTGCCAAGTCCTTGTCAGTGATTGTGACTTCTTTCTCGTGAACAGAGGACTTGATGCCCTCGTCGTGAACTTCAGCATTCACATAGAACTGCGCGACCTCCTCCACGTAGGTCATTTGAAACTCCATTGTGAGAAAGGGTTTCAGCCCAAACTTATCCACTCTCTCAGCTATTTTCTTCACAAGGGTTTCGTCGAACCCCTGTTTGATCATTCCTTCAAAATCCACGGTAGAACCGGTGTGGATTTGTTTTCCCAACCTAACAAAATCGTAAGTAGATGCCATTTCTTGAAGATTTACCGAACGAAACTTTGAAAAAATATGCTTTGAGAATCTGTAGGGTTTTGAGAGAAAAATTTCTTTCTTTGCTTTGGAGAGAGATGAACAGTTTGTGTAAAGTGAGAGAGAAATGGACGAAAGGGTATATGTATGGGTTATGAAAGGACGTGCAGACGGTTTTTGAAATTTGATTAAGATCAACGGCTCAGATTTTGCACGCCGATTAGCATTTAATTTCTCGCATTTAATGCGGCAGCATTTATATCCAATCATAGGCTTGGTCGTGGACTTTTTTGTACTTGTCATCATTATTCGTTGACGCGTCATCCTTAAAACATTCCTGCTTATTAAAAATTACTGCGTTTTTGTCACTTAGCTCATAAATGACTTAGCTTACTCCTTAGCTGATTCAACTCTTCTTCACTCTTTTCACATGGGTACTCAGCTGTCAGCTAACTGATGCAGCTGACCTTCCGATACGGCTGATTTACTTAGATGTTTCAAGAGCTCTGCTCTTTTTCCATCTTTTCATGTTCCATCTCTTTTCCTTGAGTCTTCTGATTGTTAACTCAGCTCAATTAACCCTAGCTCATGCTTGAGTTCTTCAAAACTTGATTCACATAATGGCTTTGTAAATATGTCAGCCAATTGTTTATCAGTTGAGATATATTCCAAGGTGATGTCCTTCTTTTCAACATGATCTCCTATCAAATGATACCTGACATCAATATGCTTTGTTCTTGAGTGCAACACAGGATTTTGAGTGATTGCAATTGCACTTGTGTTATCAAACATAATTGGAATTTCCTTTTCTTCAATTTCATAGTCTCTCTTTCTTTGTCTCATCCATAAGACTTGGGCACAACATTGCCGCAACTATGTATTGCAGCTTTTGTGGATGTGGCTATTGAATTTTGCTTCTTGCTAAACCAGGAAATTAACCTATTTCCAAGCATTTGACATGTACCTGAAGTACTTTTCTTGTTAACTCTACATCCAACATAGTCAGAATTTGAATAATCAATTAGCTTGAATCCACCTTCCTTTGGATACCATAAGCCGACTTCCTGGCATCCCTTCAAATACCTTAGGATTCTCTTGGCTGCAGTCATATGGCTTTCTTTTGGAGCAGATTGAAATCTTGCACATACACCTACTGCAAAGGTGATGTCTGGCCTACTAGTTGTAAGATAGAGCAGTGATCCAATGAGTGCTTTGTATCTTATTTGATCCACAGGTTTGCCATCTGCATCCATATCCATCTTGACTGATGTATTCATTGGTATTTTTACAGAGGACTTCTCTTCCATCCCAAATTTCTTCATTAAATCTATGGTGTATTTTGTTTGACTTATGAAGGTTCCATCCTTCAGCTGTTTAACTTGAAGTCCTAGAAAGAATGTCAATTCTCCCATCATGCTCATCTCAAATTTGCCTTGCATGAGGTTTGAGAATTTGTCACACAGCTCTTTGTTTGTAGATCCAAATATAATGTCATCCACATATGTTTGAACAAGCAGTATACTCTTTCCATTTTGAATTCTGAAGAGTGTTCTATCTAATTTGCCTTTGGTGAATCCATTATCTGTTTGGAATTGAGATAATGTATCATACCATGCTCTTGGTGCCTATTTCAATCCATAAAGAGCTTTCTTGAGCTTGTACACCTTTTCTCAAAGAGTCTTCTGCTCAAATCCTGGAGTTTGTTCAACATAGACTTCTTCTTCCAATAATCCATTTAAGAATGCACTTTTTACATCCATTTGATATACAATGAAGTTCTTGTGTGCAGCATAGGCAAGAAACATCTTTATTGCTTCTAATCTTGCAACAGGGGCAAAGGTTTCATCAAAATCTATTCCTTCTTCTTGGCAATATCCTTTGGCTACCAATCTTGATTTGTTTATTACCACAGAACCCTCTTCATTCATTTTGTTTCTGAAAACCCATTTTGTGCCAATAACATTTTGATGGGTTGGTCTTTGAACCAATTCCCGTACTTTGTTCCTTTCAAACTGATTCAGCTCTTCTTGCATGGCCTGAATCCAATGTGCATCGTCCAATGCTTGGGACACATCTTTTGGCTCTATTTGGGAAATAAAACAAGTGAACATGGCTTCTTGCTGAGCTCTGGATTTGGTTCTTACACCATCTCTTATATCTCCAATGACTAGCTCTGGTGGATGGTCTCTCAGCCATCTCACATCAGGTTGGAGTAAGTTAGCTGGATTCAGTCGTCTTGCAGCTGTGTTATCTTGAGCAACTCTCTCATCATCACTTAGTTGCAGATTTTCCAGCTGTCTTTGAGATTCAACCATCTCATCTTCACCTTGATTAATTATTTCAGCTTCAGCTTCAACATAGGGACTCTTCTGCACAGTTGACTGGTTCAGCTTATCAGCTGACTCTTCAATGTCTTCTCCATTTACATTAGGTTCATCAAAAACCACATGGATAGACTCTTCTGTTACCATAGTCCTTTTGTTCAGCACTCTATAGGCTTTGCTTTCAGCTGAGTATCCCAAGAAGATACCTTCATCAACTTTAGCATCAAAAGCCTTTATAATGGTTTGACTCTTCTCATTTTGAACCCTTTTCATCAGCTGTGGTAACTTCTGCAAAGTTTCCTTCTTTTTACACATGAAGATTGTCCATGTATATCTTGAATAACCATCCACCACTACTAGGGTGTATTTCTTCCCACTTATACTAGCTGGTTCAACAGGACCAAATAGATCCATATGCAGTAGATGCAATATTCTTGTTGAAAATGGGCTTGACTTCTCTTTAAATGATGATTTGATTTGCTTACCCATCTGGCATGCATCACAAACACTTTTCTTCTTGTACACTGAGTCTGGAAGTCCTTCTACAAGTTTACTCCTTGCAAGCTTGTTAATAGTCTTGAAATTCAGGTGACTCAGCTTCTTGTGCCACAGCCAACTTGATTCGGCGTACTTTCTTTGCTAGCGCTTGAGACAAGTGCTTGGTGTAGATTGACCAATCTACCACATACATGTTCTTTTGTCTGCATCCTTGTAGCACTACTTCATTAGATTCAGTGTCCTTTATTTGGCATACACCCATGTTGAATCCAACATTGTAGCCCTTGTCACAGAGTTGATTGATACTTAGCAGATTGAAGTTGAGTCCTTCAACATATGCAACATCTGTGATTTCTAGTCCATTTTTCTTGATGGATCCAATGCCTCTTATTTCTCCTGGAGCTTCATTCCCTCCAAATATAACTTTTGCACCTCTAACCTTCTTGAATTTTGATAGATTTTTCCTGTTTCCTGTCATGTGTATGGGAATGCACCACTATCCATGTACCAGGTTCCTTGGCACTCGGTTGTTCCTTGAACGCAACCAAGGAAATTAGTTTTAGGTACCCATACTTGCCTGGGTCCTGAGGGGTTAGTGTTGTAAGATGATCCAACCAACCTATAGCCAAATGATTTGACTCTAAGGGGTTGCCATCTGTCTGTGCCATCCAATGATTTAGATGCCTTAGTGAATGAAGCAATCACATTTTGAGATCATTTTCTCGTTTTTCTATAGCAGCTATCTCTGCTATTAGTTTGGCATTTTCAGCCTTCAGCTCTTTGTTCTCATCGGCTATGTGACTTAGAGTACTCGGCTCCTTAGTCATTTTGTGAGTTTTGGCTTTTTTAGTTTGTTTTCCTCATTTAACAGTGAGTGTGAGGATTTAATGTGCTCAAAGTCTTTCATCATTTTGCCTAATGAATCATAAAGATCGAGTGGGTGATGAAGTGTGTGTGTCACAATCACTATCACTAGAATCGAATGAGATGAGTTAGAGTGTACCTCATCTTCTTGGTCGGGTTGGTCTTGTTCTTTGGCCATTAAGCGGATCAAGGCTTCTTCTTGAGTCACTTGAGTAGTCGGCTTCACTCTTTCCGAGTCTGCTTTGTGTCTTTTAGCTTGCCTATCTCAGACCTGCGACCAACATTGCCTTTTTCTTTTCTTGTCTTCATTCCTTGAAGACTCTTCTTTCCTCTTCATTCATGTATTTGTTGACAACGGAGGATATGGGCAATCAATGGCGTAGTGACCTGGTTACTGCAGTTCAACATAGATTCTCAACTTTTTGTTCACTCTTTCCATTCTCGGATTGTCGACTCTTTGGTATTCGACCTTTTGATTGACTCTCTTTGGTGGCCTATCTTCCTTGACTTGGAGGAGTGAATGTCTTACGGAGGATTTCTTGTTGAAGAACTTGTTGAATCTTTTAACCATCAAGGCAATTTCCTACTCGTCAATGACTTCTTTGGTTTCAGCTCTCTTCCCTTCCTTCACTATGAGTGCAGCTGTTTTGGGCACAACTATCTCCTCTGGATCTTTTCTTCTCAGCTCAAACTCATATGCTTTGAGGTCTGAGAATAGCTCATGATTGGATGTTTTTTATAGATCCATCGAGTGTCTTAGAGCCATGGTCTTCATTTCCCACTCAGCTGGGAGACTCCTCAGTATCTTCATACACATCTCCTTCTGTGTGTATTCTTTCCCAAGTGCTGAGAGTTCATTTGTAATTTCAGTGAATCTAGCATCCAACTGATCTATTGTTCCACCTGCCAGCATTTTAAAATTTTCAAATTTTTGAACAACAACAGATAATTTATTTTCCTTGATTTGCTCAGATCCTTCACAAATTAATGTTAATTTATCCCAGATTTCTTTGGCTGTTTTGCAAGATTTGACTTTGTTGAACATGGCTTTGTCCAAAGTCTTCTAAAGTATATACTTGGCCACGTTGTCAAGGTTGTATCTTTTTCTATCATCATTTGTCCATTCAGCTCTAGGCTTTTCAACCATAGTGGTGCAGGGAGCAACATCCTCTTCTCCTTGGCTGCAGTGACTCTCCTTGCATTTGTGTTCACTTTTAAAATTTGTAGTGGCCCATCTTCTATTACTATCCACATTTCATCGTGTAATCTTTGATAGATGAGCACCGCATACGAATTTTCCAATCATCAAATTCCTCAATTGTGAACATAGGAACGCGTGTCAAATTTGCTTCCATGATAGTAACTTTCTTTGTTTTAAAAATGGCTTTTGAAAGAACAAGTGTTAACAACTTCTTTGTGATTGGAGATCTAGTTCATAGAACGGTGCGGAAGGCTCAATGAACCAACCGCTCGATACCACTTGTAGGTCCCAAAGGGGTGTGAGTGTAAGGTTTAGAAGGGGGATTGAATAAACCTTACTAACTTTTCGATTTAGTCCTTTTAAAATAGTTGAGTTAATACTTCTGACTAAGTCCTTGATGGACAACTAAGTTAGTTAACCGTGAGTTAGCCACTCAACAGTTTCGGACGAGTGTTGATAGAATAACTCATTTGCTTAGTCTAAAGCTTAACTGTTGTGATATATTTTGCGGAAGACTTAACACCCTTGAATTTGGTTTAAGTTTGTTTTAACACTTGGTTTTAGCACTTTGTTAAATATCAATTGGATAGCAAATTTATCGAGATATAAAATAATATGCAGAATTGAAGTCTTTGAAATGTAAATGACACAATAAATTTTATAGAGGTTCGAAGATGGGGTAATTCTTCTCATCCTCTCTTCTCCAACTCTAGAGGAATCCACTAAGTATTGATCGAGTACAAAGTGGTTATCGATCCGGATGCAAGTCTTGATCACACGGTGACTTGATCCTTTGGGACTCGATCTGGAGATGCCTTGGTCACAAAGGCGGCTTCTCGTCAGGCTCGGCTTCTTCACAGGCGGTTTGCCTTTGCTACTACAACTCACTTGCTCAAGTTTCTTGGATTTGATCACTAAGCCCTCCAATAGCTTGAGACTGGTTCGACCTTGAACCTTTCTATAATCCTCTGTGGAATGTAGACCCCTTTGGTTCTTCAAATGTTTCCTCTTCAACTGATTGAAGTCGTCTTTCCTCCACAGGAAAATGTTGGATTGATTTCCTTTGAAGTTTTGGCTTGAGGATTAAGCTTGAATGATTTGAGAATATTTTGTAGGTTACAGCTCAAAAATGATAGCTTGAATGTTCGTAGTATTGGTAGTCAAGGTAACCCCTTCTCAAATTGATTCCTCAGCCTTTTATATTGTTCTTTTGAAAATCTGCCCGTTGAAGAGATAGGCTAATTCTCAAAAGACACTTGTGGTCATTGGCTTGTCTTGTTGCAGTCCTTGAAATTGACATTTCCTCGTATTAAATGATTCTTCAGCTTTTCAGAGTTCTGACACAGATGCAGTGTTTCCCATTGGTTTATTCCTTTTGCACGCTTTTGGGACTGAGCACTTTAGAATATTGCAGCATGGAAGTATTACTTATTTAAGTAACTTTCTTGACTTACGTACAACGGATCCTTTTCGATTTCCTTGATTGCGGTTCCTTAACTTCCCCGGATGACTTGAGTCGGCTCCCAATCGTGGATGACTCATCTGTCACTTTAACTTGAGACTTGGCTATCTTGGGTTGACTTGACTGACACTTCACACAGCTGCATCTCAGCTGATACTTCTCCAGTCGAGTTCTTGTCTTCTCTTCCTTGCCATACTCAGCTACCTCACAGCGGAGTCTTCACTCTAGTCTCCAGTTGTCGTCTTGCATATTTAGGCATAGCTGACTTAACTCTGCCCGAGCAGCCCTATCTATTACAATGCAAATTACAAAGGAAATGGGGTGCCAACTTTCTAGTCTAAGTTTTACATGGCATTCATCAAAATCTAAACTGTGAATTTCCCAACAGAAACATAATTCTTTTTCAAAAATAAATGATATTGTTTCAAACAAAAATGATACTTTTTAATAGTAAACTGATACTTGAACATACTTACATCTTTTGCCTGACTTTCAACCTCGGCGTTGGTTGGGTAGATTTCAAACAGGATCAACCTTGAAGATTGATCATCTTTCCCTGTTTTCTCAATCCCAGATCTCTCCCCTTTTTTTTCTGGCCTCCAGTCGACCTTTTCCCAACATCAAGCTTCTCTCCAACGTTCTTTCAATCACCATCTTTCTCCACATCACCTTTCTCAGCATTTTTCAAATTAACGCTGCCAGAAATAGGATATATTTTCAACATCACCCTGACCAAAATCACCAGCCTTTTTCTAATCTTTCGCTCTTTTTTGTATTTTCTCCGTCGTCCAATGTTGAACAAGCGGCAGCTCCGAAGGTTCAGATTTACCTTGTCATTTAATACGATGAAAGTATATGATTTGCAACGCCAAAAGGCAGCCACTTATGTATGTTTTAGACTTCTTGTTAAACTTGTCCACTGATCTACACAACCTATCCAACACTAACGAACACCAGTCAAGATGTCGGATTGCATCTACATCAATTAATGATTTAAAGCATGAAACATCTACAGTGCGATTCGCACTTGGTGTTAAAAGTGTTGATAGACTATATAACACAAAAATCCTTTTGAAATCATCCCCCTTTCCTTATAGACATTCATCAATTTCTTTTTCAAAAACCCAACTGTCGAACTCCCATTAATACCCACCCTATTCTTAAACTCGATAACATCATCCATACTTTCACTCTTCCTATAAACTACTATGTCCTTATTCTTCCTTGGAAACAAAAAGACATCACATATGTCATCAGCAGTTATGACAAACCTTCTCATATCATCAACGCTGAGCATCCGGCTCGCCCCGTTGAATCTCTTGACCAACCACGACAACATTTGAGCATGTAGTTGTTTCACTTGTAATTTCAACAACCCCCAAAGCCGATGCTATCAATATCTTCCCTCTGTCTATCATTCAAATCCTTAACTATATCAAAAAGACCTTGAGGTCTGCATTGCGTAGAGAAACTAGTGCAAGAAATATAACGCCATATTAATTGATATAAATACATGATATAAAAAGCGATACTTTTAAGGCGATTTTGATACTTAAAAGCATAAAAATGATACTTTTAAGGCAATTCCAAAATGCAATAATACGGGGCAATGGTTGGATACTAAAAAAAGCAGGACAAAAGTGCACAAACCTCTTAATATCTTCCTCGGACGACTTGATTTTTTTCGGGGGACTTTTAGAATCATGCTTTCCAATTTTCTCCTCGAAGATTTACGCTTTGCGGTGATCTTTCAAGGTTCAACTACAACAATCTTTCCAGGTTCGTCTTGAGAACTTCCTTGTTGCAATATCTTCCTCTACATCAACATTATCCTCGGACCTTTTGAGTCTCTTGGCAACATTTCCTTCTTCTTCCAAAGGTTTTGAAAAACATCCCTTGACCATGAACAACCTTATCTTCATCATTTTCAATCTCTTCGCAGCGTTTCCGGATTCTACAAACAAATCACGACAACTAACATCTTCTTTCGTCGGGCTTTCTCTATCATGCCTTCTCCCTAGCCGCTTTTTCCCCTTCCCCTTCCCTTCCTCTCCCCCTCCGTATCAACAATTTCTCTCGACCCACCTACAAATATGCAAAATACTGATACTTTTAACACATATATCAACAAAAACACACATAATTTAAAGAAAAAATCAAAAACTCATTTACTGATACTTTTCAAGCAATTTCAGATACTTTCAGTTCCATTTAACAACAAACAAACAAAAATCAATACAATAGGTTAAAAAACACTTATACTTTTGAACAAATTTATGATACTTTTATGCAAATTTCTGATACTTTTAAACATTATTGTTCCCCAGAAATTTACAATAACACTAGAATTTTAACATGAACATAGAAAATCAATACACTATTTTAAAAAACATATTAACATAAACAACAAGAAATGAAGACTAACATCTTTATCCTCATTTTTTTGAATGTCTTTGACATTTCCCAAATCGCAAAAAGGCTTGTCCACAACATCTCCTTGACTAACATCTTCTTTCTTCGGGCTTTCTCCTACTGTGCCTTATCCCACGCTGCTTCTTCCCCTTCCCCTTGCCCTTCCTTTACCACAGATCAACACTTTCCGCCGAACCATCTACAAATATACAAAACACTAACACTATTAAAACACAATTTCAAGCAACATAAACACATATATTTTTTATATTTGGAATAAGACATAAGTACTTAAACAAACAATTATAATAGTGTACGTTTGCACGTGTGTGAGATATAAACCCACTCTTATTATATATTAAACAAAACAAAATTCAAGCAACACAAACACATATAGCAACAAAAACACGCACAATTTAAAGAAAAATCAAAACTCCATAAATCACATATATCAATATACAGATAGAGATGGCATATGCATGGTACTTTTGAGTCATTTTCTTCGATACTTTTCAAGCAATTTGGATACTTTTAGTTCCATTTAACAACAAGCGAACAAAAATTTATACACTAGATTAAAAAAACACTGATACTTTTGAACAAATATATGATTTTTGTTACTTTTAAATATCATTGTTCCCCAGAAATTTACAAATAACACCAATGTATCTACTAACAAATTTTAACATGAGCATTAAGAAATCAAAACTAGTGTATAACAATGGCGGATTTAACTCATCCACTGAAAAAAAAAATGAAGACTAAGAGAACAAGAAGAAGATGGAAAGAAGATGAGATACTCAAAAATACCTTTGCAACTTGAGAGAACTCGAACTACAGTTGAGAAATCCACCTACGAACGCTGAGAAATCGTTGGAGTTCGATGAAAATTTTGAGAGAACTTAAACCTGATAGAACGTGAATACCAGAACCAGGGAGGACTCGAATTTAACTCACAATTGCAGAAATTGTTAATTTAACTCCAAAATAAAAAACCATAGGTTCGAACGTGAGAGAACGTGACAGAAATCTACCGAACCGACCTTGAACGTGAGAAAACGTTACTATGAGAACGTGAGAAAATTGAAATTGAACGGAAATTGAAGGAAATTGAATGCAAATTAAACCCTAGGTTCAGTGAAAGTGAGAGAGAGAACGTGAGATGGGAAAAAAAAGTGACGTGTGTGAGAGAGGCTGGAACGCGTGACATAAAAGAAAAAAGAAAAATAAAATAAAAAAACTGACGGGTCGCGGGTAAGGGTGCGGGTCGGGCGGGTAAGGGAAATCCGTCTTACGGAATGAGACCCGTAAGACGGTCTTATACAAGTTTTTGTCTTAAATAAAATATATGCTCCTTTCTACAACTTTCATAAAAAATAAAAATTAAAATAGTATTAAATTCAAGCTTCCTCAGGAGTTTGATTTATGCATTTTTAATATTTTAGTCATTCTTTTATACTAAAAAATTGATTTTTGATAAGAGTATTTTAATGAGGATAAGGGAAACAAGAAAAAGAAAAATATGGAATTGGTACTCTTTCTTGGGCAAATATAAATCTTTATTTTATTAAATCAAAATATGACACAAAAAGTTCACTATTTTTGGAGTAGCTATGAAATAATTATGTGGAAGTCATAAAATTAACTCATAAGTTCAGAAATAAGTTTTATTAATCTATAAATTAGTATTCAAAAAAAAAAAGGAGATCACATCTCTTTAAAAAAAATCATAAGCTCTTTTATTTGTTAATAACGTGTATAATTAATTGAAAAATAAATATCATATTAGCTCTCATTGTTTATTTAATCTAAGTAAACTCATAGTATTAAAACAAAATATGCATCATATAAGCTTTACTTATTTCTCTTTTTTATTTCATGCTTATAAGCCTTTTCATTTTAAGACCTGAATAGTATTATGAATGAATCTCGAAATTGATTGCCCTCTCATTAGATAATATACTTGGGAGAAGAAAAAAAAGAAAGAAACCATTCTCAAAACCCATATACAAATTGATTTCCATCACATTTTTATCCACACTTAGGGAGTAGACTGCTACAATTTAGGTAGTAGAAATCAGCTTGTGAAAATTACCTATGTGAAATACCTCTATGCCAAGAGAAAATCTAATAACAAATGAAATACTGCTGAATATTCAGGTCCCTGTTTTTCAAAATCAACTTTCTACAGCACAAGCTCTGATTTGCTCATACTAAGAACATAACCAACCAAATAAAACTCTCCCCTTTATCAATATAACTGCAATTCTAGATTACTTAAGAGCTCAGACCATACACTCGAATGCTATCTTCAATTCGAACCTGGCAGCATGGACACTGGGCTCCATCGATTTTGAAGCTCTTTTCATAGCAATGAAAACAAATGACTTGGTGTGTGCAAGGCAATAGAACCATAGACACCTCATTTTCCAGGCATATCATGCATATCCAGTGTCGATTTTTCTCAGAGGATTCACATGGAGCACTTGATTCCAAAGATACTGCTTTAAAGTCGTCGCGCCAGAAATTTGGATCCTCCAGAAATGTGTCTGGCATTTGAATAGACATACGGAGACGACATAGCTTAGCTTCAAGGCTTTGGTCGTTGTCCCTTGCTAGCTGACTGTCAATCTCAACTTTTTGGCGCAATTTCAACAATTGGGCTCTTGATTGGGCTTTTTGAATCTCCGCCTTTCTTATTTCTTCAGCCAGAAGGGCAAACATATGCTCTTTTTCCTTAATTTCTTGCCTCCATTTCATCTGCAGTTAGAAATGGATGAGACAAAAAGAAAAAGAAAAAGAAGTTTAGATCTTCCTAAACATAGAATCTGTCAAGCATTGTCATATTTGAATATACAGTTCCATCAGAGAACTAAGTTGAATGAAATCAATTATACATGCAAAATATTTTAACACAAGTTTACTTATCAAGCACCCTCCAATTTGTAGCAAATTTTCAAATGCATTTGATTATAATTTCAAAAATTATGCACCAGTTTTTGAAAGTTGTACACAAGAAGTTTAGACCTTCACCAGACATGTTGATACACAAACTTCCTGCAATATGAAAATTCAACAGATTTAGAACTTTATATGACTGACGTGGAGCCACGGCCTTTAACAATAAACAATGTCCAATCTATAATGCATTTTGCATCAAATGCTTTTCCTTTTGTACTTTGAAAAGCTAGACAACAAATGTAAATAACCTCCAAAAATGCAAATAAAACCACTCTGAGTAGCATAGATTGCTTCTAAAATTATCTCCACCAATAAAGCGATAATTAAGCCCTCGTGGATATAATGATAAAGGTAACAGATTTATTGTTGTTTCGAAAATAAACAACAAACATTGTACATCATTTGCTAAAACATAAACATAAAGATTCTAAGAGATAGATGGTAACAACAATACATCATACAAAAGAATGCATAATAATGGAACATAATATACTTTGCCATGTAATAATAAAATAACCAAAGACATAAATTAGGTGTCAACAAATATTGGTGATAAACCACAAAAACTGAGAGAACCAATGATATTAGCAAATGTTAGTTTTGAAGCTCAGTGCAACAAGAACGGTTATATTTTCTTGCACAACCTATGAGATACAATGCATAAAGCTCTAAGAACGGGGAGTAAAATAATTCAGAAAATAAACAGAGCTTCCCTGGTACTGAGGAATTGATTTTTGGAGGAAAAAAGATGGCAAATCCAAGTTTCCATTGTCAACGATGAGTTATTGAATCTGCCCATTAGCATGCTGCTTTTAAAATTTTGTTCACTTTGTCATATGTGCAAAGTACAGAATAAGTAGGACCAGCAAAGCTAAGAAAGAGCTTTTACATCTAAGCTGGTTGGAAATTCGGAGATAAAAGAAGAGGAATAACTTGAAAATATTACCCTCAAGGCTCAGACTTTAACAACTCACTTACAATCCTAAAAAATAAATTGTGTTGAGTTGCGCATGTACTTTTGACAAAATCTAATACCAAACTTAAGTGCTAACCAGATTTGAATATTCTGGCATGCTCAAAGACATCAAGGACTGACAACAGATAAATCAAGTTCATATAAGAAAAAAGGAGGAAGAAAAAGACGAGATAAGAATCACAACTCTCTCTTTCTTTGATAAGTTCACTTCAATAATAACAACAAATATTAGATTATTGAGAAAATAACCCAAACAGAAAAGAAGCATATAAAATGACATAGCATGCCCTTGAAAGAGAAAACAAACATCACATTGCATCACAGATGGGAGAACAATATGGATATCCCTTGAGATGTTATCGCATATATGAAAACTGGAGAAAAAGTTTACTAATAGGGAATCTTATACTCTTAAACGCATAAGATCTATATTTTCACCAGAGAAGTTCCCTAGCAGATAAAGAAGGAATGGAAATGCTCAAAGTTTAAGTCATAGATATAAAACGATTACTAGATGAGAAACAATTAACACAGAAACAAACAATATATACATCAATTGAATGACACACCTCAGCTTCCTCAGCTTCTTTCTCAGCTTGAAGCAACTCTTGTTCAAGCTGCAGCACCCTATGCTTCTCTTCCTCACACTGTGATCGTAAAATGCTAGTCAGATTCTCAACATCAGCAAGTTTTTTCGTGCACTTTTTTTCTCTCTTCTTAACTTCTTTCAAGTTCCTATCAGACTCCAATCCATTCAACCTAAATGCTTCAGTTTCGGCTCTAATTTGTCCATTTTCAGCTTCCAGCTTTTTCACAGCATTATTCATTAAGCTTGCTTCAAATTTCACTTGTCGGAGAGATTGTTCAGTCTCCAAGAGCTTCAACATGCATGACTTTTCCACAAAGAATATCTCCTTCTCCCATTCTTCCTTGTCCTCTTTTTCCATCCTTAACGTATTAAGTTCCAAAAAATGTTTACTCAACCTTCGTGCTGAATCTGTCACTTTCTGCTGAGCCCATTTTTTGCGCTCCTTCACTTCCTCTTGTAGGTCTTTGATTTTTTTCACCAGTCCAGTTATTGGATCATCAGAACTACTCTCCAGCCATGCCTCATAAGAGCTCAAAAAATCAGATTCTTCTGTTAATTTTCCACTAACGTTTGGAAAAGCCTGTTGCTTGAAAACTGAAGCATGGATTTCGCTCTTTACAGCATCTGTAACAACACGAACATTCAGTCTTAAATGCGATGCTAATGCAGGTGTAAGATTGATCCTTTTTAAAATCCCAACCTTCTTCATTGAGGAATCAGTATTCAAATCAGATGGAACATTCTCAGAAGAAAATGGATCAAGGTCACCAGCATCTTCATTTTCACTTTGCAGATGAGAAGTTGCAGTGGCTGATGAAACGTGATCCCAGCTTCTTACTACAAGATGCCACATGGCTTCAGACCTTTGCATGTGCGGGCGAATTTGCATGATATAATCAACCAATGCTTCAATCATAGTTTTATATAACTCACCCGTGTCCTTGAAAGCTTCTCTTTTCGGGTTAAATTCCTCTTCAATAAACCCAACTGAGTTTGTCGTAATGTTATTCAAAAAATCCATTTCACCATGAACATATCCAGCATTCAAGATTGCTGTTTCTACTTCTTCGTTACTGTATCCTAATGTCAACAGCCATTCGTGGGCTGCAGTATATAGCCTATTAAGCTTTACATAAAGAAATTTTTCTAGTTCATTCTCAGCATATATGGATGTGGTCGATGAGTAAGTTATGTTTGGCTGAAGATTCTTTTCTTTGGTACCCATTGGCCCATTAATGTTGTTTAATACTTGGGCCAAGTCAAGCTTAGAATTGAGTTCTTCAGGCTTTTGTCTGATTGTATCAGACTTTTTTTGTTTAGATTTTCCTTTGCTCTTCGAGTGTTTACCTCCTCTTGAACCAGCCATTGCTACAAGCTGAAATGAAATAAATCAAATATTAAAATCATAACCACGTGCAAGGCACAAAAAAATAACATTCATAGACATGTAGACATCTCAACCAAAACAAAAAATTTATAAGAATAAATGATGCAGAAAGATATAAGTGCAAATCATCCATATTGTTGAGATTTCTAATTGAAGGCATCTGTTTATTGTGCACATGTAATTTTTTTTGGAGTACAATGGGGAAAATAGGGGAGAGGAAACACGCACTCATATGAGATCAAACCCGGGTCAATCATCCTTTCAACACACGTCTCAGCCACTGGAGCATAAGGTTGATCCCTTGCAATTAGAGACATTAAAACTATTATAGATGTGAAACAAAGAACATTTTACCATAATAAGTAAAGATATAAAAATTTAAAAACCATTTGCACCTTTTGAACATCCAGTCTCACAACCATGTGAGAATGAATATTCACCAACTTACCAAAACAATCCATCTCGACGACACTAGCCAATTTATTTATAGCAAACCAAAGAACTGGTGATAGTCATAAACTCACATATTTTCCCATCAAAAATTTTACTATGCATAATTACCTAAGTAACCATAGGAAAAAAAAGATGCCGACTAATTCACATAACTTGTGCAAAATGAAAATATTTTGCAAACATTTGGGAGTTTTTCACTAAAAATTTGTGAATTTTAAATTTTGACACCATTTGCTCGAAGAAAGGTCAAATGTGTCCAACTCCATTGTAGCTAACAGCGCACGCATCTAGGATGGTGCTCACCTACCATTAGGCTCAGAAAATGATATTAAATTTGCCCAACACAAACATTTTTCGGTAATGCAACGCGATGATATGGAATCAGTCAAATTTAATGCAACTTCTCCGAATAGTCTTTTGAATCTCAAGTATTAACCTAACCGACAAGCCATTTATGAAAATGATAAAATAAGAATCAATTTTTGTTTTCTTTTGTCCAAATCATCCGTGTCCTCACACAAATTTCTCACTAATCCTTCAAATGAAATTATTACCAGAGAGGAAAAAAAAAAGCAAAGCGGACAATCAAGAAAATGATAGAATTGAAGATTTTTGACATAAAATAAGTGGTCTTATGCAGATCATCTAGTTTTTGTATAATAATTACAGAAAGAAAAGTCATATGAAATAACCATTACATCACCATGTTATTATTCCTTCCAATTAAACAGAGATAAAACTATAAAGAAGTGCATTCCATAAACTCTGTTTATGTCAAAAACAATGAAGATCTCAGAACAAACCACTAAACCATACTTTAATTTTAATTGTAACAATAATCAATGCAAAAAAGCAATTTTAAGATAATGTTCAACTTAAAAAAATGAACGAGTTCAGAAAAATCAAATTTATCAAAACAAATTGAATGGCTTACTTAATTACCCAAGATTCCAATGGTGATGTTTCTGGCTAGTTCTCCCAGATAAAAAGAAAAAATGATTGCTTGGGCAATAAGCTCACCCTCTTATTCTAGTCAAGTTTGCACACTGAAGAAATGGCAAAAGGGAAGAAAAGACGAAGCTGCGGAGCAACAATCCAGACCACATAGATGGTTCAAGCTCCTTTCATATTAATAGAATGAAATTATTTCCCAGACAAAGAATGTAGAAGGGCATTAAAAATATGACGAGGTCGTATTCAATGCACATTGTAATCTGATAACAAATATCGTGAATATTTCTTGAAGATGGTTACAGCAACACGCGGTTCATAACCATTCCACAATGGGTACACACCCGGCATACATGCATGACATGAAGTCTGAAATGGGCCTCGGGATTTGGATGTTGGGCTCTTTTTCAATGAATACTATAATCTGAAGGAAATTTATATTGGTGAGTGACTAAATTAAGTTTACCATCCCGGAGAAAAAGGAAAAAAAACAAATAAAATTCTGAAATATTTTCTTATTCTACAACCCATTCAAAAAAGATTATTAATAATCCATTATGTAAAAAACTGTAGCTAAAGATGCTGTAATTACTTACCTTGCAAGTGGCATAAAAACTCATAAGGAAATAAAGATTTTCACTAAATGTGTTTTAAACTGAGGCAAATCCTATTCAATGATACAACATCAATTCCTTTTCTACTCAAATATTTAAGGATATGATGCATATTGATCTGTAACGACAAATAAGCATACATGCATCTGATCCCGAATGAGTACTCCTCATATCAACATCTAGAAAATATAACTGTTTGGAGTCATTTTGGGGAATATTTTCTTTCCAAAAAAAAAGGAAGACGCGTTTGACAATTATTGTTTTGAGAAAATTTGTTATCATTCCCCAAAATACTTGTTAATCATTATTTTAGTTAAATTACATATTTTAGTATACTCCCACAAACATAGCAACACAACATTGACAAAACACCAACAAAGAAAAGTGTCTCCTACTTACAACAATAAACAACATTGACAAAACATCTACAGTTGAAAATGTTTCCCAACATATATCATATCAATTTTTCGCAACAAAACATCAAAAGACATTTTTATATTCCACATGTTCTCCAATTCAACATCAAAAACATTAAAACATGTTCTCTCAAAATTTTTTTCTCAAGATGTCGGAAATAACACCAACCAAAAAAAAACAAAAACAAAAACAAAAACAAAGAACAATATGTGTGTCAATCATCGACTTTATGCAAATCTAAATTATGCATGCAACTTTACTTAATCCTCTCTCCAGTGAATGAAATGCACCTCTTAGCCTCCAACCTCAATAGAAATAACAACTCAAATTGGGAATAAGTTTTTATGTACCGACATTATGAGTCGCAGTCATATTGTCCGCCTAATTATTGGCATACACTGGCGTAATGAGATAATATGAACTCAGAAGTACAATTCCTGCAATTAGTGGTTGGACCTGCATTTCTGTAGTAATCATGAGATGAAAATAGAAGAGCTAAAAGTGACTAAATGGTACTCAAATCGCAATGGCCCCTATCGTATGTGACCAAAAGTGAAATTATTCACATAGCTTTTTTCACCCTAATGAAACATTAAACTAAAAACCTAAACCAGTTTCTCCCAATCACTATGATTTTTTGTCCATTTAACTTCAAAATCATCTTCAGTACGAAATCTTACAGAACTGAAATGAAAATTGGACGATCGGTACATTTAGTTGAAGTTTCACACTATATTATAAATCTAAAATGATGTGGAGTTCAGAAACAATAAATGGATCACATTTAACATAAATTAAACAAATGTATATAAAACAAATCAACCAAGAACTAAGCATGAACACATAAATCAAAGTGCATAAAATGTAGTTCTTGGAGTTGCAAAGGAGCCATGTCTATAACACACACATGTATGTAACTGATTGGATAAACTGATTCAAAACTGAAACCAAATCACACAAGTATGAAAAAGATGGCTAGGTTGCTAAACAAATATTAACCAAATATAGCTAAGCTTTTTCACAATGATAGTGCAATTTCTTCATCTTTAACAGATTAAACAACAGTCACATGAATTCTACACCAATTCTCCTTACCTGCAATCCAGATTATCTAGGAACTCGGACCATAAACTTTGATGCTGCCTTCAATTCCAACATGGCAATACGGACAACGGGCTCTGATTACTTTTCGAAGCAGGGAAAACAAAGGACTTGGTGTGTGCAAGGTAACAAAACCACAGAAACTTCATTCTGCATACACATCATGCATATCCAGTGCCTAGAGGTTTTCTCAGAGGGTTCATATCGAGCACTTGATTCTGAAGATGTTGCTTCGTCATAGTTGTACAGGAAATCTAAGTCCTCCGGTAATGATATATCAGCTGTTTGATGAGACATATGGAGATGAGACAACTCATCTTCGAGTCTTTGACGTGTATCCTCTGCTAGCTGACTGTCTATCTCCACTTTTTGGCGCAATTTTAGTAACTGGGCTATGAATTGGCTTTTTGAGTCTCCGCCTCTCTAATTTCTTGAGCCAGAAAGGCAAACATATCCTCTTTTTCCTTAATTTCCTGCCTCCATTTCATTTGCAAATAGAAACCAGAAAGAGAACAAAAACTTTTAAACTTTTCCTTAATGTAACACACAAATCCATCGAGCATTATCATATCATAAATACAGTTCCATCAGAGTACTAAGTACTGAATCAAATCTATCAAACATGCAAGCTATTGCAACATAGTTTTACTTGGAAGATTTTCAACTGCAATTGATCAAATGCTTATACTTTCCTGTGACGAGCCAGAGCATAACCTCCAAACATAAAGCATAACCACTTTTAGTATAGATTGCTTCCAAATTTGTTTCCACGAACAAATTATAACTGAGCCCTCACGTGGATCTAATGATAAAGGTCACAAATCTATTATTGTTTCCAGAAACAAACAACAAAAAGTGTTCATCACATGAACCTGTAAGAGATAAAGAGTAACAACATACCATGGAGTACCTAATGAAAAGCATGATATATTTTGCAACTTAGCAATTAAATAACAAAGACATAAATAGGCATCAAGAATTTTGGTTATATACCAAAAGATTGAGAGAACTGTGATGTAGCAAATTTTAATTCGAAGCTCAGTGCAACAAGACAAGCCATATTTTTACACAAATCTACCAGACACCACTGCTTCATAAAGTTCTTAGAATGAGGGCTAGGGACAATGTGATCTGAGGGTGGAGTAGAAGACATGAGAGATGTCGAGGAGGAATCACAGAAAGATGAAACAAAGATCCATGTAGAGGATGGATGTGGCCGAAAAAAATCGATAATGGTTGGAGGCTAAATTGTGTAGATATATGATAATGTAGCCACTGGGTTCCAAAACATTAATTTTTACCACCAAACACAAGAAAATTTAATAACAACTCCAGTGATGAACAATCTACGTACCGAACACACACCCCTTTATTATATCTTCCTTTTTATTATCCTGTCTAACAACCCCGTCCACAAAAAAACAAGGTTAAATTGTTAGTATGTATGTGTTTCATAGTCACACAAATGATGGTGTACTATACACATGCACATAGGCACAACAAATACTAGTTCCAAATACCTAATCCTATAGATAGGAAACACCAATGGTGACTACTACTTCATTCAACGAATCGAAGATTAGCAACAAAGTTAACCTAGAACAGATGTAAACTCTTAATCAATAGTAATAAGTGATAGCCACACAAACTACTCTCCAAGCACAAAAAGCTAATATAGAAACATAGATGCATGAACATTCAATGCAATGTCTCGACGTGGATGTATTCTACACAAAGATTAATGCCTATTCTCAAACGAATCATCCTTTTAACATGGGTATTTATAACACAATCGCTAGAACAGTGACTGACTGTGTCACTACATCCAGTATTCCAGCTTGACAGTCCCCATTAGGTGTCCGACGACAAATCGATTTTCCCAACATCAAGTATTTTAACGTTATTAAATATGAACATTTTGATCACGGAATATAAATATATGCCCGCACAAGAATATATAAAAATAATACGACATCGTTAATAATCACAATAATATTGATAAAATACAAAATAAAACAATTATGATATAAGATTACAACACCAACATTGTTCACAAATATCTTTAGGTCGTTCTACTAATTAAATGAACCTGGACTGTAACAGTGGTGAGGTGTAAATGTAAGAATTGACATCACAAGCAATTGATATTCCATTAGGTATAAGAACGATCCAAAATCACTTACGATTTTCAAAAAGGCTAAACTCATCAAATGAAGTTATTTCGTAATCTCGTTATCTCTCATCTTTAAGTTTGGCTTGGTATTATAAAATATATATCGACATCCAAGTATAGGATTTCTGAGGAACTTGGAGCTTAGAGTGCAATTTATGGAAAGCAAATGAAAAATGTCTTGGATTCCTGAGGCATCCTAAACAAAAATGATTAGATCTTGAATTTTGATGTTTATTGCTATACAAATCTTGAGTAACTACGAGGAAAGTATGGAAATTTACAAAATGAGAATCTCATGGATTAGATAGATCTTTATAGGATAAGGATAAATAATGGAAGATATTAGAAAGACCGATTTACAATCTTGAGTATCTAAAACAGTAGAATCAAATTTTAATGATCTTAAAAATAGTCACAGTCAGTGTAGTCAAACGATGGAAATTTACAAAATGAGAATCTCATGGATTAGATAGATCTTTATAGGATAAGGATAAATAATGGAAGATATTAGAAAGACCGATTTACAATCTTGAGTATCTAAAACAGTAGAATCAAATTTTAATGATCTTAAAAAAAGTCACAGTCAGTGTAGTCAAACGCGAGTGCCTCTGCGCCTAGGCGCATGAGGTGAGGCGCTCGAGAGGCTCAACGCCTTGAACCACCCAAGGTGTTGCCACTTGAGTTAGGCGACGAATGAGCGCAAACGGCGAGGGCCTTTCCTCGAGGCCCGTGGAGAGCGCTTCTGCGCCTGACTATATTTTTCAGTTGGGCTGTGTTTGCCCTTTCAATTATGGGATTTGGTCCAATTATTATTTAAAAGCCCACACCCATATTAAAGCCCATCAGCCGCATCCAATTATTACACAAACTAAGGCAAAAAATAGGTTGATTCCTCCACCAGGACAAACCACATCGCGAGAGGCAGCAAACAACAAATGGGGATTCTGTCTCTTCACTTTGATGTGGAATTGAAGGTGGTCGCCTGACATGGGGTGATGAGGGTAGAACTAATGGGCGGGAAGACAAATCAATTATACTTAGTTATGAGTTTGATGTTTGTGAATTGTGACAATGTCACTTTATGTTTTATATTTTGCATTTACATTATCTAGTCATGAGAATTGTGAAAAATTCTTTACGCTTTTGTTGTTTGTCAAATGAATTGTTATGTTTATTTCACATTGTTGGAGAATATGGTTAAATTTTATATTGAATGATCATGTTTTTTATCAATTGAGATTAGTATAGGTAATATTTCCAAAAGTGTGCGCCTTGCTTGAGTCAGGTGTGCGGCGCTTTTATGGCCCCCGCGCCTAGAATGTGCCTTACGCCTTTGACTACCTTGGTCACAGTGTGGTTTGTCTAGGAATTTATGATTTTCTTAAAAAAACAAACATTCCAATAAAATTTACAAGCATTCAATAAAATTTATTGGAGTGTTTAAAAAGATTATGCTTTTAGAAGACAGTGATTTATTATGAGCAGTAAGTAGTTAATTAAGTTGGTAGTGTTTGAAAATAGAATTAAAAAGAATGAGAAGTTGAGAGTGTTTTTAGTAAAAGTACTTATTTATTTGTAAAATTCAAACTAGAAGCAAAAAGGCTTTTAGTTGAAGGTTAGAATTAGAAGCAAAAGCGTTACAAACACTAAAAACCGCTTTTTTAAGCAAAAATTGAAAAACACTTATTTTTAGTGTTTGCAAACACTCCCTAAACCTAATTTCAAAGCTTGACTTTTAGGGGCAAAAAATGCGCGTTGAGCTAGAAATAGGGGTGCCACGGTTCCGGTTCTTCCAAAATGAGGAACGAGGACCGTGCCGGTTCCAAAATCGAAATCAACGGTTCCAGTTCCTCCAAGGTTCCAGTCTCAGTTCCATTTGGCCACCCCTAGTCTGAATCATTTTAGATCGAGCTGATTCGAGCTCTCGAGCACAATAACTACAAAAGAAAAAAGAAACCTAAGAATTTTCGTGGTGGGACGTCAAGTGGGAAAGGTCAAAAGTGCCGCTAACTATGTGTTAAGTAACAAAGATTGGTTGTCATAATAATTATTTTCATATCGCAAATAGTGACAATAATTTCTCTAAACGAGGTCACTAATGACAATTAGTGAAAATTGTTAAGTATAAAGTAATAGGTACGGACAATTAGTAACAAATATATAGTTACAACTCAGTACAACAATAAAGTTGTCATTATAACACTGAATTGTTATTGTATATGTGTCATAATTATCACTAGTCAAAACTTAAACACAATTCTTGACACTATAAAATCTATAAAACTCAAATTGCGATAAAACAAATATGTTACTTACATATATCATATTATAATTTTGATACTACCGTTTAACATTTTATCACGATTATTGGTATTTTCTTGTATTGAATAATTATGTCTAACACTATTTGAAGTATGGAAATGGCAAGAGAATGAGCAACTTCTAAATATTAAATCTTAACACTATTGTAGTAATATTTTAAAAAATTTATTGTACAAATCCAATATATGCTAAGTCAATCTAACTCCTACAAAAAATTGATTTTTCAAATTTTCTATTCTCCCGCTACGCATTTTAAGTTTTGAGTAATTATCTAAATAACTGCAAAAACGATTTCACAATTGTGAGTATAGGCATTAAATTTTTTAGACTCGATGTGTTAAATTACTCTTTTACTTTTTTTTACAAATTATAATTTTCAAAATGACAGAAATTACTTGACCAAATTTGAATGCCATCATTGATATACATTCATAATCATAGTTGTCAAAGGGCACCTCACGGAGCCCAAATGCGGATGCCATTTCGGAGGCGTGCGCTGCTCTTTGCAAAAGTGCCCGCCTCGTGTTTGGCACTTTTTTTTTTTTTAAACCCTTTATCCAAAGTTGATACTATTTTTTTTTTTTTCTCGACACTCCTTTAAGTTTCTTTGCTTATTTCCATTTAAGCTTCATTTGGATAGATATATTTGAAGTTAAGGATTTCAAATTCATATTAACAAATACATTGAGCTTGTTTGGATACGATGGATTTCATATCCATATTATATGGAGTCATTTGAAATTCTTCCCAAAAATCCTCCCCTCAAATTCAAATCCTTCCATCCAAATGCAACCTTAGGGTTTTAAATTCAAATGGAGAGAAAAAAAAAAGAGAAAAGAGGGCTGAAAACCAAGAGAACGCCGAACAACCCTCTATCTTGACTTCAAACCCGTCGACTGAGCCCACCCACCCCAGCCAGAATTTCGCACCGCCACTGCCGCTTGAGCACCACCACCACCACCACCATAGATGTGCCGAGATAAATTCTCACCTTTTCTTTTTGTTATTTCTTTTAATTTGCCTGAAGTTTTAGTATAAAACTACGTTTATTTGTTACTTATTTATTTATACGATGCTTATTTGTTTTCGTTTTTCATTTTTTATAATTTCAACATATTTTCTTCATTTATATATTTTTTACTTTTTTATTAATTTTTGCGCCTCATGTGCAAAAGGGGCGCAAGACGCATCCAGGAGGCTTTACGACTTGGTGTTTCTTGAGCCTTTAACAACTATGTTGATAATGCAAAATACCATGAAAACACATGTCGAAGTTATAAATACACAGATAAGTTTCTATAAATATTTACAATTTTACTTATTTATCATATGGATCCTTCATATAAAGAATACTTTATAAACATAAAAATACACATGTATATATATATATATATAATATTTAATATTTGATGGGCCGAAGGCGGGGAGTGTCCGCTGGTGCAAAGAGTTGCATCACGAACAATGAGCAGCTCATAGCAGACTTTTAGGCAAAAGAGAACATGAATGAACCGATTCCACACTCGAAAAAGAAGGATCCTGAGACAGTACCGGACTGCACAGTAAGGAGAGCTTAAAAGATTTCATAGGCAGTTTTCATACCAACAAGATGCATCTTTTCTTTGGGAGCCCATCATATTGAAACTTCATAGATAAAGTGTATAGAATTGAAAAGGAAACATATAAAATGACACAGCCCTTGAGAGAGGGGAAAAAAAAGATCACATTGCATCAGAGATGGGAGAAAAATATTGATATCCCTTGAGATGTACACAAGAAATGGAGGGAAAATTTACTAAAAGGGAATCTTATAATTCTTATATGAATATGATCTACATGTTCATCGGTACATATTCTAGAAGATAGATTTTCAAGAGTAAAGAAAGAATGGAAATGCCCAAGGGACCAAAATTTAATCCATATATGCAAAATAATTACTAGATAATCAACATTCATATAAATAATTACGAAAAGACGCACCTCTTCTTTCTCAGCTTGAAGCAACTCTAGTTCCAGCTGCAGGACCCTCTGCTTCTCTTCCTCACATTGCGATTTTAAAATGCTAGCCTGCTTCTCAACATTAGCAAGTTTTTTCCTGCATTTCTTCTCTCTCTTCAGAACTCCTTGCAAATCTCTCTCGGATTCAGACCCATTCAATTTAAACGCTTCAGTGTCGGCTCTAATGTGGGCATATGTCATTTCCAGCCTTGTGACAGCATCAGCGATGAAGCTTGCTTCACAATTCAGATTTTGGAGAGATTCTTCTGCGATCTTCAAAATAAAAGGTGTTTCCGAATGACTTTTCTTGTTTTCCATTTTTTCCTTCTCCACCTTTGCCATTCTTAACATCTGAAATTCTAAAAAATCTTTACTTACCCTTCTTGCTGAATCTATCACTTTCCGCTGAGCCCATTCTTTTTGCTCCTTCACCTCTTCCTGTAGGTCTCTGATACTTTTTACCAAATCAACCACTGGTCCAGTTTTTGGATCATCAGAATTGCATTTATCGAAAACAAATTTGCCACTGTGAGGCATTTCTCATAGGAGCAGCCTGTAATGGATGTGAGGAAGTCAGAGTTCACAATATCAGAAACTTCTGTTAGTTTGCCACTGGCAGTTGGAACAGCCTGTTGTTTAATAATTCGAGCTCCAATTTTTCTCCGTACAACAGATGTGAGAATAGGGACATTCTGTCTTAAATGAGATACTAATGCAGGTGAACAATTGGTCCATTGTAAAATTCCAACCTTCTTTAATGAAAAGTCAATATTCGATTCAGATAGAACTTTCTCAGTGGAAGATGGATTAAGGGCACCGACATCTTCATTTTTATTGTGGCTACTACTCCCGTACGACCCATCAACCAAAATGCTATTTATATTCTCATCCCCACTCTGCAAATGAGAAGTCAATGTGGTTGACTGAAGACTCCACTTCGTGACTGAAAGATGTTGCAAGTCCTCGTTCCTTTGTAGATCTTTGCGAGTTTGCATAACAAAATGAACCAGAGCTTCTAGCATGGTTTTATATAACTCGCGCATGTCCTTGAAAGCTTCCCATTTTGGCTCAAATTTTTTTTCGATAAAAGCAATTGAATTTATCAAAATGTTATCCAGAAGATCCTTTGGACCATGGATATACCCAACATTTAAGATTGCTCTTTCAGCTTCTGCCCTACTGTATCCTGATGTCAACAGCAAAACTTTGGCTGCAGTATATAATATTTCAAACCTCATATAAAGTCTCTCCAGTTCATTTTCTGTATGTATGGAACTACTTGTGGTCGATGAATTTATATTAGGCTGAGGGTTCTTGTCCTTGTAATCCATCGGTCCAGGGTTATTGTTTGACACTTGTACCAAATCAAGCTTAGAATTGGAATTGTATACTTCAGGCTTCTTTTCAATAGTATTAGACTTATTTGATTTAGATATTCCTTTGCCCTTTGAGTGTTTACCTCCTTTTGAATCAGCCATGGCTACAAGCTGAAACAAAAACTGAAAATTAAAAACATAACAACGTGCAAGATACAAGAAAAAGCATTAACAGACACACATGCATCTCAGCCAAAACTTTACTTTATAAAAAGAAATGATGCAGAAAGATCATGAATCATCCATATTCTTTTATCAAAAATGTTTATGATTTCTATTTGAAGGCGTCCATTTTGCTGTGCGCATGTAATAAGTTTCTTTCTGATAAATCCAATATTTTCATGAAGTTTGAAATAGGAAACACCCCCCACCCCCCGGGCAATAATATGGCAGTCACAAATGTGAAACCAAAGCTAACAGATCAAGAAGTTTAAGCAGACCTCAGTATTAGATATGGACTACCTGTTCAACCTGTAAAAGTCTTCTAAGTTCCCGCAAGGATTTTCAGTTTCTTCAAAAGCCACATCCCAATTCAAAAAAAATAAGAAAATAAAAAAGATGTTTTACATCCTCAATAGATTTCTTAACCAAGAAACCACATCTAGCAATTCTTTCATCGTTAGATTGTGGGAAGTGCTTTTAATTTAAGGAAGAATACTTTCCAGGGAATTTTACTGACCAAATCACCTTCCAAGTGAATAAATTTTCCTCAAAGGGTATAGCTGTGGAACCAGTATCATTTCACCACCATAAGTTAGCTAACCATTCACACGTGTCAAGCATTAAGTCTCACAAAGCCAATAGAGATTGAACATTCAACAACTTACCAAAACATGATAAACTTTGAATTCTGATGTATAATTGTAGCAAAGTACAAGATGATCCTAGATAATACACTTCTACTTCTGAACTAGCTAGCTATTTATATACAAATTATACAAGATATCCTAAACTACAAAATCTGTTGAATCCCTTAAATTCTGCATCTCCAAATCTGCTGCATAAAGTTTGTCAATTCCTTGATTCTAGCAGCCAATAAATATAGCTGAAAATGTGTTGCTAAAATCAAGAGATTTGTAACTGAAAAATCTGCCAAAGATCTGTTGTTAAAATCAGAGATTTTCAGTTGAGAATCTGCAAATATCTGATATTTAAATCAAGAAAACTGCAGCTGAAAATCTGCAATTAATTACATTCCTTTACCAAACCAACCATCACCAGCCAATTTATTTACAGCAATATTAACCTACTGGTGGTATTCATAACTGAAGAATGAACTCACACAGGAATCCTATCAAAGGTTTACTTTATCATTAGCTAGGTAACCATGAGAAAATATACGCTGATTAATTCGCATACCTTTTACCTACCATCAGACTCAGAAAATGCTACTGGATTTTTCCAACACATAATTTTCAACAACGAGACGGGTTGACGATGCAATCAGCCAATCTACTGGTGCTTTTTTATTAATCATTAACTGAATCTAAAGTATTAACGTTAAACGATGAACCAACAAGTCATTATGAAAATAATAAAATCTGAAATAAGGTCCTCACACATATACTCAAATTATATTAATACCAAAAAGAGAAAAGGGCATCAATTAAGAAAATGGTGTCACTGAAAGAGGAAATGCTCTTATATATCATTCGGTATTTAAAAAATAAATAAATAAAGAAAATAACCATCCAACATCACATAATTAATCCCTCCAATTAAACAGAGACAAAAACTTTAACGAAGTCCATTCCAAAAATAACATACATGGTATAATTAAAATATATAAAAACCAGAGAAGGAACTACCAGATCATGCTTAAATTTTCGTTATAGTAATACTTATTACAAAAAAATTAAGGTAATGCGTTCAATTTAAAATGAATGAGAATCAGGAAAAAAAAAAAAAGAAAAATCAAATTTACCGAATGTATGGCCTACTTGACCAAAGCTTCCCTGGTCCAAGTTTCTAAGGGCAAAGTTTTCAGCTACTGCTCCCAGAGAAAGAAGAACTGATTGCTTACAAGAAAAGATCACTCTCTTAATCTAGTCCAGTTCTCACTCATTGAAGAAATGGCAAAAGGAAGAAGCGGAACAAATATATAGACCACAAAAATGATATACGCAAAATCCTTTCACATTAATGAGATGAGATTGTTTAAATGCCAGATAAGAATGTGAAGGGCATTCACATTAAGATGAGGCCATATTTAATGCACTTGTAATCTGACAACAAATAATTGAGAAATTTTCTTATAGATGGTTACAACAATAACCATGAGAATCTTTCTTAAAGATTTTTGCAGCAACAACCAGTTTATAAATCATTGAATAATGGGTACACACCTGGCACATATGCACGATATTAAGTTTGAGAAGGGCCTTGAGATTTGGATGTTAGGCTCATTTTTAATGATCCCGTATTTCCAGTTCACTCACAAAAGAAATGGCAAGGAAGTAGCGGGAAAAAAAACTAGACCACAAAGATGATACACGTGAAATCCATTCACATTAATGAGATGAGATTGTTTAAATGCCAAATAAGAATGTAGAAGGAAATTCAAATTAAGATGAGGCCAAATTTAATGCACTTGTAATCTGATAACACATAATGAGAATTATTCTTATAGATGGTTACAACAATAACCACGAGAATCTTTCTTAAAGATTTTTTCAGCAAGCCAAACAACCAGTTTATAAACCATTCAACTATGGGCACACACGAGGCATACATGCACGATATTAAGTTTGAGAAGGGCCTCGAAATTTGGATGTTAGGCTCAACTTTAATGAATCCAGTGTTTCCAGTTCTCACTCACAAAAGAAATTGAAAAAGTAGCAAAAAAAAAAAAAAAAATAGACCACAAAGATGATATTGGCAAAATCCTTTCACATTATGACATTAATGAGATGAGATTGTTCAAATGCCATATAAGAATGTAGAAGGGCATTAAAATTAAGATGATGCCGTATTTAATTCACATTTTAATCTGATATCAGAAATCGAGAATTTTTCTTATAGATGGTTACAGCAACAACCATGAGAATCTTGCTTATAGACAGTTGCAGCAACAACCAGTTATAACCATTCAACTATAGGCACACACCTGGCATACATGCAAGAGATTAAGTTTGAGAAGGGCCTCAGATTTGGCCAATGGGCTAATTTTTTAAGAATCCTGAATTATAAAGGAACATTATATTGACGAGTTTCAAATTGAATTTGTCATCCCAAGGGAAAAAAATCTGAATTTTTTTCTAATCCCAGTACTCGTTCAAAAGAGAATATTAGTAAACCATGATGTAAAAGTCAAAAGATTAGATGTAGTCAAGTAAAAAGAATTCCAGAATGCTTTTGCAAACTTAGGGAAATTCTATCAAATTATTTTACATAAATTCCTTTCTAGTTCAAATATATAATCCTGCTATATCATCCATAATAATCTGTAGCGAAAAATAACTTGACATCTCATCCCTAATGAGCACTCCTCTCACATGAACATCTAGAAATATAAATGTTCCGCTAACAAGTAAATTCAAGGAACAATACGTGTCCCATTTCTTGACTATAGGCAAATCCAATGCATGCAAACTTATAGATTATTTTTCACCTCACTAAAGGATCCAAATTAGAAATAACACATCTTAGTCTCCTATGACTTTTTCCAATGAATTTCACAGTTGAAAGCAATTAGAAAATATAAACAAAATCCAGCGCTCAGCAGATTAAAAATTTGTAACCCCATAAAGCGCTTTTTCTAGATAGTTAGATCTGAATTTGATACAAGTAGCAATGAGATAAATGTCAGATTAAGGAGTGAATGGCAGAAATATATTAGCAATTACCCTGTCTGATCTTGCTCATTTGAACTCTTATATGCCACACCACCACCTTTAAGTTATGTCACTGCGCCATTAAGGAGTGAATGGCAGAAATATATTAGCAATTACCCTGTCTGATCTTGCTCATTTGAACTCTTATATGCCACACCACCACCTTTAAGTTATGGTGTTGTTTCATGCAATTCCAATATTTTATGAATGCAGGTAAAGCTGACATTCTGCAGTTCACCCAGCACATGGGACCAAATTTACCATTTCCCAAACTCGTTTCCCACATCGTCCTGTAGTTGGTGCCCTCCAGAAAACAGAAAAGAGAATAACAAATGATATTTATTGGGGATTTGAATCTTGTAACAACCATATATATATATATATATATATATATATATATAGGATTTGGTTCAAATGAGACCACCCTCCCTAGGTGAGACAGTGTGGACTCATCTTACCCATTGATCTTAAAAAATGAAAGGATGTGATTAATTCAGTTTTTTTAATTATTTCTTAATTTTTGCTGATTTTAAGGGTAAGATTGTAATTTTGTAATTCAAATTAGTGGTCCCAGCGGATTTTATGGGCTGAAATTGACACTTTGCCCGGATTTTAAGGAACCTGTTATCTTTCCAAATATTTTTATTTTACAACATAGTTAGGGTTCTTCTACTGCATAATTAGACATCAAATAATGCATTTTTAGTTATTTTGTTGGCACTGTTTTACGAAAACAAGACATAATTGAATATAACGTACTGCATATATAGTTATACTACACTGCATAAATAGGTTCAATATAATGTATATTTAGTTATGAAAATGGGATATTGCTTTTGGAAATTATAAAAATGGGATGTTACATAATGTACTGCATATTTAGTTATTCCACAATGCATAGATAGTTTCTAGATAATACATAGTTAGTTGATTTTGTTGCATAGTTTATGACGTCTTGCATAGTTGGATATCTTTGTACTACATATTAGTTGTTTTGTTGCATAGATAGTTTCGGATAATGCATATTTAGTTAAGTTTTGTTGCATATTTAGTTTTCGAACTCAATGTTCGTTATTTCTCTGTAATATTGCACCGATTTTTCTTGTTTTTTCTCTGTAATTTTCATGAACTGTAATTTTCGAGTTCTTCACAATTTTCTTTATTTGCGTTAATGGAGGAATGAGAGAGAGAGAGAGAGACGTGAGATTGGGAAAATTGGGAGATGTATGAGAGAGAAAGTGATTTGATTCCATTTTTGTAACTAACTTGTTATGTTATATTACCCTACTACCCTTATATTGATTAAATTAATATTTTAATATATTTTTAATCCATTAAATCATACCCATTGATTAATAGTGGGGTATGGTTGAGATTAGTCAATTGTGTCTCACCTAGAGACATGGTCTCACTTGATACTCCCCATATATATATATATATATATATATATATATATATTGAGCATATGACCACTTGTTGGATTGCAAAACTGACAAAAGGACTGAACAAATAGACGTACCGTTCAAATGGAGCTTTATGGAAATCGAGCTAGATTGATAGATACCATAAAAGCTTCTGTGAACAACTCACTAAAAAACTGGACTCGAGGAAAGCTATTAACGTATTCATGCTCTCCCAGGAAGTACAGCAGGTTATACAATGTTTAGCCGGAAAAATACAATCTCAAAGCCTGACAAATAATTTTAGGGAAACCAATACAGAGTTTATAGGGGAAAACTCCCAAATCACAACACACATGTACTGATGGGTTTTAATTTGGACAGAAACAAACTCCTCATGCACACTAAAGAAGATTAACAAGTATAAAAAGAAAACTAACCTCTGTTTCACCCTAGTTCACCCAGGGGTGCAGCATTCTTTGCTTATGTCCTTCTGAACTTTCTCATTGTGAAGCCTCCACCCTGTATGACATCTTTTAAAAGCTTATTCTGAACTCAATGAGTACACGTCGTGAACACACATAAACAGTCTGAGCCACAATAATGATAACCAACTCTCCATACTACGTAGTAAACTGCAGTTTATGCAAATGGTTGAAAATCAAGGTCTCCCAGTCAAGCTGTTTTGGTAATGCGCTCTTTGAGAAAGAGACGGGAATAATATGTGCTTCACGGGCGAACCATTCATGACCGGAATCCTCTTGGAAGAATCACTCTTCTCTTTGCAATAAAACATAAGATGACATCGCTTAGAAAAACTAACACACTCTGAACACATCGCTTATATGACTCAATTGGATTGACTGATGATGAAATTTTCTTTGTAGATGCCACCAGGGATCAAATTTCTGAATCTGAAGGATATTGGTCTTATAAACAATTTCAGGTTTAACTCCCTTTATGCCACATTTGCTATGCCACAACGTCCCTACTTATATAAGCTGGTGAAAAGCCAAATTTCCTGGCGATATTCAGTCATCAAGAAATTAGGGTGAAACCAATTGCATTATTATATTATACTTTAAGAGAATAATTATATATCTTATTCTTTCACCTCTAGTTTGCTACTTGAATTATGTTACCAACCCCAATCCAATCTTTCTTCTTTTTTAGCAGGGTTGAAAAATAAAAGTGAACATCACAAACAAATCAAAACATATACATAAATCAATGAAAATGAAATTTCTCCAGTCATTGACCCCATTAAATAAAGTAATAAACCATGCCTCTGCCCCTGATTCAACGCCATCTAGATTAATTCAAGTAAAAGGTCTTGAAATGCTTCACCACAAATCATATAATTTCTTTCTACCATATGTGCATGAAAACATATCAATTTCCAAATTCAAAATTTTCATTCTGAAGAAA
The DNA here is from genome assembly GCA_016081115.2 of Rehmannia glutinosa. Classification (NCBI taxonomy): domain Eukaryota; kingdom Viridiplantae; phylum Streptophyta; class Magnoliopsida; order Lamiales; family Orobanchaceae; genus Rehmannia; species Rehmannia glutinosa. Next base: position 378,602 of record JABTTQ020003239.1, read on the forward strand.
AATCCTGTTTGGTCAGCTGTAAACAAATGAATATAGCATTTTTCCAAACCCCATTCATTAAAACTTTCAGTATGATAATTTCAAAATATCAACAACTGCTATGACAAAATTGAATATCTAAAGTTCAATAAAAATTAGGGGATGCCTACAAAAACATTAATATTGAATCACTAAAGTCATAAATTTTTGCAAGAGGAATTAAGGAAAAAATGATTTGCAGGAATTAGAATGTTAACATAGACAAAAGTATGCCATTTATCGAGCAATCCAACACGACCTTCTAGCCACAATATACTGCCCAAAAACTTCAATTTCTTTATCCTTGACTCAGATGTCATGCATACAGAAACACTACTGTAAACGAGAATATACAACATATATGCAACTAACAGGAATAAACGGAAACTGGAGGCCACTGAGATCGTCAATAGTGATCAAAGTATACTTACCATTAAATTGCTACTTCAAATAAGTGAAAAAAACGCCAGTAGCAAAAAGGGTTTGTTAACATCAGGTGAAAATACAGCATTTCGATTGAAAATGTCATCGGCCATAAATTAAAATCGGTAAAATTCGTCATAGTGAAGAAAATACACCCCGAAATTCGGGATTAATCAGATAGAAGAATCGGGAGCCTAACTGCTTCAACAAAAACCACATTCCGAAAAAAGAAAATATGAGAGGAAAATTGTTTGTATCGGCTCTTCCATTAAATCTCCAAAATAAATAGTAATTTCCATGTTCATTTATAAATTTTACTTATTTTAAATCAAATTCTTAATTCTTAATAAGTCTCTAAAATAAATAGTCTTTTAAAATTCTAAGTTAACTAATAAATGCACAAATAATAATAATGATTAAACAATCGATCATTAATATGAAATAAAATTAATAAATAATTATGATCACACATAATAAATAAATGAAATTAAATACGAAATATATTTGTTAATATTTACCTGTCAAAGTGACGCGGTAAAAAAGTCAAAATAGTACATAGATGGTAAGTGAAATAAATACACGCTCGAATAAATGTTAGATAAATATTTTTATCATAATTTTGATGATTTTGTTTAACTGAGTTTTTACACCAAAATAATGTCCCTAAATGTTGTCCAAATACTCTCAAGTGATTTAAAATATTTTTACTAATTTTTTGGAGTATTTCTTGAAGTTTATTTTTGTCAAAAATCGGACAGCACTTCTGTTTTGAGGTCAACCCATCGCACTAGAGGGCATCCCGTGCCTGAAAGTCGAAACTTGAAACAAAAACAAAACTGTGGGAAATCTGGGGAGGTCGATCGGTGGCTGCAACTTTGGCAAACAACAGAACTCTTTTTGTATTGATTTTTATGGACCTGGACCGGTCCAACAGGGGGTCGACCGGTCGAACCCCCCGTCGACCGGTCCCCCTATGTAAAATTGTGCGATCTATTTTCAAATTCACATTTATACTCGACCGGTCGCCATATATTTTTGACAGCAAAATTCAAACCGTTGGACAACCATTATCTGCAAGATTTACTTTAACAATTTTGTACAATATTTCTACATCTTGTGATCTTCTTTTTGTAGACAAAAGTGGAGATGGAGGAGCCTATGTTGGAGATCCAATCTTGAAGACTCTCCTATAAATAGAGGAAGACTTGAAGCAAACAATAGAACAACACAAGCAAACAACTCAACAAGAAAATCAGCAAATTTCTCTTAGCTTTCATATTTCAAATTCTTGTTGTAATAGCCTAAGCTCTTGCACTTGCACATTTTGAGGTCTAGGGTTTGTATTCTTGATTACACTTGCACTCAAAGTTTGTTTACTTCATTATTGAGTTGTAATATTGAATTTTTCTATCATCCAAAACAAGATATCCTTGTTAGTGTTCTTGTGGTAAGAACACACTTGGGTGATCTTAGGTGTTGAAGAGTGTGGTACTCTTCGTAGGTGTTGAAGGAAGATTGTGGTAATCTCCTTGAAGGTGTTGTAAGAAGATTGTGGTAATCTTCAAAGGTGGTGTTGTAACAATTGTGATAATTGTTAATAAAATTCTTTTTCTTTTTCGAAATCCATTCCGGAGATACTGGGGTGGTAGAGCACGTAGTCCCTAGGTGGGGTGAAGCTCTATAAATCATTGTGTGTTGTTTATTTTCTGCATTTATATTCTTGCTATCATCTTCATATTCGAAAAAGAGGGCAAAACTCGGAAAATCGGCATAATCTATTCACCCCCCTCTAAATTATCGTAGCCACTTGGACTAACAAGTGGTATCAGAGCCAAACTCTTTGGCTAGCTCGTTCCACATTGCGAGTAAAGAGGAAAGATCTATGGCTACAAACGAAGCCTATCTCACCACCGGAGGCTCCACCAATAAGCCACCACTATTCAACGCCAACAACTACGCATTTTGGAAAGACCGAATGGAGTGCTTTCTACAAGGGTGCGGGTTTGACATATGGAATGCCGTCATTGAAGGAGTTGATCAACCAACCAAGAAATTGGAGGATGGCACCTCGGTTCTCATAACTTTCAAGGAATTTGATGACAACGACAAGAAGTCATTCTCTCTAAACGGTAAGGCCTTGAATATTTTACATTGTTCACTCACCGCCACCGAGTACAACCGTATTCGAGAAATAAGGTCCGCACATGAAGTATGAGAAAAAATAGAAACCATCTATGAGGGCACAAAGAAAGTGAAGCAAGCAAGAAAAACAATGCTTGTGAAAGACTTTGAAAATTTCAATATGCATGATGGTAAAAGCATATAAAAAATGGTGGAAAGGCTTGACAACATTGTCAATCCTCTTGTGGCTCTTGGGAAGGTCATCTCCGAAGAAGACAAGGTGACCAAGGTCTTGAATGCTCTTCCCGGCTCATGGTCCGAGAAAGTAATGGCAATCAGGAAGCACAAAATCTCAAAACACTCAAGTTCGATGAGCTCGTGGGAAACCTCCTCATTTATGAAGTCTATCTTAAGGAGAGGAAAATTCTCAACCATCCACCGCTAAATTGGGTATGCAAAATGTTCCTAAAGGCTTAGAATCATATCATCTTCAAATATTTCATATTATGCTAGTGATGAAGATGAAGAGGAAACGACGGCTCTTGTCCGAAATTTGCAAAGTTTGTTAATAAAAATAAAGCAAGAAAGCCGAGAGACAATTCATGTTTCAAATGCGGAAAATCCGGGCACTACATAGCCGATTGCCCAAAAATTGCGGAAGAGGAGCAAAAGAAGAAAAAGCCTTTTCCTAAAAAGAAGGCTCTAAATGCAGATGTCAAGACTTGGGATGAACTCCTTGCCACATCTGACGAAGAAGGAGAAACCGAACAAGGTCTAATGACCATAGAAGACGAAAATAACGAGGTACACTCTAATTCTTCAACTTCTTGTTTAGTTGATGAATTGCGGTGTGATTTTGATGAATTGCAAAATGAATTTCAAAATTTGATTGTTAAATACAAGACTTTGAAAAAGAAGCATAAAGAGCTTAAAGTTGAAAAGGATAGATTGTTTACTTCTTATGAATTCTTGATAAAGCTCATGCTATCACTCTTACCAAAGTCCATACTCTTGAAACCGAAAAACAATTGATCACAAATGATCTTGAATATTTTGAAAATGGATGTTCATCGTTTTAACTTAAGTACGGATAAAGTTACAAAAATTCTAGATGCACAAAGAGGTGAGCATTCTAAATTAGGACTTGGCTATAAACTTTTTCAACTTATTTCAAAGAAAAATGACCAAGGTCCGACTTTCATACGTGCTAGTAGTTCCCACAATCTTATTTGCTTTTATTGTGGTAAAGTTGGACATTATGCTACTCATTGTAAATTGAAAAACAACTTTAGCTACTATACTATCGGAGACCTTAAGGTCTCAAGCCTAACCCCCATGGACTCCAAAACTATAGGGTACCTAAAAATAATTTATTTGTAGGTAATAGGGGCTATAACAACAATGGAAGATTCAAAATGGCTCGTGGACAGCGGATGTTCATGCCATATAACCGGAAGGAGAGAACTTTTTACCAATATCAAGCTCCAAGAAGAGGGTATGGTCATGTTCGGGAATGGCAAAGGAATAATTCTTGGAAATGGAGAAATTGGTAACTCTTCTTTCTCTCTTAGTAATGTTCTTTATGTTGAAGGGCTTAAGTTTAATTTGATAAGTGTAAGCCAACTTTGTGACTCAAATTATAATGTTATTTTCAATAAAGAAAAAATGCCTTATTGTTAAAAATGATGAAGTTATTTGTGAAGCAAATAGAAAAGACAATCTTACAAAATTTGCACAAGTGATTTGGTTAGTCAAAATGTTTCTTGTCTTGTCGCCAATAACGATTTAACTAGTTTATAGCATAGGAGACTTGGACATATTGGATACAAAAATTTGCAAACTAATTACAAAAACCAACATGTAAAAGGACTACCCAAATTGAATTTTGAAAATCTTGGCTTATGTGACATTTGTCAAAAGAACAAATTAGTTAAAAGTAGTTTTAAGCCCAAAAATGAAATTTCCACAATCAAACCCCTGCAATTGCTTCACTTTGATTTGTATGGGGATATTGGTACGACTAGTTTAAGTGGAAAATATTATACCTTTGTTATTGTCGATGATTTTTCTAGATATACTTGGGCTATTTTTCTTGCAAACAAAAGCGATGTCGTTAATGAGTTTGTTAAGTTGTATAGACTTATTGAAAATAAAAAGGAAGATATTATCAAGTCTATTCAAAGTGATCGAGGTGGTAAATTTGATGGACAATTTAGAGTCTTTTGTGAAACCAAGGGATATGCTCATAATTTTTCGGCTCCAAGGACACCTCAACAAAATGGAGTAGCCGAAAGGAAGAATAGGGCTCTTCAAGAAATGAGTCGATCCATGCTCAATGAATTTTCACTTCCAAAATACTTTTGGGCCGAAGCCGTAAGTACCGCTTGCTATGTCTTTTTGTTGACTGGGTTGAGTACGTGTTGAAGCATTAATCGAGTTTATCTTTGTCTTAAATTGAATAAAACTCCATATGAGCTTTGGAAAGGAAGAACTCCAAATATTAGTTATTTCAAAATATTTGGATTCAAGTGTTTTATTTTGAATACTAAGGATCAATTAGACAAACTTGATCCTAAGGCCGATAAGGGTATATTTATGGGGTACTCAATTAAAAGCAAGGCATATCGAGTTTACAATAAGTCTAGTATGGTTGTTGAAGAATCTATCCATGTAAAATTTAATGAAGCCTCGGGTGTTGAAAGGATACCCAATGATGATAGTGATGAAGAGGATGTTGTTGAACCAATTGTTCAAGATGATGCTCAAAATGATCAACCTTCAAGCTCAAATGTTCCTCAAGAAGACAAAGGTGATACTTCGGATCTTCCCGTAGCATTGAAATTTAAGGGAGATCACCCAAAAGATCTTATTATTGGTGATCCCCTTGATAAAGTAATGACTCGAGGAAAATTTGCCGAGAAAGCTCTTATTTCTCAAAAAGAGCCTAAAAATGCTAAGGAAGCAATTGAAGATGAGGATTGGTTTTTAGAAATGCAAGAGGAGTTGAATCAATTTGAAAGGAATGATGTTTGGGAATTGGTACCTTGTCCTCCATCACAAACAATTATTGGTACAAAATGGGTATTTCGAAACAAACTTGATGATCAAGGCAATATTGTTCGAAACAAAGCAAGGTTAGTAGCTCAAGGGTATTGTCAAGAACAAAGTATTGATTATGATGAAACTTTTGCACCCATAGCACGTTTAGAAGCTATTCGTATTTTACTTGCCTATTTTTGTTTTAAAAATTTTAAGCTTTACCAAATTGATGTTAAATCCACTTTTCTAAATGGTATTATTTAAGAAGAAGTCTATGTAAAACAACCTCCGAGGTTTGAAAATCTTTCTAGGCCAAATGATGTTTATAAACTTAAGAAGGTCTTATATGGTTTAAAATAAGCACCCCGTGCATGGTATGATAGACTTAGCTATTTTCTTTTGCAAAATAGATTTACAAGAGGTAAAGTTGACACGACTCTCTTTATTTTTGAAAAAGGGCAAGATTGCTTATTAGTGCAAATTTATGTTGATGATATTATATTTGGTGCTACTAATGAATCTTTGTGCAAGAAATTTTCTAAGCTTATGCAAGGTAAATTCGAGATGAGTATGATGGGGGGGCTCAATTTCTTCCTTGGACTTCAAATTAAGCAATGCCAAGAAGGAATCTACATTTCACAATCAAAGTATACAAAAGAACTTCTAAAGAAGTTTGGCATTGAAGAAGGAAGAACCGTCTCTACTCCTATAGCAACAAATATCAAGATAGACAAAGATGAAAAAGGCAAGTGAGTTGATGAATCCAAGTATCGAGGTATGATTGGTAGTTTACTTTATCTAACCGCAAGTAGACCAGACATTCTTCATGTCGTATGCCTATGTGCTCATATGAGTGCTGTTAAAAGGATTTTTCGATATTTGAAAGACACTATTCAATATGGTTTATTTTATCCAAAGAATGAAAAATTTTCACTTAAAGGCTATAGTGATTCGGACTATGGGGGAAATATTGATGATCGTAAAAGTACTTCCGGATCATGTCAATTTTTAGGCGATTGCCTAGTTTCTTGGTTTTCAAAGAAACAAAATTGTGTTTCACTTTCAACGACCGAAGTTGAATATATTTCCGCGGCCTTTTGTTGTACTCAACTTCTTCGGATGAAACAAACTTTAGCGGATTATAAATGCTCTTTTGAAAATGTTCCTATCTTTTGTGATAACATATCCGCTATAAATATTGCTCAAAACCCGATTCATCATAACCGTACGAAATATATTGAGATTCGACATCATTTTCTAAGGGATTGTATTTCAAAACGAAAAATTGAGATATCTTTTGTTTCATCTCAAGATCAATTAGCGGATATCTTTACAAAACCGCTATCTTCCGAGACTTTTGCTTCAATACGAGCTCGGTTAGGCATAATGCATATTGAAGGAGGTCTATGTTTGTATTTTGCACGTTTTTAAAACTTAGGGATGGAAAATCAGATTTTTGGTTAAAAATTCGAACAGAAATTTAACTGGTGTTCAGACACCAGTCGACAGAGAGGTCGACCGGTCGATAGGGTGCAGGGACCGGTCGCCCTAGGTGTTTTCAGTGATAAAAACGTTTCTGTCCTTCAAACTGTCATTTTGGTCTTTTTCCTTCAAAATCGAACCCCTTTGCAAATTTCACACAGAATTCACTCAAAATGATTTTTTACTTATAAATTCTATATTTTTGAGTGTATATTACTTGTATTTCATCATTATTATCCGACTTCTCCGATTAATTGGTAAGTTTAATTCCTTTTTAATCTCAATTGGGTTGAACCCTTGAGAAAGAGCTTGTAATTTGATATCTTGATGAATTTCTTGTATAATTATGATGAGCATGATGATTGTTGATGGATAATACTTGTATAATTGTATTTGGTGATAAAGTTTTTTGGCTTGATTACATTCCAAAGGTGTTATACATCACTTGTTTTATTCTACGCACGCCAAGTGTTACACAAAATATTTCTATGAAAAATTCATCACGTACATGATTCTCTCAATTTCAAAAGTTTTATAAGTTTATATAGATCATGTTTTATCAATCATATGTGATTTTGCAAGTCAAATCATCAACTTTTCCCTTTTATTTGGAATTTAAGCTTCAATGTTCAACACGCTCGATAAATCGATTAAATTGCGCACTTTGATATGATTGTATGATGTTTTTATCATGCTAACATTCTTTTTGATGATTCCAAAGGAGGAGAAACAGGAAAAACGCTCATACGCTCAAAGAAGCGAATTAAGCTTGCAAAAAAAGCTATAAGCTATGGCTCTTAAAAGCCAAAAGCTGTGAACGACACTTAGTCCATTTGATGTATTATGGACTTTTATGCTTGACTAATGATGTCTCTTTGACAGGGGGAGCTTATAAGCTCATGAAATTCAAGCTTAAGTTGTAAAAGCTAAGCTTTTTAGCTTTTAGTTGTTTGCTTCTACTTAATCTTGTTATGCATGTTGATAGGGGGAGCTTATACAAATTGCTTTTGAAAAATCTTTGCTCCTATTCTTGTGTTACTATTTATGATAAGTGTTGCTTTAAAACGGTTTGTTGTTTTTAGACCGGAAAAATGTGTTTTGTTTTTAAATCGATCTCCTAAAATTATTTTGGTTTGTAATCATCAAAAAGGGGGAGTTTGTTAGATAAATGTTTTTATCATGATTTTGATGATTTTGTTTAACTGAGTTTTTACACCAAAACAATGTCCCTATATGTTGTCCAAATACTCCCAAGTGATTTAAAATGTTTTTACTAATTTTTTAGAGTATTCCTTGAAGTTTATTTTTGTCAAAAATCGGACAACACTTCTGTTTTGAGGTCAACGGTCACCCTAAAGGGCATCCCGTGCCTAAAAGTCGAAACTTGAAACAGAAACAAAATTGTGGGAAATCTGGGGAGGTCGACCTGTGGCTGCAACTTTGGCAAACAACAGAACACTTTATGTATTGATTTTTATGGACCTGGACCGGTCCAACAGGGGGTTGACCGGTTGGACCCCCCGTCAACCGGCCCCCCTGTGTAAAATTGTGCGATCTATTTTCAAATTCCTATTTCTACTCGACCAGTCGCCCTATGTTTTTGACAGCAAAATTCAAACCGTTGGGCATCCATTATCAGCAAGATTTACTATAAAAATTTTGTACAATATTTCTACATCTTGTGATCTTATTTTTGTAGACAAAAGTGGAGATGGAGGAGCCTATGTTGGAGATCCAATCTTGAAGACTCTCCTATAAATAGAGGAAGACTTGAAGCAAACAATAGAACAACACAAGCAAACAACTCAACAAGAAAATCAGCAAATTTCTCTTAGCTTTCATATTTCAAATTCTTGTTGTAATAGCCTAAGCTCTTGCACTTGCACATTTTGAGGTCTAGGCTTTTTATTCTTGATTACAATTGCACTCAAAGTTTGTATACTTCATTATTGAGTTGTAATCTTGAATTTTTCTATCATCCAAAACAAGATATCCTTGTTAGTGTTCTTGTGGTAAGAACACACTTGGGTGATCTTAGGTGTTGAAGAGTGTGGTACTCTTCATAGGTGTTGAAGGAAGATTGGGGTAATCTCCTTGAAGGTGTTGTAAAATGATTGTGGTAATCTTCAAAGGTGGTGTTGTAACAATTCTGGTAATTGTTAATAAAATTATTTTTTTCTTTTTCGGAATCATTGTGTGTTGTTTATTTTCTGCATTTATATTCTTGCTATCATCTTCATATTCGAAAAAGAGGGCAAAACTCGGAAAATCGGCATAATCTATTCACCCCTCTAGATTATCGTAGCCACTTGGACTAATATATATTATTATTGATGTTGTTGTACGTTATGATTATTGTTATTATTATTAAATTTTCAATTTGTAATTTGAATATCATTACACAATTGTTGGAATTAAGGAATGAACGGCCAAAATATACACCTTATCATATAATCACTCGAAATCGTAAAAGTAAATGTTGTTAATTATCCGCACAACACCACATATAGAGTAAGTAAATTAATATAAAATCCAATCTATACAATTACAAATACAAAATTTTGAGTATTTATTTAAACAATTCCACAAAATAATTGGCATCGAACGAGAAGAACCATTAATTTTGAACAACTAAGAAAACACTAAGACATCTTCAAATTATGAAAATCTAACATTGATTCGATCTTATCACCATCTATATATACACACTATTCATCTATTTTCATCAATTTTGGGACACAAAAAAAATATATGGATACCATATACAAGCTAGAAGTGGACGACTAAGTGGGTATTTTGGTGTAGAAATATCTCCCAACTCTTGTACACTATTGGGAAATTATTTTATAGATTTTGATGAATGTCGTGTAAAACTTAGACTAGAAAGTTGGCACCCCATTTTCCTTGTGATTCTCATTGTAATAGATAGGGCTGGAAAAGCTGAGTCAAGTCAGCTAAGCCTGGAGATACAAGAAGTCGATTGAAGACTGAAGTGAAGACTCCGCTGTGGAACAACTGAGTATGGCCAAGAAGAAAGATCGAGAACTTGACTGAAGACGTATCAACTGAGGAACAGCTGTGTGAAGTGTCAGTCAAAGTCATCTTAAGAAGCCAAGTCATAAGTTGAAAGTGACAGATGAGTCTTCAAATGATTGGAGCGGACTCAAGTCACCTGGAGAAATAGGCAGCAGCCAAGAGGAGTTAACCGAAAGGAATCCGTTGCACAGAAAGTCAAGAACATTACTTAAATAAGTAATGCTTCCATGCTGCCAGGTCTTAAAGTGCTCATCCCAGAAGCGTGCAAAAGGAATAAACCAATGGGAAGCACTGCACCTCGTGTCGAATCAAAAGTCGCATACCATTAAATACGAGGAAAGGTCTACATCTCAAGATTGAAGACCAAGAAAAGACAAGCCAACAAACACAAGTGTCTTTTGAAAATCAACCTATCTCTTCAACGGGTAGATTTTTGAAAGTTCACTATAAAAGGCTGAGGAAACTAATTGAGAAGAGGTTACCTGAACCACGAACAAGCAAGCTATATTTAAGCTGTAAACTTGCAAACATTCTCAAAGATATTCAAGCAAATCCTCAAGCCTGAAACTCGAAGGAAATCAATCCAACACAAAGCTGTGAAGGAAAGACAACTTCAAACTATTGAAGAGGAAACTTTTGAAGAATCAAAAGGGGTCTACTTTCCAAGGAGGATTGTAGAAAGGTTCAAGGTCAAACCAGTATCAAGTTATTGGAGGGATTCGTGATCAAATCCAAGAGCTTGAGAAAGTGAGCTGAAGTAGCAAGGCAGTTGCCCTGTGAAGAAGCTGAGTCGGACGAGAAGCTAGCTGTGTGACCAAGGCTGTCTCAAGATTGTTCACCACTTTGTAAACTGATCTTTTACTTAGTGGATTCCTCTAGGAGTTGGAGAAGAGAGGATTAGAAGAATTACCCCATCTTCGAACCTCTATAAAAATCAACTGTGTCATTTATCTTTTAGCACATTTATATTTTTGCATACCTACTTTATATCTGCTGATAAACTTATTTGCTATCCAAACTGATTAATAACCAAGTGCTAAAATCAAGTGTTAAAAACAAGTTTAAAACAAATCAAAGGGTGTTATGTCTTCCACTGATAAAACCAACAAAGCCAAGTTAAGTTTCAGGTTAAACAACTGAGTTATTCTATCAACAGCTCTATCGAGTCTGTTGAGTGGCTAACTCTGCTGAATAACCAACTTAGTTGTCCCTCAAGGACTTAGCTGTTTGTGTTCACTCTATAATTTCTTTAAAAGGACTAAATCAAAATTTGGTAAGGTTTATTCAACCCACCCTTGTAAACCTTACTCACACCCCTTGGGACCTACAAGTGGTATCAGAGCAGTTGGTTAATTGAGCCTTCCGCACTGGTTACTGAACTAGATATCTATCTTTTCTAAAATATTTTTAACACTTGTATTTTCAAAATCTTTTATTCTTAGCAAAATTATTATCATGGAAGCAAATTTGACACGCATTCCTATGTTCACCGTTGAGGAATTTGATGACTGGAAAATTCGTATGCAGGCTCATCTATCTGCTTTACATGATGAAATGTGGCTAGTGATAGAGGATGGGCCACTGCAAATACTTAAGGTGAACACAACTGTAAGAATAGCAGCTGTAGTAGTAGAAACAGATGAAGACAGACCAGCCATGGTTGAAAAGTCAAGGACTGAGGGGACTAACGATGACAGAAAGAGATACAACTTGGATAATGTGGCCAAGGACATTCTCTACAAGACATTGGATAAAGCAATGTTCAATAAAGTCAATCTTGCAAATCATAAAAGAAATGGGATAAATTAACTTTAATTTGGGAAGGATCGAGCAAATTAAAGAAAATAAATTGTTCTGTTGCTGTACAAAAATTTGAAAATTTTAAAATGCTTGCAGGTGAAACCTTGGATCAGCTGGATGCCAGATTCACTGAAATCACAAATGAGCTATCAACACTTGGGAAAGAATATACACAAAAGGAAATGTGTATGAAGATTCAAGCCTCCCAGCCGAATGGGAAATGAAGGTCATGGCCCTGAGACATTCAATGAACCTCACAACAACATCCAATCATGAGCTATTCTCAGATCTCAAAGCCTATGAGTTTGAGCTGAGAAGAAAAGAGCAAGAGGAGATAGTTGTACCAAAGACAGCTGCACTTATAGTCAAGGATGGAAAGAGAGCTGAAGTCAAGGAATCCATAGACCAGGAGGAGATTGCCCTAATGGTTAAAAAATTCAACAAGTTCTTCAATAAGAACTATAAAAGAAACAAGGGTGAAACCTCCAGGAGACATTCAGCTCCCTCCAAGTCAATGGAAGACAGGCCACCCAAGAGAGCTGAGCATCAAAGAGTTGAGTACCAGAGAGCTGATAACCCAAGGACAGAAAGAGCTGATCAAAGAGCTGAGAACCTGTGTTGGAATTGCAGACAACCAGAACATTTTGCAATTGACTGTTCCTATCCACCAGTCAATAAATACAGGAATGAAGAAGAAAGAAAAGTCTTCAGAGAAAGAAGATAGGAAAAGAAGAAAGCCATGTTGGCTCAATGAGACAAATGACTAAGTCTAAAGAAGCGTGAGACTCAGAGTAGTGAAGCTGACTACTCAAGTGATTCTGAAGAAGAAGAAATGATCTGTCTTATGGCTAAAGAACAAGATCAACCAGACCAAGAAGATGATGTACACTCTAACTCATCTCATTCAGATTCAAGTGATAGTGATTGTGACACACACGCACACACACACACACACACACACTTTATCACCCACTGATCATTATGATTCATTAGGCAAAATGATGAAAGACTTTGAGCACATAAAATCCTCACACACACTTATAAATGAGGAAAAAAACAGCCAAAAGCCAAAACTCACAAATGGTGACTAAGGAGCCGAGTACTCTAAGTCACATAGCTGATGAGAACAAAGAGCTAAAGGCTGAGAATGCCAAACTAATAGCAGAGATAACTGCTATAGAAAAGAGAGAAAATGATCTAAAAAATGTAATTGCCTCATTTACAAAGGCATCCAAATCATTGGATGACCTTATCATGAGTCAAAAAGAGTGTGGAGATAAAACAGGCATAAGATTCAATTCCTTTGTGCGCAGTCAAACTCCTAGAGTGATTTTGGAAAATGGATCTTCGAGTAATGAAGCATCTCAAAAACCCAGAACACCAAATGTTGCACCCACATTCACTCCAAAGCACAATCACAAACAAACTGGCCTTGGATATAAATGGAAAGGAAAACAACCAGTTGAGTATGCTGAGAGGACAGATGAGAAGAAATCCAGCAGAGTTCCTCAAAGAACCCAAATAGAAAGTACTCGTGAAGAATAAACAGAGCTACCAAAAACCCCAGTAGTTTTATCAAAGAAACACATATGATGGGAATGGTAGAAACTACCTAAGCCAAACTGATTGGAATAATGTGAAAAATCAGCAAGGACCAATGGAATACAAGCCTAGATGGAAAAGACCTAGGCCTCAGCAAAGGTCATTCCAAAGGCAAAAGAGCTATTATCAGCACACATATGCACCCAGGCACTACACTCAGAAATATCACAACTACCCAAAGAAAGCAATTGCTAAAACACACACACACAGGCATATAGACAAAAGAGACAGCTGTATGAACCTAAAACCCCCAAGCAATTTGCCAAAGTGAATTATGATTAAGGCAAAGATAGATGGCAACCTCTTAGAGTCAAGTCATTTGGCTATAAGTTGGTTGGATCATCTTACAACACAAACCCCCCAGGACCCAAGCAAGTATGGGTACCTAAAAACTAATTTTCTTGATTGTAGGTTCAAGGAACAACTGAGTGCCAAGGAACCTGGTACATGGATAGTGGCTGTTCCAGACATATGACAGGAAACAAGAAAAATCTGTCACGATTCAAAAAGATTAGAGGTGCAAAAGTCATATTTGGAGGAAATGAAGCTCCAGGGGAAATAAAAGGCACTGGATCTATCAAGAAAAATGGATTGGAAATCACAGATGTTGCTTATGTTGAAGGTCTAAACTTCAACCTGTTAAGCATTAGGCAACTCTGTGACAAGGGCTACAATGTTGGATTCAATATGGGAATGTGCCAAATCAAAGATGTTGAATCAAATGAAATAGTGTTGCAAGGATCAAGACAGAAGAATATGTATGTGGTAGATTGGTCTACTGCCACACCAAGCACCTGTCTGCTAGCAAAGAGCACAACCGAATCAAGTTGCGGGTAGAAGCCGAGTCATCTCAACTTCAAGACAATCAACAAGCTTGCAAGGAGTCATCTTGTGGAAGGATTGCCAGACTCAGTGTACAAGAAGGAAAGTGTATGTGATGCATGCCAGATGGGAAAGCAGATCAAATCTTCATTCAAGGAGAAGCCTAGTCCTTCTTCAACAAGGATATTGCATCTGTTGCATATGGATTTATTTGATCCAATTGAACCAGCCAATATAAGTGGAAAGAAATACACCCTGGTAGTATTGAATGACTACTCAAGATATACATGGACAATCTTCATGTGCAAAAAGAAGGAACTTTGCAAAAGTTGCCTCAGCTGATGAAAAGAGTTCAAAATGAAAAGAGTCAAACCATTATAAAAATAAGGTATGATAGAGGAACTGAGTTTGTAAATGGAATAATCACTCAAGATTGTGTGTTGAAAATGGTATTGCTCATGAGTTATCTGCAGCAAGAACTCCACAACAGAATGAAGTAGCTGAAAGAAGGAACATAACTCTAAAAGAAGTTGCAAGGACCATGCTAGCCAATTTGGATTGCTTCTAAGAGATTTTGGGCTGAAACCATCAATACCGCATGCTATACTCAAAATAGATGCATGATAAACATGCATTGACCAAGACTCCTATGTGATATGGGGGGAGAAAGCCAAATGTTTCATATTTTAGAATATTTGAATGTAAATGCTTCATCCACAACAATGGCAAAGATAATTTTGATGCTAAAGCCGATGAAGGTATCTTTTTGGGATACTCAACCGAGAGCAAAGCCTATAGAGTCCGAACAAGAGGACTATAGTCACGAAAGAGTCTATTCATGTGGTTTTTGATGAACCTAATGTGAATTGAGAAGACATTGAAGAGTTAGTCGATAAGTCGAATCACCCAACTATGCGTAAGAGTCCTTATGTTGAAGTCAAGTAAGAGTAATCAACCAAGATGAAGATGAGATATTGAATCTCAAAGACAATTTGGAAAGTCTACAGCTGAATGACGATGAAAGTGCTGCTCAAGACAACGTAGTTGCGAGACAACTAAACCCATCTAATTTGCTTCAACCTGATGTGAGATGGCTGAGAGACCATCCACCAGAGCTAGTTATTGGAAATGTTAGAGATGGTGTAAGAATCAGATCTAGAGCTCAGCAAGAAGCAATGCTCACTTGTTTTATTTCTCAAATAGAGCCAAAAGACGTGTCTCAAGCACTGGAAGATACACATTGGATTCAAGCCATGCAAGAAGAGTTGAATCAGTTTGAAAGAAACAAAGTATGAGAATTGGTGCAGAGGCCAACCCATCAAAATGTTATTGGCAAAAAATGGGTTTTTAGAAACAAGATGAATGAGGAAGGATCTGTGGTAAGAAACAAAGCAAGATTGGTAGCCAAAGGGTATTGCCAAGAAGAGGGAATAGATTTTGATGAAACCTTTGCTCCTGTTGCAAGATTAGAAGCAATAAGGATGTTTCTTGCCTATGCTGTACACAAGAACTTCACTGCATATCAAATGGATGTGAAAAGTGCATTCTTAAATGGATCATTAGAGGAAGAAGTCTATGTTGATCAACCTCCAGGTTTTGAGCAGAAGACCATTGGAGATAAGGTGTAGAAACTCAAGAAAACATTATATGGATTGAAGCAAACACCAAGAGCATTGTATGATACATTATCTCAATTTCTAATTGATAATGGATTCACCAAAGGTAAAGTGGACAGAACACTGTTCAGAATTCAAGATGGAGAGAGCATATTGCTTGTTCAAATATATGTGGATGATATCATTTTTGGATCCACAAATAAAGAGCTGTGTGATAAGTTCTCAAACCTCATGCAAGGCAAATTTGAAATGAGCATGATGAGAGAGCTGACTTTCTTCCTAGGACTTTAAGTCAAGCAATTGAAAGATGGAACCTTCATAAGTCAAACAAAGTATACCAGAGATTTAATGAAAAAATTTGGTATGGAAGAGAAGTCTTCTGTGAAAATACCAATGAACACATCCGTCAAGATGGACATGGATGCAGATGGTAAAGCTGTAAATCAAATAAGATATAGAGCACTTATTGGATCACTACTCTATTTAACAGCCAACAGACCAGACATCACCTTTGCAGTAGGTGTATGTGTAAGATTTCAATCTGCACCAAAGGAGAGCCATATGACTGCAGCTAAGAGAATCCTAAGATATTTGAAGGGATGCCAGGAAGTTGGCTTATGGTATCCAAAGGAAGGTGGATTCAAGCTTATTGGTTATTCAAACTCTGATTATGCTGGATGTAGAGTTGACAGGAAGAGTACTTCAGGTACATGTCAAATGCTTGGAAACAGATTGGTTTCCTGGTTTAGCAAGAAGCAAAATTCAATGGCCACATCCACAGCTGAAGCAAAATACATAGTTGTGGGTAGCTGTTGTGCCCAAGTCTTATGGATGAGACAACAGCTGAGAGATTATGAAATTGAAGAAAAAGAGATTCCAATTATGTGTGATAACACAAGTGCTATTGCAATCACTCAGAATCCTGTGTTGCATTCAAGAACAAAGCACATTGATGTCAGATATCATTTTATAAGAGATCATGTTGAAAAGAAAGACTTCACTTTGGAATATATCTCAACTGGTAAACAGTTAGCTGATATATTCACTAAGCCTCTGTGTGAATCAAGATTTGAAGAGCTTAAGAATGAGTTAGGGTTAATTGAGCTGACTTAACACTCAGAAGACTCAATCAGAAGAGATGGAAGATGAGAAAGTGAGAATTGAACAATTTTTTCACATCAGCCAAGTGAATTAGCCATATCGGAAAATCAGCTGTATCGAGTTAGCTAACAGCTGAGTCACTTAATGAAAAGAGAGAAGAAGAATCAAGTCATTATTGAGATAAGCTGAGTCATTTATGAGCTAAGTGATAAAAACTCAGTTGTTTTAAATGAGCGGGAATATTTTTAAAATGACGTCAGCATAATAATGACGGGTACAATCAAAAGCTGCACAATAAGCATATGATTGGATATAAATGCTGCCGCATTAAATGCAAGGAATTAAATGCGATTTGAAGTGTTAAATCTGAACCATTTATTTTGATCAAATTTCAAAATCCAAAGACCCGTCCTTTCATAACCCTTATATACATTTTTCTTCATTTTCTCTCTCACACTCAAAAAATGTTCATCTTCAAGCAATAGAAAGCAAGCTATTTTTCTCTCTCGAAAACCCTAAGAGTCCTCAAACCAGTTCTTCAAGTTTCAATCGATGAAAGTCTCTAAAAATGGCACTTAAGTTTAATTTTGTCAAACTATCGAAGCACATCCACTCAGGATCTTCAGTGGATTTCAAAGGCATGGTAAAGTAGGGTTCCGATGAAACCCTAGTGAAGAAGATTGCTGAAATGTTGGAAAATTCAGGTCTTAAGCCTTTTCTAACTTTGGAATACTCGCACACCTATCTAGAAGAGATGGCACAGTTCTAAGTCAACCGGAAGTGCAAGACGAAGGAATCAAGTCTTCTGTCAACCGCAAGGACATAATGATAACAGCTAAGGACCTTGCGGAGCACTGTTTGTTGCCGTCGGAAGGCATGAATGAGATATATGAAGCTGATGTTGACTTGGCTGCTACATGGAAAGAGGTAGACAAACCAGAGTGTGCTGCTAAGGTGGTCTACACAGCTGAGAAGAAGTTGCTGAAGGACGACTATCACAAGTTGATGGATGTCGTCTCCAAGTGTGTAGACATGAAGTTTGGCAGCTTCAACCAGCTGTCAAAGACTAAGCTGATCATCATGGCTGCGATCATGCAGGGCAAGAAAGTCAACTGGGCTGAGTTCGTGTACCGCAGACTCTGCCAGAACATTGTAAATAAATCATTCAAGGAAGACGGATCCTTTGGAGGATCTCTTGGTTATGGCCTGGTGATTGGCCACCTGATGGAAGTGAAGGGTATTCCCCTTCGACAAGGAAAACCTTTCCATGTCAATAAGAAGATGTATAGGGTGAATTTCTTAGGAGCCCAGAAGAGAGCCCACGCGAAGAGGGCAGATACAAGTGAGGGGGAATCAACTGAACCCGAGGACACATCTGTTACCTCTCCTCCCAAGAAGAAAGCTGTCCCTGCAGTTGCAAAGAAGAAGGCAACCCCTGCAGCAAAGAAAAAGGATGCACCTGCCCGTGCAACCGAGTCACTTGCCCGTGCAACCGTGTCTCCTACCCCTGCCTCGGCAAGGAAGCCCAAATCCCTTCTCTAGCCATACGCAAGAAAAGGACTGCCAAGCCAAGGAAGGCAACTCCATCCAAGAAAGATGCCCCGACCCCGCCGCTAGAGAATCAGAAGAAGAAGAAGAAGAACCAGAAATTCCTCTGGTCCGAACCAAAAGAAGAAGAATTTCCAAGCTTTCAGAGCTTGAAAAGACAGTTGAATCTACCACTCAGTTGGAGAAAACACCAGAGATTGCTGAAATTCAGGAAGTGCAGTCTCCTGAAGTAATAGATGAAACTGCCAATCAGCAGAGGCTTACAGAAGACCAAACTATGGAAAGGACAGCTGAGGACAACAAAGCAGCTGAGACAACTGAACTTCCAGTTGAAAAAGTTGTCTCTCCACCTGCTACGACCGCTGCTGAAGGTGAAGAGCAGCAGAGCATCTTGCCTTCAATCCCTGAAAAGGAAGGACAAGAAGAAGAAGAAGAAGATGAAGATGATGTCATCATGTATTCTCCTGTATACCCAGACATTCAGCGCCGTCTACGCAAATGGAGGGCGTGGAAGCTAGGCCACTCAAGAGTGCAGTTGGCTCGCCCTGAATTTATCGAAGAAGAGGAGGAATTGCTGCAATTTCTCGGAGTCAACATCGTGCAGGCCCTTGATGAAGACAATGCTGAACATTCTCGCATATCTTCAAGGAGAAGGAACAAGCCAAAGCAAATGAGGAAGCACAAGCTCTTGAGAAAGCCAAAATATGCCCACTTCATGGAACTCTAGAACACACTCACCCTCATTTAGGCGTGTTCTCGAGTGATGAAGATTTGGATCCCGCGTTCGCAAAGAAAAGCGATTTGTAGCAGCTCGGGAATCGAGAATAATGCATGAGCAAAGCATCTATCGGAAGGACCAGGAGAGTCATCTCAATCTCTCCCCGCAAATTGACCCATTGGGAGTGGAGCAATAGATTGCCACATACATCGTTGCGGCCCACGCCCCTGTCTATCGGAAGATGGGTCCAAGGAATTGGCAATGAGATCGGGAATTTGGGCACCCACGTTGAGCTAGCCCCTCATCGAAGGTGTTTTACCAATTGGTGGTGAGCACTCAATGGAAGAAGCGCGAGTCCGGGAGCGAGTGACCCCATCATCGATCACCGGTGGTGTGCCACCGAGTGGGGAAACTCACTCCACTATAGCGGGGGTCGGAGGATCTTTGCGAGATGACTCTATATTGAAGAAAGGTGGCGAAGTGGAAATTGAGAAAGAACCACAACAATGATTGACATTTGAAGCTTGGACAATTGAGTCCGCCCCAATCAAGTGTCACCGCTTTGCGGTCGATGACACGCCTGGCATTGCGGTCGAGGCACATGATGGAAATGCCCGGGAGTTAACACTCTGGGCAATGAAAGTGCAATCCAAGGGGTTGATACTCCTATAGATGCCAATGTTGAAGACCCTCAGACAGCTGCGACTGTTGAAGGAAATGTTGAAGGCCTCGCCGATTGAGGCTTGGAGGTGTTGAAGGCCCAAGGAAGTTGAGACCTCCCGGGTAAAGCTCCAAAGATTGTAACATCCCTCCTGTTTATAGCGCTGAATCTGAGAAGGAGATCAGTGCACTTCATGACTCCCAGGAGAATCCTGATACATCATTTCTGGGGTCTGAAGATGAAGTTGAGTCCACACCAGTTGCACATCCAAAGGACCCAGCTGAGGATGTTCTCAAGAACACGAGTCAGTCGAGTTTCAAAGCTTCTCGTCAAACATTCAATTTCGATGATGAACCAAGCCTCCAGGTTTTATCATCATCCGATGACGCTGATATTGCAGCCGAGGATCCAATACTTCATTTAGAAAAATCTACTGAGACCAACAAAGCTGTTAAGATAGCTGAGGCTCAGTCAGCTGGGCAACCCATTCCAAAATCCCCAGCTGAAACCGAGTCATCTGCGCATGCTCCCAAAGCTGCAGCAGTACCGACTCCACCAGAAACATCACAGGCACAAACCACACAAACAATCCCATATGTGCAAGATGATGCTTTTGAACAGGTATTTCCCTTCTCTATCGAGTTGCCTGTGCTAGAAGAAGAGACTGCTAGAGAGACACGACGATACACTGTTTGAGAAGATCCTGTAATCCCTATAGACTCTATTGTGCCAGCAAACTTTGACTTCGATGCAGAATGGCCGGCAGCTGAATCAGGTGTGACATCTGAGATCCGTGAAGTCTTCAAGAAGATCTATGAAGAGATTGAGAAGATCGAACGACACCAAGCCTCACTTGACTTATGCCTGGACAATAGAGATGCCACCCTCACAGCAGATTTGAGAGGGATAGTGGTAAGGATCAGGGAATGGTCTCAACAGCAGAGCGCCATGCGACACGAGCAAGTTCGCTATTTCAAGGCATTATACAATAAGATGCTTGTTTGGAGTGCTGGCAATGCTGATATGAAGTAGAGGATGCATGCGTATATTGAAAGGTTGCATGCCTCTCATAAAACAGAAATGGAGCTACTGCATGAATTCCAACGAAAAGAAGTTCTGCATCTTGAGCAGACAATGAATGCAAAATTTAGCCTTCTCACGGCTGAAATGAAAGTGGCGGTCGAGTCAAAGCCACTCGTTAATTTTGATTTTATGCCGCTGCGCAGACTCAAGCGAGAACTCCGCTCTCTCGGGACTCGACTTCATGCTCGCAGGCATGTTCCCTGGGGTCCCTCTCTCCTTTGATGATGCCAAAAAGGGGGAAGATGAGTACCTAAGGAAGTTGAAAGAAGAAGCAACAACTGAGAAAAAGAAGGGAAAAACAGCTGAGGGGGAACAATCAAAGAAGGATTTGACGTTAATGATAGCTGAAACCCCTCAACAGGGTTATGTCACGGCCTCAATCATCAGCAAACTTCCAGTAACTCTGCCGGTCGAACACTCTACTGTGCCAATGTCGGAGAAAAGGCGAATCATAGAAGTAGGGATGGAAGAGTTTGACAAAAGGACGGATGCCCACGTCGAAGAAGTGATGAAACAATTTGGTGGCATTCCGGCAGGGAAGGATCATGATGCTATTCCAGACAACGGATCCGAGCCAAGATCAATTGAAGAATTCAAGATGCTCAAATCCGAAGGCTATTTCCAAAAGATGTCTATAGCCCAAGCCCGGGATCTGTACTGGGAGAAGGGTCTCAAATTGTGCGAAGAAGCTGATAAGCAGCAGACTACCAGCAGCCATTCAGCTGGTAAGCAGAAGACTCCTGTATAGTATACACCAAGAGGAGGAGGAAGAAGTGGTGGAGGAAGAGGTTTTCAACCTAGACCAGAACCCAAAAATATCAAATATGTAGATCCCGGAAAGAAGGGAAGGATCTACTGGGCTGGGTATGATGAAGTAGCAAATCTGGAAGTGGCTAGGAAGAATGCTGAATAAGTGAAAAGACAAGAAGAGGAAAACATAAGGCAATCAGAGCAATGGCTCGAAAGGAAGCACAGGGATGATGCTGTGAAGAGAGCCTATGATAAGAAGAATAAAGCTGAGGAAGAAGAAAGAAAAAGAAGAAGAGCTGATGACTCTGACAGAGCTGAAGAAGAAAGAAGGAAGGAGCTGAGGCGATGAAGTCTTGCTGCGAACCCTTCATGTATTTTACTCCTGTAAATACATTTTTTTTTTGTGTAAGTCATCTGTGTACTTAGTGAAGCTTTTCTGTAATTTTTCACTTTGTATTTGTATCTTAGCATAGATGTTTGTATTTTGCTTTGATATAGTATGCTCTGATACACATTGTAAACAGATGAGTAAAGGACAAGAATGCTATGATCAATAAAATGATCTATTCAACGCATACATTTTTTGTTGTTTGTGTTCACTCTGTAATTTCTTTAAAAGGACTAAATCAAAAATTTGGTAAGGTTTATTCAACCCCCCTTTCTAAACCTTACTCACACCCCTTGGGACCTACATACACATACACCTTATATTATACATCTTGTGTATAATTACACCATATTACAAGCCTTCTACACCTTATCTTATACCTTAATTTTATATCATTAGATTCCCCAACGTATTCTATTCTTACAAACATTCCCATATTTTTCCCCAACACCCCATTCTTGCCCATCACTTTGACTTACCTTTCGTCTCCATGCAAGAGACCAAGTTCAAGACTTGGAAAAAATTTCCTCTCTATCTCTCTCTCTCTCCCTTGTACACGACCATTAGGCCTAATTTGTGCAAAATTTGCACTTCCTTTTACACCAACACTTATCTCTCTTGCAATTTTTCTCCAACTTCTCTCTAGAAATTCCCTTCTTTCTTTTTCTTCTTCTCCAACACTTAACAAAATACAAGAATTTCTTTCTAATTCTTCCAAAAATTCAAAACCTACATCTCCTATAAGGTAAGAAATTTGTTCTTCAACTCATCTTGATATCCTCTAGCTTATCTCTCTTCACTTCTTAATTTAAGTTTGATTTTTTGATTTTGAGGTATACTTAGAAGACCTTGAAGATACTAAAGAGCCTTACCATCATCTTAAAGAGGACTTCAAGACTTTGAAGAAATTGTGAAGAATTGGACTATAAGGTAAGATATTGGACTCTAGTGCATTTTTCCTCATTCCTTCTAATTTTTTTAAATTTTAAATAGGGGCTGACCTTGGGAGATTTCCTTTAAGGTGAGCAAGACCTTCAATTTTGAAGCCATTACTAGTCTCATTTTACCTAATACACAAGGTAAGTGTAGTTTCTACCAATTTCTTCATCTCTTTCTTCTTCTTCTTAATTTTTACCGCATTTTTCTAACTCTTATTTTTTGGTATTCTTGACTTAGGGGCTGTGCTAAGTGAGTTCATATCCAAGTTGTGAAATTTAACATTTTATTTCACAACTATTCAATTTTTAAGGTGGGTGGAAAAATCCTTTCAACTCCTAGGTGTTTTTCTTTAAAACACATATAATATTTATTTCTTGAGAACTTGAGATATATATATTATGTATGGCATGTTGATTTTAAGTATCAAATTGTGAAAATTCTCAAGCGTTGCTCAAAAATGCTATTTATTGCAATTTAGGTGCATGCATGTACATTTTAATGATGTAATTGATGAATTATTGGATGCGATGTATATGAATGTTTATGATTCTTGATATTCATGTTTTATTTGACTTATAACCTAGAAAGGTCGAGCATAATTGATTAAATTCGAATTTTTGGACTTAAAATACAAAAATGGCAAATTGGTGGACTTAATTGCAAGAAAGTAAAACTTAAGGGACCCCTCTGTAATTTTTGAATTTTGGGACTGTACTTAGGTTAAATAATGATATTTTTACATTTTAATAAAGTTTTAAGAATTTTGAGGTAAATAAAATCAACCATTAAAAACTCAAGGACTAGATTGTAAAATTTAGAAGTTTAAGGGCTAATTTGCCATTTTCGAAACTGTACCAGCACCACTTTTTAAAATTTGAAATTTTAATTCTTAAGGGACTAGAAATAACATATTTTAAGAGTATTCCAAAAATTCAAGTGTTTAGAGCTTGGAAAGTAATTTTATAAAAACTGAGGGACCAAATTGTAAAAGATTAAATTTGAGGACCCAAAATGAAATTTTCAGGAATTATACAGTCAATGCACCTGGAAATACTATTTTAACTATACCTTATGATATTTGGAACCCAAGATTCAAATTTCATAACAATTGGACCCCTAAAGCCTTAAAGGCAATTATTTAAAAATGGACAAAAATGAGATTTTAAAAAGTTAAGGGACCTATACTTATTTCTTTTTAAAACTGTTTTCGTCCCAATATTCCACTGACATTAGTGACATTTTACAACTGGAATCACATTAAAATCCCTTCCGGTTTGTGAGAATTTTATACAAAACTCGACCTCAAAACTTTAAAAACCTGAATCTATGAACAATTTAGAGAATTTTGGAACTGACCTCATAATAGTTCGAGGTCGGGACATTTATTTATTCAATTTTTAACCCTAAAAATATTGGTTTTTACAAAACGGGGCTAATTGTAAATTTTCTTTTTAACAAGGACCTAACTCAAATTACTTTCTTTTACAAACAGCCCTGGACCCTCTGATTTATAAAAAATATTTAAAATGTTTTATTTTCTAAAATATTCCTTGACTTATCGGATCGTCTTGACCGATTAATACGCGTTCGCAGGGCGACTTCCTCGCCTTGCGGTTCCGAATCTATAATGGGACTTATATCCCACCTAATTCTTCAAGATATCGAAGATTACTTATCCTCTCGATAATTATCTTCATCCACATTACTCCACTAATGCCCATAAATGTCGCGCGATTTTCAAAAACTTTCCTAAACTGCTTTCCTGAATCAATGTACTCGACTGCCTGGTTGACATCCTGTACTTGTAATTATTTTCTGCTGGGTCCACTTGGTGTGTCGAGCTCACGGTCGAGAATGGATACGTCGAGAGATGGGAAGGAAGCTTTGGCCTATTCCACTCTCGCCCCCATCGTCCTAATCCCCATGGGCGAGGGGCGGAGTTTGTCCAAGGAAGCGAGTCATAGTACTTGAGGTATAATCATGATTATGACAATCCAGGGCCTAGCTAGCTCTATTGTGGATTTGTCTTTGCCTATGGAGCGATAAGGTGTGTGGTCTTGGACCATCTTGCTCGGGAGTTACAAGGAAGAACGAAGAAATCGTCTCGATCCACACGATTCGGGAGTTACTCGGACCCGTTGGTTGGCACAACAAATAAACGCAACCACTATTTGCCTTGCATGGATTGGCATTACATTCCATACGCAATCTACTGTCTTGCTTGAATCATATAGTAATCGTATGATCATGAACTCTTTCATCAAATCGTATAAGTATTTTATTTTAAATATATATCATGATGCTTGTGAGCGTGTGTGAACCACGCATCACGACTCACACATTTTTCATACAAATGATTTCTTGCATGAACTATATATATATCGCCACACTTGCACACGATCACCCATCCACGAGAATTTTTATCTCATCCCCTCCTGTTTTCTAACGACTAGATGAGGAGTTCATTGAAGACGCCAAACCTGCCACAGACTGATTTCCCGTGCCCGCCTGTTGGACTTATTTTCTTTTGCTTCTGCTGATTTTGGACTTTCTTTTATTATGTTTTCCATTTTGGACTGTAACTTAAGGGCGTATGACCCTTTGATACTTAAGTTGGGATTCGATGCGTACTTTGTTTCTTTCGTTGGACTGTAAGTTAATTTGGATAATTTTGAACTGTAAGCTTATTTTGGATACTTTTGGTTGGGTTGCATTTGTAATTTGTGCCCGTACTTGTAGTTTATTTCTGCTGCTTTAGACTCTATTTTATTTTGGGGTTATGTTATTATTTCTTTAGACTGCTTGGTTTATTTCTGTTTAAGTTGTTGATCGTTGTCGCGTCCCGTCTGGGGCGTGACATATAATACTTGTTATAAGTCATTGTTTGTACTTGGACTATCCTTTAAATATGCCACTTCGACTATTTAATTTATTTCATTAAGTTTTCGAATATTACGTGTAAAATAGAATATACAAATATTAACTATAAATTCATGACATGAAAATATAAATGTTGTTAATTATGCACACAATACCACATATAGGGCAAGTGCAATAATATAAAATCCATGATATACAATTACAAATACAAAATTTGAGCATTTATTAAGACAATTCTTCAAAATATTTGGCATCAAAGCGAGCGAGAAATGAACCATTAATTTTGGACAACTAAGAAAATACTAAAGACAGATTCAAATAGTGCAAATCTAATATTAATTCGATTTTATTGCCATCTATATATACACTATAAATAATAGGTATTTCATGTACTCCAAATTAAGAAAAAAACCAAGAAATTTCATTTTTCAAAAGAAAAAAAAAGCAAATCGAAATGGACAAGAAAAAAAACAACCATATCTTACATTACGAGGACTCGAGAAAGAAAAGTGGCATTCAAGAAAATAAAGAAGGGTTATATCTAGATGGTGAGCGAGCTTAGCACCCTTTGCAAAAAGATGGCGGCATGCGCCTTCATCTCCCGATATGATGCGGCGGATATTTGGTAAATCGCGGGTGGGCG
The DNA here is from genome assembly GCA_016081115.2 of Rehmannia glutinosa. Taxonomy (NCBI): domain Eukaryota; kingdom Viridiplantae; phylum Streptophyta; class Magnoliopsida; order Lamiales; family Orobanchaceae; genus Rehmannia; species Rehmannia glutinosa. Next base: position 405,272 of record JABTTQ020003239.1, read on the forward strand.
TGATGACACTGGCGCTCATTTCAAATCGGTCGGTGAAGATCTCCTGGTTCATGATTTTCTTGGACTTGTCCATCTCCGACAAATTCCTAAAAAGATCATCACTGTCATCACGCCGAGTCGCGATGACCAAATCTCTGGTTTTTGATCATATGGGATGTATATAATGGCGCGTGTCGCCATGCCATAATGCATGTCAAGCTCGCTAACCTTATTTATAAACCACATCTTTCTTTTTTTGAACACCAATATTCTTTCCGCGTCATTGGTAGTGTAAGCTAGGGTTATTTTCTTTCTTGTCCATTTTGACTTGCTTTTTTTTTCCTTAGTAAAATGAAATTTCTTTGTTTTTTTTTTTTAAATTTGGAATACATGGAATATCTTCTGTTTATAGTGTGTACATATAAATGGTGATAATATCGAATTAATGTTAGATTTTCACAATTTGAAGCTGTCTTAGTGTTTTCTTAGTTGTTCAAAATTAATGGTTCTGCTCCTTTGATGCCAATTATTTTGTGGAATTATTTAAATAAATGCTCAAAATTTTGTATTTGCGATTGTATAGATTGGATTTTATATTGATGTACTTACTCTATATGTGGTGTTGTGTGGAAAATTAACAATATATACTTTTACGATTTCGAGTGATTATATGATGAAGTGTATATTTTGGCCGTTCATTCCTTAATCCCAACAATTGTGTAATGATATTCAAATTACAAATTGAAAATTTAATAATAATAACAACAATCATAACGTACAACAACATAAATAATAATATATAATACTTGTTATAAGTCATTGTTTGTACTTGGACTATTCTTTGAATATGCCACTTCGACTATTTAATTTATTTCATTAATTTTTCGAATATTACATGTAAAATAGGATATACAAATATTAACTGTAAATTTATGACATGAAAATATGAATGCTGTTAATTATGCACACAATACCACATATAGGGTAAGTGCAATAATATAAAATCCATGATATACAATTACAAATACAAAATTTGAGCATTTATTAAGACAATTTTTCAAAATATTTGGCATCCAATGAGCAGCCAGAAATGAACCATTAATTTTGGACAACTAAGAAAATACTAAGACAGATTCAAATAGTGCAAATCTAATATTAATTCGATTTTATCGCCATCTATATATCACTATAAACAATAGGTATTTCATGTACTCCAAATTAAAGAAAATCAAGAAATTTCATTTTTCAAAGAAAGAAAAAAAGCAAGTCGAAATAGACAAGAAAGAAACAACCATACATTACATTACCAAGGACTCAGAAAGAAAAGCGGCATTCAAGAAAAGAAAGAAGGGTTATATCTAGATGGTGGCTTGAGCTTAGCACCGCTGCGGCATGGCGGCATGCGCTTCATCTACAAATCTGCCGGTATGATCTGCGGCCAGGATATTTGGTAAATCGGGTGGGCCGATTCTGCCTTTGGCTCATTTTAAATCGATCGGGTGAAGATCTCCTGGTTCACGATTTTCTTGGACTTGTCCATCTCCGACAAATTTCTAAAAAGATCATCACCATCATCACGCCAAGTCGCGATGACCAAATCTCTGGTTTTTGATCATATGGGCTGTATATAATGGCGTGTGCCGCCATGCCACAATGCATGCCAAGCTCGCTCACCTTATTTATAAACCCCATCTTTCTTTTTTTGAACGCCAATATTCTTTCCGCGTCATTGGTAGTGTAAGCTAGGGTTATTTTCTTTCTTGTCCATTTTGACTTGCTTTTTTTTTTCCTTAGTAAAATGAAATTTCTTTGTTTTTTTTTTTAAATTGGGAATACATGGAATACCTTCTGTTTATAGTGTGTACATATAGATGTTGATAATATTGAATTAATGTTAGAATTTCACAATTTGAAGCTGTCTTAGTGTTTTCTTAGTTGTTCAAAATTAATGGTTCTGCTCCTTTGATGCCAATTATTTTGTGGAATTATTTAAATAAATACTCAAAATTTTGTATTTGCAATTGTATAGATTGGATTTTATATTAATGTACTTACTCTATATATGGTGTTGTGTGGAAAATTAACAATATTTACTTTTATGATTTCGAATGATTATATGGTGAAGTGTATATTTTGGCCGTTCATTCCTTATGTGAAGCCCCCGATTTTTCCGAGCATGTAATTGATCCTTTTGTCGTCTATGTATTTGATCGACTATTTTACCACGTCACTTTGACGGGTAAATATTAATATATATATATATATATATATTTTGCATTTAATTTATTTCATTTTTATTTATTACCTGTGATCATAATCATTTATTAATTATATTTCGCATTTATGATCACTTGATTGATCATTATTACTATTTTGTATTTATTAGTCACCTTAGAATTTTAGGAGACTATTTATTTTAGAGACTTTTACATTATAGAATTAAGAATTTGATTTAGTATAAGTGATCATGAGACTTATAAGTGATCAAGGAAATCACTAATTAATTTGGAGATTGATATTATTCATCTATTATCATCAAATTTGGGACAAAAAAAATATATTGAATTACCACAATACCCCTATAGTGGACGGCAATAATGGGATTTTGGAGTAGAAATATCATCCAACTCGTATTTGTTCTTTATTTCTGCTGCTATTTGATTCTGTTTCATTGGGTTTTCGTTGATATTTGCCTAGACTGTTTGGTTTATTTGTATTTAAGTTATGGATCGTCGTTGCGTCCCGTCTGGGGCGTGACAGTAAGAGTGGCATCAGAGCTCGGCTAGTAAGATGGAAACTTACACCGAAGTGACCGAGATAGGACCCAGTTGTGTTGGGTAATCCGCGACTTGACTCATTAAGTGTGAAATCGATTTTAATTTGGCGTAGAACCATATTATTGAGATTAAAACTAAGTTAGAACGCATATTTTTGAGGTTCCATAGTCATACTTGTCTTGACTTAGTTGACTCTTGACTGACTTTCTTTGTTCATTCTTCCTTATTCTCTCCTTATCTTTTCTTTACCTTTGACTGATCCGCCTTAGTTTTGTTTAATCAGGATGGAGGCGGCGCCACCTTCTTGGTGGGACGTTTTTCAGGCCCATGCCGAGCGGGAGTACTACTGGTCACTTACGACTCACTGGCACTGGGAGAGTATTTGAGCGACCTCGAATCTGTCGAGGAGCGCCCGCGAACAGGGGACTTGACATAACGACAGCAAGGAGCCAAGACGAAAAGAACGAGTTTACCATCATCATTAAGGACCGCGACAACACCATACGGGCACGGGAGGATCAGATACAGATTATCCAGGAGCGCCTGGATAATGTGCGAGAGAAAATGAAGAGAGCAAGTGATGGCCGCCAGAAGTGGGAGATAGATGCCCACATGTCTCGAGACACCATTGAGCGCTTGGAGGAGACCCTCATCAAGCAGATGACCGTGATAGAGGACCTTACACAGGCCCTAGCCCAGTGAGACACTGCTCTGGAGGCTGCTTTGGCAGCTAATGCACAACCATTGCCACCAACCGAGGTGGAACCCGTACCCGACGCTGAGGAGGACCCTGAGGAGGACCCCAAGGAGGACCCCAAGGAGGATCCCGAGGAGGATCCAGTCGAGGTCGGAGAGCCTGAGGCACTTGAGGCTGCTCCACTTGATGATGCACAGAGATTCGAGTAGTGGCTGGATTTCATCGATTGGCCTGAGGTCGAGGCACCACCTCAGCCCGACCAAGCCCCGGTTATGGACGTGGCTGCTAGTGATGATGATGGCGACCTCACTGAGTAGTTAGCTTGATTTCTAGTTTGTTCTCTCGTTGTTGTAGACACTTATTCCACCATGTCGTACCTTGCTTTCTGCTGTATTAGATTCAGTTGTATTTTGATTCAGATGTATCTTTGAGTCGGTATTGCTATTGTTGTACTTCATGGGTGTATTCAAGTTTTACATTAATGGATATGCCTTTTCTATTTATTCAGTGTCTTGTGTTTTGTTGTTAATTTCCCTACGATATAACTTGCTTTACGCGAATAATTATTGTATTCATTTACTCGTGGATCGCAATTAACACTTCAAGATACAGAATGGCTGAACATCGTGGATGTGGAAGACCTCGCCGAGTTCCCCAAGGGAATGACGACGTACCGAGGGACCGGGTACCCTCTCCTGAATTACCACCGCCTCCTCCACCTGTTGCAGGAGACAACCTGACTGCACAGGCTCTACAACAAATACTGGTTTTCATGAGGAAACAAGCAGAGCCTCAACACCGTGCTCCCGAACCCGCCAGAGAGGCGAACGATCGCACATTGGAGCATTTCCTACGGTTTGACCCACCGGCTTTCTTAGGAGAGCCAGACGACTTAAAGGCAGAAGAATGGATAGAGAAGCTGGAAAATATCTTCAATGCTCTCCAATATTCAGATGAGCAGAAAGTCACACTCGCCGTATTTCATCTAGAATTGACTGCTAGAGACTGGTGGAGGGCAGTTGAGAGAAGGTGGGAACAGGACCGAGTAGCCAGAACATGGGGAAATTTCTTGGCTGAGTTCAATGAACAGTACATTCCACGAGGTTGTGAAAAAGAGGCGCCGGGATGAATTCCATAGGTTGAGATAGGGGAACATGTCTGTAGCTCAGGATGAGTCCGAATTTCATCGATTGTCCAAGTATGCTCTGGGGACAATTAGTACAGAAGAGGACAAACTTTACAAGTTCACACGAGGATTGAAGCTGGAACTTCAAAAACAACTTTTGACTGTTGAAATGACAACCTACTCACCCGTGGTAAAGGGCTCTCGCGTCAGTCGGTCGATCGAACCGTATTGGGACAGATTCAAGAGAGTTGGCCATCAAACGATCTCAAGAGGGCATGTGTGGGACAACCATCTAAACAACTTTGCTAAGTTTGAAGGGACGATTAATAAGATGATAAAGGAAGGACGTCAAGATAAGGAAAAACCGGTCAAGTGTGTGCACATTGCGAAGCGGGACATCCGCCAATGACTATTGGCATAAACAAGAAAGTGTTTGCGCTGTGGTAGTAATCATAACCGGTGAAAGATTGCCCGAAATACGAAGATCGAACCAAACAAAGTGCGGCCCGAGGCAGGGCAATGGCCGGGTAATCGGCAAGGATGCGGATTCGAGCATTGCACTCGCGGACATGAGGCTCGGAGGCAACGGAGACGTGGTGGAAGGTACGCTCCTAGTATCTAACCACTACGCTAAAATACTATTTGCCCTGGATCAACGCATTCATTTGTCGCACCGCAATTTGTACACAAACCGCATGCATGCATGGAACATATGCCCATATGTCAGAAGTGTCAACTCCTATGGCGCGAGCGATAACAAATATTATCTATAATGCATGCGAAGTTAAGATTGATGAGATATATTTTCTGCCGATTTGATCTTATTACCTATATCCGAATACGACGTGATATTGGGAATGAATCTGGTTGTCGCACACCATGCACAAATGGACTTGCCATAACAAGTCCATTAAGCTATGTGAACCGGAAAACCAAGTGGAAATTTCGGGAAGGGCATGAGTTAAGATTGCCTCAATCATTTCAACAATGAAAGCGAGGAAGACGATCTCTAGAGTGGCTCAAGGGTACTTGGCGTTTGTAATTAACAAACCCAAGGTTGAGACACAAATTAACCAAGTACCTATAGTATCAGAATACACGGATGTATTTCCACAAGAACTCACCATTGTCCCTCCAGATAGGGAAGTCGAGTTCACCATCGAGGTATTACCAGGAACCGCCCCGATTGCTAAAACACCGTATAGAATGGCTCCTCTTGAGTTGCAAGAGTTGAAGACACAATTACATAAGCTGATGGATGTAGGATTTATCCGACCGAGCACGTCTCGTGGGGAGCACGATCTTATTTGTCAAAGAGAAGGATGGCACATTAAGACTGTGTATAGATTATCGTGGTCTTAATAGCGTGACCATCAAGAACAAATATCCCCTTCCGAGGATAGACGAACTATTTGATCAACTTCAAGGAGCGACGATGTACTCGAAGTTTGATTTACAACAAGGATATTACCAAAACTGCATTTCAAACTCGATATGGACACTACAAGTTTGTAGTGATGCCTTTCGGTCTAACGAACGCACCAGCAGCGTTTATGGATCTGATGCATTGACGACATACTCGTATACACTAAGTCTAGAGAAGCATGAACGTCATCTAAAATTTGTTTTGGAGACACTGCGAGAGCATAAGCTGTATGCCAAATTCAGCAAGTGCGAATTTTGGCTTAGTGAAGTGGCATTCTTGGGACACATAGTATCCGACACCGGGATCGCCGTAGATCCTTCGAAGGTACAAACAGTGGTTGAATGGAAACAACCTGAGTCTGTAATGGAGATTAGGAGTTTCCTAGGACTAGTTGGATATTATCGAAGATTTATCCAGGACTTCTCCAAGATAGCCGGACCGCTCACTCGACTAACCCAGAAGCAAGTCAAGTTTGAGTGGAATGATAAGTGCGAAGCTAGTTTCCAAGAGCTGAAGAAACGACTTACTACAGCTCTAGTCTTGCTCTTCCAAAGGAACAAAAACTTTGTCGTCTGATTATGCATCAAAGGAAGGACTAGGAGCAAAGTGCTCATGCGGGGGAAGAAAGGTCTCGCTTATGCATCACGAAAGCTCAAGCCGTATGAAGCCAATTATCCAACACATGACTTGGAATTGGCAGCGATAGTGTTCGCGTTAAAGAAATGGAGACACTATCTCTACGGAGCAACATTCACGGTTTTCACAGATCATAAGAGCTTGAAGTATCTATTCTCCCAGAAAGATCTCAACTTGAGGCAACGGAGATGGATGGAGTTGATTAAGGACTATCACTTTGATATTCAATACCATTCCGGGAAAGCTAATGTAGTAGCTGATGCTTTGAGCAGAAAGGCGAGCTTAGCCAGACTTATGATTCGAGAGTGGGAATCATTAGAAGAGCTGAGCAATTAGAATCTGACGAGAACCAATACTCAGATTTCATGTGCTAACATTTTAGTGAAACCCGATCTGCTGAATGAGATCAAGGAAGCACAAGGGAGAGATGTGCATCTTCAAAAACTGAAGGAGAAGATACTTAAAGGAGAGAGATCAGAATTCTCGGTACATGAAGATGGGGTTATTAGATTTCGGAATCGAGTTTGCGTACCGAGTGACGAGCAGATTAGGAACAAAATCCTCGCAGAGGCACACCGTTCGAAATATACTATACATCCTGGAGGAAACAAGATGTATAAGTATTTGAAAAGGAGTTATTGGTGGGTAAACATGAAGAACCAGGTAGCGGAGTTCGTTGCGAGATGTTTGACTTGTCAGCGAGTAAAAGCAAAACACAAACGACCATCTGGTTTACTACAACCGTTTAGAATTCTCGAGTGGAAATGGGAACATATAACGATGGACTTCGTGATGGATCTACCAAGGACCAGAGGAGGCCATGATGCTATTTGGGTAGTTGTAGACCGACTCACGAAATCTGCACACTTCTTAACCATCAAGAAAACTTGATAGCTTGCAGAAACTTGCGCAGATTTATATCCAAGAGATCATTCGACTGCATGGAGTACCTGTTGACATAGTATCAGATAGAGAGCCGAGGTTTGTCTCCAGATTCTGGAAGTGCTTGCACGAGGAATTGGGTACCTCACTAAGTTTCAGCATAGCAGCACATCCACAAACTGATGGACAGTCTGAGCGAATGATTCAAACCGTGGAAGATATGTTGCGAGCCTGCACATTGGATTTACAAGGAAGTTGGGATTCACACGCACTTACCATTAGCCGAGTTCGCCTACAATAGCAGCTATCAGGCCACGATTGGGATGGCATCCTACGAGGCATTATATTGGAGAAAATGTAGATCCCCACTATATTGGGAGATTGATGACCAATGGACTCCGAAAGAGAAATGAAAGTCGCTCTCGATTCCAAAGGTCGACTTAGTTCAGGAAGCCATGGAGAAGGTCAAGCTGATCAGGAGCGGATTCGCACGCTCGAGCCGCCAAAAGAGTTACTTGCAGACAAGAGAAGAAATGATTTGGAATTTGAAGTCGGAGATGAAGTATTTCTCAGACTCTCACCACGGAAAGGATTAATCAATCCAGAAGAAAGGAGGCAAATTGAGTCCGAGATATGTTGGACCTTACAAGATTTTACGAGAAGATCGGGAAGTTAGCCTACCGGCTCGAGTTACAAAGACCATATGCGGGAATACACGATGTATTCCACGATCGAGATTGAAGAAGTATCAACAGATCCCGAACATATCATCACCAAGATACTCCTCCTCTAATGGAAAATTTATCCTACACCGAGAGACCGATCCGGATCATTGATCAGATACGACAGTTGCGTAAGAGAGAGATTCCGATGGTTAAAGTGGTGTGGCGAGAACCACAACCCAAGACGAAGACGCAACATGGGAGATGGAAGAAGACATGAGGAATCAATATCCAGAACTATTCTGAAGAGAATTTGGGGACCAAATTCTTTTAAAAAGGGGAGGATGTGAAGCCCCCGATTTTTCCGAGCATGTAATTGATCCTTTTTGTCGTCATGTATTTGATCGACTATTTTACCACGTCACTTTGACGGGTAAATATTAATATATATATATATATATATATATATTTTGCATTTAATTTATTTCATTTTTATTTATTACTTGTGATCATAATCATTTATTAATTCTATTTCGCATTTATGGTCACTTGATTGATCATTTATTTTAGAGACTTTTACCTTATACAATTAAGAATTTGATTTAGTATAAGTGATCAAGGAAATCACTAATTAATTTAGAGATTGATATTATTCATCTATTATCATCAAATTTGGGACAAAAAAAATATGGAATTACCACAATACCCCTATAGTGGACGGCAAAAATGGGATTTTTGGAGTAGAAATATCATCCAACTCGTACTTGTTCTTTATTTCTGCTGCTATTTGACCCTGTTTCATTGGGTTTTCGTTGATATTCGCCTAGACTGTTTGGTTTATTTTTATATAAGGTGTGGATCGTCATCGCGTCCCGTCTGTGGCGTGACACCTTAATCCCAACAATTGTGTAATGATATTCAAATTACAAATTGAAAATTTAATAATAATAACAATAATCATAACGCACAACAACATAAATAATAATATATAATTCTTGTTATAAGTCATTGTTTGTACTTGGACTATCCTTTGAATATGCCACTTCGACTATTTAATTTATTTCATTAAGTTTCCGAATAGGGATAAATTCACTTTTTGTACCCAAAGTATTAGCGGTTTTCACTTTTGGTACCCGCTTTATGGGGCTTATCATTATTAGTACCCAACGTTTCAAAATAAACTCATTTTTGGCACGTTCCGTTAGTCAACCGTTAAAGACTAACGGTTGACCGGCCGGAGTCGGAGCAATGTTGGATGGGGGTGGTGAATTCTGACTCAAAATTTTATCCTGAGCAACTTTGTCTTCTTGGCCGGAGGCCAATTCGGCCGGCAACATGGAGATATGGGCCCCTAAAAGTCGAAAAATCGATTTTAAGATCCCTTTTTATGCGTTTTTGGTTCGGGGGGCAAATCGGACCGATTGAGGAGTGGGATTTGTGCGCCTTAAGATGAGGAAGACGATGGTATGCTCAATTTTGGATTTGGGGAGTATCTTGGATGGAATTTGACTTTGAATTAAACTTTGGGTTTTTTGAATTATCGTCAATTGGCATCGGAGACGAGCTCAAATCATGAAATTGACCACTGGGCATTATAGGGCTTGCGGATACGCTCAAAATGAGTGGTTGCACGACACTTGGGGTCGCCAGAATCGGCGCCGGAGACGCCGTGAAGCATGCACCAACCGTGGAAACTTGCTACAGTTGGTCAACCGTTAGTCTTTAACGGTTGACTAACGGAACATGCCAAAAATGAGTGAATTTTGAAACGTTGGGTACTAATAATGAGAAGCCCCAAAAAGAGGGTACCAAAAGTAAAAACCGCTAATACTTTGGGTACCAAAAGTGAATTTATCTCTTTCCGAATATTACATGTAAAATAGGATATACAAATATTAACTGTAAATTCATGACATGAAAATATGAATGTTGTTAATTATGCAAACAATACCACATATAGGGTAAGTGCAATAATATAAAATCCATGATATACAATTACAAATACAAAATTTGAGCATTTATTAAGACAATTCTTCAAAATATTTGGCATCCAATGACCAACCAGAAATGAACCATTAATTTTGGACAACTAAGAAAATACTAAGACAGATTCAAATAGTGCAAATCTAATATTAATTCGATTTTATCGACATCTATATATCACTATAAACAATAGGTATTTCATGTACTCCAAATTAAAGAAAACCAAGAAATTTCATTTTTCAAAGAAAGAAAAAAAAGCAAGCCGAAATAGACAAGAAAGAAAATAACCATACCTTACATTACCTAGGACTCAGAAAGAAAAGCGGCATTCAAGAAAATAAAGAAGGGTTATATCTAGATGGTGAGCGAGCTTAGCACCCTTTGCAGCATGGCGGCATGCGCCTTCATCTACAGCCTGTCACGCCCCAAACGTGACGCGACACCGATCAATCACTTAAACAGAAATAAATCAACAGTCTAAACCAAAGATACCAAACTCCAAGTGAAATAGAGTCTAATGCAGTGGAATTAAAATAAATACGAGTACAGATTACAATCATAACGGTATCCGAATACAACCCAAAAGATTATCTGAATTAACTTACAGTCCAAACAAAAATAAATGAAGGAGTCCAACAACAAATAAAGGTAAAAGGAATTGTCGCTCCACATCACGGATAGGGATTCAATCTACGGTAGGTTCGATGTCATCAGCGAACTCTTCATCTAAATGTTAGAAAACAGGAGGGAATGAGACAGAAATCTCAGTGGATGGGGTGATCGTGTGCAAGTGTGACGATATAAATAGTTAATGCGAGAAATTTAGTGTATGAAAACGCGTGAGAGATGATGCATGATTTCACACACGACCCAAGCGTCGTGATAAATATATTAAGTAACATACTTATATAGTTTTAAGAAAATAGTTCGTGGTCACGCAGGCACTATGGTTCAAGCAGACAGGAGGATTGCGTACGGATTTGTAACGCCAATCCTATGCAAGACAAGTAGCGATTCGCGCACGGATTTGTAGCGCCAACCTATGCAATACAAGTAGCGGTTGCTGCGCACGGATTTGTAGCGCCAACCAAACGGGTCCGATTAACTCCGGAATCGTGTGGATCAGAACAGCGATTCCTTCGTTCTTCCTTGTAACTCCCGAGCAAGATGGTCCAAGACACTCACCTTATCGCTCCGTAGGCAAAGACAAAATCCACAGTGGAGCTAGCAAGGCTCGGATTTGTCATAATCATGATTATACCTCAAGTACTACGACCCGCTTCCCTTGGACAAACTCCGTCCCTCAGTTGCGGGATTAGGACGATGGGGCCGGAAGAGTGGAATAGCAGCCGAGCTGTCCGTTTCCATCCCCGACGTATCCATTCCGACTATGAGCTCGATACACCAAGTTGACTCAAGCAGGAAAGTAAACACAAGTTCATGAAGTCAACCAGGCAGTCGAGTATTATTGATTCGGGAAGCAGTTCATGAAAAGTTCTCAAAAATTTGCACAAGATAGTTATGGTGTTGGTGGAGTTATCGGGATGAAGATAATTATCGGGAGGATAAGTAGTATTCGATATCTTAAGTATTAGGAGGAACATAAGTCCCGTTATAGATTCGAAATCACGAGACGAGGGAGTCGCCCCGCGATCAGGTATTAATCGGTAAAGACGATCCGATAAGTCAAGGGATTTTTAAGAAAATAAAATATTTTAATTAAATATTAAAGTAAGAGAGTCCAGGGATGTTTCTTTAAAAGAAAATAATTTGAGTTAGGTCCTTATAAAAATAAAAATTACAATTAGCCCCGCTTTGTAAAAACTAATACTTTTGGGGTTAAAAGTTAAATAAATAGATGTCCCGACCTTGAAAAATTATGAGGTCAGTTCCTAAATTCTCTAAATTTTTCAGAGATTCAGGTTTGTTTTTTAAAGTTTTGAGGTCGAGTTTTTATAAAATTCTCACATTGGCCCCAAATTTGTTAAAATTGTCATTTCGGGCCCTAAGTTTAAAATAATCGGAACTCACAAACCGGAAGGGCTTCTAATGTGATTCCAGTTGGAAAATGTCACTAAGGTTAGTGGGATATTGGGACAAAAACAGTTTTAAAATGTCATAAGTATAGGACCCTTAACTTTTGAAAATCTCATTTTTGTCCCATTTTGAAATAATTGCATTTAAGGCTTTTAGGGGTCCAATTGTTATGAAATTTGAACCTTGGGTCCAAAATATACTTATGTTATAGGTAAATTAGTATTTCCAGGTACATGGGCTGTATAAGTCCTGGAAATTTCATTTGGGTCCTCAAGTTTAATCTTTTACAATTTGGTCCCTCAAGTTTTATAAAATTACTTTTCAAGCTCTAAACACCTGGATTTTTGGAATACACTTAAAATACGTTATTTCCAGTCCCTTAAGAGTTAAAATTTCAAATTTTAAAATTTGGGTCTGGTACAATTTCGAAATTTGCAAAATAGCCCTTAAACTTCTCAAATTTTGCAATCTAGTCCTTGGGCTTTTAAAGGTTGATTTTAATTATCTAAAAACTCTTAAACTTTATTAAAATGTCAAAACATCATTTTTGAACCTGAGTACAGTCCCAAAATCGAAAATTACAGAGAGGTCCCTTAAGTTTTATTTTCTTGCAATTAAGTCCACCAACTTTCCATTTTTGCATTTTAAGTCCAAAAATCGAAATTTAATCAATTATGCTCGAATTGTCCAGGTTATAGGTCATTCAAAACATAGATTTCAAGAGTAATAAACATACATATCCATCTCATACAAGAATTTATCAAATATGATAATAAAGTGTACATGTATGTCCTAATTTTCGGTAAATCGCATTTTGAGCAACACTTGAGAAATTTTCAACTTGATACAAGAAAATAGCATGCAATACATAATATATATCTCAAATGCTCAATAACAAAATACTACATGCATTTTTATGAATTAAAACACCTAGAAGTTGAAAGGATTTTTCCACCCACCTTAAAGTGCGGTTTGTTGGGAAAAATGAAATAAATCTCTCGATGAAGGAGTGACTTAGGTCAGCCCCTAAGTCAAGGAATATCAAAAAATATAGGAGTTAGAAGAATGTGGTTAAAATTTAAGGGGAGAGGAAGATAGTGAGAAAATTGGAATTACTACACTTACCTTGTGTAGTGAATAAAGTGTGACTAGTAATGGCTTCCAAGTGCAAGATTTTGGTCACCCTTAATGTTAACCTCCAAAGTCAGCCCATAAAACTCCAAAAATGAAAATGGAGTGTCAACGTTTGGAAAATAAAAAGAAGAAGAAAAGGTACCAAAATTCCATTTCTTACCTTATAGTCCAACTTCTTCACAATTTTCTTCAAGATGACAAGTCTCTTAACAACTTCAAAGGTCTTCTAGGTATACCTCAAAATCAAAAATCAAACTTAAATTAGAAGGTGAAAGAGATGAATTAGGTGATATCAAAAATGGATTGAAAAAGACATTTTCCTTACCTTGGTAGTGATGGTTCGAATTTTATGATTTGAGTAGAAAGAATGTTTGTTTTTGTTTAGTTGTTTGAAGAAAGAAGAAGTGTTTGATGATATGAAGAAGATGTTCTTGAAGTTGTGAAGGATGTTTGAAGATGTGAATGAATTGTGTTTGAAGATTTGAAGATATGAAGATATGTTGTTTGAAGGTTTGAAGATGTGAAGGAATGGTGTTTGAAGATTTGAAGATATGGTGTTTGAAGATTTGAAGATGTGAAGGGATGGTGTTTGAAGATTTGAAGATATGGTGTTTGAAGATTTGAAGATATGAAGATATGTTGTTTGAAGGTTTGAAGATGTGAAGGAATGGTGTTTGAAGATTTGAAGATATGGTGTTTGAAGATTTGAAGATGTGAAGGAATGGTGTTTGAAGATTTGAAGATATGGTGTTTGAAGATTTGAAGATGTGAAGGAATGGTGTTTGAAGATTTGAAGAAGTTTTCTTGAAGATATGAAGGAGTGGATGAAGATATACTTAGAGAGATGTTGGAGATTTTAGAGAGAAGTTAGAGAAAATGCTTGAATTATGAATGTGTTGGATGAAAATGATATTTTGATCAAATGTTTTTGATCCTCAAGGTGTTATGGATGAAAATTGAGGTGGAGAGGGGGAGGAGACAAATTTTTTGGTCAAATTCTATGTCTTCCAACTTGTCTCTAGCATGGGGACAAAGGCATTGGTCAAAGTGTGGTCTTGCATGGGAGGATGAAATTGAAGGGATTGAGGAGGATGTTGGCATGGAATGTTGGGAAGCCTCCAACATGTTGGGTAAGTTTATAATAAAGAATTGGTGTATAAGATATTGTGTATAAGATTTGAATTAATGGTGTAAAAATACACAAGATGAATACACAAGGTGTACATGTACAAGAGTTGAGAGATATATCTACACCAAATATACATCATGACCGTCCACCTAAGGGTATTTGTGGTATTTCCATATATTTATTTTTGTCCCAAATTGGTGATAAAAGATGAATAATATCAATCTTCAAATAATTAGTGATCTCCTTGATCACTTATAAGTCTCATGATCATTTAATTTAAATCGAATTCTTAATTCTATAAGGTTTAAACCTCTAAAATAAATAGTCTCTTAGAATTCTAAGGTGACTAATAGATACGCAAATAACAATAATGATGATCAATCAAGTGATCATAAATGCGAAATAAATTAATAAATGATTATGATCACAAGAAATAAATAAGGGAAATTAAAGACGAAATATATTTATCATTAATATTTACCCGTCAAAGCGACGCGGTAGAATTGTCAAATAGTACAATGACGATACGTGATATAAGTACATGCTCGAATAAAAATCGAGGGCTTCACACAGCCGGTATGATCAGCAGCCAGATATTTGGTCATCGCAGGTGGGCGTGATGATACTGCTGGCTCATTTCAAAAATCAGGCGGGTGAAGATCTCCTGGTTCACGATTTTTTTTGGACTTGTCCATCTCCGACAAATTTCTAAAACAATCATCACCGTCATCGCGCCGAGTCGCGATTACCAAATCTCTGGTTTTTGATCATATGGGTTGTATATAATGGCGCGTGCCGACATGCCAAAATGCATGCCAAGCTCGCTCACCTTATTTATAAACCACATCTTTCTTTTTTTGAATGCCAATATTCTTTCCGCGTCATTGGTAGTGTAAGCTAGGGTTATTTTCTTTCTTGTCCATTTTGACTTGCTTTTTTTCCCTTAGTAAAATGAAATTTCTTTGTTTTTTTTTAAATTTGGAATACATGGAATACCTTCTGTTTATAGTGTGTACATATAGATGGTGATAAAATATCGAATTAATGTTAGATTTTCACAATTTGAAGCTGTCTTAGTGTTTTCTTAGTTGTTCAAAATTAATGGTTCTGTTCCTTTGATGCCAATTATTTTGTGGAATTATTTAAATAAATGCTAAAAATTTTGTATTTGCAATTGTATAGATTGGATTTTATATTAATGTACTTACTCTATATATGGTGTTGTGTGGAAAATTAACAATATTTTCTTTTACGATTTCGAGTGATTATATGATGAAGTGTATATTTTGGCCGTTCATTCCTTAATCCCAAAAATTGTGTATTGATATTCAAATTACAAATTGAAAATTTAATAATAATAACAATAATCATAACGTACAACAACATAAATAATAATATATAATACTTGTTATAAGTCATTGTTTGTACTTGGACTATCCTTTGAATATGCCACTTCGACTATTTAATTTATTTCATTAAGTTTTCGAATATTACCTGTAAAATAGGATATACAAATATTAACTGTAAATTCATGACATGAAAATATGAATGTTGTTAATTATGCACACAATACCACATATAAGGTAAGTGCAATAATATAAAATCCATGATATACAATTACAAATACAAAATTTGAGCATTTATTAGAACAATTCTTCAAAATATTTGGCATCCAACGAGCAGCCAGAAATGAACCATTAATTTTGGACAACTAAGAAAATACTAAGACATATTCAAATTGTGCAATTATAATATTGATTCGATTTTATCACCATCTATATATATACACTACAAACAATAGGTATTTCATGTACTTCAAATTTAAAATAACCCAAGAAATTTCATTTTTCAAAGAAAGAAAAAAAAAGCAAGTCGAAATGGACAAAAAGAAAACAACCATACCTTACATTACCAAGGACTTAGAAAGAAAAGCAGTGTTCAAGAAAAGAAAAAATGGTTATATCTAGAGGGTGAGCGAGCTTAGCACCCTTTGCAGCATGGCGTCATGCGACATCATCTACAACCGGTATGATCTGCAGCCAGATATTTTGTCGTCCCGGCTGGGTGCTATGACGGTGTTGTCTCGATTCAGAAATCAGACGGGTGAAGCTCTCCTGGTTCACGATTTTTCTTGGACTAGTCCATCTCCGACAGATTTCTAAAACGATCATCAGCGTCATCGCGACTCTAGTCCATCTCCGACAGATTTCTAAAACGATCAATCAGCGTCATCGCGCCGAGCCGCGATGACCAAATCTCTGGTTTTTTATCATACGGGTTGTAGATAATGGCGCATGTCGCCATGACACAAAGCGTGCCAAGCTCGCTCACCTTCTTTATAAACCACTTCTTTCTTTTCTTGAACGCCATTATTCTTTTAGAGTCATTGGTAGTGTAAGCTAGGGTTATTTTCTTACTTGTCCATTTTGACTTGTTTTTTCTTTCCTTTGGAAAATGAAATTTCTTTATTTTTTTTAAATTGGGAATACATGGAATACCTTCTGTTTATGGTGTGTGTGTATATATATATATAGATGGTGATAAAATCGATATTAATGTTATATTTTCACAATTTAAAGTTGTCTTAGTGTTTTCTTAGTTGTTCAAAATTAATTGTTCTTCTCGTTCGATGCCAATTATTTTGTGGAATTGTTTAAATAAAGGCTCAAAATTTTGTATTGTAATTGTATAGATTGGATTTTATATCAATGTACTTACTCTATATGTGGTGTTGTGTGGATAATTAACAATATTTACTTTTACAATTTCAAGTTATTATATGATGAGGTTTATATTTTGGCCGTTCATTCCTTAATTCCAACAATTGTGTAATGATATTCAAATTACAAAATGAAAATTTAATAATAATAATAATAATAATAATAATAATCATAACGTACAACAACATCAATAATATGTAATACTTGTTATAAGTCATTGTTTGTATTTGGCCTATCCTTTGAATATGCCACTTCGACTATTTAATTTATTTCATTAAGTTTTCGAATATTATGTGTAAAATAGGATATACAAATATTAACTGTAAATTCATGACATGAAAATATAAACATTGTTAATTATGCACACAATACCACATATAGGGTAAGTGCAATAAAATAAAATCCATGATATACAATTATAAATAAAAAATTTGAGCATTTATTAAGACAATTCTTCAAAAATATTTGGCATCCAACGAGCAACCAGAAATGAACCATTAATTTGGGACAACAAAGAAAATACTAACACATATTCAAATAGTGAAAATCTAATATTAATTTAATTTTATCGCCATCTATATATACACTATAAACAATAGGTATTTCATGTACTCCAAATTAAGAAAAAAACATGGAATTTCATTTTTCAAAGAAAAAAAAGCAAATCGAAATGGACAAGAAAGAAAACAACCATATCTTACATTACCAATGACTTAGACAGAAAAGCGGCGTTCAAGAAAAGAAAGAATGGTTTTATTCGGGAGGGTGAGCAAGCTTAACACCTTTAAAGCATGGCGGCATGCGCCATCATCTACACCTGTATGATCTACTGACCCCCGGATATTTGGTCGTCGCGGTTGGGCGCGATGACGGTGTTGGCTCATTTTAGAAATCAGGCGGGTGAAGCTCTCCTCATTCACGAATTTTCTAGACTGGTCCATCCCCGACAGATTTGTAAAACAATCAACACCGTCATCGCTCCGAGCTGCGATGACCAAATCAATGGTTGTTGATCATATGGGTTGTAGATAATGGCGTATGCCGCCATGCCACAAAGCGTGCCAAGCTCGCTCACCTTCTTTATAAACCACTTTTTTCTTTTTTTGAACGCCGCTATTCTATCCGAGTCATTGGTAGTGTAAGCTAGGGTTATTTTCTTTCTTGTCAATTTTGACTTGCTTTTTTTTTCCTTTGCAAAATGAATTTGTTTTTTAATTTGAAATACATGGACTACCTTCTGCTTATAGTGCGTATATATAGATGGTGATAAGATCGAATTAATGTAAGATTTTCACAATTTGATGCTGTCTTAAAGTTTTCTTAGTTGTTCAAAATTAATGGTTCTGCTCGTTCGATGCCCATTATTTTGTGGAATTGTTTAAATAAATGCTCAAAATTTTGTATTTGTAATTGTGTAGATTGGATTTTATATTAATGTACTTACTCTATATGTGGTGTTGTGTGGATAATTAACAAAATTTACTTTTACGATTTCGAGGGATTATATGATGAGGTGCATTTTTGGGCCGTTCATTCCTTAATTCCAACAATTGTGTAATGATATTCAAATTACAAATTGAAATTTTAATAATAATAACAATAATCATAACGTACAACAACATCAATAATATATAAATACCTGTTTTTAAGTCAGTGTTTGTACTTGGTCTATCCTTTGAATATGCCACTCCGACTATTTAATTTATTTCATTTAGTTTTCGAATATTATGTGTAAAATAGGTATATACAAATATTAACTGTAACTTTATGACATGAAAATATGAATGTTGTTAATTATGCACGCAATACCACATAAACGATAAGTGCAATAATATAAAATCCAAGATATACAATTACAAATACAAAATTTGAGTATTTATTAAGATAATTCCACAAAATATTCGGCATCCAACGAGCAGCCAGAAATGAACCATTAATTTTAACAACTAAGAAAATAAGAAGATAGATTCAAATTGTGAAGCCCTCGATTTTTATTCGAGCGTGTATTTATTTCACTTATCGTCTATGTACTATTTTGACTATTTACTGCATCACTTTGACGGGTAAATATTAATAATAAATATATGTTCACATCTAATTTTATTTTATTTATTAATTGTGATTATAATCATTTATTAATTCTATTTCACATTAATGATCACTTGATTGATCATTATTGTTATTTGTGCATTTATTAGTCACCTTAGAGTTTTTCAGAGACTATTTATTTTAGAGACTTATACCTTATAGAATTAATAATTTGATTTTAGAATAAGTGATCATGAGACTTTTAAGAGATTAAGGAAATCACTATTTATTTTGGAGATTGATATTGTTCATCTATTATCATCAATTTTGGGACAAAAAAATATGGATACCACATGATCAAGCTATAGTGGACGACCATGATGACATATTTGGTATAGAAATATCTCCCAACTCTTGTACACATACACCTTATATTATACATCTTGTGTATAATTACACCATATTACAAACCTTATACACATTATCTTATACCTCAATTTTTAATATTATTTTATCCCTACAATTCCTACTAACCAAACAATTCCCTCAATATTCCCCACACTCTTACACCTTTTATTTTTGCCCATACATTTGACTAGCCTTTTTCCCCAATGCAAACACATGATTCAAGACTCCAACAAAAAACAAAATCCTCCTCCCTTCTTAGCATAGTGATCGGCCACAAGCTTTAGGAGGACACCAAATTTTTGTTTCATTCTCTCATCCTTCAACTCTCAAATTACCAAACATCCTCCAACTTCTCTCTAGAAACCTTCTTTCTTTCTTCTTCATTTTTTCTCTCACTACCTAAAACATTCAACACTTAGCCAAATTACAAGAATTTTATTCCCCTACCCCATAAAATTCGAAATTATTCAAAGCAAAGGTAGGAAAATTTCTTCTTCAATCTATTCTCATACCTTATACCTCATCTCTTTCCCTTTCTCATTTAAATTTATTTTTTGATTTTGAGGTATACTTAGAAGACCCTTGAAGATATTAAGAGCATTGGTATTATCTTGAAGAGGACCTCATTGAGAAATTATGAAGAATTGGACTACAAGGTAAGAAATTGATTTTAGTACATTCCTCCTTCTTCTTTTTTTTTTTTTCAAATTTTAACACCCCATTCTCATTTTTGAGAAATAGCGGCTGACCTTAAGTGATTCCTTGAGGGTGATCAAGCACATCATTTTTTGGAAGCTCTACTTAGCACTCTACTTAGCACATTGCCTACTACACAAGGTAAGTGTAGTTTTTGCCCTCCTCTTTACCTTCTTCTTTTTCTTCTTAATTCTTACCTCATTTTTCTAACTCTTATTCTTTTTTTTTGGTATTTTGACTTAGGGACTGTCCGAAGTAAGTTCATATTCAAGTTGTGAAATATAACCTTTTATTTCACAACAATCCAATTTTTAAGGTGGGTGGAAAATTTCTTTCAACTTCTAGGTGATTTCTTTAAAATTGCATGTAGAAATATTTATTGAGAGCTTGAGATATATGTGTAATGTATTTCATGTTAATTTTAAGTATCAAGTTGTGAATTCTGCAAGTGTTGCTCAAAAATGCTATTTATTGCAATTTAGGTGCGTGCATGTACATTTTAATGATGTATTTGATGAATTGTTGGATGAGATGTATATGCATGTTTATGATTCTTAATATTCGTGTTTTATTTGACTTATAACCTGGAAAAGTCGAGCATAATTGATTAAACATGAATTTTTGACTTAAAATGCAAAAATGGCAAATTGGTTGACTTAATTGCAAGAAAATAAAACTTAAGGGACCCCTCTATAATTTTTGAATTTTGGGACTGTAATCAGGTTCAAAAATGATATTTAGACATTTTAATAAAGTTTTAAAAGTTTTGAGATAAATAAAATCAACCCTTAAAAGCCCAATGACTAGATTGTAAAATTTTAGAAGTTTAAGGGCTAAGATGCAATTTTCGAAACTGTACCAGGCCCCTGTTTCATAATTTAAAATTTTAACTTTTAATGGACTGGAAATAACATATTTTAAGAGTATCCCAAAAATCCACGTGTTTAGAGCTTGGAAATTAATTTTATAAAAATTGAGGGACAAAATTTTAAAGATTAAACTTGAGGTCCCAAAATGAAATTTCCAGGACTTATACAGTCCATGTACCTGGAAATACTATTTTAACTATTACCTTATGATATTTTGAACCCAAGGTTCAAATTTCATAACAATTGGACCCCTAAAAGCCTTGAAGGCAATTATTTAAAAATGGGACAAAAATGAGATTTTCAAAAGTTAAGGGACCTATACTTATTTCTTTTAAACATTGTTTTTTTCCCAATATCCCACTGACTTAGTGTTTTATTACAACTGGAATCACATTAAAAACCCTTCCAATTTGTGAGATCCAATTATTTTAAACTTAGGGTCCGAAATGACAATTTTAACAAATTTAGGGCCAATATGAGAAGTTTATAAAACAACTCGACCTCAAAACTTTAAAAACCCTGAATCTCAGAATAATTTAGAGATTTTAGGAACTGACCTAATAATTTTCGAGGTCGGGACATTTATTTATTCAATTTTTAACCCCAAAAGTATTGGTTTTTACAAAACGTGGCTAATTGTAAATTTTCTATTTAAACAAGGACCTAACTCAAGTTATTTTCTTTTAAGAACAGCCCTGGACCCTCTGCCTTATAATAATTATTTAAAATATATTATTTTCTCAAAAATCCCTTGACTTATCGGATCATCTTGACCGATTAATACGCGATCGCAATGCGATTTCCTCGTCTTGCGGCTCCAAATCAATAACGGGACCTATGTCCCACCTAATTCTCAAGACATCGAAGTTTACTTATCCTTTCGATAATTATCTTGATCCAAATTACTCTACCAATGCCAATAAATGCCACACGTGATTTCGAAAACTTTCCTGTACTTGTAAATTATTTCTTGCTTGAGTCAACTTGGTGTGTCGAGCTCACAGTCGGAATGGATACGTCGGGGATGGAACCAGGCAACTCGGCTGCTATTCCACTCTTCGGCCCCATCGTCCTAATCCCGCAACTGAGGGATGGAGTTTGTCCAAGGGAAGCGGGTTGTAGTACTTGAGGTATAATCATGATTATGACAATCCGGGCCTAGCTAGCTCTATTGTGGATTTATCTTTGCCTATGGAGCGATAAGGTGGCAGGTCTTGGACCATCTTGCTCGGGGAGTTACAAGGAAAAACAAAGGAATCGCTGTCTGATCCACATGATTCTGGAGTTACTCGAACTCGTTTGGTTGGCGCTACAAATCCGTATGCAACCGCTACTTGTATTGCATTGGTTGGCGCTATAATCCGTATGCAACTGCTACTTGTATTGCATTGGTTGGCACTATAATCCGTACGCTTTACATTCCGTACGCAATCCTACCTGTCTTGCTTGAATCACATCGTGCTTGTATGATCATGAACTATTTCATCAAAACTGTATAAGTATATTATTTTAAGTATATATATCACGATGCTTGTGAACTGTGTGTGAAACCACGCATCATGGCTCACACATTTTTTCTCATGCAATAATTTTCTTGCATTAACTATATATATCACCACACTTGCACACGATCACCCCATCCACTGAGAATTTTTGTCTCATCCCTTCCTATTTTCTAACGGCTAGATGAGGAGTACGTTGAAGATGCCAAACCTACCACGGAATGATCTCTCGTGCTCTGCCTGTTGGACTTACTTTATTTTATTGTTGTTGTTGGACTTGTTTTCCTTTGCTTCCACTGATGTTGTACTTTCTTTTATTCCGTTTTCCATTTTGGACTGTAACTTAAGGGCGTAGGACCCTTGGCATTTAAGTTTATGTTTAGACGTGTACTTTGGATTTTTTGGACTGTAAGTTGATTCAGTTTTCGTTGGCCTGTAAGCTATAACTTGGATATTTCTGTTGGGTTGTAATTTGTACTGGTATTTGTAGTTTATTTCCGCTGCTTTAGACTCTGTTTCATTTGGGGTTACGTTATTATTTGCCTGGACTATTTGGTTTATTCTGTTTAAGTTGTCGATCGTCGTCGCGTCCCCGTCTGGGGCGTGACACAAATAGTGCAAATCTAATATTAACTCGATTTTACCACCATCTATATATACACACTATAAACAATAGGTATTTCATGTACTCCAAATTAAAAAAAAAACAAGAATTTTTATTTTTCAAAGAAAGAAAAAAGGTCGAAATGGACAAGAAAGAAAACAACCATATCTTACATTACCAATGACTCAGAAAGAAAAGCGACGTTCAAGAAAAGAAAGAAGGGTTTTATCTAGAGGATGAGTAGCACCCTTTGCAGCATGGCGACATGCGCCATCATCTACAGCCGGTATGATCTGCAGCCAGATAATAGGTCATCGCGGATGGGCGTGATGACGTTGTTGGCTCATTTCAGAAATCAGGTGGGTGAAGCTCTCCTGGTTAGCGATTTTTCTGGACTGGTCCATCTCCGATAGATTTCTAAAACGATCAACACCGTCATCGTGCCGAGCGATGACCAAATCTCTGGTTGTTGATCATACGGGGCTGAGAGATAATGGCACATGCCACCATGCCACAAAAACGCCAAGCTCGCTCACCTTCTTTATAAACCACTTCTTTCTTTTTTTGAACGCCGCTATCTTTCCGAGTCATTGGTAATGTAAGCTAGGGTTATTTTCTTTTTGTCAATTTTGACTTGTTTTTTTTTTACTTTGCAAAATAAAATTTATTTGTTTTTTTTTTAATTTGAAATACATGGAATACCTTCTGTTTATAGTGAGTATATATAGATGGTGATAAGATCGAATTAATGTTAGATTTTTACAATTTGAAGCTATCTTAGTGTTTTCTTAGTTGTTCAAAATTAATGGTTTTGTTCGTTCGATGCCAATTATTTTGTGGAATTGTTTAAATAAATGCTCAAAATTTTGTATTTATAATTGTATAGACTGGATTTTATATTAATGCACTTACTCTATATGTGGTGTTGTATGGGTAATTAACAACATTTACTTTTACGATTTCAAGGGATTATATGATGAGGTGCATATTTTGGCCGTCCATTCCTTAATTCCAACAATTATGTAATGATATTCAAATTACAAATTGAAAATTTAATAATAATAACAATAATCATAACGTACAACAACTTCAATAATAATATATAATACTTGTTATAAGTCATTGTTTGTGCTTGGACTATCCTTTGAATATGCCACTTCGACTATTTAATTTATTTCATTACGTTTTCGAATATTACGTGTAAAATAGGATATACAAATATTAACTGTAAATTCATGACATGAAAATATAAATGTTGTTAATTATACACACAATACCACATATAGGCTAAGTGCAATAATATAAAATCCATGATATACAATTACAAATACAAAATTTGAGCATTTATTAAGATAATTCTTCAAAATATTTGTCATCCAACGAGCAGCCAGAAATGAACCATTAATTCTTGGACAACTAAGAAAATACTAAGACAGATTCAAATAGTGAAAATCTAATATTAATTCGATTTTATTGCCATCTATATACACACTACAAACAATAGGTATTTCATGTACTCCAAATTGAAAAAAACCAAGAAATTTCATTTTTCAAAGAAAGAAAAAAAAAGCAAGTCGAAATGGACAAAAAAGAAAACAACCATATCTTACACTACCAATGACTCCGAAAGAAAAGTGGCGTTCAAGAAAAGAAAGAAGGGTTATATCTAGAGGGTGAGCGAGCTTAGCACCTTTTACAGCATGGCGGCATGCACCATCATCTACAACCGGTATGATCTGCAGCCAGATATTTGGTCGTTGCGGCAAGGCTCGATGACAGTGTTGGCTCGTTTCAGAAATAAAGCGGGTGAATCTCTCCTGGTTCACGATTTTTCTTGGATTGGTCCATCTCCGACCGATTTCTAAAATGATAATCACCATCATCGTTCCGAGCCGCTATGACCAAATCTCTAGTTTTTGATCATACGGGCTGTAGATAATGGTGCATGCCGCCATGCCACAAAGCGTGCCAAGCTCGCTCACCTTATTTATTAACCACTTCTTTTTTTTGAACGCCATTATTCTTTCCGCGTCATTGGTAGTGTAAGCTAGGGTTATTTTCTTTCTTGTCCATTTTGAATTATTTTTTTTCCTTTGTAAAATGAATTTTTTTTGTGTTTTTTTAAATTTGGAATACATGGAATACCTTCAGTTTGTAGTGTGTATATATAGATGGTGATATGATCGAATTAATCTTAGAATTTCACAATTTGAAGATGTCTTAGTGTTTTCTTAGTTGTTCAAAATTAATGGCCTGCTTGTTCGATGCCAATTATTTTGTGGAATTGTTTAAATAAATGCTCAAAATTTTGTATTTGTAATTGTACAAATTGGATTTTGTATTAATGTACTTACTCTATATGTGGTGTTGTGTGGATAATTAATAACATTTATTTTTACGGTTTCGAGTGATTATATGATGAGGTGTATATTTTGGCCATTCATTCCTTAATTCCAACAATTGTGTAATGATATTCAAATTACAAATTGGAAATTTAATAATAATAACAATAATCATTACATACAACAACATCAATAATAATATATAATACTTGTTATAAGTCATTATTTGTACTTGGACTATCCTTTGAATATGCCACTTCGACTATTTAATTTATTTCATTAAGTTTTCGAATGTTACGTGTAAAATAGGATATACAAATATTAACTATAACTTTATGACATGAAAATATGAATGTTGTTAATTATGCACACAATACCACATAAAGGGTAAGTGCAATAATATAAAATCCAAGATATACAATTACAAATACAAAATTTGAGCCTCTATTAAGACAATTCCACAAAATATTTGGCATCAACGAGCAGCCAGTGTGAAGCCCCAATTTTTTTTCCGAGCTTATGATTGATTCTTATTGTCGTCTATGTATTTGATCGACTATTTTACCGCGTCACTTTGACGGGTAATTAGCATTAATATATATATTTTGTATTTTATTTCATTTTATTTAATTACTTGTGATCATGATCCTTATTAATTCTATTTTGTATTTATGATCACTTGATTGATCATTATTACTATTTTTGTATTTATTAGTCACCTTAGAATTTTAAGAGACTATTTATTTTAGAGACTTTTACCTTATAGAATTAAGATTTTGATTTAGATTAAGTGATCATGAGACTTATAAGTGATCAAGGAAATCACTAATTATTTTGGAGATTGATATATTTCATATATTATCATCAAATTTGGGACAAAAAAAAATATATGGAATTACCAAATTGCCCTATAGTGGACGACCATGGTAATGAATTTTAGTGTAGAAATATCATCCAACTCTTGTACACTTACACCTTATATTAGTCATCTTGTGTATAATTATACCATTAATTCAAACATTATACACATCATCTCATACATCAATTCTTTATTACTATTTTTCCCAACATGTTGGAGTCTTCCTAACATTCCTTCTCTTTCCATACCTTGCCCCTACTTTGACTAGTCTAATTGTCTCCATGCAAGAGACAATTTGCAAGACACAAAATTTAAACCAAAAAAAAAATCCCTCTCTCCCTCTCATCTAATGTGGACGACCACATTGAAGAAAATGAACAAAAAATGTTCATTTTCATCCAACATTTTAATCTCTCAAGCCTCTACTCCTCCTTCTCTCTAAACCTCCTACCTCTCTCTACTCTTTCTTCTTACTTCTTCTCCAACACTTAGAAAATTTTTCAAGACAACTCTCCTTATACTCCAAAAAATTCGAACCAACCTACTACTACAAGGTAAGAAATGTTGTTCTCCAATTCATCTTGATAACCTCTAGCTACCTCTTTTCACCTCTTAACTTAAGCTCAAATTTAACTTTTGGAGGTACATTTAGAAGACTTTGAAGACTAGAGCTTGACATCACCTTGAAGAAGATTTCAAGACTTGAAGGAAATTTTGAAGATTTAGACTATAAGGTAAGATAATGGACTCTAGTGTATTTTTCTTCTTCTACCTATTGTTTTTTCAAATTTTAACACCCCTTTTTCATTTTTGAGAAATAGGGGCTGACCTTAGGTGATTTTGGAGTTGAACCATAATTTCCAAATTTGAAGCTTCAACTAGTTTCAAATCACCTCCTACACAAGGTAAAGTGTAGTCTTTCGAATTTCCTTATCTCCTTCTTTTTCTCCTTAATTTTTCTCTCATTTTTCTAACTCCAAATTTTTGATATTTCTTGACTTAGGGGCTGGCCTAAGTGACCTCATCCAAAAATTGTGAAATTTATCCTTTTATTTCACAATTTTCCAATTTTAAGGTGGGTGGAAAAATACTTTCCAACTTCTAGGTGTTTTTATTAAAATGCATGTAGAATTTTGATCATCAGCCCTTGAGATATATAATCTATATATTGCATGTCAATTTTATGTATCAAATCATGAAAATTCTCAAGAGTTGCTCAAAATTGCTATTTATTGAATTTTAGGTGCATGCATGTACAATTTAATATTCTATTTGATGAATTCTTGTATGTATTGGACATGCATGTGTATGATCTTTGAAATCCATGTTTTGGATGACTTATAACCTGGAAAAGTCGAGCATAATTGATTAAATTTCAATTTTGGAGTTAAAAATGCAAAAATGGAAAATTGGTGGACTAAATTGCAAGAAAATAAAAGTTAAAGGACCCCTCTGCAAATTTCGATTTTTGGGACTGTACTCAGGTTCAAAAATGACTTTTGGACATTTTAATAAAGTTTTAAGAGTTTTAAGATAAATAAAATCAACCTTTAAAAGCCCAAGGACTAGATTGTAAAATTTTGAAAGTTTAAGGGCTACTTTGCAAATTTTGAAACTGTACCAGACCTTAACTTTAAAATTTCAAATTTTTACTCTTATGGTACTGGAAATGACATATTAAATGTATTCAAAAAATCCAAGTGTTTAGGGCTTGAAAAGTAATTTTTCTAAAATTGAGGGACTAAAGTGTAAAAGGCTAAACTTGAGGACCCAAATGAAATTCCAGGACTTATGCAGACCATGCACCTGGAAATACTAACCTAACTATAACTTAATTATAATTTTGACCCAAGGTTCAAATTTCATAACAATTGGACCCCTAAAAGCCTTAAAGGCAATTATTTCAAAATGGGACAAAAATGAGATTTTCAAAAGTTAAAGGACCTACACTTATTTCTTTTAAAAACTGCTTTTGTCCCAATATCCTACTTTTTTTTTTTTTTGAGCAAGTCCCAATATCCTACTAACCTTAGTGACATTTTCCAACTGGAATCACATTAAAAGCCCTTCCGGTTTGTGAGTTCCGATTATTTTAAACTTAAGGTTCGAATTGACAATTTTTACAAATTTGGGGCCAATGTGAGAATTTTATAAACACTCGACCTCATAACTTTAAAAACCTGAATCTTTGGACAACTTGGAGAATTTAGGAACTGACCTCATAATTTTTCAAGGTCGGGATATTTATTTATTCACTTTTTAACCCCAAAAGTTTTGGTTTTTACAAAACGAGGCTAAATTGTAATTTTTCTTTTATGAAGGACCTGACTCAAATTATTTTACCTTTTACTAAAATAGCCCTGGACCCTCTGACTTGGAGATTTAATTAAAGTATTTTATTTTCCCAAAAACCCTTGACTTATCGGACCGCCCGATCGCGGAGCGACTTCCCGCTGCGATTTTGAATCTATAATGGGACTTATGTTCCACCTAATCTTTCAAGATATCGAAGGTTGCTTATCCTTCCGATAATCATCTTCATCCAAATAACTCCACCAACGCCATATTGCTACTCGTGAAATTTTTTAAAAATTTTCCTGAACTGCTTCCCTGAATCAATAATACTCGACTGCCTGGTTCATCACTGCATTTGTAATTACTTTCCGCCGAGTCAACTTGATGTGTCGAGCTCACGGTCGGAATGGATACGTCGGGATGGAACCGGCAGCTCGGCCGCTATTCCACTCTTCCGCCCCATCGCCCTAATCCCGCAATCGAGGGACGAGTGTCCAAGGGAAACGGGTCGTAGTACTTGAGGTATAATCATGATTATGATAGATCCGAGCCTTGCAAGCTCCACTGTGGATTTTGTCCTTGCCTATGGAGCGATAAGGTGTGACCGGTCTTGGACCATCTTGCTCGGGAGTTACAAGGAAAAAGGAAGGAATCATTTCCCGATCCATACGATTCGAGTTATCGGACGCATTTGGTTGGCGCTACACATTCGTACGCAACCGCTACTTGTTTTGCATTGGTTGGCGCTACAAATCTGTACGCAACCATTATTTGTCTTGCATGGGATTGGCGTTACATTCCGTACGCAATCCTACATGTCTTTCCTGAATCACATAGTGTCTGTGTGACCATGAACTGTTTTCTTGAACTTTATAAGTATATTACTTAAATATATTTATCACGACGCTTGTGGACTGTGTGTGAATTCATGCATCATACTCACGCATTTTCATACAACGGTTTACTCGCATTAACTATATATATCACCACACTTGCACACGATCACCCCATCCACTGAGATTTTTGTCTCATCCCCACCTGTTTTCTAACCTTTAGATGAGGACTTCGTTGAAGATGCTGAACCGACTACGTATTGAGCCCTTGTACCGCTTGTTGGATTTACTATCTTATGTTTGTTGATGTCATTTGGACTTGTTACTATTAATTGTCGTTGGACTTTTTCTTGTGTTTGTTGTTAGACTCTTGTATTTCATTTCATTCCGGCTTGTAAATCAAGGGCGTAGGACCCTTTGACTTTTAAGTTGTTATCTTTAGATCATATCGGGATGTAATTTGGATTATGGATATTGTGGATCGTAAGTTGTAATTGTACTTGTTCTTTATTCCGCTGCTATTGACTCTGTTTCATTGGGTTCTCGATGATATTCATCTAGATTGTTTGGTCATTGTATTTAAGTTGTGGATCGTCGTCGCGTCCCGTTTGGGGGTGATGATTAGAGTATCGAGCTCGGCTAGTAAGATGAAACTTACACCGAGCTGACCTAGGATAGGACCCTTGGTCTGTGTTGGGTAGTACCGCGATTTGACTCATTAAGTGTGAAATCGATTTCAAATTGGCATAGAACCGTCTTATTGATGTTTGAACTAAGTTAGAACGCATATTTTGATGTTCCATAGTCATACTTGTTTTGACTTAGTTGATTCTTGACTGACTTTCTTTATTCATTCTTTCCTTATTCTCTTCTTATCTTTCCTTTACCTTTGACTGATCCGTCTTAGTTTTGTTTGATCAGGATGGAGCCGGCACCACCTTCTTGGTGGGACGTTTTTCATGCCCGTGCTGAGCGGGAGTACTACTGGGCACTGATGATTCACTGGCACCGGGAGAGTGATCGAGCGACCTCAGAGCTATTCGAGGAGCGCCAGCGTAACAGAGACCTGACACAGCGCTTGGCAATGAGCCAAGATGAAAAGAGCGAGTTGACCACTATCATCAAGGACCGCGACAACACCATACGAGCGCGGGAGGATCGGATCTGAGAATATCAAGGGCGCTGGATAACATGCGAGAAAATGAAGAGGGCAAGTGACGGCCGCGAAATGGGAGATTGACGCCCGCCTATCCCGCGACACCGTTGAGCGCTTGAGAGAGACCCTCATCAAGCGAGATGACAAAGTGATAGAGGCCTTACACATGCCATAGCTCGAGAGACGCGGGAGGCTGCTCGGGCAAGCCTAATGCACAGCCATTGCCACCACCCGAGGTAGAGCCCGTGCCTGATGCTGAGGAGGATCATGAGGAGGACCCCAAGGAGGATCCTGAGGAGGATCCAGTTGAGGTCGGAGAGCCTGAGGCACTTGAGGCTGCTCCACTTGATGATGCTCAGGGATTCGAGCAGTGGTTGGATTTCGTTGATTGGCCTGAGGTCGAGATGCCACCTCAGCCCGACCAGGCCCCGATTCTGGACATAGCTGCGAGTGATGATGATGGCGACCTCATTGATTAGTTAGCTTGATTGTCAGTTTGTACTTTCGTTGTTGTAGACACTTATTCCAGTGTTGTACATTACTTTTTATTGTACTAGATTCAGTTGTATTTTGGTTCAGATGTATCTTGACTCAGTGTTACTATTGTTGTACTATGGGTGTATTCAAGTTAATGGATATGCCTTTTGCTATTTATTCAGTGTCTTGTGTTTGTTGCTACTTTCCCTACGATATAACTTGCTTTACGCAAATAATTATTATATTCATTTACTCGTGGAACACAACTAACACTTCAAGATACAAAATGGCCGAACATCGTGGACGTGGGAGACCTCTGTAGGTCCCAAGGGGTGTGAGTGTAAGGTTTAGAAGGGGGGGTTGAATAAACTTTACCAATTTTTCGATTTAGTATTTTTAAATATTCAGAGTTAATTATTCACAGCTAAGTCCTTGATGTACAACTAAGTTAGTTAACAAGCAGAGTTAGCCACTCAACAGACTTGACTGAGCTGTTGATAGAATAACGCAGGTGCTTAGTCTAAAACTTAACTCGACTGTGATATGTTTTCAGCGGAAGACTTAACACCCTTGAATTTGGTTAAGTTTGTTTTAATACTTGGTTTTAGCACTCAGTTGATTATCAATTGGATATCAAGTTTATCAGCAGATATAAATGTAATATGCAAAAATTAAAGTGCTGAAATGTAAATGACACAATAAGTTTTTATAGAGGTTCGAAGACGGGGTAATTCTTCTAATCCTCTCTTCTCCAACTCCTGGAGGAATCCACTAAGTATTGATCAATATATAGAGTGGTTAACAATCCAGATACAAGTCTTGATCACACAGCTGACTTGATCCTTTGGGACTCGATCCTGGGAGATGCCTTGGTCACACAAGCTCGCTTCTCGTGACGACTCAGCCTTCTTCATAGGGCATTTTGCCTTGCTACTACAACCCACTCGCTCAAGTTCCTTGGATTTGATCACGAAGACCTCCAAATAACTTAAGCCTGGTTCGACCTTGAACCTTTCTACAATCCTTCGTGGAATGTAGACCCCTTGATTCTTCAAATGTTTCCTCTTCAACTGATTGAAGTCGTCTTTCCTTCACATGTGAGTGTTGGATTGATTTCCTTCGTAATGTAGGCTTGAGGATTGAATTGAATGACTTGAGAGTGATTTTTGGTTGCAGTTCAAATGTTAGCTTGAATGTTCGTGGTTCAGGTCAGTCACCTTCTCTCAGAGTGATTCCTCAGCCTTTTATAGTGATCTTTCAAAAATCTGGCCGTTGAAGAGATAGGCTTATTTTTTAAAGTCACTTGTGGTCGTTGGCTTGTCTTGTTGCAGTTCTTGGAATTGACATTTCCTCGTATAAATGATCCTTCAGCTTTTCAAAGATCTGACACAGGTGCAGTGCTTCCCATTGGTTTATTCCTTTTGCACGCTTTCGGGGATGCGTGACTTTAAGAAAGGTAGTATGGAAGTATTACTTGTTTAAGTAATTCTCTTGATTTCGCGGCAACGGATCTCTTTCATTATCTCGACTTGATGTATTTCCTTGCCTTCCCAGGTGACTTTGAGTCGCCTTCCAATCATTGGATGACTTTCCGTCACTTCAACTTGAGACTTGGCTATCTTGAGTTGACTTGATCGATACTTCACTCACCGCATCTCACCGCACCTTCAATCGAGTTCTGTCTCTTCTTCCTTGCCACACTCACCGCCTCACAATGAGTCTTCCTTCTAGTCTCTAGTTGTCTTCTTGCATGTTCAGCATAGCCGACTTAACTCACTTTCGACCAACCCTATCTATTACAATGCAATTTACAACAAAAATGGGGTGCCAACTTCCTATTCTAAGTTTTACATGGCATTCATCAAAATCAACAAAATAATTTCCCAACAATTTCCCCCTTTTTGATGATGCCAAAACTTAAAACATTCATACAATACTTAAACATCAAAGATACATACAGACAAATGTAGAATCACAGAATGTATGCTTAGAATCGATCTTTTATTGATCATAGCATTCTTGTTCTTTACATAGTTGTTTACAAAGTGTATCAGAGCTTAAATGGAACTTAAAGTAACCATGCTGTTCTATATCTACACAAGTATAGAAATTGTACAGTTTTATTCGATGTACAGAAGACTTACATAGAATGTATTTATTTCACAGTTTTCCAATTTTAAGGTGGGTGGAAAAATACTTTCCAACTTCTAGGTGTCTTTATTAAAATGCATGTAGAATTTTGATCATGAGCCCTTGAGATATATAATCTATGTATTGCATGTCAATTTTATGTATCAAATCATGAAATTTCTCAATAGTTGCTCAAAATTGCTATTTATTGAATTTTAGGTGAATGCATGTACAATTTAATGTTCTATTTGATGAATTCTTGTATGTATTGGACATGCATGTGTATGATCTTTGAAATACATGTTTTAGATGACATATAACCTGGAAAAGTCGAGCATAATTGACTAAATTTCAATTTTGGACTTAAAAATGCAAAAATAGAAAATTGGTGGACTAAATTGCAAGAAAATAAAAGTTAAAGAACCCCCTACAAATTTCGATTTTTGGGACTGTACTCAGGTTCAAAAATGAATTTTGGACATTTTAATAAAGTTTTAAGAGTTTTAAGATAAATAAAATCAACCTTTAAAAGCCCAAGGACTAGATTGTAAAATTTTGAATGTTTAAGGGCTACTTTGCAAATTTTGAAACTGTACCAGACCTTAACTTTAAAATTTGAAATTTTTACTCTTAAGGTACTGGAAATGACATATTTAAATGTATTCCAAAAATCCAAGTGTTTAGGGCTTGGAAAGTAATTTTTCTAAAATTGAGGGACTAAAGTGTAAAAGACTAAACTTGAGGACCCAAATGAAATTCCAGGACTTATGCAGCCCATGCACCTGGAAATACTAACTTAACTATAATTTAATTATATTTGGACCCAAGGTTCAAATTTCATAACACTTGGACCCCTAAAAGCCTTAAAGGCAATTATTTAAAAATGGGACAAAAATGAGATTTTCAAACGTTAAAGGACCTACACTTACTTATTTTAAAAACTGCTTTTGTCCCAATATCCTACTAACCTTAGTGACATTTTCCAACTGGAATCACATTAAAAGCCCTTCCGGTTTGTGAATTCCGATTATTTTAAACTTAAGGTCCGAATTGGCAATTTTTACAAATTTGGGGCCAATGTGAGAATTTTATAAACACTCGACCTCATGACTTTAAAAAACTGAATCTCTGGACAATTTGGAGAATTTAGGAACTGACCTCATAATTTTTCAAGGTCGGGATATTTATTTATTCACTTTTTAACCCCAAAAGTTTTGGTTTTTACAAAACGGGGCTAAATTTTAATTTTTCTTTTATGAAGGACCTGAATCAAATTATTTTCCCTTTTACTAAAATAGCCCTGGACCCTCTGACTTGGAGATTTAATTAAAGTATTTTATTTTCCCAAAAACCCTTGACTTATCGGACTGATTTGACCGATTAATACTCGATCGCGGAGCGACTTCCTCGCCTTGCGATTTTGAATCTATAATGGCACTTATGTTCCACCTAATCTTTCAAGATATCGAAGGTTGCTTATCCTTCCCATAATCGTCTTCATCCAAATAACTCCACCAACGCCATATTGCTACTCGTGAATTTTTTTAAAAATTTTCCTGAACTGCTTCCGTGAATCAATAATACTCGACTGCTTGGTTGACTGCCTGTACTTGTAATTACTTTCCTGTCTGAGTCAACTTGGTGTGTCGAGCTCACAGTCGGAATGGATACGTCAGGGATGGAACCGGGCAGCTCGGCTGCTATTCCACTCTCCAGCCCCATCGTCCTAATCCCGCAACAGAGGGACGGAGTGTCCAAGGGAAGTGGGTCGTAGTACTTGAGGTATAATCATGATTATGACAGATCCGAGCCTTGCAAGCTCCACTGTGGATTTTGTCCTTGCCTATGGAGCGATAAGGTGACCAATCTTGGACCATCTTGCCTGGGAAATTACAAGGAAGAACGAAGGAATCGCTGTCTGATCCACACGATTCCGGAGTTATCGGACCTGTTTGGTTGGCGCTACACATCCGTACGCAACCGCTACTTGTTTTGCATTGGTTGGCGCTACAAATCCGTACGCATCCATTATTTGTCTTGCATGGGATTGGCGTTACATTCCATACGCAATCCTACCTGTCTTGCCTGAATCACATAGTGCCTGTGTGACCATGAACTATTTTCTTGAACTGTATAAGTATATTACTTAAATATATTTATCACGACGCTTGTGGAGTGTGTGTGAATTCATGCATCATACTCACGCGTTTTCATACAACGGCTTTCTCGCATTAACTATATATATCACCACACTTGCACACGATCACCCCATCCACTGAGATTTCTGTCTCATCCCCACCTGTTTTCTAAACTTTAGATGAGGACTTCGTTGAAGATGCTGAACCGACTACGGATTGAGCCCTTGTACTCCGCTTGTTGGATTTACTATCTTATGTTGTTGATGTCGCTGGACTTGTTACTATTAATTGTCATTGGACTCTTCTCTTGTGTTTGTTGTTGGAATCTTGTATTTCATTTCATTCCGGCTTGTAACTGAAGGGCGTAGGACCCTTTGACTTTTAAGTTGTTATCTTTAGATCATATCGGGATGTAATTTGGATTACGGATATTGTGGATCGTAAGTTGTAATTGTACTTGTTCTTTATTCCGCCGCTATTGACTGCTTTCATTGGGTTCTCGATGATATTCGTCAGATCGCTTGGTCATTGTATTTAAGTTGTGAATCGCCCTCGCGTCCGTTTGGGGCGTGACGTTTAAATGAACCATTAATTTTGAACAACTAAGAAAATACTAAGATAGATTTATATTGTGAAAATCTAATATTTATTCGATTTTATCACCATCTATGTATACACACATGATAAATAATCGGTATTTCATGTACTCCAAATTAAAAAAAAAACCAAGAAATTTCATTTTTCAAAGAAAGAAAAAGAAAAAGAATATAATACTTGTTTTAAGTCATTTTTTGTACTTGGACTATTCTTTGAATATGCCATTTTGACTATTTAATTTATTTCATTAAGTTTTCGAATATTATGTGTAAAATAGGTATATACAAATATTAACTATAACTTTATGACATGAAAATATGAATGTTGTTAATTATGCACACAATACCACATAAACGGTAAGTGGAATAATATAAAATCCAAGATATACAATTACAAATACAAAATTCGAGCATTTATTAAGACAATTCCACAAAATATTCAGCATCCAACGAGCAGCGAGAAATGAACTATTAATTTTAACAACTAAGAAAATATGAAGATAGATTCAAATTGTGAAGCCCTCGATTTTTATTCGAGCGTGTATTTATTTCAGTTATCGCCTATGTACTATTTTGACCATTTACCGGATCACTTTGACGGGTAAATATTAATAATAAATATATTTTCGCATCTAATTTTATTTTATTTATTAATTATGATCATCTATTAATTCTATTTCACATTAATGATCACTTGATTGATCATTATTGTTATTTGTGCATTTATTAGTCACCTTAGAATTTTCCAGAGCCTATTTATTTGAGAGACTTATACCTTATATAGTTAAGAATTTGATTTTAGAATAAGTGATCATGAGACTTTTAAGAGATTAGGAAATCACTATTTATTTTGGAGATTGATATTGTTCATCTATAAAATCCAAGATATACAATTACAAATACAAAATTTGAGCATTTATTAAGACAATTCCACAAAATATTCGGCATCCAACGAGCAGCTAGAAATGAACCATTAATTTTGAACAACTAAAAAAATACTAAGATAGATTCAAATAGTGCAAATCTAATATTAATTCGATTTTATCACCATCTATATATATACACACTATAAACAATAAGTATTTCATGTACTCCAAATTAAAAATACCAAGAATTTTCATTTCTCAAAGAAAGAAAAAAAAAAGTCGAAATGCACTAGATAGAAAACAACCATATCTTATATTACCAATGAATCAGAAAGAAAAGCGGCGTTCAAGAAAAGAAAGAAGGGTTTTATCTGGAGGATAAGCGAGCTTAGCACCCTTTGCAGCATGTCGGCATGCGCCATCATCTACAACCAGTATGATCTGCAGCCAGATAATTGGATAATGGTCGTCCGCAGCCAAGCGATGATGGCGTGTTGCCGCTCATTTTAAATCGGCGGGTGAAGCTTTCCTGGTTCGCGATATTTACGATGGTCCATCTCTCTCACTGCATTTCTTAAACGATCAACACCGTCATCATTCTGAGCCGCGATGACCAAATCTCTGGTTGTTGATCATACGGGCTATAGATAATGGCGCATGCCGCCATGCCACAAAGTGTGTCAAGCTCGCTCACCTTCTTTATAAACCACTTTTTTTTTGAACGCCACTATTCTTTCCGAGTCATTGGTAGTGTAAGCTAGGGTTATTTTCTTTCTTGTCAATTTTGACTTGTTTTTTTTGTTTATTTTGCAATATGAAATTTATTTATTTTTTTTTAATTTGAAATACATGGAATACCTTCTGTTTATAGTGCGTATATATAGATGTGATAAGATCGAATTAATGTTAGAATTTTACAATTTCAAGCTGTCTTAGTGTTTTCTTAGTTGTTCAAAATTAATGGTTTTGTTCGTTCAATGACAATTATTTTGTGATATTGTTTAAATAAATGCTCAAATTTTGTATTTGTAATTATATAGTTTGGATTTTATATTAATGGAGTTACTCTATATGTGGTGTTGTATGGGTAATTAACAACATTTACTTTATCGATTTCAAGGAATTATATGATGAGGTGCATATTTTGGCCGTTCATTCCTTAATTCTGACAATTGTGTAATGATATTCAAATTACAAATTGAAAATTTAATAACAATAACAATAATCATAACGTACAACAACATCAATAATAATATATAATACTTCTTATAAGTCATTGTTTGTACTTGGACTATCCTTTGACTATGCCACTTCGACTATCTAATTTATTTCATTACGTTTTTGAATATCACGTGTAAAATAGGATATACAAATATTAACTGTAACTTTATGACATGAAAATATGAATGTTGTTAATTATACACACAATACCACATAAAGGGCAAGTGCAATAATATAAAATCCAATATATACAATTACAAATACAAAATTTGAGCCTTTATTAAGACAATTCCACAAAATATTTGGCATCCAACGAGCAGCCAGAAACGAACCATTAATTTTGAACAACTAAGAAAATACTAAGATAGATTTAAATTGTGCAAATCTAATATTTATTCGATTTTATCACCATCTATATATACGCACTATAAACAATAGGTATTTCATGTACTCCAAATTAAAAAAAACCAAAAAATTTCATTTTTCAAAGAAAGAAAAAAAAAAGCAAGTCGAAATGGACAAAAAAAAAACAACCATATCTTACATTACCAATGACTCAGAAAGAAAAGTGGCGTTCAAGAAAAGAAAAAAGGGTTATATCTAGAGGGTGAGCGAGCTTAGCACCCTTTATAAAGCATGGCGGCATGCGCCATCATCTACAGTAGGTATGATCTGCCCGGATATTTGGTCACATTACTGGTACCGAGCCGATGACTTGATGTTGGCTCGTTTTTAAATAAGGCGGGTAAAGCTCTCCTGGATCACGATTTTTCTTGGACTGGTCCATCTTCGACAAATTTCTAAAATGATGCATGCCGCCATGCCACAAAGCGTGCCAAGCTCGCTCACCTTATTTATTAACCACTTCTTTTTTTTAACGCCATTATTCTTTCCGCGTCATTGGTTGTGTAAGCTAGGGTTATTTTCTTTCTTGTCCATTTTGACATTTTTTTTTCCTTTGTAAAATAATTTTTTTTTAATTTGGAATACATCGAATACCTTCTGTTTATAGTGTGTATATATAGATGGTGATAAGATCGAATTAATCATAGATTTTCACAATTTTAAGTTGTCTCAGTGTTTTCTTAGTTTTTCAAAATTAATGGTATGCTCGTTCGATGCAATTATTTTGTGGAATTGTTTAAATAAATGCTCAAAATTTTGTATTTATAATTGTATAGATTGGATTTTGCATTAATGTACTTACTCTATATGTGGTGTTGTGTGGATAATTAACAACATTTATTTTTACGGTTTCGAGTGATTATATGATGAGGTGTATATTTTGGCCATTCATTCCTTAATTCCAACAATTGTGTAATGATATTCAAATTACAAATTGAAAATTTAATAATAATAACAATAATCATAACGTACAACAACATCAATAATAATATATAATACTTGTTATAAGTCATTGTTTGTACTTGGACTATCCTTTGACTATGCCACTTCGACTATCTAATTTATTTCATTACGTTTTTGAATATTACGTGTAAAATAGGATATACAAATATTAACTATAACTTTATGACATGAAAATATGAATGTTGTTAATTATGCACACAATACCACATAAAGGGCAAGTGCAATAATATAAAATCCAATATATACAATTACAAATACAAAATTTGAGCCTTTATTAAGACAATTCCACAAAATATTTGGCCTCCAACGAGCAGCCAGAAATGAACCATTAATTTTGAACAACTAAGAAAATACTAAGATAGATTTAAATTGTGCAAATCTAATATTTATTCGATTTTTATCACCATCTATATATACACACTATAAACAATAGGTATTTCATGTACTCCAAATAAAAAAAAACCAAGAAATTTCATTTTTCAAAGAAAGAAAAAGAAAAAGAAAGTCGAAATGGACAAGAAAGAATACAACCATATCTTACATTACCAATGACTCAGAAAGAAAAGTGGCGTTCAAGAAAAGAAAGAATGGTTATATCTAGAGGGTGAGCGAGCTTAGCACCCTTTGCAGCAACGCGGCATGCGCCATCATCTCATGACTGTCACTGTGACCGGATTTGGAAGTGACAACGATCAATAACTTAAACAGAACTAACAAAACAATCTAACAAATGATGACATATAACCCCAAGTGAAACAGAGTCAAATAGCAGCGGAAATAAAGCACAAGTATGAATTACAAGTTACAGTCCAACAATATCCAAATACAACACATTATAAATATCCGAATTAAACTTACAGTCTAACTAAAATAAAGTACACAACATCACAAACTTAAGTGTCAAAGGGTCCTACGCCCTTAAGTTACAGTCAAAAATAGAAAAGAGAAGTAGAATAAAAGGAAGTCCAACATCAGCTGAAGCACAAGAAAAAAGTACAATCAACAGTAAAAATGAGCAAGTCCAACAGACGGAGCACAGAAAATTAGTCCGTGGCACGAGAAAAAAGTAATATGATCTGCAGCCAGATATTTGGTCGTCGCCACTGGGCGAGATGACGGTGTTGGCTCGTTTCAGAAATCAGGCGAGTGAAGCTCTCCTGGTTCATGATTTTTCTGGACTGGTGCATCTCCGATAGATTTCTAAAACGATCAACACCGTCATCGCGCTGAGCCACGATGACCAAATCTCTGGTTGTTGATCATACGGGTTGTAGATAATGGCGCATGGCGCCATGCCACAAAGCGTGCCAAGCTCTCTCACATTCTTTATAAACCACTTCTTTCTTTTTTTGAACGTGACTATTCTTTCCGAGTCGTTGGTAGTGTAAGCTAGGGTTATTTTCTTTCTTGTCCATTTTGACTTGCTTTTTTTTTTCCTTTGCAAAATGAAATTTCTTTGTGTTTTTTTAAATTCGGAATACATGGAATACCTTCTGTGAGACCCCATATTTAGATAATGATGTAAGTGCCGACACGATAAATATTTGAGCTATGATTTTTTTCTTTTTTTTATAATTTATATTGGTGATATTGTATTGGGTTTACAAGACATATCAATTTTGAATTGTTAGAGAA
The DNA here is from genome assembly GCA_016081115.2 of Rehmannia glutinosa. Classification (NCBI taxonomy): domain Eukaryota; kingdom Viridiplantae; phylum Streptophyta; class Magnoliopsida; order Lamiales; family Orobanchaceae; genus Rehmannia; species Rehmannia glutinosa. The sequence goes on from JABTTQ020003239.1 coordinate 446,483, forward strand.
ATAAGATTTTATAAATTGTTTTTCCTAGGAATTAGTTGTAGTATTACTTAACAAATGTGGATTTATTTAGTTATTAAATGGGAGAGATTTAATTGTTAATAATCATATATAGATAGACTTAGTTAATGGACTTTTAACTTTATCAAGCCCATACTCCAATCCCACCCACCAGTTAAGCCCATGCTCTACGAACCGTCTGCAAAACCCTTCAACCCATTGAATTTGGATACCCTTTAAAAATATCCCACTCGAACTCTGATCCTTATTATATTTTGGGATAATTACAAAAAGTACCCCTGAAGTTTGACCTAATTACAAAAAACTCAGCTAACTTTAAAACTTACAAAAAGTATCCCTGAGGTTTGATTTAGTGTTAAAATTAAGGGGTAATCTGCAATGATTTTACAAAAATAAAGGGGGATTTTAAAATATATTTCAAATCTCAGGGGTATTTTTTGTAAGTTTTAAAGTTAGTTGGGTTTTTTCGTAATTAGGTCAAACCTAAGGGGTACTTTTTTTAATTATCCCTTATATTTAAGCAAACCTACACACGCATATACGTACGAAAGGTGAAGCCCTTTTCTAGTACTTATCTGTTGCCCATTAAAATAGTCATCAAATCCAAACCCACTTCTCACTTTGTCTCTCAAATGAGAACACACTAAACCCCTCTCCTTTTCTAATATGGCACTCGACCAACTGTTGAGAGAGAGAGATTGAGGGAGTGATTGTTTGGCCTTTCATTCCACTCATTTTTACTTTTAGAGAGAATAGTATTAAAAAAAATTATTAAAAAATGAGACTGGATTTTGAGAGTGTGATTGGATATAAGATGGAAATGTGATGATGACAGTTGATGTGATAGTTGTTTTAGTATAATAGTGATTAGATTTGATTGGTGATTTAAGCAACAGAGGGAGTGAATAGTATATTTGTGATATGATTGTATGATAATGATAGTTGATGTGATATTTTTTTGTTTAAATTATAATTGGATGTGATTGGTGATTTGAAAAATGAGAAAAGTGAATAGTGTATTTTTTGAAAATTTTCACAAGCAATCACATATCCATGCAAAATTTTGTCCAAAAAATGGAAAAGGTGAAAAATCTTTCACAAGCAAGTACTCCATGAGTTTCTTTTTTCAATTAATTTTTCAACACGTAGAATTCGATGCTTTTGATTCCTATACAGCAAGGTCCGGACGTTAACCTACCAATTAGCTATTAATTTAGTGATCAAACTGATATAAGATTTGAAATTAAGAGGGGAAGATCTTGGTTCATCAAAGGTGGGTAATATAGTTATGGCAAAAAAGTTTTTTTAGTCCTCCAAGTGGACTGACCAGGAGCTTTAGTGCGCACTTACTAATTTGTATGATAATAGTCCTCTAACTAAAGTTTTTTCAGATATTTGCTCCTGTGGCCTCCTATATCCGGTCAAGTTAACCTGCAAAGCTGATGTGGCTTTTATTTCTAATAAAATATTTTTTATTAGCTAAATTGATGACTTGGACACATTTTGGAGGGAAACAAATGATCATGTGAGACTCACGTGGTCAACCCAACAAAAGTACCAACCTTTTTGCAAAATTGAAATTTTATTTTTCATTTTCACACTTCAAAAACCCTAAATATCTCAGCCCAAAAATCTGCACCTAAACATCGAACGAAGATTGGTTGAAAAGTTTGGGCAAATCTTTTCGCAACCACAATGAAAATCAGAGACCCAGAGGAGTTTGATTCACCCCATCCGAAATATGGTTAGTTTTCGAGAGTTTATTTGTATGTGTGTTTTTCTATTTTTCTTTGCTTCGATTTACACACAATCCTGAAATGTTTAGTTTATTTTGTTTTGTCTGTGTAAATGAGAACAAAAAGTAGTGAAAAAGTGTATTTTTTGCTGAGATTCGTTCAAAAAGTGTGGTGGGGGACCTCAAAGTGGTCCACTTTGTTTGTTTTTAGGGTTTGTCGTGTATGTGTTGTTTTATGTTCTTTTCTGATTTTTTTCTTTGATTTTTGTGCCAGATGAAAATTCCCATTTTGTGACTTTGTGTGTCTATTTGGGGGGCATGTGCGTGATAGGGAGTATTTAGGAGGTGCATCATATAAATTTGATTATGTTGATGTCAATATGTTGTCTATCGTGCACTTAAGAAATTAGCGAAAGAGAAATTATTAAGTCCAATGTCAAGTTTTACACCCATTATGGAAATGAATTCAAGCCTATTGAAAGTGCTGAGTTTTTGGGTAAAATTTGTAAAGAAGAACTTAATAGATCAAGGGAACTTGTGATATATATTGATGGGGATATTAATGCACATGAGTCGAGATGAGATAGAATCGGATGGGATAGAGACGGATGTAGATAGTGGGGTAGAGGGGGGGATGGTGAGGGGGATGGTGAGGTAGATGGGCAACAAGGGGATGAAATGCAATTTAATTGGGGGAACATAGTGCTGCTGGGGTCTTAAGCCCACGACCGGGAGGATTTGGAAGAATATTGGGAAAGTCAAAATGTAGGGTTAAAAGAAACTAGTGCAGAAATGGGAGTCTGTGAGCACGGGGCAAAGGTAGGGGTAAATGAATCGAGTTGAAGATGATAGTGAAAGTTTTGAAGACAGTGATTATAACATGACAAATTCAAGGGATACAAATGATGATGATATGTTATTTGAAGATAACATAGATTTTGCGAGAGTGAACTAGATGGTCAAATAGATGAAAGTGGGGATGCTAATGTGCTAGAGAGTGAGGATGACTATCTGTTAGAGAATTTTCTAACCGCAAGTCTACGGTGTCAAGTTTTAATATAGAGAAGTAAGGTTGTCGAATCCACAGGGAATCATTATCGAATTATTGCTAAGTACTATAATATAGTAGTCTAACTTTATTTAGAATTTCAATATTTGATGGAGTTGATTATACTAAAAATGCCAAAAATAAATCAAGAATATGAAAATATCAATGAGTTTATCCAAATAATTAAATGAATTCTAGAGGTGTGATGAATCTAGTTATCCCTTATGTTATCAATATGGTTTATCAATCATCAATTACCAATTTATAAGTCAAGATTTCTACAATAATCATTTCCTCTCTCGAGTGCCAAATGATTTTAGATTTCAATTGGGAAATCAATATCTCTATAAAATTCACCAATTAATATCTCAATAAAAGCTATGAATCTTGATAAATGACTTCAAAGGATTCACAAATCTCTCAATTCTATGAAATCCTAAGTTATGCTATTTCAAGGTCATGTATTCAATTACCTCTCTCAAGTGTTAAATCAAATACACCAAACAATCTAAATTATTGATCAAGTAATTTAGAAGCAATAGATTCAAATAGCACAAATAAATCGATAGATCTAGATTGACAAACCACAATCTCAAAACATAAGTTCAAACATGGATACATCATCCCTCTAGAATTATAGAGTTTAGCTCATGATTGAAGAAAATGAATCCATAAGAACACAACAATACATCTTTACAAGATGTGGAGAAAGTAACAAAATAAGAACAAGAGTTGAGAAATCTTCTCTATTTCTAGATGATAAGAGCCTTCAATCTTCTTCTCCAAGCTTTTCCCAAGGTATTTCTAGCCTTCTTCCTTGTCATCTTGCTGCTTTGTTGTCTTCCCAAGGGTCCAAAATCCCTAATTTCACGCCCCAAGACTTGTATTTATAGCCCCAGAAAAGTCCATGAAAAAGGAAGGAGTCACCTAGTAATTTCCGCCCAGGGGCGTTGCAGCGCTCGAAAATGGGCGTTGCAGCGCCAAAACACAAAACCTCACTGCTCTATTTTCGACCCCGGCACTGCAATGCCAAGGAGGGGGCGCTGCAGCGCCCGTAGTGCACTCCCAGGCGCTGGGGAGCCGCTGCTTTTTACGCTCGCGCTGTAGTGCCTTTTTTGGCGCTGCGGTGCCATCCAAACGTCCGAATTTGCTTTGGGTGTCTTCATAATAGTTGTAGTCCTATCTCTTAGCTTTCCGTAGCCACTTGAATCAGCTCAATATCAATTTTGTGGAGAGAGTTATGGCCAAAATACTAAACTCTGCTAGTGCTGAAAATTCTAGACGCGTTTGGACGTTTCTTGAGATCAACCCCTTCTTGTTTGATCATCCTTGCTTCTTTTGACATGCGACTCATTACTATGATTCTAGACTCAATATACTTGGCTCACAATATGGTTTGGGCCACTCAAATGACTCGAAACAACAGAAATTAACACATAACCTATGAAATATAACAAAAACGACTCAAAGAACTCAGAAACAACACAAAACTCTAGTCTAGGAAGCCCAAATCAATGGTATAAAACCAACTAAACACTATCCTAGTGGGAAGGATAGTGATGGGGACCATGACAAGGTAACTGTTCCTGTGTTTAATTCAGTGCATCTTTATGACCCAACCTTTGAATTAGGTATGGTCTTTAAATGCAAGAATGAGATAAGGACAGCCAATTCTAAACACAAATGCCACACAAGGATGAGATAAGGAGTTGAGGGCCACAACAAAAGATACTTCCCTCAGCCAATTCTAGACTCAAATGCCACACAAGGTGAAGGATGCAGTCAAGTCACTCAAGTTGATGTCTCACAAAGGCCAGCCAAATTACATGTATATGATTGTTCTTGCACTTTTAAATTTATAAAGACTGTCATTTGATCATGTCTTGTATTATCATTGAAGGTGAGGAGGCAGACTCCCAGTAATGATGCCAACAAAATTCAGAGCCAGAATGAGAGAGGAAATGCAGGGAAAGAGAAGGTCTGTCTTGTATGTGATTGTTCTTGCACTTTTCCATATATACATCTTATACACTTTAGTTCATTAAAGCTTTGCTATTATTATGTTTGACTGGGCAAAAAATCCATCACTTCCAAGTCAACATTTAAGCCTCCAAGACTCTAAACTAAAAATGCACCCTCAATGTATGACCAGCTCATGGAGCAACAAGGCAAAGATGTTGCTTTCAATAAGAAACCCAAAAAGTTTGTGAGCCTTTCAAGCATAGGAGCTTCTGGGAAATGTCTAGACAAGGGAAATAAGCCTATGTAATTTTTTGAAGATGAAAGTTCTTTTAATGTTAGTTCTGGGAAATGTCTCCAAACTAAAAATGCACCCTCATAGTACATTTTGTTACTTTTGTGGATCAAATTGTGGATAACAGGGTGGATCAGTCAGTGATACTATCATTTTGTTATTTTTGTGGATCAAATTGTGGATAACATGGTGGATCAGTCAGTGATACTATCATTTTGTATGAATGTTACCTTGAACAATGGTTGTTTTTGAGCAATTGGTATGAAGTATATTTTGTTATTTTTTGTGGATCAGACTTTCTTTGAATCTTAATGAATGTTAATCTATAATTGCAGTAAGTTTTGAACGTATATGAATGTTAAATTAAATGGTGTGGTTGTTGTTCAACAATAAACTTAATCATAAAACATGTGATTTCATTAAATTTAACACTAGAAATTTCATTAAAATGGAACCAAACATACAAACTGATAACACTAAAAAACATTACAGACTTCATCATCCTATCCAAGACATTAAACATTAAAAAACATACAAACTTATAACACTAAACACATCCTATCCAAGACATAAACTTGGGAACATTACACAAAAAAATAACTTCCTAGGCTGCACCAAATACCACATAAATCGACCTCCATCACTTCATCATCCAAATAATTAAGAACACCAACCATGACACCAAAAGCATCCATTTCAAGTTGTTTCTCTTTGCCAAGTTTCTTCACCTCATTATCAAGAACATCCTCTTTGCCTCGTAATCCCAATATGATGTTTAGAGCCCGGTTGGTAATGGGCGGATCTTGCCAATGAAAATATCCACACCCACCTCTCTGCACCAAATACCAGGTAAATCAATTGTTGAAGAAAAAAAAAACGATTTTTGACAGCAAAAAATCAGATTTTCGACATAAATTTACCTTCCAATCTACACAGCCGTGAAATCTTCTCCCGGGATTGTCATTGGTCCATGAAGTTCGAAGTTGTGCTCTTTTTCCACAGTGACAAAACACAAATCCAGGTGAAGATGAAGCTGTCGACATTGTTGTTCTAGGAAGGATATTTACAACAGTCTTGTTTTTGGGAGAAATTGAGAGCAAGAAAGGATATTAAAGAAGAGTGAGAAAGGCAAGTCATCCATTTTTCCTCCATTTTGGTACCAAAACCTACTTTCCCTCCAAAATCATCCAACTATATGTCCAAGTCATCAATTTAGCTAATAAAAAAATATTTTATTAGAAAAAAAAGCCACATCAGCTTTGCAGGTTAACTTGACCGGATATAGGAGGTCACATGACCAAATATCTGAAAAAAAAAATTAGTTAGAGGACTATTATTATACAAATTAGTAAGTGAGGACTAAAGCTCCAAGTCAGTCCACTTATAAGACAAAAAAAACTTTTTGGCCTATATTTATTTAATAAAATTTATAAGAAAAACAAAGAAAATCAGTGATGTTGTACACACGAGTCTGTTTCCCATTATTTCTTGATTTTGGATTTCATTTGTCTGTAGTCTTGTGATTTTATGTTAATAATAGTTAATTAAAAAAAACAAAAAAAAAAAAACAAAAAAGAGGAATTTAACCAAAACCCCAGTAAATAGGGTGATTTTTGGACCACTAGCCATAATTATTAAAGAGAAACAGTAGAGACTGATTTCAAGATTCTTAATTCATTGCCTATATATTTAAATAATTTGAGAAATCGGTACATATATATAAGATTAATGATGAACTTGAATAATGACTGGCTGGAATATAAATGATATTTACAAACCTTAAGATCAGTTGATATCAGGGGATGGACTTGGTAAATCTATTCAAGTTGGAACTGAATCTTATTCTTTTAGTTTCTTAAATATTTAGTTGTAATTTTTTTTAAAAAAAAATTAAGAATTATTAAAGTACTATTTAATAAATCAGAGTTATTATTATTATTATTAATGAAGTTTAGTTGCTGATAACTAAGTAAATTTAGGACTAATTGGATTGATTATAAATGATATAATTCTTAATTTTATTAATAGATTATGTATTCTGTTAAACAATATAGTTTGTTTACATAATTATAACTGCATATATGTGCACAAAACTTAAATCGAGTTTAATAAAGATATTATATTTAAAAGGCTAAACTTGAGATTTTATAATCTGTTATGATAAGTTAAGCGGATAAACATTATGAATTCTTCTAACAAGATATAAATAGTGTTTATACACGCAAACATTAAAACTATATTTCGATAATGTTGTAATTCTGTGGTATTAATTCTACTAAGATTTGTGATTTTGGTAATTTGGCTGGATTGCGTTTTTTCCTTTGCTTTTTTTAGGTGATGATGAGATCTTTAGAATCAATATAAAATAAATGTAGTAGAATTTTTTAAGAAACCAAGGTCAACGCTTAAATCATAAAAATTGATAAAGTGCAGGAGACGAGATCGAGCTCGACAACGAGGGTTTGCATTCTGCACGTCATTCGGGTGACATTTGAGTCAAGGATGGGCAAATAATCATTTTCCAAAACAAAAATTAGGTTTGCTTGTAATTTCATAAATTTCACGACATTAATTATTTCATGAACTTCATGAATTAAGCAATTGCATAATTTCACGATATATATCATTTTCATGAAGTTCACAATATAAGATTGTTCTATGATTATATTTTTTATTTCTTCCCGAGTAATTTCCTTTATTAAAGAAAACTTAAAGTATATCATTCATGATCATATTCGCTTGCATTTTAACTATTGTAATTGCTGACTTAGTCTTTGGGCAAATAAATGTCATTTTAACAAAAATATTGACTGTTTGAGTCTATTACTCTATTGCGGTGTGGGTAGGTTAGACAATGGATCAAACAGGTTGCATGTGGTCCTTGTTTGACTACCCATATGCCTAATCCCATTTTTGAGTCGGGCGAGCGATTTAGCGTAGTGGGTCGTAGAACGGTACATTCATAAATATGACGATCTCTGGGCAAGAACCCTGACCAAAGAGACGTCGAGCCTACAGAGAGGGATAAGGTAACAGGGCTTCGGCCAAATATAGTTAGAAGCAATAAGGAGAACGAACAGGGTCAGTGTCCGATCAACACTGATCCTACGTTTCTTATTTCGGGCTGACGATCTAATTGATTAAATGTTTATGTTAAAACAACTTTACTTTTAAAACGAGATATCCACTATTTATTTTAAAAATTGGGATATCTGTTGTGCTATTGAAAACAAAGCTTTTACTGTACTTGACTAACTGTTGTGCAATGTGCCTTACATCACTGCTAGCATGAAAAAATAATATGTCGTTAGTAATTGCAATATGTTCTTGATCATATTAATGTGCCTTGAATCACTGCCAGCACTCCAACTCCGATCCTTATCATAATGCACCGAGCTAAATATTAAAACCGACTAGATTATCCGTCTGATAACTAGAAAGATAATATAGCTTGTTTTAATATTTGGTTCAGTGCATTATGTTCAAGCTCAATATTTTTGTTAGATAAACAAAGAAAGAAAAAAAAAGCAAGTCGAAATGGACAAGAAATAAAACAACCATCGCTTACATTACCAATGACTCAGAAAGAAAAGCGATGTTCCAGAAAAGAAAGAAGGGTTTTATTTAAAGGGTGAGCGAGCTTAGCACCCTTTGCAGCATGGCGGCATGCGCCATCATCTACATCTGATATGATCTGCAGGCAGATATTTGGTCGTATCGGCTGGGCACGATGCGGTGTTATTTTTGCGTTAAATCGAGGCACAGTGAAGCTCTCCTGGTTCACGATTTTTCTGGACGGTCCATCTCTCGGCAATTTCTACAATGATCAACATTTGTCATCCCCCGAGCCGCAATGAACAGATCTCTCGGTTGTTGATCAAATGGGTAGATAATGGCGCATGCCGCCATGCCACGAGCGTGCGGCTTCGCTCACCCTCTTGATAAACCACTTCTTTCTTTTTTCGAACGCCGCTAATCTTTCCAGGTCATTGGTAGTGTAAGCTAGGGTCATTTTCTTTCTTGTCCATTTTGACTTGCCTTTTTTTTTCCTTTGCAAAATGAAATTTCTTTGTTTTTTTATATGGAATATATGGGATACTTTCTGTTTATAGCGTGTATATGTAGATGGTGATAAGATCGAATTAATGTTAGATTTTCATAATTTGATGTTGTCTTAGTGTTTTCTTAGTTGTTCAAAATTAATGGTTCAATTCTGGCTGCTTGTTCTATGCCAATTATTTTGTGGAATTGTTTAAATAAATGCTCAAAATTTTGTATTTATAATTGTATAGATTGCATTTTATATTAATGTACTTACTCTATATGTGGTGTTGTGTGGATAATTAACAACATTTATTTTTACGATTTCGAATGATTATATGATGAGGTGCATATTTTGGTCGCTCATTCCTTAATTCCAACAATTGTGTAATGATATTCAAATTACAAATTGAAAATTTAATAACAATTGTTAGGAATTTTATTGTTTAGATTTTGATGAATGCCATGTAAAACTTAGAATAGAAAGTTGGCTCCCCAATTCTTGTTGTAAATTGTATTGTAACAATTAGAGCTGGCCAAGCTGAGTGAAGTCACTACGCCCCAACATGCAAGAAGACAATCAAGACTGAAGGAAGACTCGCTGAGACAGCCGAGTAGTATGGCGAATGAGAGCGATGTAAACTCGATGAAGAAGCGGTGAGATGCGGTGAGTGGAGCATCATCGGTCAAGTCAACTCAAGAAAAGCCAAGTTTCAAGTTGAAGTGATAGAAGAGTCATCCAATGATTGGAAGCTGACTCTAAGTCACCTGGGAAAGCAAGGAAATGCGGTCAAGTCGAGATAATCGTAAAAAGAACCGTTGCACGTAAATCAAGAGATTTACTTAAACAAGTAATATCTCCATACCACCTTTCTCGGAGTGCTCGGTCAGAAGCGTGCAAATGGAATGAACCAATGGGAAGCACTACACCGTGTCGAACTACGAAAAGGTGAAAGAACAATTCATACGAGGAAATGGCAATTCCAAGAAGCGCAAGCCAACGATTTGCAAAGTGACTTTAAAAAATAAGCTATCTCTTCAACGGGCAAATTTTTGAAAGTTCACTATAAAAGGCTGAGGAGTTTGTTTGAGAAAGAGGATGCATGAATGACACACACTTGAGATATACAAGCTTATTAGAAAATCGAAACATTCTCAATCCTCAAGCCTACATTTCAAGTACATCAATCCAACACTCACTGTGAAGGAAAGAGAACTTCAACCAGTTGAAGAGGAAGATACTTAAAACAAGGGGTCTACATTCCGGGAAGGATTGTAGAAAGGTTCAAAGGTGAACCAAGTCTTAAGCTTTTGGAGGGCCGTGATCAAATCCAAAGAGCTTGAGCAAGTGAGTTGTAGTAGCAAAGCGGCGCCTGAAGAAGAAGCTCCGAGTCGAGTCGTCACGAGAAGCCGGTGAGTGATCAAGCGTCTCAGGCCCGAGTCCCTAAGGATCAAGTCATTTGTTGTGATCAAGACTTGTATCCGGACTACATTACCACTCAGAAACGATCATTACTTAGTGGATTCCTCCGAGGAGTTGGAGAAGAGAGGAGTAGAAGAATTACCCCATCTTGAACCTCTATAAAAACTTTCTTGTGTCATTTACATTTCAAAGATTTAAATTTTCGCACTTTTAATCGCTTATATCTGTTGATAAATTTGCTATCCATTTGATAATTTATAAGTACTAAATCAAGCTCTAAAATCTTGCTTAATCAAACATAAGGGTGTTAAGTCTTCCATTGAAAACAAAACCACAATTGAGTCAAATTATAGCCAACAATTTGAGTTACTCCATTACTATTTCGGTGAGTGCATTAAGAGATTAACTCAACTAAGTGACTAATTCGATTTGTCCATCAAGGACACAATTTGTGTAGAACTCTGTAGATTTAAAAAGACTAAATCGAAAATTTGGTAAGGTTTATTCAACCCCCTTCTAAACCTTACACTTACACCCCTTGGGACCTACAAGTGGTATCGGAGCGGTTGGTTCATTGAACCCTCCGCACCGGTTCTTGAACTAGATCTCCAAACTTTTTCAAAGTGCTTTAGTACTTAAATTTTCAAAACCCTTTTTATCATTAAAAGCTATTATCATGGAAGCAAATTTGACACGCATCCCTATGTTCACTATTGAAGAATTTGATGATTGGAAAATTCGTATGCGAGGCTCATCTATCAAAGATTACATGATGAGATGTGGATAGTGATAGAAGATGGGCCTCTGCAAATATTAAAGGTGAACACAATTTGTGCACGAAGAGTTTGAAGGAGAAGAAGATCTTTGCTCTAGACCGGTCATGGTTGAAAACCAAGAAGCGAATGGACAAATGATGACGAAAAAAGGTACAACCTGGACAATGTAGCCAAGGACATTCTTTACAAAACCTTGACAAAGCCATGTTCAACAAAATCAAATCTTGCAAAAGCGCTAAGGAAATGGGGACAAGTTGACATTGATTTGTGAAGGCTCGAAGCAAATCAAAGAAAACAAATTATCGTGGCTGTACAAAAAATTTGAAAACTTCAAAATGATCTCGGGAGAGAACCTGGATCAACTGGATGCTCGATTCTGAAATCACAAATGAGCCATGTCGCACTTGGAAAGGAATATACACGAGAAGAAATGTGCATGAAAATCCTAAAAAGTCTTCGGTGAATGGGAAATGAAGGTCATGGCACTGAGACATTCCATGGACCTATCAAAGACATCCAACCATGAACTATTCTCGGACCTCAAAGCCTACGAGTTTGAGAAGAAAAGACCAGGAAGAGACAGTTGTACCCAAAACAATTTGCTCTAATGGTTAAAGATGGGAAGAGAGCGAGGTCAAAGAAGTCATTGACCCGGAAGAAATAGCCCCGATGGTCAAAAGATTCAACAAGTTCTTCAATAAGAACTACAAGAAAGGAAAGGGTGAATCCTCCGAAGACACTCGGCTCCCTCCAAATCAAGGGAAGACAAGCCAACCAAGAGAACAGATCATCAAAGAATTGAGTATCAAAGGCCGACAACTCAAGAATGGAAAGAGTCGATCAAAAGGTGAATATCTATGTTGAACTCAGACAACCAGGTCACTATGCCATTGATTGCCCATATCCCGTAGTCGGCAAAGACAGGGATGAAGAAGAAAGAAAGAAAGGTCTTGAGAGAAAGAAGACAAGAAAAGAAAAAGGCAATGATGGCTGCAGAGGCTATTTGAAACAACTAAGTCAAGAGAGACAGTGATTGAGAGAGAAGCGAAGACTACTACTCAAGTGACTCGAAGAAGAAGCCCTGTCTGCTTGATGGCCAAAGAACAAGACCAAGAAGATGAGGTACAATCTAACTCAACAAACTCGGACACTAGTGATAGTGACTGTGACACACACACTTCATCACCTCGATCTTTATGATTCATTAGGCAAAATGATGAAAGATTTTGAACATATTAAATCCTCACACACACTATTGAATGAGGAAAACAACCTACTCAAAAGTCAAAACTCAAAGTGACTAAGGAGCCGAGTACTCTAAGTCAAATAGTGTTGAAAATGAAAGTTTAAAGCTGAAAATGCTAAATTAGTAGCAGAGATTGCTGCTATAGAAAAGAGGAGAATGACCTCAAGAATGTTATTGCCTCATTCACTAAGGCATCTAAATCATTGGATGATCTTATTATGAGTCAAAGAGAATGTGGAGATAAGACGGGCTTAGGATTTAATCCTCTATGTCATGTCAAACCTCAAGAGTAATTTTGGAAAAAGGATCTTCAAATCATGAAGAATCTGAAAAATCCAAAACTCTAAATGTTGCACACACATTCACTCCAAAGCACAATACTAAGCAAACTGGCCTTGGTTACAAAGGAAAAGGAAAACAACCGAGTTGAGTGTCTTGAAAGGACAGTGAGAAGAGATTCATGAGTCCTCAAAGCAAACTCTAACAGAAAATACTCGTAAAAAGGAAGCGAGCTACCAAAACCCCAGAAAATCCATAAAAGAAATACATATGATGGGAACGGTAGAAAATATCCAAGCCAAGCTGATTGGAATAATGTGAACTATCGGCATAGACTTATGGAATATAAGCCCAAATGGCAAAGGCTAGAACTCAGCAAGAAAGGCCATTCCAAAAGCATAAGAGCTTTCATCAAGCACACATATGCACCTAGGCACTATACTCAAAAACACCACAATTACCCAAGAAAGGCAATTGCTAAAACACATATGCGGTATACGAGACAAAAGAGAATTTTGTATGAACCTAGAATCCCAAGCAATTTGCAGGATTAATTATGATTATGGCGAGCGATAGATGGCAACCTCTTAGAGTCAAATCATTTGGCTATAGGTTGGTTGGATCATCTTACAATTCTAACCCCTCGGGACCCGACAAGTATGGGTACCTAAAACTTAATTTCCTTGATTGCGGGTTCAAGGAAGTGAGTGTGCAAGGAACCTGGTACATGGATAGTGGTCACATTCCGGACATATGACAGAAAAAGAGAAATCTGTCAAAATTCAAGGAAGTCAAAGGAGCAAAGTCATATTTGGAGAAATGAAGCTCTGGTGAAATAAGAGGCATTGGATCCATCAAGAGGAATGGATTAGAAATCACGGATGTTGCATATGTTGAAGGACTCAACTTCAACTTATCGAGTATCGATCGGCTACGTGACAAGGGCTACAATGTTGGATTCAACATGGGTATATGCCAAATCAAGGATATTGAATCAAATGAAGTTGTCTTTGCAAGGAAGTAGACAGAAGAATATGTATGTAGTGGATTGGTCAAGCTGCAACACCCAAAGACTGTCTACTAGCAAAGAAAACACTTTGAATCAAGTTGGTGTGGCACAAAAAAAGTCACCTGAATTTCAAAACAATTAACAAGGCTGGCAAGAAGTCATCTTGTAGAAGGACTTCGACTCGTATACAAAAAGGAGAGTATATGTGATGCATGTCGAAGGAAAACAAATCAAGTCGTCATTCAAAGAAAAGACATGCCCATCCTCAACAAGAATATTGCAGACTCGCTTCATATGGATCTATTTGGCCCGGTGGAACCAAAACAAGCATAAGTGGAAAGAAATACACCTTGGTGGTAGTAGATGACTACTCAAGATATACATGGACAATATTCATGTGCAAAAAGAAAGAAACTCTACAAAAACTACCACGGTGATGAAGAGGATTCAAAATGAGAAGAGTCAAACCATTATCAAAATAAGATCGGATAGAGGAACTGAGTTTGTAAATAGAATAATAACTCAAAGATTGTATTGAAAATGGTATTGGTCATGAACTATCGGCTGACAAGGACTCCTGAGAATGGAGTTGCGAAAGAAGAGAAGAACCCTCAAAGAAGCAAGAAGGACCATGTTAGTCAAGCGGGGTTACAAAAAGATTTTTGGGTGAAAGCAATCAACACGACTTGCTACACCCAAAAGCAGATGTATGATAAACAGACGTGTGACAAAGACTCCTATGAGATATGGGTGGAAGAAAACCAAATGTTGCATATTTTAGAATATTTGGATGTAAATGCTTCATTCACAACAATGGCAAAGACAATCTAAAGGCTTTTGATGCTAAAGTGATGAAGGTATCTTCTTAGGATACTCGGAAAGCAAAGCCTCTGAGAATACTCAACAAAAGAACTATGGTTCTGAGAAGAATCCATTCATGTAGTATTCGATGAGCCAAATGTAAATGGAGAAGACATTGAAGAGTGGTGATAAGGTGAATCATCCAACCATACGAAGAGTCCCTATCATCAAGTCAGTTTGGAATTATCAATTGAGAAGAAGATGAGATAGTTTGAATCTCAAAAGCAGCTTGGAAAATTTACTAAGTGATTACGAGAGAGCTTACCACGGCAACACACAGTGCAAGTCGATGAATCCGCTAACTCACTCCAACTTTGATGTAAGATGGCCGAGAGACCATCCACGAACTTGTCATTGGAGATATAAGAGAAGGTGTCAAGACAAGATCGAACTCAACAAGAAGCAATGTTCACATGCTTCATCTCGCAAATAGAGCCAAAAGATGTGTCACAAGCATTGGATGACACACATTGGATTCAAGCTATGCAAGAAGAGTGAATCAATTTGAGAGAAATAAAGTATGGGAATTAGTGCAAAGACCCATACATCAAAATGTTATTGGAACCAAATGGGTATTGAGAAATAAAATGAACGAGGAAGGCTCTGTGGTAAGAAGCAAAGCAAGATTGGTAGCCAAAGGATATTGCCAAGAAGAAGGGATAGATTTTGATGAAACATTTGCCCTCGTAGCAAGATTGGAAGCTATAAGGATGTTTCTTGCCTATGCGACTCACAAGAATTTCATTGTATATCGAGATGGATGTAAAAAGTGCATTCCTAAATGGTTTATTGGAAGAAGAAGTGTATGTTGAACAACCTCCAGGATTTGAGCAGAAGACTCTTGGAGACAAGGTATACAAACTCAAGAAAGCTGTATGGATTGAAACAGCACCCAGAGCATGGTATGATACCTGTCACAATTCCTAAGCGAAAATGGATTCACGAAAGGAAAAGTAGATAGAACACTTTTGAGAATTCAAGACAAGAAGAGTATCTTGCTTGTTCAAATATATGTGGATGACATCATTTTTGGATCCACTAACAAAGAGAGCTGTGTGAAAAATTTTCAAACCTCATGCAAAGTAAATTTGAAATGAGCATGATGGGAGAGGCGACATTCTTCCTTAGACTTCAAGTGAAACAAACGGTGAAGGATGGAACCTTCATAAGTCAAACAAAATACACCAGAGATTTAATGAAGAAATTTGGTATGGAGGAGAAGTCTTCTCGTAAAAATACCAATGAACACATCGATCAAAATGGACATGGATGCGGATGTCAAGCTCGTAGATCAAACAAGATCTGAGCACTTATTGGATCATTGCTCTATCTCACGGCTAGCGGGCGGACATCACCTTTGTTGTAGGTGTATGTGCAAGATTTCAATCTGCTCCAAAAGAGAGCCATATGACGGAAACTAAGAAAATATTGAGATACTTGAAAGGAAGCCAAGAAGTAGGCCTATGGTATCCAAAGGAAGGTGGATTCAAGCTAATTGGCTATTCGGACTCGACTATCTTTGGATGCAGTGAGCGGGAAGAGCACTTGAGGCACATGTCAAATGCTAGAAACAGACTAATTTCTGGTTTAGCAAGAAGCAAAACTCAATAGCCACCTCTACAGTGAGCGAGAATACATAGTCTGGGCAGTTGTTGTGCCCAAATCCTATGGATGAGACGGTGAGAGACTATGAAGTTGAAGAAAAAGAAATTCCAATCATGTGTGATAACACAAGTGCCATTGCAATCACTCAAAATCTGGTCCGCACTCAAGAACAAAACATATTGATGTCGATATCATTTCATAAGAGATCATGTTGAAAAGAAGGACATTATCTTGGAATATATCTCAAGCGATAAACAACTAGCCGACATCTTCACAAAACCATTATGTGAGTCAAGATTTGAAGAACTCAAGCATGAGTTGGGGTTAATTGAGTGAGTGACATTGCAGACGAATCAAAGAAGAGAATTAGAACAGAAAAGGAGTGAAAAAGAGCGAAAAACAAAAATCATTTCGATAAATCAGTATGTCGGAAAGACTGACTACACCGAGTCGGTGATATGAGTCACTAAAAGAATCGTGAGAAGTAGAGTTAAATCGGCTAAGTGATGTTTGAATAACTTATGAGCAAAGTGACAAGAAACGATCGTTTGACTAAGCGGGAATATTTTAAGGAACACGTCAAAGATAATGATGATGTGTACGGACATAAAAAGCCGCACACTAAAGCTTATGATTGGATATAAATCTGCCGCATTAAATACGAGACGTGAAATGCTCAATAGGCGTGCTAAATCCAAGCCGTTGATTTCGATCACGATTCAAAACCAAATCCGCACGTCCTTTCATAAACCATATTTAAACCATTTTCATCCGTTTCTCTCTCACACTTCTAAAAACTGTTCAATCTCTTTCTCTCAAAAGGCAAAGGCAAAATACTCTCGAAACCCTATCAACCTTCAAATTAATTTCTGAATTTTTCTTGACATAATTCTGAGAAATGGCACCAACTTATGACTTTACCAAGTTAGGAAAGCAAATCCACACCGGTTCGACGGTGGATTTCGACGGAATGGTGAAGCAGGGGTCCGATGACACCCTGGTGAAGAAAATCGCGGAGAAGTTGGAAACGTCAGGACTAAAACCGTTTCTAACGCTGGAATATCCTATGAATGCTGAGGTCGCACAATTCTACGTGAATGCTGAGATTCACGATGAAGGAATCAAGTAATGTCTGTTCACGGGGAAGCGGTGACTATCAACGCCGAGATTTGGTGAATATTGCTCACTACCGTGAGAAGGAGCAACCGAGATTAAGGAAGTCGATGTAAACTTGGCCGACGCATGGAAAGAAATAGCCAAGTCCGACTCTGTTGATAAAATTATATACACAAAAAACAAGAGACTGGCTTTGAAGGAGGACTATCACAAATTGTTGGACATAGTTGCCAAATGTATCGACATCAAATTTGGCGGCTTTGACCAATCTTGTCAAAGGCAAAGCCGATTGTGATGGGCCGCAATCATCGAAGAAAAGAAAAGAAGATAAATCGGGCTGAGTTTATCTACAGCAGACTCTGCGAACGTGGGAACAAGTCCTTCAAAGAAGATGGCACATTTGGAGGATCCCGGGATATGGCCTAGTGATTGGCCGGCTATGGAGGTGAAAGAGTCCCTCTTAGACATGGGAAGACTTTCCATGTTAACAAGAGGATGTTGAGCTAACCTCTCGGTGCTCGGAAGCGAGCTTACGCCAAGAGAGCCGACACACGGTGAGGGGGAATCAGTGACCCCGAAGACACACCGCTTCCTCTCCGGCCTAAGAAGAAAGCGCCCCGCAAGAAAAGAAGATCACGCCCTGCAAGAAAGAAAACCAAACATGCTCCCGCCCGCTGCAGAGTCACCGCCCCGGCCAGCCGTGTCTCCCGCCCTCGTAGTAGCGGTCGAGAAGGACTCCCAAATACCTTCTCCGATCGTCAAAAGGAGGAGAATCGACAAGCCTAGACGGCCGGCTCCTCGAAACAAACACAAGACCAGCCCCACCGCCCAAGACTCGAGGACACCGCCCGAAGAAGAAATTCCCACGGTACAAACCAGAGACGAAGAAGACTTGTCAAAGCGGTCCGACAGAGAAACCAAATTTGAGTCGATTACTCGGCTAGCACATATAAGGAGACTACTGGAGAAGTGGAGTCTCCGGATGTAATTGATGAAAAGCCAAGTCTGTCAAGGCGATCACAGAGGCAACTCGAAGACACACACTTGTAGTTCACAAAATTTGAAGCACAAGAAGAACCAGCCCAAGCGGATAGTGATGTAATGATCCTATCTCCACCTTACCCGGACATCCAAAATCGTCTGCGTGAGTGGAGAAAATGGAAGCCGAGCAAGTCAAGGAACAGTTCCAACGGCCCGAGTTCATAGAAGAAGAAGAGGAATGCTAAATTTCCTTGGATTAACTAATGTGCTCCCACTACGGATGAAGACAATCGCATAGACATTTCGCAGATCTACAAGGACAAGGAGAGAGAAAAGCAAGTGAAGAAGCCGAAGCACGTGAGAAGGCAAGCATCCGCCCTATCTCCGGCACCACGTAACACACACATCCTCTTCTTGATGTCTTCTCCGAAAGTGACGAGGAACGCAGAATGAATCGCCGCCACGAAGAGTTGCAAATGTAGCAAGCATTGCATGAATCAAGAATCCTTCACGAGCAAAGATCGATGGAGGGACCAGGAGAGTCCTCTAGAACACACTGAAATCGATCCAATGGGAGTGGTTCAAACAAATAGCCACCGATGTTTCGCTACCACTGACTCACTCGAAGAAGGCGATAAGGAAATGGCGATGAAACCGGGCTAGTGGGGACCCCAATCGAGCCAACCCCTATTGAAGGTGTGCTACCACCGCCCCAACGGCTGCACCATCAATTGAAACAGCCGGGAGTTTGGAGACGAGTGACCCCACTCCAAGTCACTCACTTTTGGTGGTGCGCCCGAGGGGGAAACTCCCTCCACCGCAGCAAAGGTCGGAGGATGCCGCAGATGACTCCGCAAAGAATGTAGGAGGCGAAGTAGAGAACATTCAAACACAAGAAGAACAGCAAGTTGCCATCAACGAAGCTCCGAGGCGATTGAGACTGTCTCGGTGAGGTGCCAACCGCTCACGAAGGCTAATGACGCGGCGATGCGATCGAGGCACGAGGAAGGAACAGCCCCACGGGAGTTAACACTGGCGATGAAAGTGCAATCCATGGAGTTGAGACTCAATGGATGCCATCTGTAGAAGACCCTAAGACAGTGACAACGTCGAAAGGGAGGACCAAGGCCTTGCGGCGGAAGAGAGACCGCTGGAGGAAATGAAGGCCACGGGAGGTTGAGACTTCCGGGGTAAAGCGGCCAAGTAGAGAACATCCTCTCCCGCAATCATCGACCCATCCGAGAAGGAGATCGGCGCACTTCATGATTCCCGGGACAACCACGATGTCACTTTTCCGGGATCGGAAAGGCGAAGAAGAAGTTTCGAGTCATCCCCATGACTAATCCAAAAGGCTCAGTGCGGATGTTCCGGCACGAACAAGTCGATCCCAAGACTACTCGTCAAACTTTTAACTTTGATGATGAGCCACCAATGGAAATCTCATCATCGTCCGATGACATTCGATAAAGCCGAGGACCGATCCATCGAAATGGAGAAATCACCGAGACCAACGGTTGTTGTTAAATTGAGCTCAAGCTCCGGGTCCACCGCACAACTGTAACCCGGTGAACAAGAGACTCGCTGCTCGGGCTCCTCAAGTGCGCAGCAAGATCAATTCCCAAAAGAACTTCACGCGCACCGCTCATCATCGAAGCAGATCGGTCGGCGGTGATGAATCTTTTGTGGAATCTTTCCCTTTCTCTTTGGAGATACGAACTCCACGAAGAGTCGAAAATGAACAAGCACGCTATCACAAACCACCTCCTGTTCTTCCAACAGACACCATTGTTCGGCCTAACTATGACTTCGATCTTTGTATGGCCATCACCGCACAGAAGAATCACCAAGCTCGAGAAGTGTTCAAGGCACTCTTTTTGAGATTGAAAGGATGGAGAGGCATCAGGCCTCTTTGGACATGCGATTGGACAAGAGAGATGCTACCCTTACGGTGATTTAAGAGGCATAACGATTCGGATAAGGGAATGGTGGCAACAAAGCAAACAATGCGTGTGGAAAGGTGAGATACTTCGGACAATTGTTCAACAAGTCTTTGGTGTGGAGAGTCGAAAAAATACCGATGCCAAGACAAAGCCGAGAGAACATATTGAGCATATGCATGAAGCTCACACTGCCGAAATCAGGCGCTGCGTGAGCAACATACACATGATCTACTGACGTTTGGAAGAACACATGACAAGAAAATTCAGCCTTCTCATGGGCCGAGATGAAGCCGATTTGTGAGAATCCAACGCTACTCGACCTGAATTCGGCCGCATACAACGCAGCAGACTTGAAGCAGTAACTCAACCATCGAAGACTCGACTTCATGCTTGCCAAAGATGTTCCTGGGGTTCCTCTATCCTTTGATGATGCCAAAAATGGGGAAGAGGAATACCTTAAAGCAGCAAAATGAAGCCGAAAAAGAAAGGAGCGGTGAGTCGGGAAAATCGGTGAGGAAGTCTTAAAAAGAAGAAAGGAAAACATGTTGGGGGAAGGACCAACGGATGT
Organism: Rehmannia glutinosa; assembly: GCA_016081115.2. Classification (NCBI taxonomy): domain Eukaryota; kingdom Viridiplantae; phylum Streptophyta; class Magnoliopsida; order Lamiales; family Orobanchaceae; genus Rehmannia; species Rehmannia glutinosa. The sequence continues at coordinate 467,383 of JABTTQ020003239.1, forward strand.
GACATCGATGATTGCACAAACCCCAACAAGGTCACATCACGGTGACATTATAAGCAAAGCAAACTCCGGTGACTCTGCCACTCCAACACTCTTGTATCTATGGCCTGAAAAGAGAAAATCAATTGAAGCAGGGGATGAAGGAAGTGGAAGGAAGAATGGATGCAGGGTGATGAACATCTTGAAAGAACACGGAGGCATCCCAAAGAGACAGAGACACCTATGCCATTTCGATGTCGGGACAGAGCCACGATCGATTGACGAATTCAAAACGCTCGAATCGAAGGATACTTTGCAAATATGTCCATGGCTCAAGCTTGGGACCTATCTGGGAAAAGGGTCTCACATTATGTGAAGAAGGCGTGACAAACAGACAACCGATCACTCTGCTTTGGTCACTCACTGGAAAAGAAAAGACCCCGATTCAAAGATACGCCCCAGGTAGAGAGAAAAAAGCGATGAGTGGAGGAAGAAGCTTGGACCTCCAGGCCTCTGCCCAAGAATATTGAATCACGTAGATCCAGGGAAGAAAGGAGGGATCTTTGGGGGGCTTGACCAAGTGGCAAATTTGAAAGTGGCTAAAACTAATCCGAGTATGCAAAAAGAATAGAAGAAGAAAACAAGAGACAAACTCAGCTATGGGAGGAGAGACAGGGAAAGATTAAGAAGAGATGAAGCTGCCAGGAAGGCATATGAGAAGAAAAAAAGAAAGCGGTGACGACGAGAAAAAGAGGAGAAGAGAAGAAGATCTTGATCAAGATGAAAGAAGGAGACAAAGGAAGGAGATGAAGTGTTCTTTGTCCAACCCTTCGTGTATTTTATTATGTAAATAGATACAATGTAAGTCTTCGTATTAAAGGTATAAATTCTTTAATTTTTGTGAAGACATTTATATGCTCGATACACCTTGTAAACAGATTGTGTTAAGAAACAAGAATGATATGATCAATAAAAAGAATTGATTCTGCGCATACATTCTATGTCAATACACTATCGTATGTATCATTGCTATTTGTATCTTTGAATGATTTAAGTTTTGGCATCATCAAAAGGGGAAATTGTTAGGAATTTTATTGTTTAGATTTTGATGAATGCCATGTAAAACTTAGAATAGAAAGTTGGCTCCCAATTCTTGTTGTAAATTGTATTGTAACAATTAGAGCTAGCCAAGCCGAGTTAAGTCGCCTACGCCCCAACATGCAAGAAGACAATGAAGACTGAAGGAAGACTCGCGAGACAGTGAGTATGGCGAATGAGAGCCGACGTAAACTCGATCAAGAAGAAGCGGTGAGATGGTGAGTGGAGCATCGTCAAGTCAACTCAAGAAAAGCCAAGTTTCAAGTTGATGTGATAGAAGAGTCATCCAATGATTGGAAGCGACTCTAAGTCACCTGGGGAAAGCAAGGAAATGCGTCAAGTCGAGATAATCGTAAAAGAACCGTTTACGAGAAATCAAGAGATTTACTTAAACAAGTAATATCTCCATACCACCTTTTCGGAGTGCTCAGTCGAAGCGTGCAAATGGAATGAACCAATGGGAAGCACTGCACCGTGTCGAACTCGAAAAGGTGAAAGAACAATTCATACGAGGAAATGGCAATTCCAAGAAGCGCAAGCCAACGATCGCAAAGTGACTTTCAAAAATAAGCCTATCTCTTCAACGGGAAAATTTTTGAAAGTTCACTATAAAAGGTGAGGAGTTTGTTTGAGAAAGAGGATGCATGAATGACACACACTTGAGATATACAAGCTTATTAGAAAACTGAAACATTCTCAATCCTCAAGCCTACATTTCAAGTACATCAATCCAACACTCACCCGTGAAGGAAAGAGAACTTCAACCAGTTGAAGAGGAAGATACTTAAAACAAGGGGTCTACATTCCGGGAAGGATTGTAGAAAGGTTCAAGGTGAACCAAGTCTTAAGCTTTTGGAGGGCTTCGTGATCAAATCCAAAGAGCTTGAGCAAGTGAGTTTGTAGTAGCAAGCGCACCTGCCCTGTGAAGAAGCCGAGTCGCACGAGAAGCGGTGAGTGATCAAGGCGTCTCGGATCGAGTCCCTAAGGATCAAGTCGGTTGTTGTGATCAAGACTTGTATATCCGGACTGTTACCACTCAGAACCGATCATTACTTAGTGGATTCCTCCGGGAGTTGGAGAAGAGAGGAGTAGAAGAATTACCCCATCTTCGAACCTCTATAAAAACTTTCTTGTGTCATTTACATTTCAAAGCATTTAAATTTCTCGCACTTTTAATCGCTTATATCTCACGATAAATTTGCTATCCATTTGATAATTTATAAGTACTAAATCAAGCTCTAAAATCTTGCTTAATCAAACATAAGGGTGTTAAGTCTTCCGCTAAAAACAAAACCACAGTTTAGTCAAATTATAGCCAACAGTGAGTTACTCCATTAATAAAATGACTCAACCGAGATCATTAAGAGATTAACTCAACTAAGTGACTAATTCGATTGTCCATCAAGGAGGACATTTTGTGTAGAACTCTGTAGATTTAAAAAGACTAAATCGAAAATTTGGTAAGGTTTATTCAACCCCCCTTCTAAACCTTACACTTACACCCCTTGGGACCTACAACAATAACAATGATCATAACGTACAACAACATCAATAATAATATATAATACTTGTTATAAGTCAGTGATTGTACTTGGACTATCCTTTGAATATGTCACTTCGACTATTTAATTTATTTCATTAAGTTTTGGAATATTACGTGTAAAATAGGATATACAAATATTAACTGTAACTTCATGACATGAAAATATGAATGTTGTTATTTATATATCCACACAATATCACATATACGGTAAGTACATCAATATAAAATCCAATATATAATTACAAATACAAAATTTGAGCATTTATTAAGACAATTCCACAAAATATTTGGCATCCAACAAGCAGCCAGAAATGAACCATTAATTTTGAACAACTAAGAAAATACTAAGACAGATTCAAATTGTGCAAATCTAATATTAATTCGATTTTATCACCATCTATATATACACACTATGAACAATAGGTATTCCATGTACTCCAAATTAAAAAAAAAACAAGAAATTTCATTTTTCAAAAAAAAAAAAAAACCAAGTTGAAATGGACAAGAAAAAAAACAATCATAGCTTACATTACCAATGACTCAGAAAGAAAACCGGCGTTCAAGAATAGAAAGAAGGGTTTTATCTAGAGGGTGAGAGAGCTTAGCTCCCTTTGCAGCATGGCGGCATGCGCCATCATCTACAGCCAGTATGATTTGCAGCCAGAGATTTGGTCTCGCGGCTATGCGTTATGACGGTTTTGGCTCCACTACAAGAAAATTGATCTATCGTGATGGGAAAATCCATCACTATATGTCCAAAAACCGTCATTAAAGACTTTTAATGATGGAGAATTCCCGTTATGGAACCCTCATTATTGCCCTCTTAGGTAAAAGGAAATAATAACGGGAAATAGATCTCGTAATTATTGTTTTAATATATTTAGTGAGGATAATATACCATCATTAAAAATAAGTTTATATGATGACAAATATCATCAATATCAGTCATTTTCCCTCATTATACGTTGTTTTATTAATAAATTTAACCCTCATTATTTGTTATAAGTGTGTCACAAAAAAATTGATTTAACAAATAAATTACCCCTAGTAAAATATAAAATTACCCTCATTAAAATATATTTTTATGATGAAACATACTTTCATTATTTCATATTAATTGCTTAACACATAAAGGCACATCAATGCAAATAAAATAAGTCTATTGCTAAATTGACAGAACAAATAATTTTTCAAAACAAAATGTTATATAACCAGTGTCATCCACATTTATTCATTTATTCAAAATATACACAATTGTAATTTGCTCCAAAATACGAGTTACATCTCGATGGCTAAAGTATTCTCTAATATCTACTTCACGATTACACAAATCAATGAGCACCGTAAAGGTGAATCGCTTGATAGCTTCAAAATACCATATGTCAATTTCCTAATCCATGCTTGAATCATTATTTATGAATCAACATATAAGATAATTTCAAAGAACTATCAATTTTACAAGAACAAACACATAATAACACTAGAGAGCTAGAAATTTCTATTTCAAGAGCTAGCTTCATCCTCGTCGTGCTTGTTTTCTTGAGACAAGAGAGGCATGAAGTTAAGCAACGATGGTAAAGCTTCTAATCACATTTAAAATATTTTCAACTCTAAGGAATAGACGCACTACATACCTTCAGGTATTTCATTAGTTGTCAGCCAACCATGATTGTCCCAATTATCTCGCAATTTTTTTCCTCATGCAGCCTCATATTCTTTATCAATTGAGGCAGCTCTACGAAAACAGGGGACTGCACCTGAAAAACATGATAAGAAAAAAAGAAAGAAAGAAATAAAAAAGTAGCACAATAAATGCACCTCAGAGATTAATATGAAAAATGATAAGATAGGAGATTTTGATTGGTTGTTGTTTATGATACAATAATCATTGAATACCTATGTAAATCAGAGTTCTTTGTATTTTTCACATATGGTGCTTTACATTGGGAGTGCTTGCAATCAATAAAAAAAGTGCTTCTTAGTTTTTGGTTTAAAATAATTCACTAAAAAAAGTGCTTCTCAACTTTCCGCTTTTGACTTAAAAAAGTGCTAGATATTTAGATTTCTTATTCTACATCGATTTGATTTTTACAAAATAAATAAGTACTTTTACAATTTCTCATCCAAACATTCTCAATTTGCAAACACTATCATTATATGGTTTAGCATAATATAAGAAAAACAATCACAATGAAATAGGAGAAGGTTTAGTTAATCTTGGGGCAAATATGACTTCCTCCTACTAGGCTCTCCTGATTCCCCTTAGAAACAAAACAAATAAGAAAGTAGTCAATCATCACAAATCAAAATCAATAGAGCACATCATAATTCAATTTCCGTTGTGGCTTGAAAACACACAAAACAAGAATGTAACTAGAAAACATGCATCCAAATATAACAAATGCAAATGAGAGAGCATCAACTGACAATCAATGAAGACTCAATCAAAAACAAAAGCATTGGGGCATCTCACTAAATCAAAAATCAGAAAATTGTTAATCAAAACTAGTTTAATGAAAAATAATCATAGAAAGATCTCACCTTGACATCGACAAAAGATAACTAGGCCACTTGCATAAATTATTTACTAGTTATTTCAACGACAAGATTCTGAATCACAAATCTTTTATAGAAAGCACATACACAAATGACATGCACACGAAAGACAAGGTGATTGTCAAACAGATTTAAACTCATCAACAATTTATTATCATACAATGAGCCATCCTTCATGTAAAAATCCAAAACACCTTCTCTCAATGTGCAACATTCTTTATCAGCCATGGATTTGAGTTTAATTGAACCCTATTTATGTTTAATTTGTTCGAAACCTTTAAAATACTTAAGTTTAATTGTTTCCACACCTTGGCCCTTGTTGAAATTATACATATTTGCTCCTTATTCTTGTATTTGGCTTTCAGTTAGTTACCTAGTCTTAGTGTGATATTTATTTGGTTGGACTGCTAGTGACATAGACTTTAAATTATTTTGTGACAATCTTCAACACTCTCTTTCTTAGAAGTAGCCTCTCCAGAGCACACCTGACCAATAGTGTAACGACCTAACCCTTTTTAATTACTCAAGGTTTTTAAATTAATATTCATGAATAATGTTGCATCAAAAATCTAGTTTACATTTAAATGTGTGATTTATTCGCTTATTGCATTTTATATTTTGAGCATCCGGGAACCGGTTGTCCCCTAACTATGGTAATGGATATGAATGATATTACAATGACATATTATGGATATTATTATTAAGTTTCAGAATTAAATTTTTGGACCGAGATTTTTGGACCGATTAAGTGAATGTTCAGAGATTTTCACTAAAGTGCGTATTTATATTTTGGAAATTTTAGACTAAAATTTCCACCTCACATTTTATTATAATTAGTAACCATCTAATTTATGAAAAACGAGTTTTAATTAACTCTTGGGATTTTTAAAAATAATAATGTCTTACTTGAGGATTTTTAAAAATATCTAATTTTTGCAAGATATTTTGAAAGAGGGTAAAAATGGATTTTCCACCCCCAATAACTCTTGCATTTCATAAAAAAAACCCTAACACCCTCATTTCTCCCTCACACTCTCGTACTTAATCATATATCTTCATCATTTTCAAGACTTCAAAGAGGTAAAAATTTCTTCAGCTTTTTCTTTAATTTTTGTCTTTTCATTTAAGTATGATATGATATTGATCTTATGCTAGAACTAACATTAGAAATGTAAATTTATAATGATTACATGAAGTTTAAAATCCTCATTATTGGACTTGAAATCCTAACCTTTAGTTAAAAAAAATTTAGAAATGATTTTGTTTTCATATTTGTTTTTGATTTGATCTTGGTAAAAAGAAGAAAATACCTTTATTTTCGGATAAAAATTTAACCTTATACAAAAACGAATTTATGGATATTTTGAGCACCTTATTGCCTAATTGTAGATATATGTCTTAGCTATCATTTGGAACTTGAATCATGCTAGCTGAAGTTCTGTAGACCAAGTTATCCCTCAAATAGTGAATTATGCCAGAAATCCAAAAAAAGACGTCTACCCTTCCAAGAATTTCACTTTTTGGCCTATTTTTAATAATAATTGGGACTTTCTTATTGGAGGAACATTTGTATATAATTGCTTATCTTTCCAACGATATAAGAAACACATAAAATCGGATGTTTCGTTGAGTAGATATCGTAGAATTACAAAACTGATGCAACAAAGAATTTTCTACGAAAATTGGTGTTCTTGGTAAAATATAAAGATTTGTGTGTAATTGGTGAAGTACGTGAAAGAAAAACTTTGAAGATGAGTGTAGTGTGTGTTCTTGGTGAAATTTAAAGATTTGTGTGCTCTTGGTGTTCTTGGTGAAATTTAAAGATTTGTGTGTTCTTGGTGTAGTGTGTTTAAGAAAGATGAAGAAACTCAAATTTTTAATAGAGATAAATATATAGATTTAATCCTTGAATTAAGGAGACATTTTGGGATATTTTGCAAGTTGATGATGATGTTAGTATGTAGTAGAGTAGGTTAGAGTTATGAGGTGGAAAAGTGGTGAAGTGACGTAATGTAACATTTTTGGAAAAACATGAAATTTTGAAGATATTATTTTTAAACAAGATGTGACGAGACTAACATATTTTCGAGATTTTTGGAGATGACGTGTTATTTTAAGTAAGTCGAGATTTTAAAGTCGATTTATGATTTTATAAATTAAAGGTCCGATTAATCGGAAATTTTATCTAAAACGAGTCGTTAGTCGATTAATTGTTTTTAGGTTATTAACTAAGGATTAATTGATTTGATTAGTCTTACTTTAACTTTGACTTTTTATATTGACTTTGACCGTTGACTTTGGCTTTGACTCTGACTTTGGTCAACTATCACTTTTAAGATTTTTAAAAGAGAATCGAACACCCGATTTTTTAGGATACTTGACTTTAAAGAACGTATTAGACTAACTTAGCCTAAGAGACTAAATCACTCAATGATTATATCATTTGTCCTATGTCATTAAGTTGAAGAATTAAACTGTGTTAGGTGCGGCGCAATCGGATACGGTCTTATACAATCAATTTCATCACTAACATTCTATTAAACTTCAAAAGTAGGTAAGCTTATGATTTTTTAAGCGTGTCGTACTGTTATACTATATTAATCAACTCTCTATAATTGCTAAAATATGCCTACGGGCTATTTACAAGCTGCCAACGAATGGGGGATGACCCTTCAGTGTTAGAAAAGGTCGAGAGCCATATGTAAGCTGCCAATTGGTGGGGGAGGACCCCTCGGTGTCAGAAAAGGCCGAGAGTCATATGTATGCTGCCAATGGGTGGGGGATACCCCTTGGTGTCAGAAAATAATTTTTTTTTGCATTATGATTATTTGACCAATATAGTATAACTGCTTATGTTTCCCACTGAGTTTCACAACTCACGCCTTCAAATGTTTTTACATTTCAGATAATGATGATGAATCGGAAGCCGAGGCGTAGGGGTCTGGCATCATGGGGCGTTGTTCTATATTTCCCAACTATTTAAAATTACGTGTGTTTTGAGTAAAATAAATTATGTTTGATGTAATATGAATTTATTAATACGTAAATCTTATCAAACCATTATCACCTTTGCTACTCTTAAGTTGATTTAAGAAATTTTAAGCCCACATTTTAGTAATTAAATTATTTTATTTATGCTTCCGCAAACTATTTATAAATACTCAAGTGTACCATAGTAATGTTCCTAATCGAAATGGGTTTGGGGCGTTACAAGTGGTATCAGAGCGGATCTACGTTTATGTCGCCTATAAATGATTTTTCTTTAAAACTTTTTCTTTTTATAAGAACTTGATTACTGAAAACAATGGGAAAGACGACCACGCTAGCAAAACCTACACTCGCTCGGAGGTATATTTTATTAAAATGCTTTGATTATTGCATATTACTTTAAGGAAATTTTATGAAATGAACTTGTTCCTCAAACAAGAATGATTATGAATTATGAAGAACTTTAGAGGAAATTTACAAGAACTTTATGAGAACTAGAATGACAAATCTTGAAAAATTACTTATGCTTTTAAGAACTTCTCGAATAAAAGACCTTTGAACTTAGATCATTTGATGCTTCATGAACTAAAACGTTTGAACTTAGTCCTCGAAATAAGACTGACAGTTAGTTGGATTTTAGATATATTGACAAAACTTTTATATCTTTGGATGAAAAGAAAATTGGCTTTAGTTGTTAGAATTTTGTATTAGGGATATACTCGCCAGTGAGTCTACGCTAGTTAACAATGAAGATATAGAAGTAAGTATTCCCTCAGGAGAAACTGTTAAGACTAAGAAAACTGCGAGAGGAATGGAACTTACTATTAGTGGTCAGCAAATGAAAGTTGATCTTTATGTACTAGAGGTGAGAGATATTGATGTTATATTGGGTATAGATGGGTTAAGAATCGAGCCACCATAAATTGTTTCGATAGGAAAATTGAATTAGAAGCATTAAATGGGAATCGATTTGTCTTTTATGGAGCAAAAACCAACACTATAGTGAAGATAGTCTCGGCAATAAAAGCTATCAAAATGCTTCGAAAGAAAGAGTGTCAATGATTTTTGGTGATCGTGATGGGGAAAGAGACGATAAAAAGGATGGCCTATGATGAATCAATGGTCAAGGAATTTTTGGACGTATTCCTAGATGATTTACCTGGAATTCCCCCAGATCGTCAAGTTGAATTCACCATAAATTTAGTGTTAGGTGTGGCACCTATGTCTAAGGCACCATACAGAATGGCACCCAAGGAATTGCAAGAATTGGAACTCCAAATACAAGAATTGTTGTACAAGAAATTTATCTGACCTAGTGTCTCACCTTGGGAGCACCATTACTATTCGTGAAAAAGAAAGATGGATCGCTTAGAATGTGTATTTATTATCGAGATTGGAACCGATTGACTATCAAAATCAAATATCCTTTGCCTAGGATAGAAGATTTGTTCGATCAATTAAAGAGATCCAGCGTGTTCTCCAAGATTGACTTGAGATCAGGAGAGCACGAATTAAGGATCAAGGATTGTGATATCCTAAGACAACATTCAGGGCAAGATACAATCACTTTGAGTTTACCGTTATGCCTTTTGGATTGTCGAATGCGCCAACAGTGTTTATGGATTTGATGAACATGGTGTTTCATCCTTATCTAGATAAGTTTGTTATTGTCTTCATAGATAATATTTTTATATACTCGCAAGACAAGGAACAACATGAGGAACACCTCTGCATTGTGTTAGAAACGTTGCGACAGGAGAAACTTTATGCCATATTCAGGAAGTGTGAATTTTAGCTAGACAAGGTTGTGTTTTTAGGATACATTGTCACTGCCAATGGAATTGAAGTAGACACATCCAAAGTGGAGGCAATATTGAATTTGAAGCACCGACTAACATAGGAGAAGTGCGAAGTTTCCTAGGGTTAGCTGGATATTACAGAAGATTTATCTAGAACTTCTCAAAAATCACCAAGCCACTTATACACTAATCCAAGAAGAGTGAGAAATTTCAGTGGACCAACCAGTGTGACAACACCTTCCAAGAACTTAAGCAGAGATTAGTGACAGCCCCTATTTTGACAATTCCAGATGGAACCGAAGGATTTGTTATTTATATAGATGTGTCAAAACTTGGATTGGGATGTATGACAATGTAAAATGGCAAGGCCATAGCCTATGCGTCAAAACAATTAAAAACACATGAACAAAACTACCTCACTCATGACTTGGAGTAAGCGGTAGTAGTTCACGTCTTAAAGATTTGGCGTCATCACCTTATGGTGGGAAGTGTGAGATCTTCACGGATCACAAAATCTTGAAGTATTTCTTTACTCGGAAGGAGTTAAATATGTGTCTGAGTAGGTGGTTAGAATTGGTGAAGGATTATGATTGTACCATTCAATATCACACGGGAAAGGCAAATGTTGTAGCAGATGCGCTCAGTAGAAAGAACACAGGCAGATTGCAACTTTGCTCACACAACAAGAATCACTACTAAGAGACTTTTCCAATCTAAGGTTGAAAATTTTGAGACCAGCTACTCAGGCAGTTGCCATGATTTCATCCTTGACAATACAGCCTACCCTGAGGCAACGAATCAAGGATTCTTAGAAAACATATATTTTGCTAAATAAGATGAAGCAACGAGTACTCGCAGGAAGAATTCAGGGATTTGCAATTATGTCAGGTGAAACGATAGTCTATGATGGAATATTATGTGTGCCAAAGGATGAGAATTTAAGAAAGAAAATTCTTGATGAAGCCCACAATACACCTTATACATCTCATCCAGGAGGAATGGAGATGTATAATGACTTGAGAGAAATTTTCTAGTGGAGGAATATGAAGCGGACAATAGGAAAATTTGTGGAGAGATGTCTCATTTGCCAACAAGTGAAGGCCGAACACCCGAGACCATCAGGATTATTAAACCCATTGGATATTTCTGAATGAAAATGGGAACACATTACTACAAATTTCGTGATAGGACTACAAAGATCCATAAGGAAAAATGAGGCTATTTGGGTTATCATGGACAGACTCACGAAGAACGCACATTTTATACCGGTAAGAATGACTTTCACTTTGGATCATTTTGCTCAACCTTATATTGGGAAGATTGTAGCCTTCATGTAGTGCCAGTATCCATCGTATCAGATCGTGATCCTCGTTTCACATCAAAATTTTGGAAAAGTCTACATGCAGCTATAAAAACGAAGCTGAAGTTTAGTACCACATATCATCCCCAAATGGATGGTCAGTCAGAAAGGACAAATCAAACCTTGGAAGACATGCTCAGAACAGTTGTGTTGGATCTTAATGGAAGTTAGGAGACATATCTACCACTTGTGGAATTTGCTTACAATAACAGTTACCAGGCTACTGTCAAGATGGCGCCATACGAAGCATTGTACGGAGAGAAAGTGCAGATCACCAGCTAATTGGGACGAAGTTGGTGAACGCGAGATTTTTGGACACCGGAGATTATTGAGAGAATAGTTGGAGTGATTTCTAAGATTCGAGACAGAATTAAGGCAACACAAGACCAACAAAAAAGTTACGCCGACAGAAGATGGGCCTAAAATCTGAAGTAAATGACAATGTATTTCTTAAGGTTGCACCCTTGAAAGGAGTTGTTCGTTTTGGGAAGAAAGGAATGTTTAGACAACGATACATTGGACCATTTGAAATTTTGGATAGAATCGGAGATGTCGTGTACCGTTCGGCACTACCTCCAGAACTTGCAGCAGTACATAACGTGTTTCACATATCTATGCTTAGAAAGTACAATGCCGACCCAAGTCACATCATTAACCATGAGGAACTTGATGTTAGTAATAACCTTGCTTATGAGGAGAGTCCTATCGCTATTTTGGGAAAGAAACTACATAAGTTGAGAAATCGAGAAGTACCCATAGTACTTGTACAGTGGAACCAAAATAATAGGGAAGAGGCTACTTGAGAGAGAGAGGAAGAAATCCTATCTAAGTATCCAAACATTCCTAACTAAATAAGTCGAATTTCAAGGACGAAATTTTTTTAAGTAGGGGAGGTTGTGATGACCCACCCTTTTTAATTACTCGAGCTTTTAAAATTAATATTCATGAATAATGTTGCATCAAATAGCTAGTTTACATTTAAATGTGTGATTTATTCACTTATTGCATTTTATATTTTGAGTATCCGGGAACCGGTTGCACCCCTAACTACAGTAATGGATATCAATGGATATTACGATGACATATTATGAATATTATTATGGAGTTTTAGACTTAAATTTTAGGATCGAGATTTCTGGACCGATTAAGTGAATTTCGGAGATTTTCACTAAAGTGGTTATCTATATTTTGGGAATTTTAGACTAAAATTTCAACCTCATATTTCATTATTATTAGTAACCATCTAATTTAGAGAAAATGAATTTTAATTAACTCTCGGGATTTTTAAAAATAATAATAGCTTACTTGAGGAATTTTAGAAGTATCTAATTTTTGCAAGATATTTTGAAAGATGGTAAAAATGCATTTCCCACCCCCAATAACTCTTGCATTTTATAAAAAAACCCCAACACCTAATTTATGAAAAACGAGTATTAAAAACGAGTTTTATTAGTAACCATCTAATTTATAAAAAAACAAGTTTTATTAGTAACCATCTAATTTATGAAAAACGAGTTTTAAAAACCCCATGATTGGACTTGAAATCTTCAGCCTTTATTTAAAAAAAAAATTAGAAATAAATTTTTTTTATCGATCTTGTTAAAGAGAAGAAAATACCTTATTTTCAGACAAAAATTTAAACCAATACAAAAACAAAATTCTTGAAATGTTGAGCTATGTTTAAACCCAAACCTTGTTGCCTACTTGTAGATCTATGTATTTGCTTTCATTTGGAACTTGAATAGTGTTAAATGAAGTATTGTAGACCAAGTTATACCCCAAATAGTGAACTATGCCAGAAATCCGAAAAAAGATGTCTACCCATGTTATTTGGGACTTTCTTATTGGAGGCATTTTTAGATAAATGTCTTAGCTTTCCAACGGTATAAGAAATACATAAATCGGATGTTTCGTTGATGAGAAATCATTGAATTACGAAAACTGCTGCAACAAATAATTTTCTGCAAAAATTGGTGTTCTTGGTAAAATATAAAGATTTGTGTGTAATTGGTGAAGTATGTGAAAGCAAAACTTTGAAGATGAGTGTAATGTGTGTTCTTGGTGTTCTTGGTGAAATTTAAAGATTTGTGTGTTCTTGGTGTAGTGTGTGTAAGAAAGATGAAGAAACTCAAATTTTCAATAGAGATAAGTATATAGATTAAATACTTGAATTAAGGAGACATGTTGGGATATTTTGCAAGTTGATGATGATGTTAGTATGTAGTAGAGTAAGTTAGAGTTATTAGGTGGAAAAGTGGTTAAGTGACGTAAAGTAACATTTTTAGAAAGACGTGAAATTTTGAAGATATTATTTTTAACCGAGATGTGACAAGACTAAGATATTTTCGAGATGACGTATTATTTTAAATAAGTCGAGATTTTAAAATCGATTTATGATTTTATAAATTAAGGGTTTGATTTATTGGAAATTTTATCTAAAATAAGTCGTTAGTCCATTAATTGTTTTAGGTGATTAATTAAGAATTCATTGATTTAATTAGTCATAGTTTGACTTTGACTTTTATATTGACTTTGACCATTGACTTTGTCTTTGACTTTAACTTTGGTTAACTATCATTTTTAAGGTTTTTAAAAGGGAACCGAACACCCGATTTTTTAGGATACTTGACTTTAAGGAACGTATTAGAATTTACTTAGCCTAAGAGACTAAATTACTCAATGATTATATCATTTGTCCTATGTCATTAAGTTGAAGAATTTAACTGTGTTAGGTACGGCGCAATTGGATACGGTCTCATACAATCAATTTCATCACTAGAATTCTATTAAACTTCAAAAGTAGGTAAATTTTTGATTTTGTAAGCGTGTCGTACTGTTATACTATATTAATCAACTCTCTATTAATTGTTAAAATATGCCTACGAGCTATTTACAAGCTGCCAACGGATGGGGATGACCCTTTGGTGTCAGAAAAGGCCAAGAGCATATGTAAGCTGCCAATGGGTGGAGGAGGACCCCTCAGTATCAGAAAAGGCCGAGATCCATATGTATGCTAACAACTTGTGGAGGATACCCCTCGGTTTCAGAAAATGATTTTTATTGCATTATGATTGTTTGACCTATATAATGTAACTGCTTACTTCTCCCACTAAGTTTCACAACTCACGCCTTCAAATATTTTTACATTTCAAATAATGATGATGAACCGGAAGCCGAGGCGTAGGGGTCTGGCAGCGTGGGGCGTTGTTCTATATTTCCCAACTATTTAAAATTACCTGTGTTTTGAGTAAATAAATTATGGTTGATTTAATATGAATTTATTAATGTGTAACTCTTATCAAACCATTATCACCTTTGCTACTCTTAAGTTTATTTATGAAATTTTTAAGCCCACGTTTTAGTAATTAAATTATTTTGTTTATGCTTCCGCAAACTATTTATAAATACTCAAGTGTACCACAGTGATGTTTCCAATCGAAATGGGTTCGGGGAGTTACAAATAGGCTTACACAATTTCGGAATTAAGAATTTACTTGATGCTAAGTGTATAAAACACAATGTCTGAACTTTTTTAGTTTGCCAAATTCATCTAACGATTATATACTTGAGAAACATTTTAAATCCTAGGGAAAATACCGGATGCATAACAGTATATTGCTTATCTAAATGAATATACACATACTCAGTGGTAGCTTAGACATTATTGTGCGCATCATTTTTCATGTTTATAATTTTAATAGCCAATAATCACTACCAATTCTAACTATAAATACATAATGAAAAGAACAAATGCGACAAAATACAAACTCTCTTGAAAAAAAAGATCACAAGGGACATACTTCAGCAAACAATTTCCTGTGACGATTAATAGGGAAAACCAAAAAGTGTTGATAATTAATAGAAAATTAGTATATGCACATCTCAAATACATATTTTTTCCCCTTCAATCTAAGAAGACAATATATTCTGTTCAAGCAAACTATCGTTCAAACCCAACTTCATTTGCAAGAGTTTAATTTTCATCATTTGCCGTTAACAATAGCAAAACTAACTACTATAACAAAATTTATAACCAAAATTCCTAATTACCTTTTTTATGGCTAGGGCTTAGAATTTGAAATTATGACTTTTTCCCTCAAGCTTATATCGATCCTCAATAATTGCGGTAGACTGTTGGTCACCATCGATAGCAGCGACGGTCGGTGGGTGGGCTTAGGTGGTGCTGAAGAGTTGCGAGAGAGGAGAATTGACGAGGGATGATACTTGCGCGAGAGAGATTACGGAGATGGTTTGTCAAAATTCAAAAGCCTTCTTCTTTTTTTATTAATAATGGAAATTTACAAGTTTTTTAATTGAATAAAAAATATTTTTATTTTTGTAATAATGAAAACAAAAAAAATGTCATGTAGAGTTTTATAACCAATAGTGAGAGGATTTGTTTTTGATACAAATAGTGATAGGATTATGTATCAATAACTAGGAAATTAGGAGTTCGTCATAAATAGTTCAACTTTTTAACTAGGAGTTTTTTGTACCGTCATTGTAGGTCTCAAGGGATGAGTTGTAAGGTTTAGAAGGGAGGATTGAATAAACCTTACAAAATTTTTGAATTTAGTCCTTTTGAATAATTTTAACAGAGTTAACTCAAATCAGCTAAGTCGTTGGGGGACAGCTAGATTGGCTTACGTCAACAAAGTTACCTACTCAACAGACTCGACTGAGCTGTTGATAGTATAACTCAGCTGGGTCAGCTAACACTTAACCTTTCAGTCCTGGGACTCAGCTTCTTCACAAGACGGCTGCCTTGCTACTTTAGCTCCCTTCGAACTCTCGGAATTGATTACACAGCCTTCCAACGAGCTCAAATCTTCTAGTTCGACCTTGAACCTTACTACAACTCCTTCAACCTTGGAGAGTAGATTCCTTTAGGTCTGAAAACTATTTCCTCTTCAACTTGATGAAGTATTCTTTCCTTCACTGAATGTGTTGGATCGAGTTCCTTCGACTTTAGGCTTGAGGAATGTCTATTAAAGCTTGAGAGTATTTTTGCAGGTTTGCTTGCTTGTATTGCTTTTTAATTCGTTCAGATTAGTAACCTTCTCTCACTTGCTTCCTCAGCATTTTATATTATTTATTTGAAAATTTTCCAGTTGAAGAGATAAGTAATTTCAAATAACACTTCTTGGTCGTTGGCTTGTCTTTTCTTGATCTGCATCTTGTGATGGTGACATTTCCTCATATTAAATGATGTCTGCAGCTTTTTAGGTCCTGACACAAACTCATTGCTTCCAATTGGTTTATTCTATTAGTACGCTTCTGGGATGGGGACTTTTAGACATGGTAGCATGGATGTATAACTATATTAAGTAAAGTCTTTGACTTCTGTGCAACGGTTTAATATCAGTCAACTTGACTTGACAACTGTCTTTACCCCTTTGACTTGAGTCAGTTCCAACCTTTTAGGAATGACTCAACTGTTTGTCAACTGGCAGACTTGGCCTAAACTGACTTGACTGTCACTTATTCATACTTTACTCCGCTGTCCCACAGCTGGGTCACTTCTTCAGTCGAGTTTGAACCTTCCATCTTGACTACACACAGCTGACACATAGCTGAGTCTTCACTTCAATCTTCATTTGATTTTTGTATTCTTCAACATAGCTGACTCTAACTCAGCTCATGCAGTCCTATCTATTACAAATAGTAATACAAAGAAAATAGGGTGCCAACTTCGTATTATAAGTTTTATATGGTATCATCAAAATCTCATAATAAATTTCCTAACAATTTCTCCCTTTTTGATGATGCCAAAACTTAAACAAAATTACAGTTAAGTAAGCAATGCAGTAACAAAGAATGTATGAGCTGAATAAGTCAATTTTATTGATCATATCATTCTTGTTCTTTACAAAGCTGTTTACATAATATACTCTATACACTGTATCTGAGCTATACTATCTATTACATTGTATCAGAGTCTCTTATTGTACAAAGTACATCAGGTATTAGAGTAAAATGGGAAACTTACAAAACTTATTATTATAATTAAATAAAATACACTGAAGGGGTTTCAGCCGTCTTCAACGCTTCGGTTGCTTCCTTCTTCTCTCTTCTTCTTCAGCTCTTTCCCTTTTCTTCTTCTCATAAGCTCTTTTTGCAACAGGGTCTTTCCTTTGCTGCATTTCTTCCCATTCTCTCATGACTCTTTCATTCTCAGCCTCTTGTCTTCTTCTTGCCTCCTCGTTCTTGCGCTTCACTTCAATGTAAGCAAGAGCATCGTAGCCAGTCCAATAATTGATCCATTTATTGTGTGTATCAATAAACCTTGTATCATTAGGTCTTGGATGTGGTGGAGTGCCTCTGCCTCTTCCACCACTTCCAAACCTTCCCCTCCCTCTAACTGACTCAGCTCCTCCTCTGGGAGTGTATTGTACTAGTGCTTTTCCAATCGAGTGACTACTGGAACTCTGCTGCTTCTCAGTTGATTTGCACAATTCAAGACCTTTTTCCCAGTACAAGTCCCACGATTGTGGTAGGGTCATATTCTTGAAATAACCTTCAACTTTTAGAGTTTGAAACTCCTCTAGTGATCTTGGTTCAGATCCAACATTAGGTACCGTGATTTCTCGAACGGGAATGTTTTTAAGCTTGACATCAATGACAATAAATGATGTCAGTAAAGCCTGCAACAGTTTATCCATGATTAGATATAAATGATGATGCATTTAATACGGGAAAATTACTGCGGTTTTCAAACGTGATCTCGACCGTTGATCATTTTTAACCCTTTTGAATTCTAAAAATTGTCCTTTCAAGTCCTTTATATAGAGAAAATTCATTTTCTCTCTTCTCACACTTAAACTCTTGCTTTCGAAGAATACTTAGAACTCTCTCTATGAAATACTCCGAAAAACCCTAGTTTTCTATCTCGCGTATTCAATATCGAAATGGAACCTACATACAACCACGTGAAGCTTGCTGAGAACATCTACACTAGAGCCACTGTGGATTTCGATGGCCTTGTCAAATAGGCTGTTGACAATGATTTTGCCAAGAAGATTGCGAAGAACCTTGAGAAAGATCGTCTCAAGAAGTTTCTGACTATGGAAGTGTCCTATATCTACCTTGAGGAGGTGGCTATGTACTACGTGAATGATGACGTTCACGACGATGAGATCAACGCATCTATAAAAAAAGAATTTAAGTTGACTACCGCTGACCTAGGTGAAAACTATTTTCTCCCTACCAGTGGTCTAAAAGAGTTGAATGGTAAGGATGTTGATTTGGTTGTTTCTTGGAAGGAGATAGCCAAGCTGGAGGCTGCTGGAAAACCAAACTACTCAACTATAAAGAAGTTGATTAAGGAAGAATACCACAAGCTTAGAGGGATGTGGTACTGAAGTGTATTGACATGAAGTTCGGCTCATTCAATCAGCTCTCTCAAACTAAGCTGATTGTAATGGCAGCTATTATGGAAGAGAATGAGGTTAACTAGGCTGAGTTTGATTTTCGCAAACTGTGCCACAATGTGATGAACATGAAGGTTGGTGAAGATGATAAGTTTGCTAGCTCACTGGATGGAAAAGAAGGGTGTTCCTCTTTTCAATGGGAAAACCTTTTGTGCAAACAAGAAGATGTTCAAGGCCAACCTCTCTGGTGCCCAGAGGCAGGCCCATGCAAAAAAGTCCGCAACATGATATTATTTGTCCTAACAACCCATTATAGAAGAAACATAATTGATAATCATCTAGAAATCCATGTTGAGGACACCTCCTCAACAAGTCTCTGAATCTATCCCAGACCTCGTATAATGGTTCCCAATTGAATTGTCTGAATTGTGTTATCTTGCTCTTGAGCTGCAGTGTTTTGCTTGGTGGAAAAAACTTGAATAAGAATTTCTGGCTTAGATCATCCAAGGTATTAACACTCTCTTGAGTCAATGTGCCTAACTAGTTTCTCGCCTTATCCCTTAAAGAGAAAAGAAATAGGAGCAAACGTATATCATCATCCGACACTCAATTCATTTTGACCGTGTTACAAATTTGCATAAAGTGTGCAAAATGAGAATTGCGATCCTTAGTTGGAAATCCCCCAAACTGGTTTTGCAGAAACTTCTAAATGAATGTCATTTTTAACTCGAAGTTATTAGCATTAATTGGTACATGGACAATTCCACCATAATTGCGATTCGTTTGAGGGCGAAAGTAATCGCAAATCGCTTGCTGCTGGACGACATGTACTTCTGGCTGAGGTACATGATTGTTCCCATTGTTCTGATTATTATTCTCGTTGTTCTCGGTCACACCCTCCATAGTTTGATCTAGATTCCTTACTGCTCGTCTAGTAGTAGTACTTATTCTTCTAGCGAATGCTTCAACCTCTGGAATGAATGGTTCTAATTCTCTTTGCTTGGAGCGAGTGTTCATGCACTACCTGGACCAACCAAAAGAAACAAATCAAACACCATAGAACATGTCGAGACTGAAAAAGAACAAGAAAGTGGGATTGGTGATGCTTAGACGGTTAAGACTGTCTTAGCTGAAAATCCAACTACACAACTGGACAAGGACGCTGCTCATAAGTTCGCCTATTTTTTTAGCTTCGCCTCAAGTGAACGATTTAGTTAATAGATATGGTGAGCAAGATCGATCCCACAAGGACTAATAAATTAATGTACCAAGTATTTAGATTATAATAACACTATTTTTATTTAGACGATCGAATTGTGATTGATGATTTACTAAAACTAAGAACATATTCTACCACAAAACAAACAAAGCAAAGAATCACAAGTGAAAAGATCAAGTAAATGGATGTATTCCAGGGTTATGGTTTCAGTTAATCACTCTCTTGTTATCAGATCAATCAAACCAAAGTTATTATCTATCTTCCCAATAAGATGATCACACAAGTTATTTATTCTCTCTCTCGAGATAAAAGAAACATGTTGATTGGATTACATATGCTAGCATCTCTACTCAACATAAAATAACCAACTCCCAAAAGCATAAAATGTCAATAAATACTCACAAATAGTCACAAGCTTCTCAATCATGCAATATATTCGAGTCAATTACTCAAGATCTAGTATAGAAACTCAGCTCTCGAATTACGAATAAACGCATCAAAGATGATAAATCATTGGCCAAATGATAAAACAAACAATAAAACAAAGTACTCAAATAGGGTTTGAAATATAACTTCAATTAAAATCAATCATCCAACAAGAGGTAAATTAACCAACTTCCAAGCCCCGGAATCACACGATGTTTAGTCGGACATCGGAAAAGAAGAATTCATAGATAAATTATTCAAATCCCTATCAACTAGATGAAAAATAAAATACAATGGAGAAGGAAAACTCAAGGATATCGATGGATCTCTCAATCAATCTTCAATCCTCAAACGTGGATCCGATCTTGACCTTTCTCCTTGTTTCTCTTGAACAAGGATGCTCTTTTCTCTATTTTTTTAGGGTAAAAATATGTGTATACTCATTTGGGTCCGCCTCCTATCAATTTATACCCTCATAGGATCAAATCTAAGTTGATACTGAAATAATATGTCGAAACCCGCACAGATGCATGGGCCGTGCCAAAGCGCACGGGCTGCCCGTGCGTCAAGTCGAAGCTACAATTTTTCATCTGAATAGATGCACGGGCCGTGCTATGGTGCATGGGTTGCCCGTGCGTCAAGTTGAGTTTTGTGCCCTGCTTTCACCTTACGCACAGGTCATGTGCATATGCACAAGCTGCCCATGCATGGTCATTTTCCGACTGGTTCGGCTGATTTCTTCTCAATTCAATTCCTATACTCGTGTGATTGTTGTTTCACATAACTTTCCAAGATTCACAAGGGTTCTAATAGTTTCAATCTTCCCTCTTGCCATAAAAGTGCTACAAAAATAGTGATTTTCCTATAAAACGAGCAAAACGTAGTATCTCTTCCAAATATTAAGAACACAACCCTCGAAGGATGCCAACATCCAAGACCTTGATGCAGCTCAGTCTGCAGCAGGGATAGATGAAGGTCTTACAATGGCTGAGAATGTTGCCAAGGTTGCTAAAGGACCCCAAGAGGTTGAGACTTCCAGGGATGTTGTTGTTGAGAAAGGGAAGTTGCCAGTTTCTGCATCAGAGTCTCATGAAATGTAAGAGATTAGTGAGTTGCATGACTCTGATGACAATGTGTTAGTCGAGTTTCTTGACATTGACTATGAAGCTTAGTCCACGCCCAAAGAAAAACCTGTAGAGGATCCAACTGTAGAGGAACTTGCAGCAGAGTTGAAAAAGGAACGTGAGGAAGCTACCTTATCTAAATTTACATTGGTTGAAGGCCCACCCACTATGGTGGCATCACCATCCCAGGATGATGCTAAGCCGATTGAGGCCATGGATACTCAAAAGGAAGCATCTACTGAAGCCAAAGAAACTATTGAGAAAGTTGAGGCTAAGTCAGCTCTGAAGGCTAACACAACTGCAACTATCAATGAAGCTCCCAGAGCCGAGGCACAAAGAGCTCAAGGAAGTCAGGGAACAAAGAAAAGGCTCTCGATGGAGAAGTGGGGGATGTTCCTGAAGTCCCTAGTGACCTATTTGCGGATTATTTTTCGTTTGTCGAAGAGGTTCCGCTAGAAATAGAGAATGCTAAAGATCCAGAAGAGTGTGAACTACATTGTAAATATAGATCCAGAAGAGTTCGTTACTCTGGATAAGGGTTGTGCCATTAGGCTTTGATTTCGACTTTGTATTGCCACAAAGTTAATCAGCTGAGGCATCAGACTTCAAAAAAGCATTCAAGGCTGTGTGTTCTGGGATGGAAGCTATGGAAATAAGCTTGGTTGTGCTCAACCAAAGGCTGGACAATCACGATGCTATGATTTCAGGCGATATCCATGGAGTTGTACTTTGAATTCGAGAATGGACTGCAAACAAAGACACTCAGAAGAGAACAAGTGAGCTACTTCAAATCACTATTCACAAAATTGGTGATTTGGAGTGGTAAGAAGGCTCAGTTTATGAAAATACAATGAGACCACATGTTCAGGATGGATCAAACTCGCAAAAGTGATATGGAGTTGCTCAAGATCAGAACTTTGCGAGCAGAGATAATGCTAATGAATGCAGAAATGAAGGCTCTTAGATCAAAACATCGAGCAACTCACTCAACTACACATGACAAGATGGATCGCATCTTGACAGTTATTGCTCAAACCTCTCTTGTTGGTGATGATGCCAAAAAAGGGTAAGATGAAAGCATAAGTAAAGGGGAAGGTAGTGGAAGTAAGGGGAAGGACCATCTAAGAAGACTCCCCTGAAGTTTGTTTTGGATATGTCCCAACTTGTATCATCAACTAGCTCTCTCTATTCCCAGCTACCGAAAGACATGCAAGCCGATGCAAAAGTTGACTTAGCCTTTCAGATGACTAGAACTGCAATTGAACCTGAAGATACAGATGTATATAGAAGGCAACATGGTCATATCAAAGATCTAAAATCCAAGTTCTATGGTCCCCCAGAAGGGTTACTACCAGATTCTCCAGCAGTAAAGCTCCAAAAAGAACCCGCTCCCAATGCAGGGTCCAAGCCAATATTGCTTAAGCAGTTCCAAACTCTCAAGTTGGAAGGATTTTTTGAAGGAATGAATCTTAAACAATCACGGGTTTTGTACTGGGAAAAGGGATTACATATTTGTCAAGCACCCGATAAGCAACAAGAGTAGTCAGCAGTCTTCAAAGGCTCACCTGTACATTACACTCAAAGGAGATGAGCCGACTGGGGGAAGAGGAAGGAAAGATCAGGTGGAAGAGGCAGAGGCACTCCACCACAAAGGCCTGAGAATGTCACATATATAAATTCCCAGAAGAAAGACTTGCTTTACTAGGTTGGACTCAATGATCTTGAGAATAGAGAAGTTTCCAAAAGGAAAATATCAGGCATGATCAAGAATGGGAAGAAATGAGAAGGAAAGATGAAGATGCTAGGAGAACTTATGAGAATAAGAGAAGAGAGGAGGATGATAAGAAGAGGAAAAGACTAGAAGTAGACTAGGAGAAGAGAAGATGAAGAGAGAAGAAGGAAACAATAGATGTGAAGAAAACTGATGCAGACACCTTCTTGTTGTATTTTTACTTTGTTGTAAATACACAGAGATACATGTAAGTACCTTGTAATTGTTTTCATTGTACTTTGTAAAACATTGTAAGGTGCAATAATGATATGTTCAATAAAATGACATATTCATACAATCATTCTTTTTTATGCACTATTTACTTTGTTATTTTATTTAAGTTTTGGCATCATCAAAAAGGGAAAAATTGTTGGGAAATTTATGTAATAGATTTAGATGATCCATGTAAAACATAGATTAGGAAGATGACACCCCAATTCTATTGTAAAATAAACTATGCAATAGATAGGGTTCTATTAGCTGAGCCAAAGCAACCAAGTTCAAGATTGCCGAAGTTGACTGAAGATTAAAGTGAAGGCTTTGTTGTGTGTCAATTGAGTGTTGCAGTAAAGTATCATTCAAGTACAAGAAATGTTGTCTCAGTCAGCCGAATGACAGCTAAGTAACTCCCAGATTAGTGGAAATGACTATCTAAGGGGTTCTGCAGCAAACATAACTCAAGAAAGCTGAAGAGTTCCATTTTTAAGCAAAGTCTAATGTTTGCTGAAAGTATAATCATGTCAAACCGTAGATAATAAAATTATTTTGTTGAAAGAGTGCAAAAAGCAAGGAACCAATGAGATGTTCCTGCAAACCTGCAGAGATTCAGGCAAGGGTGCAGAGCATTAATTCCAGGATCAGTCTATGTCAAATGCTACAAGACAAGACTAGCCAACAACCTCAAAGTGTAGTTTAAAAAGTGCATCTATCTCTTCAATCGATACAATTTTCAAACAGGCACGATAAAAGGCTGAGGAATTTATTTTAGAGAGGGAACGAAATGCAACTTACACAAGCAAAGCAATAGACACATACCTGCAAACAAGGGCAAAATACTGTCAAGCATTCATACTATCTTCAAGCCTAAACTTGAAGAAAATTGATCCCACACACAGTGAAAAAAATAAAACTTCAAATTGTTGAAAAAGAAATCTTTGTTGAAAGATAAAGGGTCTACACATCCAAGGTTAAAGAAAAAGTAGTGAGGTTCCAGTTCGAACCAAAGCTTTGGACTTGTTGGAGGGATGCATGATCAAATCCAAAAGTCTGATGGAGCTGAAGTAGCAGGACAACCGTCTTGTGAAGAGCTGAGTCCCAGAATCAAAGCCAGCTGTGTGATCAAAATCTAGCTTGGACAGTCACCATTTTATAACAAAGTCACCGTTACTTAGTGGATTACCTCTGTAGGGTTGGAGAAGAGTGGATTAAAGGAATTACCCCATTATCGAACCACTATGAAAATTGCTTTGTGTGGTTTACATTAAGCACTTTAGTTCTTACATATCATATATGCTAATTGTTATATTTGCTAAGTCCATAGATAATAACTAAACCCAAAATAAGTGTTGAAAAATGTATTTTAATTAAAGGGTGAAAGACTGCAGCTGAAAAACAAGTCTATTGTTTTATTAAAAATGTTATCTGAATCAGCTGAGTTATCATATTAACAACTCAGTCGACTCTGTTGAGTGGCTAGCTTTACTGTGAAGGTAGAACTAAGTTGTCCGTCAATGACTAAGTTGACTTGTGACTAAACTCTAATTTAAAGGATAAAAATCGATAATTTGGTAAAGTCTATTCAACCCCCACCCCCACCCCCCCACCCTGTCTAGACTTTACTTTATCACCCCTTAAGACCTAGAATTAGTCTAATGGTCTCAACTATAACTTATGATTATATTCATTGATAAATTTAATTTCATTTTTTAGGGGATATTACAGTCTCATACAACTAATGTCATTCCATTTCTTCTCCACTTCCCCCTCTTAGTATGATGGATTCATGATTCTAATTTGATGTTTTCTTTTTCATTATTCCATGTCATGAATTTACAGTTAATATTTGTATATCTTATTTTACATGTAATATACAAAAACTTAATAAAACAGATTAAATAGTCGAATTGGCATATTTAGAGGATAGTCCAAGTACAAACAATGACATGTAACAAGTATTATATATTATTGTTGTTGTACATTACGATTATTGTTAATATTATTAAATTATCAATTTGTAATTTGAATATTATTACAACTGTTGGAGAGGAATGAACAGCCAAAATATACACCTCATCATATAATCACTTGAAATCGTAAAAATGAATGTTGTTTATCCAACACAACACCACATATACGATAAGTACATTAATATAAAATCAAAGATATATAATTACAAATACAATTTTGAGCATTTATTAAGACAATTGTTCTACAAAATAATTGGCATCCAACCAGCAGCCAGAAATGAATCATTAATTTTGAACAACCAAGAAAATACTAAGACATATTCAAATAGGGAAATTCGAATATTAATTCGACTTATCACCATCTATATAATCAGAGGAGATAAATGGACAACAAACATATACACCTCAATCTCATCCTATAATAACTTGAAAACCTAAAAATGAATGTTGTTTATCCACACAACACCACCAATCGGGTAAGTACATTAATATAAAATCCAAACTATATAATTATAATACATATTTGAGCATTTGTTAAGACAGTTGTTCTACAAAATAATTGGCATCCAACGAGCAACCATAAATTAACCATTAATTTTGACCAACCAAGAAAATACAAAGACAAATTCAAATTAGGCAAATCTAATATTAATTCGATCTTATCACCATCTATATAATTAGATGTGAGGAATGGACAACCAAAATATACACCTCATAATATAGTCACTTGAAATCCTAAAAATGAATTTTGTTTGTCCACACGACACCACATATAGGTAAACACGTTAATATAAAATCCAAGAAATATAATTACAAATACAAATTTGAGCATTTGTTAAGACAATTGTTCTACAAAATAATTGGCATCCAACAGATAGCCAGAAACGAACGATTAATTTTGAACAACGAAAAATATACTAAGACAAATTCAAATTGGGCAATTCAAATATTAATTTGATCTTATCACCATCTATATAATCATAGGACAGAAATGAACAGCCAAAATATACACCTTATCATATAATCACTTGAAATCCTAAAAATAATGTTGTTTATCCACACAACACCACATATAAGGTAACTGCATTAATATAAAATCCAAGCTATATAAATACAAATACCAATACAAATTTGAGCATTTATTAAGACAATTGTTCTACCAAATAATTGGCATCCAACGGGTAGCCAGAAATGAACCATTAATTTTGAACAACTAAGAAAATACTAAGACAAATTTAAATTGGGCAAATCTAATATTAATTCGATCTTATCACCATCTATATGCACAGACTACATATAATAGGTATTCCATATACGACAAATTAAAAAAACAAAAACCAAGAAATTCCATTCCTCAAAGAAGGAAAAAAAGCCAGTCAATATGAATTAGATTTCACTCCTGGCCTTTACATTAATTAGCTTCAACCATGTATGTATTCACCATGACGAAAAAGATATAACATTATCACTATGATCAGGACACTTATTTTTCACCATGCTAATTTGGCAAGCCATACATGTACAATGATATTTAGAATTAGTACTTGTTACTTGTCTTATTTATTTTTATTTTTTTAAATACACAGGCATGTGATTCTTGGTCCGCCGAGGTCGAGAAAATAGTTTCCAAGTGAATGACACACATAATGTTCTTTAGTAGAAGCTACCTTAGCGTAACTCTTATTCTAAAACTACCAGATAATTGCTTGAATTTATTTCTAAGATTTATTAGCTTTATTTTGACGACACGAGCTACTCTTATCACATTATATTGTGATTCTTTTGTTTTAGTTTGAAGGGAATGATGGAGTATTTCAATATTTTTATATTGTTAAAATAATATTTTAGGATAAATTTTGTCTCTTTGTTTTTTATTTTTTATGATTTATGAATTTTGTTGTCATTCTGGTGTTGCATTTTGTTTGCTCTTACTGGTAACATGATTAAATGGTGGGAAACATAAGTTTAGCTTAATACTAAAAGCCACAAAATTATCGTAAGATAACTCTTCTTTTATGAAGTGTTATCTATTGATCAATACAAACATGGGATAACACTTCTTCTCAAAATCTCTATCAATTTAATGTTAGATAACAGTTCTTTTATGGAATGATGTCTTATGAATACAAATATGAGATAACGTGTCCTTGAAAAAGCACTATCAAATATGCATCTCAGATAGCTC
Organism: Rehmannia glutinosa; assembly: GCA_016081115.2. NCBI lineage: Eukaryota > Viridiplantae > Streptophyta > Magnoliopsida > Lamiales > Orobanchaceae > Rehmannia > Rehmannia glutinosa. The sequence continues at coordinate 494,984 of JABTTQ020003239.1, forward strand.
TTTATAAGCGTTATCTACATGATAGAGTTTCATATAACAGACGTTCAGATAGTACTTTGAAACACTATCTAAAGGGAAAAAAGTGTTATCTGTGTGTTTTTTTGGCGTAGTGATTTGAGGATTAATTCCCTAGATATTATCATAAAGAGAGGGTATTTGAGGTAAGTTGTTTTTAAGGGGTTTTTTCTTTTTTACTTTGTAGTAAGAGAAAATGTTCTCCACTGTATTTGTCTATGTTTTATAACCAAATATTTTCTTTCTCATTCAAAGAAAACAAGTATTTTCAGAGGAAACAAAGGTGGATGGAAAAAATATTGATCAATGGGGTACAAATGTGTCACGCCCCAAACGGGACGCGACGACGATCCACATTTTAAATACAATAACCAAACAGTCTAGACGAATATCATCGAGAACCCAATGAAACAGAGTCAAAATAGCAGCGGAAATAAAATAACAAGCACAACTTACAGTCCACAATCCATAATCCAAATTACATCCTCGAAAATCAACCAACGATAACAACTTAAAAGTCAAAGGGTCCTACGCCCTTCAGTTACAAACCGGAATGAAAAGAAAATAGAATAGTCCAACAACAATCACAAGAAACGAGTCTATCAACAACAACAAGAAGTAGTAAATCCAACAAGTGGAATACAAAGGCTCAATCCAAGGCCGGTTCAGCATCTTCAACGAAGTCCTCGTCTAAAGGTTAGAAAACAGGTAGGATGAGACAGAAATCTCAGTGGATGGGGTGATCGTGTGCATGTGGCGATATATAGTTAATGCGAGAAAACTTGATTATATGAAAACGCGTAAGTATGATGCATGAATTCACACACAAATCCACAAGTTGTCGTGATAAATATATTTAAGTAATATACTTATACGATTCAAGAAAATAGTTCATGGTCACACTGCACTATGTGATTCAATCAAGACAGTAGATTGCGTATGGAAATGTAACGCCAATCCCATGCAAGTGAGATAATGGTTGCGTACATATTTGTAGCGCCAACCAATGCAAAACAAGTAGCGGATTTGCACACGGATTTGTAGCGCCAACCAAACGTGTCCGATAACTCCGGAATCGTGTGGATCGACAAACAATTCCTTCGTTCTTCCTTGTAACTCCCCGAGCAAGATGGTCCAAGACCGTCACCTTATCGCTCCATAGGCAAAGACAAATCCACGTAGAGTTAGCTAGCCCGGATTGTCATAATCATGATTATACCTCAAGTACTACGACCCGCTTCCCTTGGACAAACTCCGTCCCTCGGTTGCGGGATTAGGGACGATGGGGTAGGAAGAGTGGAATAGCGATCGAGCCGCCGATTCCATCCCCCGACGTATCCATTCCGATTGTGAGCTCGACACACCAAGTTGACTCAACAGAAAGTAAATACAAGTACATGCGACAACCAGCAATGAGTATTATTGATTCAGGGAAGCAGTTCAGGAAAATTTTGAAACGCGAGTGGCAATTATGGCGTTGGTGGAGTTTTTGGATGAAGATGATTATCGGAAGGATAAGAACCTTCGATATCTTTAAAGATTAGGTGGAACATAAGTCCCGTTATAGATTCAACATTGCAAGACGAGGAAGTCGCCCCGCGATTGGGTATTAATCGGTCGAATCAGTCCGATAAGTCAAGGATTTTTGAGAAAATAAAAATACTTTAATTAAATCTCAAAGTCAGAGGGTCCAGGGATATTTTAGTAAAAGAGAAAATAATTTGAGTTATGTCCTTTATAAAAGAAAAATTACAATTTAGCCCCGTTTTGTAAAAACCAAAACTTTTGGGGTTAAAAATCGAATAAATAAATATCCCGACCTTGAAAAATTATGAGGTCAGTTCCTAAATTCTCCAAATTGTCCAGAGATTTAGGTTTTTAAAGTTTTGAGGTCGATTTTTTATAAAATTCTCACATTGGCCCCAAATTTGTAAAAATTGCCAATTCGGACCTTAAGTTTAAAATAATCGGAACTCACAAACCGGAAGGGCTTTTAATGTGATTCTAGTTGGAAAATGTCACTAAGGTTAGTAGGATATTGGGACAAAAGCAGTTTTTAAAAGAAATAAGTTTAACTTTTTAAAATATCATTTTTGTCCCATTTTGAAATAATTGCCTTTAAGGCTTTTAGGGGTCCAATTGTTATGAAATTTGAACCTTGGGTCCAAAATATAATTAAGTTATAGTTAAGTTAGTATTTACAGGTGCATGGGTCCTCAAGTTTAGTATTTTACACATTAGTCTCTCAATTTTAGAAAATTTACCTTCCATGCCCTAAACACTTGGATTTTTGGAATACATTTAAAATATGTCATTTCCAGTACCTTAAGAATAAAATTTTCAAAATTTAAAGTTCAGGTCTGGTACAGTTTTAAAATTTGCAAAGTAGCCCTTAAACTTTCAAAATTTTACAATCTAGTCCTTGGGCTTTTAAAGGTTGATTTTATTTATCTTAAAACTCTTAAAACTTTATTAAAATGTCCAAAAGTCATTTTTGAACCTGAGTACAGTCCCAAAAATCGAAATTGCAGAGGGGTCATTTAACTTTCATTTTCTTGCAATTTAGTCCACCAACTTTCCATTTTTACATTTTTATGTCCAAAATTGAAATTTAATCAATTATGCTCGGCTTGTCCAGGTTATAAGTCATCCAAAACATGGATTTCAAAGACCATACACATGCATGTCCATTACATAAGAGAATTCATCAAATAAAACATTAAATTGTACATGCATGCAACTAAAATTCAATAAATAGCAATTTTGAGCAACTCTTGAGAATTTTCATGATTTGATACATAAAATTGACATGCAATACATAGATTATATATCTCAAGGGCTCATGTTCGAAATTCTACATGCATTTTAATAAAAACACCTAGAAGTTGGAAAGTATTTTTCCACCCACCTTAAAATTGGAAAATTGTGAAATAAAAGGATAAATTTCACAATTTTTGGATGAGGTCACTTAGGTCAGCCCCTAAGTCAAGAAATATCAAAAATTTGATGTTAAAAAAATGAGAGAAAAATTAAGGAGAAAAAGAAGGAGATAAGAAAATGAGAAAGACTACACTTTACCTTGTGTAGTAGGTGATTGAAGACTAGTTGAAGCTTTAAATTTGGAATTTTTGGTTGAACTCCAAAATCACCTAAGGTCAGCCCCTATTTCTCAAAAATGAAAAAGGGGTGTTAAAATTTGAGAAAAATGGAAAGAAGAGGAAAGAAGGGTTCTAGTGTCGAATTCTTACCTTGTAGTCCAAATTTCTCTACTAGTTCTTCTTCAAATCTTCAAGTTTCACCACCATGCATGCATGTCTCCAAGTGGTCTTCTAAGTACCTCAAAATCCAAAACATAAACTTAAGTTAAAAGAAGAAGGTGATGAGTTGTCACGCCCCAAACGTGACGCGACAACGATCAATCACTTAAACAGAATTAAATCAACAGTCTAAACCAAAGATACCAAACTCCAAGTGAAAAAGAGTCTAATGCAATGGAATTAAAATAAACACGAGTACAAATTACAATCTTAAAGTCCGGCGGTATCCGAATACAACCCAAAAGATTATCTCGAATTAACTTACACCCAAACAAAAATAAAATGAAGGAGTCCAACAACAAATAAAAGTAAAAGGAAATGTCGCTCCACACGGATAGGGATTCAATCTGCGGTAGGTTCGATGTCTTGGCGAACTCTTCATCTAAAGGTTAGAAAAATGAGGGAATGAGACAGAAAATCTCAGTGGATGGGGTGATCGTGTGCAAGTGTGGCGATATAAATAGTTAATGCGAGAAATTTAGTTGTATGAAAACGCGTGAGCGATGATGCATGATTTCACACCCAAATCCACAAGCGTCGTGATAAATATATTAAGTAACATACTTATATATTTTAAGAAAATAGTTCGTGGTCACGCAGCACTATGGTTCAAGCGGACGGGGAGGATTGCGTCACGGATTTGTAACGCCAATCCTATGCAAGACAAAGCGATTTGCGCACGGATTTGTAGCGCCAACCAAACGGGTCCGATTAACTCGGAATCGTGTGGATCGGGACAAGCGATTCCTTCGTTCTTCCTTCTAACTCCCCGAGCAAGATGGTCCAAGACTTGTCACCTTATCGCTCCGTAGGCAAAGACAAAATCCACAGTGGAGCTAGCAAGGCTCGGATTTGTCATAATCATGATTATACCTCAAGTACTAAGCACCCGCTTCCTTGGACAAACTCCGTCCCCCGGTTGCGGGATTAGGGGACGATGGGGCCGAAGAGTGGAATAGCAGCCGAGCTGCCCGGTTCCATCCCCGACGTATCCATTCCGACTATGAGCTCGACACACCAAGTTGACTCAAGCAGGAAAGTAAACACAAGTTCATGTAGTCAACCAGCGCAATGAGTATTATTGATTCGGGAAGCGAGTTCATGAAAAGTTTTGAAAAATTTGCGTAAGGTAATTATGGCGTTGGTGGAGTTATTTGGATGAAGATGATTATCGGGAGGATAAGCAATCTTCAATATCTTGAACGATTAGGTGGAACATAAGTCCCGTTATAGATTCAAATCGCAAGACGAGGAAGTCGCCCGCGATCGGGTATTAATCGGTCGGGCGCGACGATAAGTCAAGGGTTTTTGAGAAATTAAAATATTTTACTTAAGAATTGAAGTCAGAGGGTCCAGGGCTGTTATAGAAAAATAAAAATAATTTGAGTTAGGTCCTTATAAAAATAAAATTTACAATTAGCCCCGTTTTGTCAAAACCAATACTTTTGGGGTTAAAAGTTAAATAAATAAATATCCCGACCTTGAAAAATTATGAGGTCAGTTCCTAAATTCTCTAAATTGTTCAGAGATTCAGGTTTTTAAAGTTTTGAGGTCGAGTTTTTATAAAATTCTCACATTGGCCCCAAATTTGTTAAAATTGTCATTTCGGGCCCTAAGTTTAAAATAATCGGAACTCACAAACCGGAAGGGCTTCTAATGTGATTCCAGTTGGAAAATGTCACTAAGGTTAGTGGGATATTGGGACAAAAACAGTTTTAAAACGTCATAAGTATAGGTCCCTCAACTTTTGAAAATCTCATTTTTGTCCCATTTTGAAATAATTGCCTTTAAGGCTTTTAGGGGTCCAATTGTTATGAAATTTGAACCTTGGGTCCAAAATATAATTATGTTATAGGTAAATTAGTATTTCCAGGTACATGGGCTGTATAAGTCCTGGAAATTGTATTTGGGTCCTCAAGTTTAATCTTTTACAATTTGGTCCCTCAAGTTTTATAAAATTACTTTCCAAGCTCTAAACACTTGGATTTTTGGAATACACTTAAAATATGTTATTTCCAGTCCCTTAAGAGTTAAAATTAGAAATTTTAAATTTAGGGTCTGGTACAGTTTCGAAATTTGCAAAATAGCCCTTAAACTTCTCAAATTTTACAATCTAGTCCTTGGGCTTTTAAGGGTTGATTTTATTTATCTAAAAACTCTTAAAACATTATTAAAATGTCAAAACATCATTTTTGAACCTGAGTACAGTCCCAAAAATCGAAATTTACAGAGAGGTCCCTTAAGTTTTATTTTCTTGCACTTAAGTCCACCAACTTTCCATTTTTGCATTTTAAGTCCAAAAATCGAAATTTAATCAATTATGCTCGACTTGTCCAGGTTATAGGCCATACAAAACATAGATTTCAAGAGTCATAAACATACATATCCATCTCATACAAGAATTTATCAAATATGACAATAAAGTGTACATGTATGTCCTATTTTTCGGTAAATCGCATTTTGAGCAACACTTGAGAAATTTTTCAACTTGATACAAGAAAATAGCATGAAATACATAATATATATCTCAAATGCTCAATAACAAAATACTACATGCATTTTTATGAATTAAAACACCTAGAAGTTGAAAGGATTTTTCCACCCACCTTGTTTGTTCGGTTGATTGGTGTAAAGTGGTGTCACTAGACCTTGAGGATTTTAACCCTCACTTAAGGCAGCCCCTAAGTCCAATAATACAAGGAGTTTTGAGTTAGAAAATGAAGATTTGAACTAAGGAGGGAAAAGGAGAAGGAATAGGCCAAAAGTACCACACTTACCTTGTGTAGTTGAAAGTTGTAGACACAAATTGATAGTCTCTTAAGAACTTGATCGCCACTTAAACAAAGCTCCAAGGTCAGCCCCTAATCACCTCAAAATGATAATTTTGGTGTTAAAATTCGAAATTAATAGGGGAGAAGAAGAAGGTACCAAAAATCCCATTTCTTACCTTATAGTCCAAATTCTTCAAATTTCTTCAAGTCTAGAAGTCTTCTTCAAGGTGATGGTGAGACCCTTAGTATCTTCCAAGTCTTCTATGTAAACCTCAACATAAAAATCCAAACTTACATTAATAAGTGAGAGGAGATAGTTAGATGATATCAAGACAAGAAGAGGAACAAAATTTCTTACCTTGTTGAAGGAGGGGTGTTCGAATTTTGTGATGGAGTAGAAGAAAAGTTCTTGTATTTTTACTAAGTGTTCAAGAGAAGAGGAGAAAATTGTAGAGAGAGATGTGGGAGGATTTCTTGGTGATAGGAGGATGAAAGATTTGAGAGATGAAGGTGTTGGGTACAAAATGAAATTTCTTGTGTATTATGGCCTAATGGCCGATTTTTGTGAGCATGAGGGAGAGAGATTTTTGTGTTTTGTTCCAAGTCTTGTAAATTGTAGTAAGCATGAGGGACAAGGACTTTGGTCAAGGTGTAGTCTTGCATGGGAGGATGGAATTGCAAAGATTGAGAAGAATGTTGGCATGGGGTGTTGGGAAGCCTCCAACATGTTGGATGATTTTATAATAAAGAATTGGTGTATAAGATATTGTGTATAAGATTTGAATTAATGGTGTAAAAATACACAAGATGAATACACAAGGTGTACATGTACAAGAGTTGGGAGATATTTCTACACCAAATTTTCCCATCATGGCCGTCCCTTAAGGGGTATTTGTGGTAATTCCATATTTTATTTTTATGTCCCAAAATTGATGATAATAGGTGAATAATATCAATCTCCAAAATAATTAGTGATTTCCTTGATCACTTATAAGTCTCATGATCACTTAATCTAAATCGAATTCTTAATTCTATAAGGTTTAAACCTATAAAATAAATAGTCTCTTAGAATTCTAAGGTGACTAATAGATACGCAAATAACAATAATAATGATCAATCAAGTGATCATAAATGCGAAATAAATTTAATAAATGGTTATGATCATAAGAAGTAAATAAGGAAATTAAGGCAAAAATGTAATTATCATTAATATTTATCCATCAAAGCGACGCGGTAGAATTGCCAAATAGTACAATGACGATAGGTGATATAAGTACATGCTCGAATAAAAATCGAGGGCTTCACATGAGTAGAAAGAATTTAAGTTGAATTGAGGAGTGAAATTTCTTACCTTGAGAAAAGGGGGTGTTCGAATTTTTGAGTTTTAATGGTAAGATTGTTTGTTTTGGTTTAGATGTTTGAAGAAAGAAAGTATATTTGATGTTAGGAAGAAGATGTTCTTGGAGTTATGAAGATGGGTTTGAAGATGTGAAGGACTTGGGTTTGAATATTTGAAGATGTGAAGAAGGGGTACTTGAAGATATGAAGAACTTATGTTGAAGATTTGAAGATGTGAAGAGTTGGTGTTTGAAGGTTTGAAGATATGAATGAATTTTGTTTGAAAATTTGAAGATGTGAAGGATTTTTAGAGAGAGATTAGAGAGAAGTTGGAGAAAAGGCTTGAGAATTAAAATGTGTTGGATGAAAAATGATTTTTTTTTGTGTAAAATTGCCATTATGGTCGTCCAAATGGGAGAGAGGGAGAGGAATTTTTTGATTAATTTTGTGTCTTGTAATTTGTCTCTTGCATGGAGACAATTAGAATAGTCAAAGTATGGGCAAGGTATGGAAAGAGAAGGAATATTGGGAAGACTCCAACATGTTGGGAAAAATAGTATTAAAGAATTAATGTATGAGATGATGTGTATAATGTTTAAATTAATGGTATAATTATACACAAGATGACTAATATAAGGTATAAGTGTACAAGAGTTGGATGATATTTCTACTCCAAAAATATCATCATGGCCGTCCATTATAGGGTATTATGGTAATTCCATTTTTTTTTGTCCCAAATTTGATGATAATAGATGAAATATATCAATCTCCAAATAATTAGTGATTTCCTTGATCACTTATAAGTCTCATGATCACTTAATCTAAATCAAAATCTTAATTCTCTAAGGTAAAAGTCTCTAAAATAAATAGTCTCTTAAAATTCTAAGGTGACTAATAAATACAAAAATAGTAATAATGATCAATCAAGTGATCATAAATGTGAAATAGAATTAATAAAGATCATGATCACAAGTAATAAATGAAATGAAATAAAATACAAAATATATATATTAATGATTACCCATCAAAGTGACGCGGTAAAATAGTCGATCAAATACATAGACGACAATAAGAATCAATTATATGCTCGGAAAAATCGGGGCTTCACAAAATGTGTTTCGTGAATCATTTGTTTAATTTCTCGAAATTATGTCTCTCTCATGGACTATATATGCTCAAAAAATGATTTTGAGACAGTAATTATCAATTATGGAACTAAAACTGCGCCACAACACATCTTATGGGGCCAATAGTGCAATTCACTCAATAATAATAAGAATTTTACTGCTGGAAACACTATTTATCAAGAACGCAAAAAACTTACTAAAAATACAAAACAACGCTACAAGAAGAAAAACAACAAACAAATAAATAGATTGCAAGTAACATAAATTAAACAAGTGCATAATATTAAACAACATTCTTTAATTCTTCCAACAAGGCTTGAGCATGATGGATCAAAGAATCCTCAGGACACAATTGGCGTGATATGTTGAAGACATTCATCTGGAGGTGTTGTGTTCGTGGCTATAAATATCCATTGAATGTAGTTTACAACCAAAATTGCGCCATGTTCCGCATATCTTATGGGACCAATAATGCAATTTATTCACTATTCCTAAAAGTTGTGGTTAATTGCAAGAGATGAATAACCTAACTTTAATTCAGATATATCCCATCACATTTGTGCAAACTCAAAACATCTTTGTGACTAATATAAAAGAAGAAATTACATTATTGGTTCCATAAATATGGGTGATGTGATTTTAGACCATGATTTGAACATAGTCCCACTAGAATGGTTTTGTTGCAAAATTAGTTGATAATATAGCCACAACAGCTCCACCTCAGCATACAAAATGAAGAATGTTGCACACTGGTACATTTGTGGGTACAATTGCAGCCTCGGTGCTTTGCAAATATGGTTTCAAATTCATTTTGTAGGTCCCAAGGGTGTGAAGTAAGGTTTAGAAGGGGGGGTTGAATAAACTTTACCAGATTTTGGATTTAGTCCTTTTAAAAATTATTCAACAAAGTTGACTCAAACAGTTGTGTCCTTGATGGACAACTAAGTTGGCTTTTCAGCTAAGTTACCCACTCAACAGACTCGATAGAGTTGTTGATAGTATAACCTCGGCGCTTGCCAAGCCTAATACTTAACTTGGTTGATTGGTTTTTTTAACAATGAGGAGTAAGACTTAACACCCTTTGTTTAGAATTAGCTTGTTTTAAACATTTGATTTTTAGCACTTGTTCATTTATTGGTTGGATAGCAAATATAATACTTGACAACATATAAAAAGTAAATATGTAGGAAAATAAGTTTGCTGAAAGTAAATGACACAGATATTATATAGAGGTTCGAATATGGGGTAATTGTTCTAATCCTCTCTTCTCCAACTCCTGAAGGAATCTACTATGTAACTGATCAGTTTACAAAGCGTTGAATAGTCTAGAGACAACCTTGATCACACACAGTGGCTTCTCTCTTGCGACTCGCCTTCTTCATTGGGCAATCGCTTGCTACTTCTTGACTCACTTCTCAAGTTCATGGATTTGATCACGAAGCCCTCCAACAAACTTGATAATGGTTTGACCTGGAACCTTTCTACAATCCTGACTTGGAAAGTAGACCTCTTTGATTTCTTCAAAAGTTTCCTCTTCAACAGATTTGAAGTTGTCTTTCCTTCACAACTTGTGTTGTATCGATTTCCTTCGCGTTTCAGACCTGAGGAATTGCTTGAATATCTTTGAGAATAATGCAGGTTAAATGCTTGAATATTGCTTGTTTGTTCGTGGTTCAAGTCACCTCTTCTCAATAACTTTCTCAACCTCTTATAGTGCACATTTGAAATTTTGCTCGTTGAAGAGCTATACTAATTTAAAATATCACTTTGTGTTTGTTGGCTTGTCTTGGTCTACAGTCTTTGATGTTGACCCTTCCTCGTCTTAATTGCATTTGCAGCATTACAGGTGCCTGACACAAGGTGTAGTGTTTCCCATTGGTTCATTCCTTTAGCAGAATTCTGGGACTAACACTTTAGACCTGACAGCTTTGATATATTACTATATTGAGTAATATTCTTGACTTTAATCAATGGATCTTTGTCAGTTATCTTGACTAGACCGCTGCCTTCAACCCAAGTGACCTAAGTCTGCTCCAATCATTGGATTGACTTAACTATCACTTTGTCACTTCAACTTGTAGACTTGGCTTCTTGAGTTAGCTACTGAACTCCTCTTATAGTTGTTCCCCAGCTGACTCTTCTTCAGTCGAGTCCTTAACTTCCTTCGTGGCCATACTCAGCTGACACACAGCAAAGTCTTCATATAGTCTGTAGTTGACTTCTTGTAATCCTTGGCATAGCTGACTTGACTCAGCTTTTCCAGCCCTATCTATTACAATATAAATTACAATGAAAATGGGGTGCCAACTTCCTAGTTTAAGTTTTGTCCTGATATCATCAAAATCTACTCAATAAATTTCCTAACAATTTTCTTCTTTTTGATGATGCCAAAACTTAATACATTGAAAGAAAGTAAACAACAAAGATACATACAGACAATGCAGTGACAAAGAATGTATGCTTAAATGGAAAATTTTATTGATCATAGCATTTTTGTCCTTTACGCAGCTATTTACATTCGGTATCAGAGCAATATAAATGTATACATGTCAATACATAATATATCCAAGCTAAGATACATAAAGAGTGAAAATTACAGGGAAATTCACTAAGCTTATTACAGAAGACTTACATAGATGTATTTACAACAAAAATACACGAAGGGGTTTGCAACAACACTTCAACACCTTTGTTCCTTCCTTCCTCTTTCTTCATCAGCTCTTCTTCTATCTGGATCATCCATTTTTCTCTTTCTTTCCTTTTCTTCTTTCTTCTTCTTTTCATAGGCCCGTTTGGCAGCAGGGTTAGCCCTTTGCTTCCTCTCGAGCCACTCTCTTGTTTGCCTTAGATTTTCTTCTTCTTTCCTCCTTGCAGCTTCAGCATTCTTCCTTTTAACCTCTCGGTTGGCAAGGTGATCATATCCAGCCAAGTAGATAATGCCTTTCTTCTCAGAATGCATATACGATACATCATTTGGTTTTGGTCGAGGCTGGGAGCCTCTTCCACCACAACTTTTTCCCTTTCCTAACTCAGGTCTTCCACCTCTCAGAGTGTACTGTACTGGAGTCTTCTGCTTTCCAGCCGAGTGACTACTAGAAGTCTACTGCTTATCAGCTTCTTTACATAAGGTTAAACCTTTCTCCCAGTACAAGTCCCAGGCTAGAGACAGAGCCATTCCTTGGAAGTAGCCTTCTGATTCAAGAGTTTTAAAATCCTCAATTGATCTAGGCTCAGATCCATCATCAGGTATTGCATCCTAGTCCTTTATGGCTGGAAGACCACCAAATTATTTCATGATCTCCTGAACGCGAGCATCTTGCTTTTCAGCTAACTCATCAAATCCAGCTTCAATGATCTTTCTTTTGTCTTTCATGGACACTGCAGCTTTCTCGATAGGTAAGGTCTCAGGGAGTTTGCTGAGAATAGAGGCAGTGATATCACTTAGTTGCGGGGTTCAACAAACATCAGCTTTAAATCTTTCGAACTTCCTTTCCCTTTAGCCATGTCACCTCCCTGCTTCAATTTTTCTTCTTTCAATCCCTTGAGGGGATCCTCTTCCCCCTTTTTGGCATCATCACCAAAGGAGAGAGGTATCCCAGGGAACAAACCACCGAGGATAAAGTCAAGTCGGCTAATGGTTGAGTTGTGCTTGGAGTCTGCTGCATCATACGTTGTGCAAAATTCTGAGCGTGTGGTCTTGGACTTGGCTGATACGATCTTCATTTCATCCATTAGAAAACTGAATTTGTCACTCATGTTGTTCTCGAGTCTGGCAATATCATTTTTGTGGAAATGTTGCAGCAGCTCCATATCAGTTTTGTGATACTGGTTAATCCTCTCAATGTACTCCTTCCATACGAGCATCCTTCCATACAAAGGTTTGAAATATCAGACTTGCTCTACTCTCATTGCAGTCTGCTGTTGATTCCATTCCCTTAGTCTCACCACTATGCCTTTTAGATCAGCTGTGAGAGTGGCATCTCGATTGTCCAGATGCAAGTCTAGAGACGCCTGATGATGTTTCATCTTCTCAATCTCTTCCTAGATTTTCTTGAAGACGTCACGGAACTTAGCTTGTGTGTTAGACTCAGTTGCTGGCCATTCTTCATCAAAATTGAAGTCTGCTGGAACAATTGTGTCTGTGGGAATAACTGGATCTTCCCTTACATTGTATCTCCTTTCTTCAGAAACTGTCTCATCTCCAATTCAGGCAGAACCTTAGAGAAGGGGAACATATCTTGAAATGCATCATCGCGCACATATGGATTATCTTACTGTGGAGGTGCCTGTGATGATTCAGCTGTGTGTGCCTCGATTGCGGTAGCTTCTTTGGCTGGGGTCACAGCTGTGGGAGCCTGTGACTGAGCTGTAGGAGTCGTTACTTCTGCAGCGATGGGAGCCTACGCAGATGACTCGATTTCAGCTAGGGCAGTTGAGATGGTTTCCCAGCTGACCGAGTCTCAGCTGTCTTAACAGCTTCTTCGATCTTAGTGAGTTTTGCTAAGTGAATAACCTGTTCCTCAGTTGTATCATCAGCATCATCGGAGGATGATGAGACTTGTGGAATTGGCTCATCATCAAAATTGAATCTCATAGGAGCCATCTTCTCACTAACTTGGCTCTGAGATTTGTGAACATCCTCAGCTGTGTCCATCGTAGGTTTATCATGATGAATGGACTCTGCTTCATCCTCCGATCCCAAAAATGATGTATCAATGTTTTCTTGGGAGTCTTGAAGGGCGCCAATAACTTCTTCTGCAGCAACACCTTCAATTTGAGGAATGTTCTCCATTCTATAATCTTTACCAAGGGAAGTCTCAACCTCCCGTTGGCCTTCAATACCCCCAGTAGTCTCCACTACTGCAGGGCCTTCTGCAATCCCTTCGACGGTCTCAACTGTCTTAGGGTCTTCTATACTCCCTTCGACAAACTCAACTGTCTTAGGGTCTTGGACATTGACATCCAGAGGAATCTCAACCCCTTGGATTGCACTTTTAAAGCCCAGAGTGTTAACTCCCGGGGCTTCACCATCTTTTACCTCAGCTGTGGTAACAACTTCATTGGCCTTCAACACAGCTGACATTTCAGCTGAAACAGACTTAACTGTTTGAGTGTCGTTAATGTCACTCTGCTTTTCTGTAAAAGTTCTTTTTCAGCTTCCCCTCCTAACTGCATTGGTTTGTCTCCCACAACTTTCTCCAACCTAGCTGTGGTGGAGAGAGTTTCCCTCTCAGTTGGCACACCATCTGAGTGAATGAGAGTGTGGTCACTCTGCTCCAGAGACGTGGCTTTTCCCTCCGAGTGTACAGTCACAGGGGTAGGTGTGTTAACACCTTTTTCAGGGGTAGCCTTAGCTTGGGGGCCCAAAGTCCCAGCTTCATTGCCATTTCCCTGGGAGCCATCAGTCGAATGCACTGGAGACGTGGTGGCAGCTATGGTTGTAGCAATTTGCTGCGCCACTCCCAATGGATCAGTCTGCAGAAGAGTTTGGGAAGACTCCCCTGGACCTTCTAATAAGCTTAGTTCATGCATGACTCTGGATTCCTTCATATCTTGCTGCAATTCTGATGACTTTTCTGCAGCAGCAGGATCCATGTATTCATCACTGTCTGGGAACTCTGGAAGATGTTCGTGAGTATGCTTTAGAGAGCCTGTAATTGCGCACATCTTAGATTTCTCCAAGTCTCGGGCTTGCTCAGAAGCTCTCTCATTCTCCTCCTCCTTAAGAATACGGAGAATATCTAGACAGTTGGCTTCATTCAGGGTGGATTTAACATCATTAACACCAAGGAATCGGAGAATCTCTTCTTCTTTCTCGATGAACTCAGGATGAGTGAACTGCATACTTGAGTACTCCATCTTCCATGCCCTCCATTCCCTCAAGCGCCATTGAATGTCAGGGTAAACTGGAGAGTACATAATCACATCATCATCATCATCGACTTCATCTCCAGTTTCTGGAATGGGAGCTAAGAGACCTTGCTCTTCCTCAGATGCATCAACATCAGTTATAGGAGGGGAGACAACTTTTTCAAATTTAGGCTTTGTTGTCTCGATTGCATCAATTTTCTCAGTTGTCTTCCTCACAGCTGGGTCTTCGTGAATCCTCTATTGATCATCATCAGCAGACTGTGCGGACTCATTAACAAATTCAGGAGACTGCACTTCCTGAACATCAGAAGTCTCAGTTTCTTTCTCCGGTTGAGTATCGGATTTAGTAGTCTTTTCAAGCTCAGATCGCCTGAACAACCGCCTCATTCTTGATAGGAGCAGGGGAACCTCTAGTTCAATATTCTCAGGTTCCTCAAAAGTGAAAGCTTTTGGACTTTTCTTAGAGGCAGCTGCCTTTCTTGACTTGGCAGTCCTCTTCTTCATTACGATAGGGGAGGGAATATGGTGTTCCTCCACTATCTCGGCTTCATGGCAGGAGTCTGTTTTGCATGGGCAGTAACTCTTTTGCATGGGCATGAGCTTTGGACTTGGCTACGAGAGTAGAGGATTTCTTTGTTTTAGCTGCAGGGGCTGGAGTAGGCTTGGATACCGCAACTCTCTTCTTAGCTAGAGGAGTTTCAGCTGTGTTTTCAGTATCACCTGATTCCCCCTCACTGGTATCACCCCTTCTATCATGACCTCTCTTCTGGGCTGCGGAGAGGTTTTCTCTGAACTTCTTCTTGTTGACATGGAAGGGCTTGCCATGGCATAATGCAATTCCTTTCCCCTCCATAAGATGGCCAATAACCAGGCCATAGGCCAGGGAACATCCAAAGGACCCATCCTCCTTGTATGTCTTGTTCAACACATTTTGGCAAAGTCTGTTGTAAACAAACTCTGCCCAGTTTATTTTCTTTTCTTGCATGATCGCAACCATCACGATCAGCTTAGTTTTAGACAGCTGATTGAAGCTTCCAAATTTCATGTCAATGCACTTAGAGACGCCATCCATCAGCTTGTGATAGTCGTCCTTCAATAATTTTGTCTTTGTTGTGTAGACTACTTTCGCAGCACACTCGGACTTGAAAACATCTTTCCAAGCTGCAGCTAAGTTGACATCCTGCTCAGTGATGTCCTTCAAACCCTCCGCTGGCAACAAACAGTGCTCAGCAAGGCCTTTGGCATTGAGTTTAATGACCTTGCTGTGGACGGATGACTTGATTTCATTGTCCTGCACTTCAACATTCACGCAAAATATAGCGACCTCTTCAAGGTACGTATGAGTGAACTCCATCGTCAAAAAGTCCTTCAGGCTGGACTTCTCCAACTTCTCAGCTATTTTCTTGACTAAGGTCTCATCGATGCCCTGCTTGACCATTCCTTCAAAATCCACGGAAGCACCGATGTGGATTTGCTTTGAGAGCTTCACGTAATCAAATTTTGGAGCCATTTCGAGAGACTTTACCAAATGAAATGAGCAGAAACTTGCTTGAAAGAACTAGGGTTTTTCGCTTAGTTTCAGAGAGAATACACTTTGTTTGCTTGAAGATGAATAGTTTGCGTGAGGAGAGAGAAAGATGAAGTTTCGTATATAAGGAACGTGAAAGGACATATTTCGGATGTTGAAATTTCGATCGAGATCAACGGCTAAAATTAGAGCTTCAATAACACGTTTAATTCTCTGCATTAAATGCAACAGCATTTACATCCAATCATATGGTTTACTGTGCATCTTTTACCGTGTTTGTCATTATTACGCTGACGTTATCCTTAAAAACATTCCCGCTCATTTAAAACGACTGCGCTTTTGTCACTTAAATCATAAATGATTCAGCTTATTTCCATTTTGACTTAACTCTGCTTCTCTCTCTTATGATGTAACTCAGCTGTCGGCTAATTAGATACAGCTGACTTCCCGACTGGGCTGTTTCACTTGGCTGAAATGTGAAACTTTATCTTTTTCAAATATCTCATCTTCTATCTCTGCTGATTGAGTCTTCTGAGTATGCTAACTCAGCTCAATTAAGCCTAACTCATTTTTGAGCCTTCAAACCTTGACTCACATAGAGGCTTTGTGAATATATCAGCTAACTGTTTATCAGTTGAGATATATTCCAAGGTGATGTCTTTCTTTTCAACATGATCTCTTATAAAATGATATCTTACATCAATGTGCTTTGTTCTTGAATGCAACACAAGATTCTGAGTGATTGAAATAGCACTAGTGTTATTACACATAATTGTAATCTCTCTTTCTTCAATATCATAATCTCTCAGTTGCTGTCTCATCCATAAAACTTGGGCACAACAGCTACCCGCAACTATGTACTCTGCTTCAGCTGTGGATGTGGCAATTGAATTTTGTTTCGTACTGAACCAAGAAACCAATCTATTTCCGAGCATTTGACATGTACTTGAGGTACTCTTTCTGTCAACTCTACATCCAACATAGTCTGAGTCTGAGTAACCAATCAGCTTGAATCCACCCTCTTTTGGATACCATAAGCCAACTTCATGGCATCTCATCAAATATCTTAGGATTCTCTTAGCTGCAGTCATGTGGCTCTTCTTTGGTGCAGATTGAAATCTTGCATATACACCTACAACAAAGATGATGTATGGCCTGCTTGCTGTTAGATAAAGCAGAGATCCAATGAGTGCTCTATATCTGGTTTGATCAGCAGCTTTGCCATCTGTATCCATGTCTCGTAAATGAAGTATTCATTGGAATATTTACAGAGGACTTCTCTTCCATACCAAATTTCTTCATTAAATCTTTGGTATATTTTGTTTGACTTATGAAGGTTCCATCCTTCATTTGCTTGACTTGAAGTCCTAGGAAGAAAGTCAGCTTTCCCATCTTGCTCATCATCTCAAATTTACCTTGCATGAGGTTTGAGAACTTGTCACACAACTCTTTATTTGTGGAATCAAAAATGATATCATCCATATATATTTGAACAAGCAGTATACTCTCTCCATCTTGAATTCTGAAGAGTGTTCTGTCAACTTTGCCTTTGGTGAATCCATTGTCAGTTAGGAATTGAGACAATGTATCATACCAGGCTTTTGGTGCTTGTTTCAATCCATACAATGCTTTCTTGATCTTGTAGACCTTATCTCCAATAGTTTTCTGCTCAAAACCTGGAGGTTGTTCAACATAGACTTCTTCCTCTAACAGCCCATTTAGAAATGCACTCTTCACATCCATTGATACACGTGAAGTTCTTATGTGCAACGTAAGGAAGAAACATTCTTATTGCTTCCAATCTTGCAACAGGAGCAAAGGTTTTATCAAAATCTTACCCTCTTCTTGGCAATACCCTTTGTCTACCAATCTTGCTTTGTTTTTTACAACAGATCCTTCCTCATTCATCTTGTTTCTGAAAATCCATTTTGTGCCAATAACATTTTGATGGGTTAGGCTTTGCACTAATTCCCATACTTTGTTCCTTTCAAACTAATTCAGCTCTTTTTACATGGCTTGAATCCAATGTGTGTCATCCAATGCTTGAGACACATCTTTATGCTCTATATGGGGAAATAAAACAAGTGAACATAGCTTCATGATGTGCTCTGGATCTGGTTCTTATGCCATCTCTAACATCTCCAATAACTAACTCTGGTGGATGGTCTCTCAGCTATCTCACATCAGGTTGAAGTAAGTCTGCTGGATTCAGCCGTCTTGCAGCTAAGTTGTCTTGAACAACTCTTTCATTTTCATTCAGCTGTAGACTTTCCAGCTATCGCTGAGGTTCATCTATTTCATCTTCATCAGGATTCAGTGCTCTCACTTCAGCTTCAACATAAGGACTCTTCTGCATAGTTGGTTGATTCAGCTTATCAGCTAACTCTTGAATAGATTCTTCTGTAACCATGGTCTTCTTGTTTAGCACTCTATAGGCTTTACTCTTAGCTGAGTATCCCAAAAAGATACCTTCATCAGCTTTAGCATCAAAAGCCTTCAAATTATCTTTGCCATTGTTATGAATGAATAATTTACATCCAAATATCCTGAAATATCCAACATTTGGCTTTCTGCCTGTCCAAATCTCATAGGGAGTCTTGGTCAATTGCATGTTGATCATACATCTATTTTGAGTATGCATGTTATGTTAATGGCTTCAGCCCAAAATCTCTTAGGCAATCCAGCTTTAGCTAACATGGTCCTTGCAGCTTCCTTGAGAGTTCTATTCCTTTTTTCAGCTACTCCATTCTGCTATGGAGTTCTTGCAGTTGACAACTCATGAGCAATTCCATTTTGAACACAATACTGAGTTATTATTCCATTGACAAACTCAGTTCCTCTGTCAGATCTTATTTTTAATGGTTTGGCTCTTTTCAATTTGAAATCTTTTCATCAGTTGAGGTAACTTCTGCAAAGTTTCCTTCTTTTTACACATGAAGATTGTTCATATATATCTTGAATAATCGTCCACCACCACTAAGGTGTATTTCTTTCCACTTATGCTGGCTGGCTCAACTGTACCAAATAAATCCATATGCAACAGATGTAATATCTTTGTTGAAGAAGGACTTGGCTTATCCTTGAATGAAGACTTTATTTGCTTTCCCATCTGACATGCATCACATACACTTTCTTTCTTGTACACTGAGTCTGGCAATCCTTCTACAAGATGACTCCTTGCAAGCTTGTTGATTTTCTTGAAATTCAGATGACTCAACTTCTTGTGCCACAACCAACTTGATTCGGCTGTGCTCTTTGCTAACAGACAGGTGCTTGGTGTAGCAGTATACCAATCTACCACATACATATTTTTCTGTTTTGATCCTTACAACACTATTTCATTTGATTCAGCATCTTTGATCTGGCATACTCCCATGTTGAATCCAACATTGTAGCCTTTATCACAAAGTTGGCTGATACTTAATAGGTTGAAGTTGAGGCCTTCAACATAAGAAACATCTATGATTTCCAATCCATTTTTCTTGATAGATCTTGTGCCTTTGATCTCCCCTGAAGCTTCATTTCCTCCAAATATGACTTTTGCACCTCTAATCTCCTTGAATCTTGACAGGTTTTTCTTATTTCCTGTCATGTGTCTGGAACATCAACTTTCCATGTACCAAGTTCCTTGGCACTCAGATGTTCCTTGAACCTCATCTTCTTGATCTGGTTGATCTTGTTCTTTGGCCATAAGGCAGATCATAACTCTTCCTCAGAGTCACTTGAGTAGTCTGCTTCACTACTTTCTGAGTCTGCTGTTTCTTTGGACTTGACTGTCACAGCAGTCTCAGCAGCTAACATGGCTTTCTTCTTTTCCTGTCTTCTTTCCTGAAGACTTTTCCTTCTTCCTCATTCCTATATTTGTTGATTGGTGGATAGGAACAGTCAACTGCAAAGTGTCCTGGTTGTCTGCAGTTCCAACACAGGTTTTCAGCTCTCTAATCAGCTCTGTCATTTCTTTGATTATCATTTCTTTGATAACCAAGCCTTTGATGTTCAGCTTTCTTGGGTAGCCTCTCTTCCTTTGATTTGGAAGGAGTTGAATGTCTCCTGAAGGTTTCACTCTTGTTCCATTTATAGTTCTTATTGAAGAACTTGTTGAATCTTTTGAGCATCAGGGCAATTTCCTCCTGGTCTATGGCTTCCTTTGGCTCAACTCTTTTTCCATCACTAGCTATCAGTGCAGCTGTCTTGGGTACAACTGTCTCATCCTTCTCTTTCCTTCTCAGCTCAAACTCATAGGCTTTGAGGTCTGAGAATAGCTCACGGTTAAAAGTTCTTGAGAGGTCCATTGAGTGTCTTAGGGCCATGACCTTCATTTCCCATTCAGCTGGGAGGTTTCTTAAGATCTTCATACACATTCCTTTTGTGTATATTCTTTGCCAAGAGCTGAAAGCTCATTTATAATTTCAGTAAATCTGGTATCCATCTGATCCAGAGTTTCACCTGCAAGCATTTTGAAATTTTCAAATTTTTGTATAGCAATAGTTAATTTATTTTCCTTAATTTGTTCTGATCCTTCACAAATTAAGGTCAGCTTTTCCCAAATTTCTTTTATAGATTTGCATCATTTGACTTTATTGAACGTACCTTTGTCCAATGTTTTGTAGAGAATGTCTTTGGCCACATTGTCCAGGTTGTATCTATTTCTATCCACATTAGTCCACTCGGTCCTT
This sequence comes from Rehmannia glutinosa, assembly GCA_016081115.2. NCBI lineage: Eukaryota > Viridiplantae > Streptophyta > Magnoliopsida > Lamiales > Orobanchaceae > Rehmannia > Rehmannia glutinosa. The sequence goes on from JABTTQ020003239.1 coordinate 515,627, forward strand.
GGTTTTTCAACCATGGCTGGTCTTGCTTCAGCAACAACTTATTCTCCTTCAGCTGCAGCTGCTCTTATTGCAGCCATGTTCACTTTGAGTATTTGCATTGGCCCATCCTCTATCACAAGCCACATTTCATCATGTAATGCAGATAGATGAGCCTGCATACTAATTTTCCAATCATCAAATTCTTCTACAGTGAACATAGGAATGCGTGTTAGATTTGCTTCCATGATAATAGCTTTGCTTAAAAGTGAAAGACTTTGAAACACGAGTGTTTAAAGAAAAACTTTTTGAAAATATAGAGATCTACTTCAGTAACCAGTGCGGAAGGCTCAATGAACCAAGGGGTGTGAAGTAAGGTTTAGAAGGAGAGGGTTGAATAAACCTTGCCAGATTTTTGATTTAGTCCTTTTAAAATTATTCAACAGAGTTGACTCAAACAGCTGTGTCCTTGATGGACAGCTAAGTTGGCTTTTCAGCTAAGTTAACCAGTCAACAGACTCGATAGATCTGTTGATAGTATAACTCGGTTGCTCAAGCGTAATACTTAACTTGGCTGATTGGTTTTTAACAACAGAAGACTTAACACCCTTTGTTTAGAATTAGCTTGTTTTAAACACTTGATTTTTAGCACTTGGTTATTTATCGGTTGGATAGCAAATATAATACTTGACAGTAGATAAAAAGTAAATATGCAGGAAAGTAAGTTTGCTGAAAGTATATGACACAAATATTTTATAGAGGTTCGAAGATGGGGTAATTCTTCTAATCATCTCTTCTCTAACTCCTGGAGGAATCCACTATGTAACAGATCAGTTTACAAAGCGGTGAACAGTCTGGAGACAACCTTCATCACACAGCTAGCTTCTCTTGCGACTCAGCTTCTTCACAGGGCAGTTGTCTTGCTACTTCAGCTCACTTCTCAAGTTCTTGGATTTGATCACGAAGCCCTCCCACAACCTTGATAATGGTTCGACCTGGAACCTTTCTACAATCCTGACTTGGAAAGTAGACCCCTTTGATTTCTTCAAAAGTTTCCTCTTCAACAGATTTGAAGTTTTCTTTCCTTCACAACTCGTGTTGTATCGATTTCCTTCGAGTTTCAGGCTTGAGGAATTGCTTGAATGTCTTTGAGAATAATGCAGGTTAAATTCTTGAATATTGCTTGCTTGTTCGTGGTTCATGTCACCTCTTCTCAATAACTTTATCAGCCTTTTATAGTGCACCTTTGAAATTTTGCCCATTGAAGAGATAGGCTAATTTGAAATGTCACTTTGTGTTTGTTGGCTTGTCTTGGTCTGCAGTCCTTGATGTTGACCCTTCCTCGTCTTAATTGCATTTGCAGCATTGCAGGTGCCTGACACAAGGTGTAGTGTTTCCCATTGGTTCATTCCTTTTGTACAATTCTAGGACTAAGACTTTAGACCTGACAACTTTGATATATTACTATATTGAGTAATATTCTTGACTTTAATCAACAGATCTAAGTCAGTTGTCTTGACTGGACTGCTGCCTTTACACAAGGTGACTTGAGTATGCTCCAATCATTGGATTCATTAACTGTCACTTTGTCACTTCAACTTGTAGACTTGGTTTCTTCAGTTGACTTGACTGACTCTTCTTACAGCTATTCCCCAGCTGACTCTTCTTCAGTCGAGTCCTTGACTTCCTTCGTGGCCATACTCAGCTGACACATAGCAGAGTCTTCACATAGTCTGAAGTTGACTTCTTGTAATCCTTGGCATAGCTGACTTGACTCAACTTTTTCAGCCCTATCTATTACAATACAAATTACAAGAAAAATGGGGTGTCAATTTCCTAGATTAAGTTTTACATGGCATCATCAAAATCAACTCAATAAATTTCCTAACACCTTTATATCCATTGAGAGGTTCCAAATCAAAATAACATGTATATAATCAAGTTCAAATTTTACACTTCCCAAAAGAAAGTTTGATTTTGACTAGTCTTATTGAAAATCAATTTCAACGGATTCCCATTTGTTCATTAAAAATGAGATGGGATCGATAAAATTATTGATTAATAAACTGACCAAGTACTAACCTTTTGAAATTATGAGACCAGTTTTACAATAAAAGGTGAACTTAAGGTGCTATTTGTTTTGCTTCTGGAAGGATGTTGGATTCAGATATGTCTCTAAGGAAGGCGAAACATTATTTGCATTGAGGAAGAAGCTTGAGAAAGTTGCAACAAAAAATGTGGGGGAAGAAAGTCGAGTAGGATGATTACGAGTCTGGAAAGGCGAGAGATCTAGATTGAGAGGGTATAGAGGGATATATATATAAGACTAAGATGGCTAGGATCATCAGAAGAGTGATTGGAGAGGCTCGTGTTGCTTCAGCCTACTACAATGGAGAACAAATTTTCTATTCCGAAGTGGTGTTCCATTTCATCTTCCATTCATTTGGATGAACGACACATGTCATTCAGATAAACAGGAGGTTTTCATTATTTAAAGGTACTTACATGTGTCATTCATCCAGATGAATAGAATATGAAGTGAAATACCAATTTGGAATAAGAAAACTGAATCCACTACAACAATGTTGATGGCGCTGTGGCCCCTAAATAACTTGCTCCAATTAAGAGAGGTTCAAATTGACAAAAGGTGGACCTAAATATTTGTAGGCCAAGTACAAGCGCATGTCCTCATCTTTTAAATGATGATAGTGCTTTGGCATTCTGGGCTCATGGAAACTGCTCTATATTTCTATGACCTAATTTACATTTCCCATCACATTAATGCAAAATCCAAATATATCTTCATGATTAAGAGGGTGTTTGGTTAAGGTAACTGAAAAGATCTATAAGCTCGTATATATTATGAGATATGGTTTTTATACCTTATAAGATGTGTTTGGATCAACTTATAATATGTTAGGTATAAGTCCAAAAGTAATTAAAATGTTTAAATATTTGTATCAAATAAGATGGATGAGCTTATGAGATGTTATCAATGACAATCTTGTAATTAAACTAATGGTCAAAGATAAAAGGAGATTGTTAAAACAAGATCATATTTAAAAATAATGTGAGATCCCCCATTTTTTATTAAAGGAGACGCACTATCTACACCAACTTTTCATCTAAGTACACCTACCCTCTTTTTTAACCCCCAATATTTCCCAAATTTATCATGTGGCACGATATGTACGACATGACTATGTGGCACAAATATGTGATACATGACTATATAGCACCATCATGTAGCACATGACTTTATGAAATGATCGTATGGTAAAATCATGTGGTATATGACTATGTGAAACGACCTATGGCACGATCCTATGGTACAATCGTGTGGCATGATTGTATGACATATGTTTTAGGTAGTAAGGGCATTAAAGTCTTTTAAATACAATGAATTTAAAAGTTAAGTGTATTTAGATGAAAATGTGGTGTGAATAACAGCATCATTTCTAAAAAGATCTTATAAGCTCCCAAACATCTTATAATATTTCTTAAAGAGCTTATAAGCTCAACTAAACACCCTCTAATTCTTAACTGGAAACAATATTTCAAGAACTAAAAACCCAAAGAGGAAAAAGAAAGGAAAAAACAATTAGAAACAACAAACTGATGCAATTAACATAAATTCAAAAACTACTACAAATAAATTAAACAAATGAACCAACCACAAATAAATAAAATAAAGTCAATAAAAATCTAGTTCTTGGATTTGGAAAGGAGCCATGGCTATACTACAAACACACACACATACACACCAAGAGACATACATAAACGAAACTAAATCACACAAATAAGAGAAACATAACTTGCTAAGAATGGTAAATGAATTCTTGAAATTATAATTGGTTCTTCCTGGTATAGGTCCAAGTTCATTTGTTGAGTGATCGAAGATATATGGATAATGCAACATCATCGTCGTTTCCCAACCAAGCCCACCGGCCACCGACCCACTACCATTTATCGAAGCCTCCATCAAGATCCACGAGAAACTCTCCATCACTCTCTTTCTCCTCCACCACCACTAGTGGAGGAGGAGTAGGAAGTGCCATCATCTCTGCCACCGCGCCGGAAGTAGATACTGTTGGACCAATTATCTTCATTGTTTCCATCCTGGAATTGATTTCCCTGAGTGTCTGGTTAATAACCCAGCCCATCTCCGCCGCATTGTGTGGATCAAAATGCTCAAGAAACATTATTCCGGCGAGGGAAAAAACATGAAACTCTCCATTTTCTTCCGTTTGTTCTTCTTCTTGATGCGACAGAGCTGGTTCTCCAATTTGTTCATCCGTTGGTGGGTGAAGCTCTCATGTTCCACCATTTTTCTGGACTGGTCCATCTCCGACAGATTTTTAAAATGTGTCAACACTATCGTTGAAGTGGTGCCACGATGGCCAAATCTCCGGTTGCGGATCATACTAGTTGTAAATGATGGTACATGCCTCCACGCTGAAAAGGGTGCTAAGCTTGCTCACTTTGTTGTAAAATGGTTCTTTCTTTTCTTGAATGTTGTCTTTCTTTCTGAGTCATTGGTAATGTAATCAAGGATTACTTTCTTTGTTGTCATTTTTTACTTGCTTTTTTTCTTTCTTTAAGGAACCAAATTTCTTGGTTTTTTTTAGTTTGGAGTATATGGAATACCTATTTTTTATTTTCTGTATATATAGATGGTGATAAAATCGAGTTAATATTAGACTTGCACAATTTTAATTTGTCTTCGTTTTTTATGTTACTTGTATGTCAAACTGATAAAATATGTTGTCCTCTCTCTCTCTTCCAAACCCTAACTCCGCATGTTGTCCCTTTAAATGGTGACTAGTTTTTCCAGCCACCGTCTCCGGTGATGTTCTCTTCTATGTTTTGTCTTCTGCTCCACTATGCCCCCAGGTTGTTTTGGATTCCCAAAATGGTTCACATGAGATATCTGTTGATCAAAAATTGTACTGTCCATGCATTGGATGCTTCCAAATTGATTTTTGACGCTTCCATCCCATTGAAAACCCCGCGTGCCGTTAATCCTTCACCTTCGTCCATGAATCCACGTGTTTGACATGCCCCTAGTGCTCATATATCGTCCTCATCTCCCATGCCTACACATCAGATTTCAGGATATATTTATGGAGACCTCTGGTGTCCATATTGTCATGGTCTCCTCATTCGACCATGGAAGCGCGATATTATGATGTTTCGTCCATGCTTTCACCTACTAATATGGTTTCGTCCAAATCTCTTGTTTCTGCAGTTCGGGTTTTGAGTAATAAGGTTACTTCTTCCACGCATGCACAACAACATTTCATGCTTGGTTATAGAGTCCCTCTGGTGAGTATTACTCAACAGCGACTTTTCATCTATCCGAGGTCCTAGGTTTTATTCTTCCCCACGAAACTCCTTGCCTACTATCGGAACTCTCTAAACTTTCAAAGTGCATATTTGTCTACTTATCATTTTGTAGTCCCATGACAATCGAAATGATTCACGGGGAACTCGATTGTTAGGGTTTTCTCTGATTCGGAAAACCTGTCTGATTCCTTGGATACTACTTTACCATCTTCTACAAGTGTCGACATACATGTGGCAGCCCAACTGATAGTGAACCAGGATCAATCCTTTGCAAAGGTGGTGCAAGGTAATTCTCTATGTGTCGATGAACCTATTAAAAAAGGTGATTATTTCTTGTTTTCAATTGATGAAGATTTATATCGGTTTTCAGGAACAAGTTAGGGAATTTTCTTTCTCCTTGATTGGGCATGTAATTCTTGCAAAGGGTTCTAAATCATGGCTTTTGATTTCTCTTCATAAACGTCTTAATGAGTTATGGAATCTTAAATTAGATGGAAATTAATTCCTTTAGGGAAGGGTTATTTTGTGTTAAATTTTCAACAACTTCAGATCGTGTGAGGGTGGTTTCTAATTCTTCCTAGAAAATCAATCCGAGTATTTTTCGTCTTTCACCTTAGGTTCTGGATTTCAATCCGTATATTAAATACCTCCACTGCTAGTGTTAGGGTGCGTATCTTTTAGCTGAGCATTGAGTATTGGCATTCTAACATTATTATGGGGATTTCTAAGGATATTGGAACCCGGATTCAGATTTTGATAATCTCTAAATGGTTCTCTCGATCATTTTGTCAGTGTCCTAGTGGATATTGACCTTGCCATGATTCTCCAAAATTATATAAATGGTTGAACATGTTGGCCATTTCTCATTTGTTTCTTTGAGTTATGAGAAATTACCAGAATTTTGCTCTGACTGTCGTATTACGGGAAACAATATTGCTGCATGTCGTTGCATTTTACCTCATGTTCCTGAGGATTCTCAGGTCATGACCATTCATCCAGAAGGGGTAGTCACATGTTAGTAAGGTTTATAAACATGTCTATTTATGCAAGGGTAAGTGTAAGGCCGTGGATAACTTGGTGGAAGAAACAATCTCCGCATTGCATGTTGGTTCACTCTCTCGGGCTATTATTCCAAGTTACAATAGTGTCACTTTGGAAAATTCTTTTGTAGCTCTTTCGATTGTTGATGAATTGGATAAGGATCCTCCTCCCCTTCCTCGACCCGTGGCTGCTAGTAAACATTGGGCGGACTATGCCAAAGAAAATCACCCTAGGGCCGAGGACCAACATCCTAATGGGAAATCTTTTACTCTAGTCTAACCGCCAATAGTTCAAATGGATAAAGATGAATTTGTGGCCGTCAACAAAAAAATAGTTATTAATGGTAAAAATACCTGCCTTTCATGCCCTCAGTAAAACATCTCAACTCGCAATCAGTTTGATGCTCTTATAGGAAACAAATTGCAGTTCGGGTCTCATTTAAAGTATGTTGAAAATGATCACAAATAATCACACCGTACCAAAGATGCAAGATAATCCGCTCGCTATTGTGGTTTATTCCAATGTTATTTAATCAAGTGCGCATCTGAAAGAGAGTGATGAAACGACTTTGACTTCAACTCCTGATTCAACATCTCCCACATCAAGTTATCCTCTTAACTTTGTTTTTCAAGTTGATGCATTCAAATTGGAAGCTTTAAAGATGAAGCTAGGTAACTCTTCAACTACTCCGTTTGACATTCACTCATGTGATTCCTCAGAAGCTCTATATGAAGGCTATGTCAATTACGGCTCGAGGATCCTGAGCCGACATTTCACACACTACATCATAGTCAAATCAGTCAGACCATCAAGACAATACTCGAGCACGTGCTAAAAAACAAATGAAAATGCCATTGGAAAATCCTCCAATTGATGATTTATTTTTCATTATTCCATGTCATGCATTTAAAGTTAAAACATACACATAATCATGTACTCACATAAAATCCTAAAAATGAATGTTTTTTTTATCAACACAACGCACCACATATATGGTAAGTACATTAATATAAAATCTAAGATATATAATTACAAATACAAATTTGAGCATTTATAAAGACAATTCTCTACAAAATAATTGGCTTCCAGCGTGTAACCAGAAATGAACCATAAATTTTGAACAACTAAGAAAATAGTAAGACAAATTCAAATTGGGCCAATCTAATATTAATTCGATCTTATCAAAATCTATAAAATAAGAGGAGATGAATGGACAGCCAAAAATATACACCTTATCATATAATCACTTGAAATCCTAAAAATAAATATTATTTATCCACACAACACCACATATAGGATAAGTACATTAATACAAAATCCAAGAGATATAATTACAAATACAAATTTGGGCATTTATTAAGACAATTGTTCTTCAAAATAATTGGCATCCAACGGGCAACCAGCAATGAGCAATTATTGTTGAACAACTAAGAAAATACTAAGACAAATTCAAATCAGACAAATCTAATATTAACTCGATCTTATCACCACATATAGGGTAAGTACATTAATACAAAATCCAGGAGATATAATTACAAATACAAATTTGGGCATTTATTAAGACAAATGTTTTACAAAATAATTTGCATCCAACGGGCAACCAGAAATGAGCCATTAATGTTGAACAACTAAGAAAATACTAAGACAAATTGAAATCGGACAAATCTAATATTAACTCGATCTTATCACCATCTATATAATCAGAGGAGAGGAATGGACAACCAAAATATACACCTCATCATATAATCACTTGAAATCCTAAAAATGAATATTGTTTATCTGCACAACACCACTATAGGGTAAATACATTAATATAAAATCCAAGCTATATAATTACAAATACAAATTTGAGCATTTATTAAGACAATTGTTCTACAAATCAATTGGCATCCAAAAGGCAGCCAGAAATGAACGATTAATTTTGAACAACTAAGAAAATAATAAGAAAAATTCAAATTGGGAAAATCTAATATTAACTCGATCTTCTCACCATCTATATACACAAACTATAAATAATAGGTATTCCATATACTACAAATTAAAAAAAAACAAAAATCTAAGAAATTTCATTCCTCAAAGAAAGAAAAAAAGCAAGTAAAAAATGACAAGAAAGAAAGTAACCCTAGCTTACATTACCAATGACTCATAGAAAAAGGCAATGTTTAAGAAAACAATGAAGGGGTTTATCAGGAGGTTGAGCGAGCTTAGTACCCTTTGTTGCATGGGTCCATCACTAACAGACCTATGATCCACAACCGGAGATTTGGCCATCACGGCTTGCACGACGACAGTGCTGGCTCGTTTTAGAAATCTATCGAAGATGGACTAGTCCATTAAATTGGTGGACCAGGAGAGCTTCACCGGCCAATGGATCAAGAAGTTGGAGGACCAGCCCCGCCCCGTCAAGAAGCAGAACAAGCGGAAGGAAATGGAGAGTTTCATGTTACAGTACATCGCCGGAATATTAGGCCTTGAGCATTAACGATCATGTGGTACAATCGTATGACAGGATAGTATAACACATGATATAGGTAGTAAGATCATTATAGTCTTTTAAATGCAATGAATTTAAAAGTTTGTTATGTTTAGAGGAAAAACAGGTGTGAACACCACCCTTTTTAAAAAGAGCAAATCATATAAGATGTTTTAAAGAGCTTTTATAAGCTTCTAAATATCTTATAAGAAATTTAGTTGCTGGATTTACAAAGGTGCCATAACTATATTACACACATAAAAAAAACACACACACATACATATATACATATGTATATACATATAACTGGTTGGATTAGTTGATTCAGAATTGAAACTAAATCACATAAATAAGAAAAACATAATGTGCTAAGACTGATAATTCAATTCTTGAAATTAAAATTGGCTCTTTCAGGTCCCTGTCCAACCAAGCCCACCGCCACCCCATCGCATCGCTTGCCCTTCGGACTCTCCATCAGGATCCACGAGAAACTCTCCATCGTGTTTTCTTCCTGCTTCACCACCACCGACGAAGGAAGAGGAGAAGTAGTCGCCGCCTCTGCCACCGCGCTGGAATTAGAAGACACTTGACCATTTATATTCATCGCTTCCATCCTAGAATTGATTTCCCTGATCATCTGGTTAATAATCCATCCCATCTCCGCGGCGTCCCTCAGATCAAAATGCTCGAGGCCCACTGCTTCGGCGATAGATTGGAACATGAAAGTCTCCATTTTTTCCCGCTTGTTTTCCTTCTTCATGCGGCAGAGCTGGTCCTCCACCTTCTTGATCCATTGTAAGGTGAAGCTCTCTTGGTTCACCATTTTTCTTGACTAGTCCATCTCCGATAACTTTTTGAAACGAGTTAGCACTGCCGCCATGCCGACCCTCGATGGCCAAATCTCTGGATCCGGGTTGTATATGTTGTAGATGATGGTGCATGTCTCTACGCTGCAAAGGGTGCTGAGCTCACTCTCCTTCTTGATCAAACCCTTCTTCATTTTCTTGAATGAAGCCTTTATTTTGGAGTCATTGGTAACATAAGTCAAAGTTACTTTCTTCCTTGTCATTTTTGACTAGTTTTTTCTCTCTTTGCAGAATGAAATTTCTTGGTTTAATAGTTTTTTTAATTTGGAGCATATAGAATGCATATTGTTGATGGTGTGTATATAGAGATAGTGATTGATATCAGATTACTAGGATTTGCACTATTTGAATTTTTGTCTTAGTGTTTTCTTGGTTGTCAAAAGTTTATTGTTTTTTTAAGTTTGCCGTTGGATGCCAATTATTTTACGGAACAATTGTCTAAATAAATGCTCAAATTTTGTATTTTAGCTGTATAACTTGGATTTATATTAATATACTTATGCTATATGTGGTGTTGTGTGGACAGACACCTTCAAATCTAGGATTTGAAGTGATACTGGCCATTTATTAGTGTTGCAATATGATATTCGAATTTAAAATTAAAAATTTAATAATAATAACATTAATAATAAGCCTTAATTACAATTTTCGTCCTACAACTCTTAGTGGTTGGCAATCTTAGTCTTGTAACTTCTTATTGTGGCAATTTTGGCCCTTAACGATTTTGCCCTACTACAAGGCAAAAGCAAAATAACAACGGTTTTTAACCGATGTGTATTTATGAGAGAAACTGATGTTAATTCCATGTGGTTAGATGTCTTTAAGTGCAATGACAACAATTTTAATCGTTGTCTATATTAAAATACTATTGATCTTAATGCCACTGTTGTTAAAGTGTGGTTCTTCAACATCGTCCAAACACCAATGTCGATTCCTACAACGATAATGATTAATATTATTGGTGAATAACTGATGTCTTTGCCTTAATAAACAATGATTTAACTTTTGTCTACCGTAGAAAACAATTGTCATTACTAAGTAAAACAATTGGTTAAAACCAAATGTTTTGCTATTTCAAAATTATCAAAACCAGGTGAGAAATAGTACCAATTAACGTATCTAAATCAAATAACTTTACAATTAGTTAAAATTTAATTGCAAATATACGAGTACAATATTTGGACACAAGGTAATATATAAGTTTACCATCAACTACAAAATGCCTTGTGTGTTCTATTCTTGGCAACATTAACAAATTATTAAATTTGGAGTAATATACAGTTGACAAAAAATCAATGTATGTAAAATGTTTCAATTCTTCCCTAGATTTGATAACAATTGTAGCTTTCCAAATCAACTGATCAAGCCATGCATCATCTGAAACTAAAAACAATATGAAAAGAATCAATTTTTATATACTTTCATACTAGTTCAAAATAACTCCATGCACACTAGACTGAATCAGACACATTAACATTCCACGCGGGCTTCATTTTAAGTTCGCATTAGAAAATTGCAATAGATCATCATATGCATAAATAGTAGTAACAACAACACCACTACTCAAAATTACAAATATCCCCTTGGCATTAGTTTTTATTGTACAATAGCACCGATTGAGTAGGTTGTTTGTAAAATGAAAACACAATTTAAGGGGGTATTTGTAATGTCACAAGAGTTATTTGTAATTTTGAAAAATAACTGTTATTTTTAGTAATTGGATATAGTTCCTTGCAATATTCATGATTATGAGTTGCACTTACAAGGGTAGTAAATCAAATTAATACTTGTGATACCGGGATTGGACTCCTCCCGGTAGGCTTTAATCACAAACAAGGCCTCATTTCCACTTTTTGACAACCCATACTGCTTGATAAGGGTGCACAAGTTGTTTAAATGGCACATGAAAATGCAGTACACATCATCCACACCACAAAACACTCCGTAATATATTATGTCAAAATCTTAGATTATTCAACATGATATCCCATTACACATAAATTCATAAAAAAAAAAACCAACAAAAAGTCTTTAACCCAGTCTTCATTCATACGAGGTTTTCTATTCAAGAAATATTCATGATCTACCTCATATACATAACAAAACCCTGACATTGCACTCAAAAAACAAAAAATAAAATAAATTTGGCAAGTTATGATCTCACAAAGTCAGAATTTTATTAATTTTCACATATTACTCCAACAATAGCCAAATTTTATTTACAATTTACCTTTGGTGGGGCATGATTGAAGATTGAGGTGGGATATAGAACCAAATAAATAGTTTTGTCTACAAATCCATGAGAAAAGCCATCATTGGAATTTAGAGCCAATGAATCCTTCAAAGTCTCCTCAGGAGTCTTAGATCTGCTCAATTGGAAAAAAGGTCAAGACAATACGAATAAAGTGTTAATGTGATACATTCTTTTTTTGTTATTCGTATGACATACTGACAAAATGAAGAAATGAGTTCGAACCAATTTTATAAGCGGGAAAAATGCAAAACTAGTCGTGCATCTATAGGAGTGTTACAATATTAGTCTTGTAACTTTTGAAATTGTGATTTTAGTCCCAAATCTTTTGCTTTCTTCGCAATTTTGGTCCCTTAAGTTTTAGATTCTTGTTGGTCCTATAAGTCTTAAGTCGGTGTGAATTTGGTCATGAGGGTTATTTCAATATTTCAATAATTCCCAAAATGCCCTTGTTATAATATTAAATATAGTTAAGTTCAAGTACAAAATGGTATTTGAGCCCATATGCTTTATTTATTATTTATACTATATACTGTCTAATTAAGGAAGTTGCAGATAATTTAGTCATGTAAGTAATGTGTATAATAATTTTTGTCCCATAAGTATAATATGATGCCAAATTTTACCCTACAAGTATCCTATATGTAGTCCCATTAATTTTGTTTTTGGCCATCTAAATCAAAATTTTGTGCAATTTTTGTCGCAAATCGGAGAAATATTAAAGTACCCATTCATGACCAAAATTGAACGATATTAGAACTTAGGGGGCCGAAATTGCATAAAACTCAAAATCTATAGGACATATATTGCTACATATGATATTTACAGGACCAAAAATGCCATCCCTTTAGATTTATAGGACATGAATTGCACAAGAATCAAAATTTATGGACCAAACCTGCTACACAAAATACTTATAGGGATAAATATACAACCCCCTTATACTTACAAAACCAAAACTACAATAGTGTCCCAAAAAAAGAGAAAACCAAGAAACAATAAACGGATCACAATTAACATAAATAACACAAGTGTATATAAAACAAATCAACCAAGTCCAAATTAAAGTGCATAAAATGTGGTTCTTTGAGTTGCGCACACATACACATATACACATATATATATATATACATATACATGTAACTTGTTAGATTAATTCATTCTCACCTAAAACTAAATCACAAAGTTAAAAAAAGATAAATTTTCATTCAGATTAATTAGCTCCTAGTCCAGTTCAAGGTGTAGTTGGAAAGTTATCGAAGATATATGTATATGAAAGCACCGCCGGCATATCAAAACCAAGCACACGTGCGCCATCAGCACTAGTCGGACTGTCCAATAGGTGCCATGAGAAACCATCCATGGTATCTTTACCAGTCAGTGGCGCTACCTCATCCGCCAATGGTACATGGAGAAAGAAGTGGAGCCACCACCTCAACTTCGACTACCTGACGATGTTGACCATTTCTCTCCAGCACCTCCAGATTGTAATTGATATCCCTGAGTGTCTCGTTAATAACGTAACGCGTATCCGCCATGTGGCGTAGATCAAAATCATCCATGCTCACCTCTTCGGCTAGGCATCGGAACATGAAAGTCCCAATTTTTCTTTCCGTTTGTTTTCCATTTGGATGTGACGAATTTGTTCCTTCGCCAGCTTTATTCGCTCGTCCATCATCGCTGCATCGAAAAATATAAATAAAAAAGGACTATTTAAAATTTATAATAAAAGAGTAAAAAACTTCAAATTAATGAAATAAGAACATAGGCCATGCTGGTAACACGAGTGGCAATATATATGCAGCAATAAATAACAGATGAAATCCTAGTTCATCAATGAGAAACTTTTGAATAAAACTTTTCAAGTCAAATTCATCAACTTTGCTTATTCATATGCATCACAAATCAGTAAGATAAGCCACATTTTTTTTAAATTTCAAGAGGTAAAATAAATAGTTTGATATTCGTAAGCGAATATGTCCAAAACCTCAATGTTAATAATATTAATTTCAAATTTCTAGACTATGACAACTAGATACTGGTATGTGTTAATTAATGTATCTAGGATAATTAAAATTATTCATGTATATTTGGGTTGACTAATGAATCTAGATAGAAAGTAAGTGCATATGCACATATATTTTAATAAAGTTCATAAGTGAATAGTCATTTGTGATTAGTATAAATATGTTGTATGCGAGTAACATTTACAAGAGATCCAGTAGAGATAGTGAATACAAACAAAAAATATTTGTTTTCTCTTCCTACTATATTCCTTGAGTAATATTTGAATATAATTCATCAAATGCTCTTCTATTCTCATAAATATATAATAGTCTTGTGTTAGGTTACATTTTCATTGGGGATTTGAAAGTGGGATTTTGGGATGAGGGATTTGGAATTCTTAGTTAAATCCACATCTTTGTTTGACTTATAAATCTAAACTGAAGGATTTCAAATCCCTCTTTAAATTTTAGTTCATTTCCAAAGGATTTAAAATCTCTTGGAAAATCTAGTCATTGAATCCATTTTTTTTCCCTTTATGCACAATTGCACATCTTAATTACTGAGAATATTGATCAAGCCATTCAACAACTCAATTCCAGTTTTGCACTTAAGGATCTTGTCACACTTGACTATTTTTTGGGTATTCAAGTGAAATCCACAACTACTTCTTTGCATCTATCTCAAACCAAGTACATCAAAGATCTTCTTAACAAAGTCAACATGGTTACAACTCCAATGACCTCCAACCTTAAACTTTCATACATTGTAGTTCTAGTGTGGGAATTGTTCCCAAATATAGATGCACCATTGGGACACTGCAATACATCACAGTTACTAGGCCAGAAATTGCCTTTGCAATAAACTAGGTGTACCAATTAATGTAGCAAACCCAGGAAGAGCACTGGAAGGGAGTCAAGTGCATACTGAGTTATCTAAGTGGCACAAGAGTATGGACTGCACACTACAAGAAAACTGCTGATAGATACCACCAAAAAAACACCGGTTTTAAGACTTTAATGGTGTCTTTTCCCATATAACTATGGTTTTGTAAGAAACCGGTGTCTAATTAGCGTTGTCGTTTGATAAACAACAACGGTTTCCTAGAACCGGTGTCTATTGTAAAAAATTTCCCAAATAGACACTGGTTTTGGCATCGGATTTCGAAACCGGTGTCTATAATATTTTAGAAACCAGATCTTTCGACACCGGTCTAAAAAACCGGTGTCTTTATTTTTTTAAAACTAGAATAATATGAGCCAGCCAGCTCTTCATTTGTTCTATCTTTTCCTATTTACTATTCTTATTAAACATCTCTAATACGCATAAACTTGGACGAAAGTTTTTTTTCCTTCTCGACAATAGATACAGAGAGAGTGCACCAGGTGATTTAATCCGACGGTGGAAAATGGGAGAGCAGGAGAGGGGATGTTGTCCGCCGATGGATCTGATGTGTTTGGAGTCGGTGCAACTCGTCCAACTCATTATCCCCATTGAGTCGTCTTATCTCGCTGTTTCTTATCTCGGTGACCTCGGCCTTATTCAATTCAAAGACGTCCGTAATTTTTCATTTTTTTTGTTGTTTTGATTGATCTTCATTGCGATTTTTCCGGTTGTGTTATGTGGCTAGGGTTCCTTTTTTTCTCGATTCACGGTTGAGTAATACTTGGCCACTATGAATCTAGTGAATGGCGAGGGTTTGATTGTGCTAATGTTGCGAGAAGAAGAAGAGGCGTATATAATCAGACGTAATTGCGAATTTTTAATTGATGTGCTGTAGCTAGGGTTGCTATCGAGTTGCTTGGGATAATTGCATTCGTGTGTGCTTGAGTAATTAAGCTTCACATTGTTTTTTTGGAGTAACAATTGCAAAGTATGAATTCAGGAGTTAGTAGGTTTTGACCGAGCTGTTTGTGTGTAAATTTGGAATTATGTTGTAGAAAGATGAAGAGATGGAGATATATTGAGATGTTACTGTTAATTATTTCTGTGATAAAATTTTTTGACTCGAAATTCCTCTGCTTCAACTGAAGCTGAAATTATTAGAAGCTAGTTTTTAGGCCTTTTGAAGCTTCGATTTCGAAAAATTATGTGTGTGCATTATGCGAATTGGTTTAGTTCGTTTAAAATGGTGGTTAGAATTCTTGGAACTTGTTAGATTGTAATGCTTTGTTTATCGATTGCAATTTCAGTTTATCATTTTATTTTATCAATTTTTATTGAATAAATGCATAATGTTTTTTGTTGTGTAACCAGGGACTAGGGAGAGGTTTAAGAGTGCAAGCTATTGCTCCTAGAAAAATTATGACAAAGTCCAAGAGTCCTTCAGGTCCATCACTAGATCATATTACAAAGGAGCAGCTGGTGCACTGCTGGTATATGACATCACCAAGTAGAGGAATATCTATGCTCTGTGTCCTGTTTTCTCGCGTTTTTGTGCACAAAAGGTCTCTAATATTTAGCTGGCAGGTCTCCTTTTAGGAGATGATTCACATGAACACGCTTGCAAAACCACATCCTATTGTGCAGAGAGCATACTACAGTTTGCTCTCTACATGATTTTTGTTGGCTGAAAGGCTTTGTTTAATTATAACATGCCCAAACAATTTTGTTGGATTTCTGTCTTATCAAGGATAAATTGGAATATCAACATAAATATGGGCCATTTACGTTTTGATTTAATTTTCAGTAGATTGGAGTCAGGAAAAAACCTTTCATGAGGCCGAGATCTAAACCTTCGAACTTTTTAACAGCGTGTTGGCAAACATTTTTTGACACTCCACTTAGTGTTCAACTCTTATATTATATGAATTAGCTTTTTCCATAAACTGGGAATGTCTTATGTTTCCAAGGAGAGAGACATTTAATCATCTCGCCAGCTGGCTCGAAGATGCTCGGCAACCTGCAAACCCGAATATGACAATCATGCTTGTAGGAACAAAAGTGATCTTGCACACTAAAGATCCGTAAGCAAAGAGGAGAGGGAACAATTTGCAAAAGAAAATGGACTTCTATTAGCATCTGCAAAAACAGCCCAAAATGTTGAGGAGGTACTATATTTGTAACAAAAATCTAAAGAGCTTTTATCCTTACCAATATTAGCTATTATTGTCGTGTTTCTCAATCTCGTTTAATTTGATTTGAACTCACTGTTCCTCCAATTGTAGATGATGCAATAATTGAAATCGTGTTAGCAATACATGATTTGCAAGTTCAGGTTTCCAAATTCTTTCATGACATTTGTCTTGGAACTTTGAAGTAGTCGCCCTTGTTTCCATTGTATGAGGCATGCTGCTAGCATTGTTCATGTTTTGATTTTGCTATTTCATCTTTTATTTAGAAGAAGAAATTTCCGATGTATTTTTTGCTACTTGGTCTGAGTATATGGGAATTATCAATCATTTTTATTTTTTTTTATTTTTGTTTGGTTGAGAGGGGTATAAAAGTTATAAAAGGAGAGAGATTATTTCTTACTGGCTAGTTTAACTTGAAAATACTAACAGAAGTTACACTTTGGGATGCCAAACACCTTATCATATAAAGTATAAGCGTTTGTACTACCGCCGGAAGCGGTGGACTATCATCACTCACAAATTACCTGCTAAACAAATTAAGGGCTGCACTTATCTAGAAGTTATGCGATACTTGAAAGGCCTTGATAGCTATATTAATATCATCTTTAACTGAAGTTAGTTTTTATAACTTTATTATGCTGAGCTTTGCTTTTTGCTTACTTTGCCAAGACAAATCCTCAAATAGCTCCATGTTTAATTCATTCTAGTCTCCGCGATAGGATATAATTTGTTGCCATTTTGTTTATACATTAGTGATCTTGTTACTTGTTTGTGAAAGCTTACAAGATTGTTCCTTAATTTTGATGTCTACGCTTGGTGAATGAGTGTGTTTCCGTGGCTTTTTTCTATCTTTGGTCTTTTTTCTCATGTACATGTTGTAGTTTGTTGCGATGTATTGTTTTTTTGTTTGAATGATGTTCGTCAAAGAAAGGGAATAATGCTGAATATGAAACATTTGCTATCTGAATCCTTAATATGGATATTGTAATTGAATTATGAATATGATTCTTTTTTTCTGCTGTTGTTACTGGATTAAGAGACCAGCAAATGTTTTTGCATTGTTGGACATGCAATTTGTAATTGCCAATTTCATTATGGCTGTGTACTTGTTGCTTGCTGTCTTCTTCTCTACACCCTGCTGCCTAATTACATGGTTCTTGGTTTGGTGATGAAATTATTTATTTTGGAATCGTGTAATAAGAGTCGATTGTATGTTTAGGAATTAGGCATCTATTTCTTCTCTCCCTTGTCGTTTCTGTGAATGTGAAAGATGAGCCAGATGAGGAACTAGGCAATCAAGGATTGAAACTTGACATTGATTGCTATGTTTATTGCCATGGCAATTGTGTTCTTTCTCATATTTTAAGTTAGGATAATTACAATACATATGTATTATAATTTTTGTTCAAGCCAATAATGAAACATATATATGAGATTAAAAATGGACAGGACAAACAGATTTTCATGGAGAACCATTTAGAAAATAACTGAATCTTCATAATAAGCAGAATTAGAGGCAGCTTCTCATTCCGTTTGGCTGTGATTTTCTGAATTGTTTCTGTTTTGTTTGGTTGTGATTTTCGACATTCAGATTGGGGGATCATTCGCATGTGAGCTGTTATTACATTGACTGCAATTTTCAATGCCTTCGCCATATCATCTGCTCAGGTCAGCAAGCTTCTTTCTGTCTTTATTTTCAGATTTTATCTTTTCTTTGTTGATGAATAAAGGAGTCATGATTTAGCTTCAATAGAAATTGGAAATTCTTCATTTGATGGCCATGGAACTAAAACTTCAGTCTTTGCTTTCTGGAAGAAAATGATAGAAGAGAAAATATCTGATTTTATTATCAAGTTTGAATCTTTTTTGCAAAGGGAACCAAGAAAATGGAAGTGCACCATAAATAATAAGTTATTAATTCAGGTTTATAATAGTTCTCTGTTATATAGTTTGTTGGTTTCACTGCCTGTGTTGGTAATATTAATTATCTAAAGTTGATTCATTCACTACTTTTGGAATATTTGATGCCTGTTCTGAAACTCTTTGTATAATCTAGATTTTTGAGTTCCTTATCACAGAACTTATCTTTCATTTATCCCTATATATACAAGACATTTTCCTCACTAGCTTGGTTCTTGGACAGAGGAGATTGTATATAGGGATTGCTTTAATTACTTTGTTATACAATTTATAACCGTTTGATTTATTATTTTGTTCAAGTACTTAAAAGAATGGATGCTCTCATGGATAGTTAGAACATTTTTGAAAGTTTGAATGACAGGAGCAATGTTGATCATCTGGATTTTGTTACCTTTAGTTCAATGTATATAGCCTTTCTGTTGGTTGAAAGAATTGGATTATGAATTTGTAGTTGCTTTATCGAAAGGAAACTTCGCTACAAGTACTTTTTGATGGATTATGGATCTTTGTGACTTTAGTATTAATTCTTTTTTTTGTTGATTAGTGGAATTGGATTTCAATTAATTGGTAGTGAATTTACGATGGTTGTTGGAATTGGATTTCATTATGAATTGCTTATTGATATAGATTTTTTGCAGCTTTAATTTGTATTATATCTAGAGCTTACAAATTTTATTTCATACAAAAGACACCGGTTTTGAGCCGGTGTCTTTAAATATAACGACACCGGTTTAAAACCGATGTCTATTCATCAAAAGACAGTGGTTTTAAACTGGTGTAAAAACATAAACTTTTAACATCAGGGCCTTAGAAAGCGGATATTTTATATCTAAGACACTGGTTTAAAACCGGTGTCTTTCAAGGAAACGACACTGGTTCTCTGCCGCTGTCAAAAAGTTCAGACTTTTAACACCAGTGGCTTTAACACCGGTTGTTTTACTGATAGACACCGGTTTAAAACCAGTGTCTATCAGCATTTTTGTAGTAGTGGCTTTTTACCAAGCACACCTTAGGTGTTTTTCATTAAAATGGATATTGTGATGCGGAATGGAGATCAGAAATAGATGGTAGGAGTTCTACACCGGGGCATTGTTTTTTTTGGGACCTAACCTTATCTCCTAGAAATAAAATAAATAATATACCATCAAAAGGTCGTCAATAGAAGCAGAATATAGAAGTTTTGCAGACATACTAAATGAGTTATAAGTTTTTCATCCACCAAAATAACTGTTGTGTGGTGTGACAATTTAAGCACAGTGCAACTTGCTGCAAACCCTGTAATTCATGCTCGGACAAAGCATATTGAGTTAGACCTTTATTTTGTAAGAGAGAAGGTTCGACTTAGTTGACATTAGGCATGTTCCTTCCATCGATCAGTTG
The DNA here is from genome assembly GCA_016081115.2 of Rehmannia glutinosa. Classification (NCBI taxonomy): domain Eukaryota; kingdom Viridiplantae; phylum Streptophyta; class Magnoliopsida; order Lamiales; family Orobanchaceae; genus Rehmannia; species Rehmannia glutinosa. The sequence continues at coordinate 535,958 of JABTTQ020003239.1, forward strand.
GAGGATTTATTTACTAAGCCTAACTCAAGCCGCAGTTTTGGTGATATGTGCGCAGAAAACTCAAAGTCTCAGATTATCAGACATTGAGTTTGAAGGGGGCTGTTAGATGACAACTGTGATAGTTATTTTCTGTTATGGCAATTAGTACTTTATTAGTCTGTTAGACTCAAAATAGTTATTGTAGTCTTTTCTATAAATAGAGCTCTCCCGTGTACTATTGAATTCAAGTTTTAGATCAACAATATCTTCATCTATTTTAGTTTCTCAATGGTTCTATTATAGTTTAACATGCAATAATAGAATATGGAAATTGTGTCTCAGATAAGTCGTGTTTGAGAATTAAGCTGCATTTTGCTATACGTAAAATATCCCAGCAGTGAAATATCTCAGCAGACAATTGGAATATTTTGCTATTCGTAATCCAGTTGGTGTAATGATCTTTGTACTATTTGTACTATTTGATCCTAGGTCATGATTGACTTCCCTTTCATCCAATGAGAGATTTATAGTTGTCCTCATTTTAGGATATTCTTGCGTCTATTTAATGTATACAGATGGAATAGATTTTAGTGTATCAAATTATTATTGAATTACAGAAATATATTTCTAGTTTTCCCTTTATCATACTCTGTTCTTGTTTTAATTTGTTAATGGCTGCCAACATTTTCCTTTAGGTAGCCATTGAAAGTGGATTCATTAGCAAGCGGAACACCGCCTAGTGCAGGAAAGGTCTTTTGATGGCTCTGGTGGACTGCAGAGTTTCTGTCAGTAGCCAAGTGCATCTATAAAATATCTATGCTTAGTTTATGAAGGATTTCCATGTGGATCAGGAGATTCGGACTAGGGAGGCTAGGGTTTGCGTTAGGGTTGGAGAGGAGTAAAAGACTCTATTAGTATATCTTAGGTTGGATTTGGATGGGATAATTTGGATTTGGGGAGAGAATTTAGGAGAATAATTTCGAAAAATTCCAAATATGAAGTATTTGATATCCTGTAAAATCACTCCAAAAATAACTTCTAATGATTTGAAATCCATTATAAAACAACTTCATTCAAACAATCTCAATGTACTTGTTATTATGGATTTTAATTCCTTAGCTCTAAGTTCCATCAATACAAATGGAGCCTTACAGTATTTACTAATATGATTTGGTAAGATAATACATTTTATTCAGTTCATAAGTTTAGTTTATAATGATGTTATCCAATATAAAGTTTGTGATTCCAAATACACGAAGTACAATGACTTCATTGCTAATAAAGACAAAATGGTGAATATGATTAAATTTTAATGCAAAAGTTTACTTATTCATAAGTTTCATAAAAAAATACGATACGATTTAATCATATTTATGATTGTGATTATTAAGTAATTTCTATATTATTAATACGGAAAAGCAACTTATCTATAATTTTCCTAAATGATTGAATATGAAATTTGATTGATAGTTAATAATGATGGAAATGTACATCAATTGTAATATTCAGATTTAGTGAGACTGAGACAAAAACAACTTTTACATACATTATAATTTCAGCGACGACACGGAGTAATAACCAAACTCAATATGTAACTTTAACTTAAAGGTTAGATATTTATTACTTTTTGAATAATTGATGTAATCATACGTAAACTTATTTCCTATGTACAAACTAGTTATTAGACTTCTACATGTCATACACGTGGAAGAGATCAAAAGAAAAAAAGATATACTATCATATTGGGGATGAACACTCATATCTATATGGTCTTTAATATTATGTTTTATTTGTAGCCTTCAATGGTAGTTTTACAGGCATTGTTTTAGTGACAACACAATTAATAATCTTACTGATCAATAAGTAATTACAAATTAAAGGTTTAATATTTATTAATATTTGAATCCTTTATGTAATCACACAAAAAACTACTTTCTATGCAACAATTAGTCATTATATGTCTACATGTCATACACGTGGAAAAACTTCAAAATAAAAAGATATTATCCTTTTGGGAATAAACACTCGAATATCTATATTTAATTTCTTTAATCTTAAGTTTTATTTTTATTTCTCAACCATAAAATGTTTCTTTTTACATCGGTTTCTAAGAAAAAACGATCTAACAAATTTAGTTTCTACATCAGTTTTTCTGAACAACTGATGTAAAAAATTTAGTTTCTATATTGGTTTCTATGAACAACCAATGTAAAACGTAGGTTTTGTTTTCAGATTTACAATATGCCTCGTGCATAGCCAACACCTACATATACAATTATAAAACTATATGTAATCCCAGCGCAACAACAACAATACAACAACGATTAAACTAAAATACCATATAACGACAATACGACAACAATTAATTTAAAATATCATATACAATCAATACGACAATCACCTAATTACCATGTACAACAATAAACATTAAATCGAGCATTTAACAATAAAATTTAGTATGATATACCCCTGAATAGAAAATTACAATATACTCGACAAAAATGATCGGAGTATGACCAATATGAACATACTTTGTATATGGAAATGGAAATGTGATTATTAAGAGAATACCCATGAACAATCATTGAACACTAATATTAATAGTCGCAGATATTTATCTTTTCTTCAGCTAACACATTGACTACTCTTCTCTTGCAAAATTAGTGAGCATAATAAAATTCCAGCTACATTACAAAAAGACAAGCTTTACAGCATTTCTCCGTCTTAGAATACGTCCATCTTCAGTGGTAGTTATCGACGCTTATCTACTCAGCCTGACATGTTAGTGATGAGTTTTAGCTGATAATGAAAGCTCATATTAGTGTCTCCTCAAGGAAAACTTGTAAAGTGCATGACAAACTGCTTAATTTAGACAGATATAGTCACATAGAAAATACATATACATAAACAAAGTGAATGTAAAAGATAAATGATATATAAGAAAATTACAAGATGAAATAAAAATCAAATTACTAAGATATTAAAAAATTGAATGTATATTTAGGCCACCTCTTTCTACATTTGTGCATCATCTTCAGTTTGAGATTCTTTAACTTTCTCTTGTAAGGTGGTCAATAAACAAACCTTCAGGTTGGTAGTTTTTCCTAAATGATGTTAGAAACAATTTGTCTGTAAATCTTTCTAGTTAGTAGCTTCAGCTAAATTTTTATGTACATGAAGTAGTTTAAAGAGTCTATATTGTCCAAAGAGTCATCTTGATTTTTGTAGTGTCAATTTAATAGTTGGTGATTCCTATGCCCAATTCATATGTATAAATAGGACACCATGTTGGGGGAATTGGTAAGACAATCAAGTTGAATGAAATTTTCAGATTATAAAAGTTCTTTTGTCTTCAAATTGGTATCTAGAGCCATACAAAAAGAGAGAGAGAGAGAGAAATGGCTTAAAACAATCTTGCTTCACTTGTGCCTCGTTTCAATGGAGAAATGTTCGATTATTGGAGCAATCTAATGAAGTTATGTCTTGAATCTCAAGAGATATGGAGTGTTGTTGAAGAAGGTGTAAATCCACCCGAGGACGAAACTCAATTGACTGAAGCACAAAAAAATATCTTGAAGAGCAAGAAGAAAAATGGCAGAAAAGCACTTTTTCAAATTTATCAAGCAATCGAAATCTCGATTTATGAAAGGATCTCCAAGGTGAAGAGTGCTCAAGAAGCATGAAAAATTCTTGAGACGACATATTATGATCAAGATCAAGTGAGGAAAGTCCGCTTACAATCTCTATTGGCTGAATTTGAGAGAGATGAGAGGCAATTAAAAAATCTCGGAATATTTTACAAGAGTTACTTATCTTGTAAATCAAATGGCATCAAATGGAGAATTTATGGAGACCCAAAGGGTTGTCAGAAAATTTCTTCAAAGCCTACCTAATAAATTTGATCATATGGTTTTGGCTATTGAAGAATCGCAAGATCTTTCGTCAATGCCGATGGAGAGTCTATAAGGAAGATTGGAAGCTCACGAAGCGAGGATTCCTTAAAGAAATCCTCAACTCACTTTTTCCCTTGATCAAGCTTCAAAATCCCAGTTCACATTCACGGGAAGCCGTGCTTCTCATCATGGACGTGAATGAGGTCGTGGACAAGGAAAAGCTGAAAGACAACCTAAAGAATAGGAAGAACAAAAAGAAGACTTTATCTTAATCGAAAAACACAAAATATGCAAATATGCAATAACGAGTGTTCACATATTCATACATAAGGGGCTTTAGCTAGCTACTGCATAGTTTAGAACCTTATTAATATTCCATGTCTTATTCCTTAGTACTTCTATCACAGAGTTTTCAGTAAGGAATAATGATTAATCATTCTTCTTACCACATTCTTAATTCTTTTATTTTTTCATTAATTTTTTTACTATGTGAACTAGCATGCAAAGTTTCATTAAATGAGACAACCACATCCAGAAATCATAATTATTATCAATGATAATGTACCATCTTGAAAATTGGAAGAAAGCAAAATTACTATCTCCGAATTGAACAATCATAACCAAAATTTGATCAAAATGGAAATAAAAATAAAATCCCGCAAGTCTCTTCAAAATTCAACATCCTTATCATCAATAATAAACTAAAATTTGTATAGTCTCAAATACAATTGTTTTACCATTACCCTCACAGATATATCTTCCAGCATCAATTTTTAATTGGCTCGAAAGATAACTTTGCATTAAAACATATGTGAGTAGTAGAACCAGTATCTTCCCATAAAGCATATCTATGTACAAAACAAAACTGACTGAAACTTAAGCTAATTTGAGAAGTAAACAATAACACGACATACTTACTTGGGACATTTCTTTCATGTATCCTCCCTTCTTGAAGAAGTAACATGTAAGTTCCTCATCTCCTTTCTTTTTCATTCTTTTGTGGTGTCCCAACTGCAAGCTTTATATCCATATCTTGAATGATAGTTACTGTTCGCCAAAAATATTTGGATCTTACAACTAAAAGTGTACAATGTAATTTATAGAATAATAGCAAGCAAGGTCGTATTCCTCAGGGATTGGCTAAACACTTAGGTTATAATAACATCATATTCCAATTTTATTGAAGCGACCGAATATCAAGAGTTTATAAAAATCGAAAAGAAAAGTAAAAGGAAATAAATTTCGAACCCCACCAGTATTTTCAACAACTACGAAAGCAACCATAGGCACATAATCTGAACATGTTTCATCAATATTAAATTCAATTAATGTTTAACAAAACCAATTCATTCAATTCTATGGGTCCAATTCCTAAGTTAGTCTATTCCCCATCCCAGGCGCCACATAAACAGTAGATTAATAACAATTGTAGGTCTCCCGACTCGATACAACTATTATTAACTCCCAAAAGATTTATAAATTGAATGACTCCCCACAAATAGTTGGGGTCTCCCAACTCGTTACACTGTTTATGTCTGAATTTGATTTCCATCTTTGTTAGAACTCCTCTTCTGAATTTCGCACTAACAAATATGACATGAAAATTATTGGCCATATAATAAGCAATTAAGAATAAGCACTTGAATTCATAAAATAGAACACATGAATTAATTATGAAAATAATTAATCGAGATTTATCATAAATCCACAGTTTTGATTATGCCCTAAGATCCGAAAGATTAGCCAAACATTGATAACAAATTCATAGACAAGCTTGAAATCCACATTGTGACATCGTTTAAGCACGGACAAGAGATGTAAACTAAGAAAGAAAACACATTCTTGTCAGGATGGATCTTCGTTCCAAGCCTTCAAAGCTCTTGTGCTTCCTTAGATGCGAAAGGCCTTGTGGTGTTCTTCGTAACCTAGCCCTCATCTCTCAAAAGACATTTGATCTTGTGTTCCTGTGTATTTTGATGTGTTGTATGGTGTATGAATGTCTCTATTTTCGTGCAGCCCTTAGGTCCCTTATATAGGTGCTTGGATCGAGAGACCTCAATTATTATTAATCTACTGTTTATGCGCCACCCGGGAGGGGGAATAAACTATTCTAGGAATTGAACCCATAGAAACGCATGAATTGGTTATTGGAACTTTAATTAGATTTAATGTTGAAAAACATGTTGAGATTATGTGCCTAAGGTTGCTTCCGCGGTTGTTGAAAATACTTGTGGGATTCGCAAATTTATTTATTTTTCTTTTATTTTTTATTTTTATCAAAAACAAAAACTTGAGATTCGGTCGATTCAATAAAATTGGAATGCGATGTTTTATAGCCTAAGTGTTTCGTAGTCAATCCCTAAGGAATACGACCTTGCTTGCCATTATCCTATAAACTACACTGTACACTTGTAGTTGTAGATCCAAAATATTTTTGGCGATCAGAAGTTAGTCAAACATATGGGGGTGTGACATGTCTGCCGATCAATGAAAATAACTTTGAACTAAAACTTGCATTGGTCCAAATGGTTTCACAAAACCAGTTTTGGGGTAGAGCCGTTGAGAATCCAAACTCTCATTTAGTGCAATTTTTAGAGATCTGCGATACTGTTAAACTGGATGGTGTTCTGAAAATATCATTCGATGTCACCTTTCCACATTCTCTCTACACGACAAGGCTAAGGGATGGTTATGCTCCTTATCACCACCGCAGTAGATTGAGCTGAACTAAGTCAGCAGTTTTTAGCCAAATATTTTCCCCGTAGTAAGACGCTACAGTTGAAAAGTGAGATATCCCAATTTAGGCAGTTAGATACAGAGCCGCTATATGAAGCATATGATATATTTGGAGAGTTGTTGAGGAAGTGCCCTCAACATGGATATCCCGATTACCAATATGTTCAGTATTTCTACAAGAACTATTATAGATGATGCATCTGGGATGCACTGCTAGGGAAATGATCGGATGAGGCACCAGAATTGTTTGAGGAGATGGCAAAAAATAGTTACCAGTGGCCATCCAAGAGATCCAATGTCCGATGTGTGGTGGAGGTCTAGGATGAGAAGGTTACCATGCTCACATAACAAGTATTCGTGTTTAATATGAAACTGGATTGGATGTAGCAAGTGGCGCCTAGAGATCCTGCAGTGGTTTAAGAAGAGGCTCATTTTGTGGGACAACAAAGGAACTTCAACAAAATCTATAGAAACAATCAGACACCTAATTATTTTCATCTGGGACTGCGAAACCACGAAAACTTTCCAAATGCTAATAACAAAAATGTTTTACAACCACTTCTGAGATTTAATGTAGGTAGTAAAGGCAGAGCGGAGTCCAGTTAGATGGATTAATCTTTGCAACACTCAACATTGGTCACACATTTGCATCGAGGTTACTTCAGCAAAAAACCTCTTTTCCAATGGCAATTGCAGGACGTAGCTCAAAAGATAAAAATATTGCTAAAAACATTATCGTTAATATCACATATATTTATCGAAAAGGTAACACCGCATTAAATTTATTGCGAATTTGTTGGCTAACCTTGATATTGATTCTCAAGGGTTACTATTTCTGACGATGATCATATTTATCCTTAACCTTATTTTTACAAATTTTAATCTGTTGATTGATGGGGCTTCACGAACGTTTGCGACAATGGAGCAGCGGAGACCAATGAATAGTGGTAATGATCGTTTAGCTGATGGCGACAATGACAGAGGAGGAGGGAAGTTTGTAGAGGAGAAAGAATTTGTCACATTTTGCTGTCAAATATATTGATGGATTACTAACGGAGAAAATCCATCAGTATTTAGTTGAAATAAACACAACGACGTCTTTGCCTAAAATAAATAAGTCGGTATATTGAAAATATATTACATTTACCGATGAAAAATAATTCGTCGGTAATCATCAATCAATATTACGCTCATAATTCGATGGAACAATTTAACGCTAAATTACAGTACATAGTATTCCAAAGGACACATTCTCCAACACAAATTTTGTTGGGAGTCCATTGGTATTTTGTTAGTATTTTATATTAATATTTTATAAATAAAATATAGCAGGTCTCTTGTGAGACCGTCTCATGGATCTATGTCCATGAGAAGGAGCTCCAAATAACCAAACCAAAAAAAACCAAAACACTAAACGTAACGCAAGGTAAAATCAAATCATCATTTATTTTGAACTCTCTCTTTCTCTTTCTCCCTCTCTACTTTGGAGGAGCAGCCACCTTATGCCAAACTGTCTCTATTAGAAGCTAAAACAAATATGTTGAGGTTTTTAACTAGATCATGGTTTCTCATCTTGCATACAACTTATATGTCACTTGTGTCTCATAAATCTTATCTCTAAGTATAAGTCGCTCAACCATTGTCGAAATAATTGATTTCAATCCACGAAAAGGTGTTACGAGCTCAATTCTCAAGTTAGAAAACTCTTTCATCAATTGTTCTTGTTCTATTGGTTAACTCTCCTTTATGTTCTTGAAAATAGTCTTCACACTTCCCCTTCATCTGGAACTTCTCAAATTTCCTCGTCAATCTGGTCATTGGTATTGTCATATCCAAAAACAATGTTCTATAAACCTAATCTAATACCTATAGAGTCTTAGGAAATTCCAAACTTCATTCGCAATTATAGATGTCATTATTAACAACTTCGACTTTAACTAGGTCGACTTATATTCTACATGCGGTAACAACCTGACCAACAAATATTACACAGTTTAACCACAACATAAGCTTGTTTAAATTCAATGGGTGATATCGAGACCTCAAATCAATCGTAAATAAGACACTAGCTCCTTTAAGTATTCAAACACATCATTTATCCTTAGCAATGGGTACTTGTTTTATAATCACATAAATCCTCCATGTAGTCAATACACTCCTTAGACCCATCATTCGTCTTGACAGACATACTGGCTCTCCTCATAATGATACTCTAAGTAAGATAAGTCCTTTAACCAATATTTCTTATAATTGCACATTTAACTCTTATAACTCCTTCGTCGCTATTCTATTTGGTGAATTTGATATCGTGTCGTCCTAACTAAAAAAGTCAATGGTGATATCTATAAGTCTATCATATGGAATCCAAAATATTTTTTTTTAAAAAAACATATTACATAGTCTCGAATAACTAGCACATTGACCATTATCAAATCAAAATATTGGTAGCTTACAACAATACCCAAATACCTCAAATAATTTCTCTTCTTAACTTCCTCTTCTTTCCTGACATAATTCGGGGAACTGTACTAGCCTTTGTTCCATAGAAAAATAAACACATGCATTGAAATATTATCTCCTTATGTACTTTATTGACTCTTACGAAGTTAGTCCATGCTTAAGATCACATCAAAATATCTCATTCCTATAACATATAAATCCAATATTAAATCCTTTCAATTAACCTTCAGTTTCATGACTTTAGACATCTGAACAAGAATTATTGTCTTTCCAAATGATATACTAACACCATAACTATATCAATGTATTATCATCAACTCTAGAAAAACGAACATGGTGTAAATCATGAATATTCAAATCGAAAGTCAAAAAAGTCAATCCATAATCTATGTTGCTAGTAACCTACTCATAGTCAGTCCTAACATTCTCGATCGCTTATAAATTCATAATGAATCTCATGTATTCTATCACAGGGGTCCTCTTCAAAGTCCTCTAGAGTCTATATTATTCTTTCTATGTTCCCATACAGTGTATCAAAACTTTGTAGTCAATAGCTCTATGGTACATGTGTATTGCATCAATAAATAAAGCAAATCTTTTTTTTCCAAAGTAGAAATCATGTAATTTGTCGATGTGTGGTAAGCGACAATAGCATGTCAATAGCAATAGCAGTAGCAATAGAACTTTTGAAATTTGAATTTGTACCTTGACTTTGGAGTTGGCGTGGCATAGCGGTGGTGGATATATAATTCTTTTCCATTACATTAAATATTCTGATTTACTCATTATTAGAATTACACACATGAAAATCACATATATATATATATATACTTTGCAAGTCTATAGGAAAATAGACCTGCTCTGATACCACTTGTACGCCCCGAAGTTTTGAACTATAAAATGTGTGCAAATATTCATTTTACCGTATATATTTTTTTCCATAAGAAACATGAGAAAGATAACTCGTTATAGCGAGCCATTTAATTTTCAAAAGACAATAATTACAATGGAAACAATCACATAAAATAAGTTGAATAAAATTTGATTTCTATATATAATTCTAACAAGCCATTTGACAGCGAAATACTCTGACAAAAATCGCGTACATACATTTATTTATAAGAGAAAATTGGCCTGTAAATATATTTCATTCAAAATTCAATAGCAACATCGGAAACAAATTATAAAGTGTAGAAAATTCATATATTCATTTATTTTTAACAAATTCGCACATTTACTAATTTATATATTTATATATATATATCCCTTTTACTCTATTTACATAAATTAACCTTAGAAAATCATAGTAATTCAACCTTTATTATCTCAATTCAAAAGATTCCTAGGAGCGGAACATTTTTTCTCAACACCAATCAATTATCCCACAGAGTCTAGCATCGTAGGTAAATACTTAGAAAATAATAATTTGTTTAACAATTTCTTATTCAATTGAAAATTTATATTTACAAAAAGAGATCACTCTAGTAGTTGAATAGAAAATTCATAATTCGTATAATAGTTTATTATTTAATTTAAAACAACATTTAAAAACATTACTCCAGTAGTTTCATAGGCCACCCATTATCCACCCCCAATAACCACCACCGACTCCTTAACCTGAAAAGGTTTATTATATATGGGGTGAGCGACACAGCTCAGTGGAGTCAAAATTGTCCAAGCTAAATACACAGATATCTCACATTAACATGCAAATACGATCCAACAGAACGTAGCATAGATTCTTTAAAACCATAGACATAAACATAGATTGCACTGCAGGGGTTCTACCCGAGGGATACATCGACCCCGGATCTCTTGAGTACCTTGCTCATGGGTGTCTAAAGCAACCATACTACACAATAATGCAAAATAATATAAGCATTTAATAAGGATGATAAACTTTAGAAAACAAACCCCACCTCGAACTTTGCTTGAAAAATAGTGAATGATTTGATGCAATATCCCTATTGAACTTCAGAGCTCGTCGCCTAACATGGATATATATACATCTTAGTTCCTAGAAGTCAAAACTTAAGTATTAACCCCGATATTAGAAGCACTAAAATAACATTCTCGGAAGCTCGCGGTATTTTTCTATGATTTAGGGTTCCACTTGGTAGGTTTGAACAATATTAAGTATCTGCACAGTTGGGATCGAATAATATTTTCCCATAAAATATTTAGTGGAATTATTCCATATTTTTACAGTAGATAATAGATTCAAAATAGATATAAAATAAAAATTTCACGAAGATTAAGAATAGCATATTAAAATCTCAGAAAATTTTGAATAGTATAGTTTGGGTTCGAAATTTACAAGTAAATTATCTTAGGAGTTGATGATGAAATAGGGAAGACAATTGACGGATCATGGCGCATTGAAGAAAAACCTCATCGTGGTTGTATGATAAACAATGGCGGCTGTGATGACGCAGAGAAATAGAGGTGGAGCATTTTTTTTGTCCTCTCTAATATGGTATAGTAAAACCATAATAACGAAAGAGTCCTAATATAATTACCCTAGCTAGTTTCCCAAACACCTTAGGATTCCTCATGGGCCCTATAATTGGATAATAAATCTAATAATAATATTAATTCACTAATGGGCTATATAACTAATTAAATACACATCTTTTTTTTCCCGGATGTTACAATAACCAACTAAATATATATTAAATATGAGTAGGTCTCTTGTAGGACCGTCTTACGGATCTATTTAAGTAAGACGAATCCTCTGACCCACTCACACACCCCACCGCGGATCCTACAACCTTACGCCCGCCCACCCACCACCCATCCCGCGGAACTGTTATTTTGAAAAAAAAAACCCTTGGTAGCCGCTATATTGGAATCGACCCCGTGACCTATACATGCTTAAGGTGGTGTTCTACCACTACATCACTAGTGCTTGTTCATAAAGTCATTCATAAATACGCCTGGTAATTGAATAAAAATTAAAAACGCCTCTAAATGAAGAGGCAAAGAATAACCCAAGTCTATTAAATTACATGATACATTATCTCAATAAATGGATACTTATAAAAGTTTTACTTTAACTACATCATATTTGTTTTTTATTTTTCCTCTTTTTTTTGTTCCTAGTTTGTAACTGTATTAAGAAATATGATACTTTATCTCAGCAAACGGATACTTTTAGTTATAAAAGTGTTACTTTAACAATATCATATTTATTTTCATGTTTCCTTCTTTCCTTCATTTCTAATTTGTGACTATATTAAAAAATATGATACTTTATCTCAAAAATAGACACATATATAATACATATGTGTGTGGAGGTTATTATATTGATCTAGAAGTGAAAACCAAATCACACAAATAAAACAAAGATAAATTTCTAAGACTGATAACCAATAAATTCTTGAAATTAATTGACTCATCCACATCCATTTCCGAGTTCATTTACAGATTGGTTGAAGGTATATGGATACGGCAACACCATCGACATTTCCCAAACAAGACCACTTCCAACAACTCCGGTCAGAGGTGGAGGTGGAGATGGAGGAGAAGTTGCGGCTGCGCCAGAAGTGCAAGGCGTCTGGCCATTTATCCTCATCGCCTCATTCTGGAAAGGACTTCCCTGATGTTCTAGTTGATAACCCAGTCATACTCTGCCGCGTTCCGCATATCGAAGTGCTCGAGGCCCACCACTCCGACAATATACTGGAACAGAAAACACTCCATCTCTTCCCTCTTTTCCTCCTTCTCATTGTGGCGGAGCTTGTCTTCCACCTTCTTGATCCGCTGTAGATAATGGCGCAAGCCTCCACGCTGCAAAGGGTAGCTAGCTCGGTCACCTTTTTGATCAGTCCCATCTTCCTTTTTCTTGAAAGAAGCCTTCCTTTCCATCTCATTGTTAATGTAAGCTAAAGTTACTTTCTTTCTTGTCATTTTTTACTTGTTATTTTCTTTCTTTGTAGAATAAAATTTCTTAGATTTTTTTTTCTCTCTTTTTTCTTTATGGAGTACATAGAATAGATACTTGTTATGGTGTGTACATATAGATGGTGACGAGATTGTCAGATTATTTTGGATTAGCATGATTTGAATTTTGTCTTACTGTTTTCTTAGTTGTCAAAAATTTATATATGGTTTGTGTTTGGTAATACCCGTTGGATGTCTATTATTTTGTGGAAGAATTGTCTTAATAAATGCTCAAATTTTGTATATGTAATTGTATGTTTTTGATTTTGCATTAATGTACTTACCTTATTGTCACGCCCCAAACGGAATGCGACGACGATCCACAACTTAAATAAAAATAAACCAACAGTTTAGACGAATATCAACGAAAATCCAAAGAAACAGAGTCAAATAGCAGCGGAAATAAAATAACATAGGTACAAATTACATCTTACGGTCCCACAATTATCCGAATTACATCCCCGAAAATCAACTAGAGATAACAACTTAATAGTCAAAGGGTCCTACGCCCTTTAGTTACAGACCGGAATGAGAAGAAAATAAAAGAGTCCAATAACAATAACAAGAAACGAGTCCATCAACAACAACAACAGGTAGTGAGTCCAACAGACGGGGTACAAGGGCTCAATCCGTAGTCGGTTCAACATCTTCAACGAAGTCCACATCTAAAGGTTAGAAAACAGGAGGGGATGAGATAGAAATCTCAGTGGATGGGGTGATCGTGTGCAAGTGTGGCGCAATATATAGTTAATGGGAGAAAATGGTTGTATGAAAACGCGTGATATATGATGCATTAATTCACACACAGTCCACAAGCGTCGTGATAAAATATTCAAGTAATATACTTATACAGTTTAAGAAAATAGTTCGTGGTCACACAAACACTATGTGATTTAGGCAAGACAAGTAGGATTGCGTATGGAATGTAACGCCAATCATATGAAAGACGATTAATGGTTGCGTACGGATTTGTAGCGCCAACCAAATAGGTCCGATTAACTCCGGAATAGTGTGGATGAGACAGCGATTCCTTCGTTCTTCCTTGTAACTCCCCGAGCAAGATGGTCCAAGACCTGTCACCTTATCGCTCCATAGTGCAAAGACAAAATCCACCTTTGGAGCTAGCAAGGCTCGGATTTGTCATAATCATGATTATACCTCAAGTACTACGACTCGCTTCCCTTGGACAAACTCCGTCCCTCAGTTGCGGGATTAGGACGATGGGGTAGGAAGAGTGGAATAGCACCGAGCTGCCGGTTCGGCCAGAAGACGTATCCATTCCGACCGTGAGCTCGACACACCAAGTTGAATCGGCGGGAAAGTAAATACAAGTTCGGGTATTCAACCAGGCGATCAGTATTATTGATTTAGGGAAGCAGTTCATGAGAGTTTTCGAAAAACGCGAGTGGCAATTATGGCGTTGGTGGAGTTATTGGATGAAGACGACTATCGGAAGGATAAGCAATCTTCGATATCTTGAAAGATTAGGTGGAACATAAGTCCCATTATAGATTCAAAATCGCAATACGAGGAAGTCGTTCCGCGATCGGGTATTAATCGGTCAAGACGATCCGATAAGTCAAAGGGGTTTTTGAGAAAATAAAATATTTAATTTAATAATTAAAATCAGAGGTTCCAGGGCTTTTTTGGTAAAAGGAAAATAATTTGAATTAGGTCCTTGATAAAAAGAAAATTTACAATTAGCCCCGTTTTGTAAAACTAATACTTTAGGGGTTAAAAATTGAATAAATAAGTATCCCGACCTTGAAAAATTATGAGGTCAGTTCCTGAATTCTCTAAATTGTTCAGATATTCAGGTTTTTAAAGTTTTGAGGTCGAATTTTTATAAAATTCTCACATTGGCCCCAAATTTGTTAAAATTATCATTTCGGGCCTTAAGTTTAAAATAATCGGAATTCACAAACCGGAAGGTATTTTAATGTGATTCTATTTGGAAAATGTCACTAAGGTTAGTAGGATATTGGGACAAAAGCAATTTGTAAAATAAATAAGTGTAGGTCCCTTAACGTTTGAAAATCTAATTTTTGTCCCATTTTGAAATAACTGCCTTTAAGGCTTTTAGGGGTCCAATTGTTATGAAATTTGAACCTTGGGTCCAAAATATAATTAAATTATAGTTAAATTAGTATTTCCAGGTGCATGGGATACATAAGTCCTGGAAATTGTATTTGGGTCCTCATGTTTAATCTTTTACACTTTAGTCCCTCAATTTTAGTAAAATTACTTTCCAAGCTCCAAACACTTGGATTTTTGGAATAAATTTAAAATATATCATTTCCAGTCCCTTAAGAGTTAAAATTTAAAATTTTAAAATTAAGGTCTGGTACAGTTTCAAAAATTGCAAAGTAGCCCTTAAACTTCTCAAATTTTACAATCTAGTCCTTGGGCTTTTAAATGTTGATTTTATTTATCTTAAAACACTTAAAACTTTATTAAAATGTACAAAAGTCATTTTTGAACCTGAGTACAGTCCCAAAATTCGAAATTTGCAGAGGGGTCCTTTAAGTTTTATTTTCTTGCAATTTAATCCACCAACTTTCTATTTTTGCATTTTTAAGTCTGAAATTGAAATTTAATCAATTATGCTCGACTTGTCCAGGTTATAAGTCATCCAAAATATGATTTCAAAGATCATACACATGCATGTCCAATTCATACAAGAATTCATCATATAGAACATTAAATTGTACATGCATGCACCTAAAGTTCAATAAATAGAAATTTTTGAGCAACACTTGAGAAATTCCATGACTTGATACATAAAATTGACATGCAATACATAAATTATATATCTCAAGTGCTCATGATCAAAACTCTACATGCATTTTAACAAAAGCACCTAGAAGTTGAAAGAATTTTTCCACCCACCTTAAATTTGGAAAATTGTGGAATAAAAAGGATAATTTCACAACTTTGTGTGAGGTCACTTAGGTCAGCCCCTAAGTCAAGAAATATAAAAAATTTGGAGTTAGAAAAATGAGAGAAAAAGTAAGGAGAAAAAGAAGGAGATAAGAAAATTGGAAAGACTACACTTTACATTGTGTAGTAGGTGATTTGAAACTAGTTGAAGCTTCAAATTAGGAATTTTTGGTTCAACTCCAAAATCACCTAAGGTCAGCCCCTATTTCTCAAAAATGAAAAAGGGGTGTTAAAATTTGAAAAAAAATAGGAAGAAGAAGAAAGAAGGGTTCTAGTGTCCAATTCTTACCTTGTAGTCCAAATTTCCCTACTAATTATTCTTCAAGTCTTCTAATTTCACCACCATGCATGCATGTCTTCAAGTGGTCTTCTAAGTACCTCAAAATCCAAAATTCAAACTTAAATTAAAAAGAGAAGGTGATGAGTAGTAAGATTTTAAGTTGAATTGAGGAGTGAAATTTCTTACCTTGAGATAGGGGGGTTCGAATTTTGGTTTTTAAGTAGGAAGATTGTTTGTTTTGGTTTAGATGTTTGGATAAAGAAAGAGTGTTTGAGGATAGGAAGAAGATGTTCTTGAAGGTATGAAGGTAGGCTTGAAGATGTGAAGAACTTGTGTTTGAATATTTGAAGATGTGAAGAAGTGGTACTTGAAGATATGAAGAACATATGTTTGAAGATTGAAGATGTGAAGAGTTGGTATTTGAAGATTTGAAGATGTGAATGATTTTTAGAGAGAGGTTAGAGAGAATGAGGAGAATTTGCTTGAGAGTTAAAATGTGTTAGATGAAATGAACAAAATTTGTTCATTTTTGTTCAATGTGGCCGTCCACAATAGGGAGGGAGAGAGATTTTTTTGTTTAATTTTGTGTCTTGAATTTTGCTTCTTGCATGGGAGACAAAATGCAAGTCAAAAGTATGGGCATGAGATGGGTTTGGATGGAATGTTGGGAAGACTCCAACATGTTGGGAAATTTAATAATAAAGAATTTATGTATAAGATGATGTGTATAATGTTTGAATTAATGGTATATTTATACACAAGATGACTAATATAAGGTGTAAGTGTACAAGAGTTGGATGATATTTCTACTCCAAAAATCCCATGTTGGCCGTCCACTATAGAGGCTAATTGGTAATTCCATATATTTTTTTGTCCCAAATTTGACGATAATAGTTGAAATATATCAATCTCCAAAATAATTAGTGATTTCCTTGATCACTTATAAGTCTCATGATTACTTATACTAAATCAAATTCTTAATTCTATAAGGTAAAAGTATCTAAAATAAATAGTCTCTTAAAATTCTAAGGCGACTTATAAATAAAAAATAGTAATAATGATCAATCAAGTGATCATAAATGCAAAATAGAATTAATAAATGATCAGGATCATAAGTAATTAAATAAAATGAAATAAAATACAATATATATATATATATATATTATTAACAATTACCCGTCAAAGTGACGCGGTAAAATAGTCGATCAATTACATAGACGACAAAAGGATCAATAATAGCTCGGAACAATCGGGGGCTTCAAACTTATTGTGTGGATCCAACTTTTATTTGTAGGATTTCGAGTGCTTATGTCGTGAGGACATATGTTATTTTTTTTGCCATTTCATTATTTTCCAACGATTTTGTAATTTAATGTCGAATTATAAATTTAAAATTTTACAATAATAACGATAATAACGTACAACGACAACAATAATAAGAATACTTGTTACATGTAGAATTGTTTGAATTCGGGACTCTCGTCTAAATATATAAGACACTTTGATTTTTTTTAATAATGTACATTATTTGTATATTACGTGTAAAACATGATATTTGAATATTAATTGTAAATGCATGACGTGGAAATATGAAAGATAAAACACGAAAATTGATCAATCAAGAATCCAAATACTAAGAGGGAGAACAAATCGCGACATTAGCTGAGACCATAATATCCCCCAAAAAGAACAAATTATATTATCAATTAATATAATTATATATTATAAAGTGAGACCATAAGAAATTGCGGCAAAATCTAATTAATTTCATCTGTAGTACAGTACTTTTTTCCACTATTTTCTTGCATACCTAATGCTTTATATAATGTTATTTCGTTAATTTGGTGAATAATCCAATTCAACTTCCAAAATAACAAATAAAGAAATTGGTAGACTAATTAATTTAAAAAATGTAAGAAGAGGAAAACAAAAAGAAAAGAAGAGAAAGTAACAATGTAGGAGAAATATATGAATAATTAAGCAGCTATCATGGTGCAAAAATTTGATTTTTAGATATAGGTGGTGTTTAATGCATAAATAAACTTGGTTTAGCAATCATTAGGAGATTGCAATGGATACAAGGACACCTTGAATGAATTATATCTGTTAGTAAGCTGTCAATATTATTATTTTTGTTGTATTCCCGATTATCAATATCTTTTTATTAGATCTTAGTAATTATGAAGATTTTTTTAGAAATGGTTAATTTAATTACGCTTTATGGATTCCCAAGATATTTTCATAAAGAGAGTGTATTTTGAGGTAAGTTGTTTTCAAACTTTTTTTCCTTTTCACATTTTGTAGAAAGAGAAAAAAATTTCCACACTAATTGTCTCTGTTTATAACCAAATATTTTCTCTCTCATTTAATGAAAGTAGTTACTTTTAGAGGAATAGATGTGACGAGAAAAAAATATTATATCAATGGAGTTCGTATATGTATAGAATGTCTCTATATATATTCCAATTATTTTGACTTGTTACTTTTCATAAGATTGTGAATTTACATATGATTAGATAGTAGTTCATGAAACAATTGCTTATTTATACAACAAAATAGATTCATTCTGACCTATATCTTGGTAGTATTATGGCAACAAGTAGGCCTTTGGACAATAACTATAACACTATCTAAACATTTCATAGTAGTGAAGGATTCGTATAGACGTGCCTAAGAGTTTTATGTGACTTTCATGGAAGTGCATCCTACGATCAATCCAACCAAATCAATGCATAATAAACTATCTTGCATGCAATATTTTATAATTGAATAAACGAGACACATATGTGTACTCTACGTTTTTATGTTCACTATTAGTGCAGGAATTTAAAGTCGTGTAGGTATTCAAGTAATTTTTAAATACACAATATGCACACAAGCATCTTATGCGTTCAAATTCCTCTGACCATCGCGAAGATATTTGGGCACCCGCAATTGATCGATGTACAAGCAAATGACGATATCGTTCGAAAATCATCTGGAAATAGAAGCCCGCCATTTAAATTGCATTGTTAAGTTATTTTTGGTTATTACGTAATCGTTGTGGCTCCTACTGATTGTAGAAGCTTTAAATCATGAACGTTTTTATCATTAAAATTTTTTTTCTTTAATTTTACGTTCGTTCGGGGTACTCTTATTCCCATGAAAAGTTTTAGATCATGTCCGTTTTGGTCTTAGATTCTTTGTATGGGTTTTATTGAGGCCTCAATTTAGCTATGTGGCTAGCTCATGATCATATATTACTTGGCACTTCAGTTGGCTATGTGGCTTTGTTAGTAGCAACATTTTTATTTTACTAGTAAGGTGCACATGCATTGGACGTGAACTAATGATCCTTAATCCTTTGAGAAACAATGTGTTAGGTGCGATGCAATCAAACTCGAATCTTTCAGACAAAGAAAATGTGCATCACTAGAAACTTTTAAACTTCACAGGTGGGTAACTACGAGCTGTATGTGTGTTGTACTGTTATACTATTATTTGCACTTTAAACTGTAATATGTCAAGTCAAGTTTCCATGGGCCATGAATAGGTCCAGGATCGAAATTGGGTCATTGGTTTTAAGACCACCGTGCAAAGAATGAAAAAAAGTTGTTAGGGGCCTTGAATAGGTCCGGGGTCAAAATTGGGTCCTTGGTATTAATACCGCAATGCACATTTTCAACTAAAGAAATGGGAATGTTTTATTGTTTCCACTGATATTATAACTATTTGTTACTCATTGAATGTCAAAACTCACACGTTTATTAAATTCTTTTCAGACGATGACGTACTACTATAAAAATACGTTTTTGTGACAACAAAAAGTTGCCGCGAAAGATCAGTTGTCGTCGCAAATATATTTTTTGTGACAACATGTCGTCACAAAAACGTTGCCTCTAATACCTTGATGCAAAAACCTTATTTGTGACGACATAGTCATCACAATTGTATTAGCGACGCAAGTGGTCGCAAATAAGTAGTTGCTAAAGCTTTTGTCTAGATGATGTTCAATCTTATTTACAACAACACTGTGGAGTATTTGAGACAACATGAGTTGTCAGAAAAAAGTTTTACTACTATTAGCGACGACTTTTGTTGTCACTAAAGCTCATTTTTTCTAAATAATTATTGCTTAATTTATTTACCCATTTTGAAACATATATTAACCCAATAACAATATCAATATTCACCTAACACCACAATACAATCGTTCAACATCAATATCACCGAAACGATAAAAAACAAATATATTATCAAATATCAACTAAACATATAATATATATATTTATATATAACAAATGTGATCAAAACATACAAGTATATATAGAGAAAAATATTCATTCTCTTCATAAAACAAATAGGAGGTATAAGAAACGTAACATTATCCGAACTAAGTCTAATCACCTATCAACTTGATCATTCTCATGGTGTTGCTATGCACTCGACGGCGATGGGGCACCAGAAGCATGGGTGGAGGAGGCGAGAAAAGTGGTAGAGGTATGCTCCCAAGTTTTTCTTCTTATTCTTACTGTCTATTCTCATTGTCTGCTCCACATGTATGCTTCTCTTGTAGTTATCATTATTATATTCAGATAGAAATAATTAGATCTGTTTATACTTTCATTTTTGCCTTTGAAAACCAATTTATCTACACTACACTCTCATAGAAATAACAACTGTGTAACAGATCATTTTTCTATATTAGTTTTTGAAAAAAAAATTAATTAGCCTTTGCTAGGAAATGCCTAAACACTATTTTCTGCATGTATTGTTCTTGCTACTTAATTCTCAGCTTGTTGCACCAATCCATCATGTCACGCCCCAAACGGGACGCGACGAACGATTCACAACTTAAATACAAATGGACTAACAGTCCAGACAATACCAATGAGAACCCAATAAGACAAAGTCTAAATAGCAGCGGAAATAAATAACAGATACAAGATATCACTTAAAATCTACATTCCAACATCCAAATTACAACCTAATATTCAACAAGGTAGTAACTTAAAGCCAAAGGGTCATACGCCCCTCAATTACAAACCCGAATTGATTAGGATACAAAAGTCCAACAACAACATAATAAGAAAAGAGTCCAATCAACAACAAGAAGCAGTAAATCCAACAAGTGTAGTACAAGGTCTCAATCGAGCGGTTCGGCATCTCAATGAAATCCTCATCTAAGGTTAGAAAACGGTGGGGATGAGACAAAAATCTCGAGTGGATGGGGTGATCGTGTGCGAGTGTGGCGCAATATAGTTAATGTGAGAAAATAGTTATACGAAAAACGCGTGAGTATGATGCATGGTTTCACACGATTCAAGCGTCGTGATAAAATATTTAAATAATATACTTATACGATTTAAGAAAAGCAGATTCATGGTCACACAGCACTATGTGATACTGATCAAGACGGTAGGATTGCGTGCGGAAGTGTAACGCCAATCCTATGCAAGGCAAATAATGGTTGCGTATGGACTTGTAGCGCCAACCAATGCAAAATAGGTAAGCGGTTGCGTACGGAAATGTAACGCCAACCAAAAGCGGGACGATAACTCCGGAATCGTGTGGATCGAGGCAGCGATTCCTTCGTTCTTCCTTGTAACTCCCGGTCAAGTATGGTCCAAGACCGGCACCTTATCGCTCCGTAGGCAAAGACAAAATCCCAGTGGAGCCGGCGAGGCTCGGATCTGTCATAATCATGATTATACCTCGATCTACTACGACCCTTCCCTTGGACAAACTCCGTCCCTCGATTTGCGGGATTAGGGCGATGGGACCGGAAGAGTGGAATAGCGGCCGATTTGCCGGTTCCATCCCCGACGTATCCATTCCTTGTGAGCTCGACACACCAAGTTGACTCGAGGCGGGAAGGTAATAACAATTACATACGATCAACCAGCAATCGAGTATTATTCATTCAGGGAAGCGAGTTTAGGAAAAGTTTTGAAAAGCGAGTGGTAATTATGGCGTTGGTGGAGTATTGGTGAAGATGATCATCGGAAGGATAAGCAATCTTCGATATCTTGAAAGATTAGGTGGAACATGAGTCCCGTTATAGATTCAAAATCGCAAGGCGAGGAAGTCGCTCCGCGATCGGGTATTAATCGGTCAAATTGATACGATAAGTCAAGGGTTTTGAGAACAGTAAAATACTTTAATAAAATCTCAAATTCAGAGAGTCCAGGGCTATTTTAGTAAAAGAGAAAATAATTTGAGTTAGGTCCTTTATAAAAGAGAAATTGTAATTTAGCCCCGTTTTGTAAAAACTAACACTTTTGGGGTTAAAATTGAATAATTAAATAATTTGAGTTTTATGGTCGAGTTTTTATAAAAATCTCACATTGGCCCCAAATTTGTAAAAATTGTCAATTCGGACCTTAAGTTTTAAAAATTCGGAACTCACAAACCGGAAGGGCTTTTAAGGTGGTTCCAGTTGGAAAATGTCACTATGGTTATTAGGATATTGGGACAAAAGCAGTTTTTAAAAGCAATATGTGTAGGTCCTTCAACTTTTGAAAATATCATTTTTGTCCCATTTTAAAATAATTGCCTTTAAGGCTTTTAGGGGTCCAATTGTTATGAAATTTGAACCTTGGGTCCAAAATACAATTAAGTTATAGTTAAGTTAGTATTCCCAGGTGCATGGGCTGCATAAGTCCTGGAAATTTCATTTGGGTCCTCAAGTTTAATATTTTTCACATTAGTCCCTCAATTTTAGTAAAATTGTTTTCCAAGCCCTAAACACTTGGATTTTTGGAATACTTTTAAAATATGTGATTCCCAGTAACTTAAAAGTAAAAATTTCAATTTATAAAGTTTAGGTCTGTTACAGTTTTAAAAATTGCAAAGTAGCCCTTAAACTTTCAAAATTTTACAATCTAGTCCTTGGGCTTTTAAAGGTTGATTTTATTTATCTTAAAACTCTTTAAACATTATTAAAATGTCCAAAAGTCATTTTTGAACCTGAGTACAGTCCCAAATTTCGAAATTTGCAGAGGGGTCCTTTAACTTTCATTTTCTTGCAATTTAGTCCACCAACTTTTCATTTTTACATTTGTAAGTCCAAAATTGAAATTTAATCAATTATGCTCGACTTTTACAGGTTATAAGGCATCCAAAACATAGATTTTAAAGATCATACACATGCATGTCCAATACATACAAGAATTCATCAATTAAAACATTAAATTGCACATGCATGCACTTAAAATTCAATAAATAGCAAATTTGAGCAACTCTTGAGAATTTTCATGACTTGATATATAATATTGACATGCAATACATAGATTATATATATCTCAAGGCTCATGATCAAATTTTCTACATGCATTTTAATAAAACACCTAAAAGTTGGAAAATATTTTTCCACCCACCTTAATTTTGGAAATTGTGAAATAAAAGGATAATTTTACAATTTTTGGATGAGGCTTCTTAGGTCAGCCCCTAAGTCAAGAAAATATCAAAATTTGGAGTTAGAAAAATGAGAGAAAAATTAAGGAGAAAAAGAAGGAAATAAGGAAATGAAAAGGACTACACTTTACCTTGTGTAGTAGATGTTTGGAGACTAGTTGAAGCTCAAAAATTGGAAATTTTGGCTCAACTCCAAAATCTCCTAAGGTCAGCCCCTATTTCTCAAAAATGAAAAAGGGGTGTTAAAATTTGAAAAAAATAGGAAGAGTAGGAAAGAAGGAGTCTAGAACTCAATTCTTACCTTGTAGTCTAATTTCCTCTACTATTTTCTTCTTCAAGCTTGAGGTCCTTCTTCAAAATGTTGTCAAGCTCTATTCTTCAAGGTCTTCTAATTGTACCTCCAAACCAAATTCAAACTTAAGTTAAGAAGGTGGAAGAGATGAACAATGTGATATCCAAAAATGGATTGAAGCTAAAATTTCTTACCTTGTAGTATAGTGGTTCGATTTTTATGGTGTATAAGGAGCAAAATGTTGAAATTTTTTCTAAGTATGGAAGAAGAAAGTGAAAGAAAGAATAGAGAGAAGTTGGGAGTTTTTAGAGAGAATGAGGAGAATTGGTTTGGAAGATCAAATGTGTTGGTGAAATTTTGAGATGAAATTTTGACAAAATTAGGTCATATGGCCGTCCACTTCATGGAGAGAGAGGGAGAGGATTTTGTTCAAATTGTGTCTTGTAATTTGTCTCTTGCATGGAGACAAAATGCAAGTCAAAGTATGGGTCAAATTGGAATGTTGAGGGGAATAAGAAGAATGTTGGGAAGAATGGAATAAGTTGGGAAAAATAGTAATAAAGAATTGGTGTATAAGATGATGTGTATAATGTTTGAATTAATGATATAATTATACACAAGATGACTATTATATGGTGTATGTGTACAAGAGTTGAATGATATTTTTATCCCAAAATATCCACCATGGCCGTCCACTATGAGGGCAAAATGGTAATTCCATATATTTTTTTTTGTCCCAATTTTGATGATAATATATGAAATATATCAATCTCCAAAATAATTAGTGATTTCCTTGATCACTTGTAAGTCTCATGATCACTTAATCTAAATCAACATCTTAATTCTATAAGGTAAAAGTCTCGAAAATAAATAGTCTCTTAAAATTCTAAGGTGACTAATAAATACAAAAATAGTAATAATGAACAATCAAGTGATCATAAATGAGGAATAGAATTAATGATGATCATGATCACAAGTAATTAAATAAAATGAAATAAAATACAAAATGTATATATTATTAATAATTACCCATCAAAATGACGCGGTAAAATAGTCGATCAAAAGTATAAACAACAATAAGGATCAACTAATAGCTTTGGAAAAATCGGGGCTTCACATCCTCCCCTCCTTAAAAGAATTTGGTCACCAAATTCTCTTCAGAATAGTTCTGGATATTGATTCCTTATGTCTTCTTCCGTCTCCCATGTTGCGTCTTCATCTCGGTTGTGGTTCGCCACACCACTTTAACCATCGGGATTTCTCTCTTACGAATGTCGATCACGATCAATGATCCGGATTGGCCTCTCGGTGTAGGATAGATTTTCCATTAGAGGAGGAGTATCTCGAGTGATGATATGCTCGGGATCTAGTTGATACTTTTTCAGTCTCGAAACGTGGAATACATCGTGCATTCCCGCATATGGTCTTTGGTAACTCGAGAACAGTAGGCTAACTTCCCGATCCTCTCGTAAAATCTTGTAAGGTCCAACATATCTCGGACTCAACTTGCCTCCTTTCTTGGATTGATCAATCCTTTCCGTGGTGAGAGTCGAGAAATACTTCATCACCGACTTCAAATTCCAAATCCTTTCTTCTCTTGTCCGCGTAACTCTTTTGGCGGCTCCGAGCTGTGCGAATCCGCTCCTTGATCAGCTTGACCTTCTCCATGGCCTCGAACTAAGTCGACCTTTGGAATCGAGGGCGACTTTGGTTTCTCTTTGAGTCCATTGGTCATCAATCTCCAGTGTAGTGGGGATCTACATTTTCGCCCATATAATGCCTCGTAGGGTGCCATCCCAATCGTGGCCGATAAATGTTATTGTAGGCGAACTCGGCTAAAGGTAAGTGCGAATCCCAACTTCCTTGAAAATCCAGTGCCAGGCTCGCAACATATCTTCAAGGGTTTGAATTGTTCGCTTTGTCCATCGGTTTGTGGATGTCTTTGTTGTCTTTGAAACTTAGTGAGGTACCCAATTCCTCGTGCAAACACTTCCAAAATCTGGAGACAAACCTCGGTCTCTCTGTCGGATACTATATCGATTGGTACTCCATGCGGTCGAATGATTTCTCGGATATAAATGCGTGCAAGTTTACGCAAGCTATCGTTTTCTTGATGGATAAAAAGTGTGCGATTTCGTGAGTCGTCTACAACCACCCAAATAGCATCATGGCCTCCTCTGGTCCTTGGTAGATCCGTCACGAAGTCCATCGTTATATGTTCCCATTTCCACTCGGGAATTCTCACGGTTGTAGTAAACCGGATGGTCGTTGGTGTTTCGCTTTTACTCGTTGACAAGTCAAACATCTCCCAACGAACTCGCTACCTGGTTCTTCATGTTTACCCACCAATAACTCCATTTCAAATCCTTATACATCTTGTTCCCTCCGGGATGTATAGTGTATTTTGAACGGTGTGCCTCTGCTAGATTCTATTCCTGTCCATTCGTCATTTCGGTACACACACTCGATTTGAACCCGATAACTCCATCTTGTGTACCGAGAATTCGATCTTTCTCCTTTAAGTATCTTATCCTTGATTTTTGAAGATGTGTATCTTTCTCTTGTGCTTCTTTGATCTCACTCAATAGATTGGGTGTAATCGAAATGTTAGCACATGAAATGCGAGTATTGGTTCTCGTCGATTCCAATTGCTCGGCTCCTTTAATGATTCCCACTCTCGAATCATAAGTGCGGCTAAACTCGCCTTTACGCTTAGAGCGTGCGCTTCGACGTTAGCTTTACCAGGGATGGTATTGAATATCAAAGTGATAGTCCTCAATCAACTCCATCCATCTCGTTGCCTCAGTTGAGGTATTTCGGGAGAATAGATACTTCAAGCTCTTATGATCCGTGAAAACCGTGAATGTTGCACCGTAGAGATAGTGTCTCCATTTTTTCAACGCGAACACTATTGCTGCCAATTCCAAGTCATGCGTTGGATAATTGGCCTCATACGGCTTGAGCTTTCGTGATGCATAAGCGATAACCTTTCCTTCCTGCATGAGCACCGCTTGCTCTAGTCCTTCTTTTGATGCATCATCTTTGTAGGCGACAAAGTTTTTGTTCCCTTTGGAAGGGCTAAGATCGGAGTGTAGTAAGTCGTTTCTTGACTGGGAAACTCGTCTCGCACTTGTCGTTCCACTCAATCTTGACTTTTGCAGGTTAGTCGAGTGAGTGGTCGGCTATCTTGGAGAAGTCCTGGATAAATCTTCGATAATATCCGGCTAGTCTAGAAACTCGATTTCGATTCTGAGACTCGGGTTGTTTCCATTCAACCAACCTTTATGCGTACCTTGAAGGATCTGCAATCCCGGTCTAGGATACTATATGTCCCAAGAATGCGACTTCACTAAGCCAAAATTCGCACTTGCTTTGAATTTGGCATACAAACTTATGCTCTCGCAGTGTCTCTAAAACGATTTTGAGACGTTCGTGCTCTTCTCTAGACTTAGAGTATACTAGTATGTCATCAATGAATATCACCGAATTGATCCAAATAAGGTTGAAAGACTCGATGCATCAGGTCCATAAATGTTCTTTGGTGCATTCGTCGGACGAAAGGCATTACTACAAACTCGTAGTGTCCATATCGGGTTTGAAATGCGGTTTGGGAAATGTCTTCTTCGCGGATCTTGATTGGTAATATACTTTGTAAATCAAACTTGAGTACACCGTTGCTCATTGAAGTTGATCAAATAGTTCGTCTATCCTCGGGAGGGGATATTTGTTCTTGATGGTCACACTATTAAGTCCACGATAATCTATACATAGTCTTAATGTGCCATCCTTCTTTTGACGAACAAACACGACAGGTGCTCCCCACGGAGGCGTACTCGGTCGGATAAATCCCACATCCATCGGTTTTACGTAATTGCGTTTTCAACTCTTGTAACTCAAGAGAGCCATTCTATACGGTGTTCTGGCAATCGGGGCAGTCCTTGGCAACACCTCGATGGTGAACTCGACTTCCCTATCGGGAGGGACAGTGGTGAGTTCTTGTGGAAATACATCCGTATATCCGATACTATAGGTACTTGGTTGATTTGTATCTCAACCTGGGTTTGTTAATTACAAACGCCAAGTACCCCCATGAGCCCCTCTAGTGATCGCCCTTCTCGCTTTCATTGCTAAAATGATTGGGGCAATCTTAACTCGTGCCCTTCCCGAAATCTCCACTTCGGGTTTTAAGTTCACATAGCTTAATGGACTTGTTATAGTCTATTTGTGCATGGTGTGCAGATAACTAGTTCATTCCCAATATCACATCGTATTCGGATATAGGTAATAAGATCAAATCGGCAGGAAAGTTTATATCTCAAAATCTTAATCTTAACCCATGCATTATAGATAATATATGTTATCGACTTGCACCCATAGGAGTTGACACTTCTAAGCATATAGGCATATGTTCCATGCATGCATGCGGTTTGTGTACAAAATGCGGTGCAACAAATGAATCGTTGATCCAGGGTCGAACAATATTTTAGCGTAGTTGTTAGATACTAGAAGCGTACCTTCCACCACGTCTGTTGCCTCCGGAGCCTCTGTCCGGCTAGTGCAAATGCTCGGCGGGCATCCTTGCCCGATTCCCCATTTGTTTCCCGGCCACGTGGTTGCGTTTGTTTAGATCGGTCATTGTACTTGGCAATCTTGTAGTCTGGTGCGACATTACCACAAAGACAAACACCTTCCTTGTTTACGCCCGTAGCTTGTCGGCAAGTATGTCCCGGT
Source organism: Rehmannia glutinosa (assembly GCA_016081115.2). Classification (NCBI taxonomy): domain Eukaryota; kingdom Viridiplantae; phylum Streptophyta; class Magnoliopsida; order Lamiales; family Orobanchaceae; genus Rehmannia; species Rehmannia glutinosa. The sequence continues at coordinate 564,606 of JABTTQ020003239.1, forward strand.
TTCGGCAATGTGCACACTCTTGACCCGGCTTTCCAGACCTTTGGTCTCTTTCTTTTTTATGCATTAATCTTTGGTCCTTCGAAATTTAGCGGCGGTTTAGATGGTTGTCCCCATTTGTCCTCTTAAGACTGTTCGATGGCCTATTCTGCTGAATCTGTCCAATACGGTTTGATCCCGACTCAATGCGGAGAGTCGCCTTTACCGCGGCTGAGTAGGTTGCGAGTTCAACGATCAACAACTGTTCCCGAAGTTCGAGTTTTAATCCTCGAGTGAACTTGTAAAGCTTATCCTCTTGATCGATTGTCCCCCAGCATACTTGGACAATCGGTGAAATTCGACTTCAGATCTTGAGCCACAATCAGTTCCTTGCCTCAATCTATGGAATTCATCCCGGCGTGCTTCCTTCACGACTGGGAATATCTTTGTTCATTGAACTTAGCCAAGAAATTTCCCATGATCCGATTACCGGTCCTGTTCCCATCTCATTTCAATCGCCCCTCCACCGGTCTCTAGCCGATTCCGATTCGGACGAAATACGGCGAGTGTGACTCTCTTCTCGTCGGAGTATTGAAGAGCATTGAAGATATTTTCTAGCTTCTCTATCCATTCTTCCGCTTTCACATCGTCCGGCCCCCCAAGAAGGTTGGTGGGTCGAACCGCGAGAATCGCTCCAATGTGCGATCGTTCGCCTCTCGGGCGGGGTTCGAGCACGGGGTTGAGGCTCTGCTGTTGCCTCATAAACACCAGATTTCTTTGCAATGCTTGTGCAATCAGATTGTCTCTGCAGCGGTGGAGGAGGTGGTGGTAGTCCGGAGAGGGTACCCGATCCCTGGGTACATCGTCGTCTCCTCGTGGAACGCGATGAGGTCTCCCACGTCTTCGATGTTCTGCCATTCTGTATCTTGAAGTGTTAGTTGCGATTTGCGAGTAAATGAATACAATAATTATTTGCGTAAAGCAAGAGATATCGCAGGGGAAAGTAACAACAAACTAAGGCGGATCAGTCAAAGGTAGAGGAAAGATAAGAAAAAATAAGGAAGAACGAGTAAGGGAAATCAGTCAAAATCAACTAAGTCAAGACAAGTATGATTATGAAATCTCAAAGTATGCATTCTAACTTAGTTCAAATATTAATAAGACGGTTCTATGCCAATTTGAAATCGATTTCACACTTAATTAGTCAAGTCGCGGTACTACCCAAAACACGGGCCAGGGTCCTATCACGGGTCACTCGGTGTAAGTTTCCATCTTACTAGCCGAGCTCGATACCACTCTTCTTGTCACGTCCCAAACGGGACGCGACTTAACGATTCACAACTTAAATACAAATGGACTAATGATCCAGACAATACCAATGAGAACCCAATAAGACAGAGTCTAAATAGCGTGAAATAAATAACGGATACAAGATATCACTTAAAATCTACATTCCAACATCCAAATTACAACCCGAAATTCAACAAGGTAGTAACTTAAAGCCAAAGGGTCATACGCCCCTCAATTACAAACCCGAATTGATTAGGATACAAAAGTCCGACAACAACATAATAAGAAAAGAGTCCAATCAACAAGAAGCAAGAATAAAATCCAACAAGCGTCAATCCTGATGTCTCAAAGTTCATCTCAATAAATCCTCATCTAAGGTTAGAAAACATGTGGGGATGAGACAAAAATCTCGATGGATGGGGTGATCGTAATGCGAGTGTGGCGCAATATAGTTAATTTGAGAAAACGAGTTTACGAAAAACGCGTGAGTATGATGCATGGTTTCACACATAGTTCACAAGCGTCGTGATAAAATATTTAAATAATATACTTATACGATTTAAGAAAACTTGATTCATGGTCACACATGCACTATGTGATACTGATCAAGACAGGTAGGATTGCGTGCGGAAGTGTAACACCAATCCTATGCAAGGCAAATAATGGTTGCGTCACGGACTTGTAGCGCCAACCAATGCAAAACAGTAGCGGTTGCGTACGGAAATGTAACGCCAACAAAGCGGGACGATAACTCCGGAATCGTGTGGATCGGGCAGCGATTCCTTCGTTCTTCCTTGTAACTCCCGTCAAGTATGGTCAAGACCGCACCTTATCGCTCCGTAGGCAAAGACAAAATCCCGGTGGAGGCTGGCGAGGCTCGGATCTGTCATAATCATGATTATACCTCGATTACTACGACCCGCTTCCTCTTGGACAAACACGTCCCCGTTGCGGGATTAGGGCGATGGGGCGGAAGAGTGGAATAGCGGCCGAGAGCCTGCCGGTTCCATCCCCCGACGTATCCATTCCGAGTCGTGAGCTCGACACACCAAGTTGACTCGGGCAGAAGGTAATAACAATTACAGATACCAACCAGCAATGAGTATTATTGATTCAGGGGAAGCGATTTAGGAAAAGTTTTGAAAAGCGAGTGGTAATTATGGCGTTGGTGGAGTATTGGTGAAGATGATCATCGGAAGGATAAGCAATCTTCGATATCTTGAAATATTAGGTGGAACATGAGTCCCTTTATAGATTCAAAATCGCAAGGCGAGGAAGTCGCTCCGCGATCGGGTATTAATCGGTCAAATTGATACGATAAGTCAAGGGTTTTGACAAAAGTAAAATACTTTAATAAAATCTCAAATTCAGAGAGTCCAGGGCTATTTTAGTAAAAGAGAAAATAATTTGAGTTAGGTCCTTTATAAAAGAGAAATTGTAATTTAGCCCCGTTTTGTAAAAACTAACACTTTTGGGGTTAAAATTGAATAATTAAATATCCCGACCTTGAAAAATTATGAGGTTAGTTCCTAAATTCTCCAAATTGTCCATAGATTCAGGTTTTTTTAAAGTTTTATGGTCGAGTTTTTATAAAAATCTCACATTGGCCCCAAATTTGTAAAAATTGTCAATTCGGACCTTAAGTTTTAAAAATTCGGAACTCACAAACCGGAAGGGCTTTTAAGGTGGTTCTAGTTGGAAAATGTCACTATGGTTATTAGGATATTGGGACAAAAGCAGTTTTTAAAAGCAATATGTGTAGGTCCTTCAACGTTTGAAAATATCATTTTTGTCCCATTTTAAAATAATTGTCTTTAAGGCTTTTAGGGCTCCAATTGTTATGAAATTTGAACCTTGGGTCCAAAATACAATTACGTTATAGTTAAGTTAGTATTCCCAGGTGCATGGGCTGCATAAGTCCTTGAAATTTCATTTGGGTCCTCAAGTTTAATATTTTTCACATTAGTCCCTCAATTTTAGAAAAATTGTTTTCCAAGCCCTAACCACTTGGATTTTTGGAATACTTTTAAAATATGTGATTCCCAGTAACTTAAAAGTAAAAATTTCAATTTATAAAGTTTAGGTCTGGTATAGTTTTAAAAATTGCAAAGTAGCCCTTAAACTTTCAAAATTTTACAATCTAGTCCTTGGGCTTTTAAAGGTTGATTTTATTTATCTTAAAACTCTTAAAACATTATTAAAATGTCCAAAAGTCATTTTTGAACCTGAGTACAGTCCCAAATTTCGAAATTTGCAGAGGGTCCTTTAACTTTCATTTTCTTGCAATTTAGTCCACCAACTTTCCATTTTTACATTTTTAAGTCCAAAATTGAAATTTAATCAATTATGCTCGACTTTTCCAGGTTATAAGGCATCCAAAACATAGATTTTAAATATCATACACATGCATGTCCAATACATACAAGAATTCATCAATTAAAACATTAAATTGCACATGCATGCACTTAAAATTCAATAAATAGCAAATTTGAGCAACTCTTGAGAATTTCCATGACTTGATATATAAAATTGACATGCAATACATAGATTATATATATCTCAAGGCTCATGATCAAATTTTCTACATGCATTTTAATAAAACACCTAAAAGTTGGAAAATATTTTTCCACCCACCTTAATTTTGGAAATTGTGAAATAAAAGGATAATTTCACAATTTTTGGATGAGGCTTCTTAGGTCAGCCCCTAAGTCAAGAAAATATCAAAATTTGGAGTTAGAAAAATGAGAGAAAAATTAAGAAGAAAAAGAAGGAAATAAGGAAATGAAAAGGACTACACTTTACCTTGTGTAGTAGATGTTTGGAGACTAGTTGAAGCTCAAAAATTGGAAATTTTGGCTCAACTCCAAAATCTCCTAACGTCAGCCCCTATTTCTCAAAAATGAAAAAGGGGTGTTAAAATTTGAAAAAAAATAGGAAGAGTAGGAAAGAAGGAGTCTTGAACTCAATTCTTACCTTGTAGTCTAATTTACTCTACTATTTTCTTCTTCAAGCTTGAGGCCCTTCTTCAAAATGTTGTCAAGCTCTATTCTTCAAGGTCTTCTAATTGTACCTCCAAACCAAATTCAAACTTAAGTTAAGAAGGTGGAAGAGGTGAAAAATGTGATATCCAAAAATGGATTGAAGCTAAAATTTCTTACCTTGTAGTATAGTGGTTCGATTTTTATGGTGTATAAGGAGGAAAATGTTGAAATTTTTTCTAAGTATGGAAGAAGAAAGTGAAAGAAAGAATAGAGAGAAGTTGGGAGTTTTTAGAGAGAAGGAGGAGAATTGGTTTGGAAGATCAAATGTGTTGGTGAAATTTTGAGATGAAATTTTGACAAAATTAGGCCATATGGCCGTCCACTTCATGGAGAGAGAGGGAGAGGATTTTTTTCAAATTGTGTCTTGTAATTTGTCTCTTGCATGGAGACAAAATGCAAGTCAAAGTATGGGTCAAATTGGAATGTTGAGGGGAATAAGAAGAATGTTGGGAAGAATGGAATAAGTTGGGAAAAATAGTAATAAAGAATTGGTGTATAAGATGATGTGTATAATGTTTGAATTAATGATATAATTATACACAAGATGACTATTATATGGTGTATGTGTACAAGAGTTGAATGATATTTTTATCCCAAAATATCCACCATGGCCGTCCACTATGAGGGCAAAATGGTAATTCCATATATTTTTTTTTGTCCCAATTTTGATGATAATAGATGAAATATATCAATCTCCAAAATAATTAGTGATTTCCTTGATCACTTGTAAGTCTCATGATCACTTAATCTAAATCAACATCTTAATTCTATAAGGTAAAAGTCTCTAAAATAAATAGTCTCTTAAAATTCTAAGGTGACTAATAAATACAAAAATAGTAATAATGATCAATCAAGTGATCATAAATGAGGAATAGAATTAATGATGATCATGATCACAAGTAATTAAATAAAATGAAATAAAATACAAAATGTATATATTATTAATAATTACCCGTCAAAATGACGCGGTAAAATAGTCGATCAAAAGTATAAACAACAATAAGGATCAACTAATAGCTTCGGAAAAATCGGGGCTTCACACATCAAACAATATAATCTTGTATTCACCAATTTTATGCACTATAATTGGCTCAAAATGGTAATTCCATATTTTTTTTCCCAATTTTGATGATAATAGATGAAATATATCAAACTTCAAAATAATTAGTGATTTCCTTGATCACTTGTAAATCTCATGATCAATTAATCTAAATCAACATCTTAATTCTATAAGGTAAAAGTCTCTAAAATAAATAGTCTCTTAAAATTCTAATGTGACTAATAAATACAAAAATAGTAATAATGATCAATCAAGTGATCATAAATGAGGAATAGAATTAATGATGATCATGATCACAAGTAATTAAATAAAATGAAATAAAATACAAAATGTATATATTATTAATAATTACCCGTCAAAATGACGCGGTAAAATAGTCGATCAAAAGTATAAACAACAATAAGGATCAACTAATAGCTTCGGAAAAATCGGGGCTTCACACATCAAACAATATAATCTTGTATTCACCAATTTTATGCACTATAATTGGCTTAAAACCAATCCACTGATAAATCATCTTGATGAAGGAAATTTATGTCTCAACTCTCACCTACATCAGAAAAATAAAGCAAGCAAATAATGATGGATGCCTAATCTAGTAATCTTATGTAGTTATGAATCTGAGCTTAAACTTGAACTGAACTAAAAAGAACAGAAAAAAAATACCTGAATCATTTCAACTTCAGCAATGATGTCTGACAAGCAAAGCTTTGTTTGCAGGGGCGTTGAACGATATTCAGCACCAAAAACTTCAAACAGAAGATCAAATACTCCATTCAAATGCACGAAAATAATCATGGCTTAAACATGGAACCATATTTAAAGGAGTCAACCACAAGTAAATTTAAACCATAGAAAAATATGATATCGTGAACAAGCATTTCTCAAATTGATAATTTCCATACAATCAAAATTATGGCAAAGAACTATAATGGATTACTCTTACCACGTTGGATGATGTCCCTCATGGGCAACAAGACAACAATATCAAACCTACTGAAAGTGAAGGTGAGAGCCCCAACAACTTGCTAACTATCACTCAAAAGCCGGCATAATGGTGTATTGAGCAGCACAACCTTACAGAATCTGGTACAAGTAAAATTAAAAATCCCATCATGTTTTTCCTTATAGGAACAAGAATTATATTATTTGAATATGTAAAGTATGAAATATGGTCCAAACACTAAAGCATGCCAAAAATGAAAATCTGTAAAATTGGACAGCAACATGTCCAACTTTGCCAACGTATTTTTCCCATATAATAAGTTTCTTATCTGGGATTTTTAAATATTTTAATTTAGATACATGTCTTAGGTGTCTATAGGAAGAAGAATTACCTTATTTGAATATATAAAGTGAGAGTTATGGTCCAAATACTAAAGCTTGCCAAACCAGAAAATTCTGTGACAGCTTATTATACTCATATTGTTGTGGTTGTTATGATTTGTATAAAGCAAGTAAAGTGTCATGGTTGTTCCCTATTTGAACCACAAAAGTTAAGGTATATTCTCCATTATTAAATCATAATGAAGAAATCAAGAAAAGTAAGGTCTTTATCTTATCAATTGGAACATGGCTAACAACTATCATGTGAAGATGTAGGGACCCTTTTTCAATACTTTAATAGATGGGACTTGTATCTAGCTATTTTGCTGAGAATACAAGGTTACACATATGAATAAGAGGTGTGTGGATCTGAAAAATTTAGAGAGCCAATAAGTTCATTCATTCTAAATAGTTTCCTCAAAAATCTCTACATGAGCCCTTTCAAAGAATCAAATCCAACTCTTCACCAAAGTGTGCTTTTACTTCTTCATACTATTTACCTTGAATTCAATGGTGCATAACATATATCTACACAAAAAGTAATCATACAAGTAGTTTCAACAAAGTTGCATCAAATGATCTAATGAGTGAACCACTTTGCTTATACAAGATCTTTTAAGAATTAAGGTATGTATTTCAAAATTCGGTTTTAATTGGTTAAATGTTATGATCCACAAAGTATTGCTTCTTGAGTGCTTTTATATTTTATAAATACTTATCTAAATGTCATATATGCTAGGTTAAATTTCCAGATCCTTATAGTTATTGTTGATCGAATAATGAATTTTATTTTATCATTAGATATTCACTCATGAATCAGAAAAATTGTATGATCTCAAATTTTCGAAGCATATTTAGATTGGATATGATTTTATTTATAGCTAATTTTTGGATATGTCATTCATATATGTATTATTAGTATCCTGTAATTTTAGTGGAATTTTATCTATCCCGGTTTATAGGATATAGAATTTAGAATCTAATATGCTCACAGTGTATGAAGTCCTGACAGTTTTAGGATGAGATTTGAATAATCATTTTGAACTATAAATGGATGTTCACTTACCTTAGGAAACTTTTAGGACATGTATATATGTGCTATGTATAATTCTGCAAAGTTTTAGCATTATACGGTATCTAGGTTGTGAGTTAAAAATCATTCTTTACAGTATGCCCAGACTAGAATATAAGATGCATGTACAATTGTATTCATTTAGAAAATTTGAAAATCATGTTTTTCACATCTATTTTATAAAGGGAAAATTTGTGATACTATATTAGGATGTTATGTATCATATTACTAAGTTTTACATGAGTTTAATATTTATATTATCATATTAATATTTTTAAGTATGTATAGGTTAGAATTTCCAGTTTTAGAGCATTAGGCTTAATCATGTACTAATGAAATTTTATGAACCTTATTAGACCATTTATGAAATCTTATATATATATATATATATAAATGCATTTTTAATGTCTATATTAATTGTATGTGTTTCTCATAAAAATATTTGACATAAACATTTCAAGAAGGCGAGCACACCGTGATCAAGACGTTCATCACCGTAAAGTAAAAGTTTTAGTAAATAAACAAGTCAATTAAGTACATTCTAACCTGCAACATGATAAAAGTTTATGAAATGTTCTTTTTATAAAGTTACACTGATTTCAACATCTTATATTCGAGGCATAGGGGATTGCCACGTGACATCGTTATTTCTCATCTTGTACATTTGATAAACTTGTTATTATGTACTTATTAAGAACTTGAGACAATATTTAAATTTCTGCATATTCTTAAATTTCAGCATTTTCTGACTTAGCTACTATCTCAAATTGTTTAAGTTGATGTGATGCTATTTAAAAAAAATGTTAGATTCTTTTTTTTTCTATTTAAACTCGATTTTTAATCTTATGCTTCTGCAAAGGCTTTTCATAAGTATCTCTTTTAATATACTTCTTCTGCTTTGGAATTATAAAAATATGATTTTAAGAATTTATTGCATGGAAATAATTTAAACTATTTTATGACTTAATTTCTATTTTTGGATATTTATGATCGTCTTCAAATAAAAAATATAGGTTGCATCATATTATCTTATTTCGCTTCTAAAAATATTTTATGAAACAAAAATATTATATTCAAAGGAATAAAGTTGTGCAATGATGCACTGGACCTAATTTGGGATTCGGGGGGCTACAGTAATCATCCATCAACATTGCATATGCAATCAGATGGAATAATTAAATGCCAAATTATGATACGCAGTATTCCGATGGACACATTGTCCGTCACAAATTTTTTCGGGAGTCCATTGGTATTTTGTTAGTATTTTATTTTGATATTTTATAAATAAGTTTTGATGGAAATCTGTCGGTGACCGGTCGAAAAAACCAATGGTTTATCGCCCCTCGATATTCCGCGAGTTTCTAGTAGTGACTTGTAAGAAAGGGCAAAAGATTTTGCTAACCTAGGATTTATTCTTTAGAACTACAGAAAAAGAAAAAAGAATATATGTAATGCCCACATTTTCTTTAATGATCAAATAATTTTATTAATCCTAATGATTGTTGGTATATTTAATACTAATAATTCATCTAGTGTTATAACAGGTGAAGAACGTGAGATCGGTGTGCTCAGAAGTTCATGTCAAACGAATTACGATGGTATAAATGGGACATGAATTATACATATATTACTATGATGTGATGTGTGTATATATATGAGAAATTACATGTTATATTGATATTTTATTTGCTAATCAAGGGTGATTAAATGAATTATTTTCATGCACTTCAAACTCATGTAGTTGATTGACTTGATGATATGGTGTTTTAGATGCAATTTTGTGAACGTTTTCCCTTCTTCCTTAAGGTGATTATTTGGAATTTATGAACATGGTATTTTAAGTACATGTCTTTAGTATCTATAGGAACGAGAATTACCTTATTTGAATATGTAATGTATGAGATATGCTCAAAATACATGTGCAACTTTGCAAACGTATTTTTCCCATAAAACAAGTTTCTTATCTGGGATTTTTGAACATGTTAATTTAGATACATGTCTTAGGTATCTATAGGAACAAGAATTATATTATTTGAATATGTAAAGTATGAAATATGGTCCAAACACTAAAGCATGCCAAAAATGAAAATCTGTAAAATTGGACAGCAACATGTCCAACTTTGCCAACGTATTTTTCCCATATAATAAGTTTCTTATCTGGGATTTTTAAATATTTTAATTTAGATACATGTCTTAGGTGTCTATAGGAAGAAGAATTACCTTATTTGAATATATAAAGTGAGAGTTATGGTCCAAATACTAAAGCTTGCCAAACCAGAAAATTCTGTGACAGCTTATTATACTCATATTGTTGTGGTTGTTATGATTTGTATAAAGCAAGTAAAGTGTCATGGTTCTTCCCTATTTGAACCACAAAAGTTAAGGTATATTCTCCATTATTAAATCATAATGAAGAAATCAAGAAAAGTAAGGTCTTTATCTTATCAATTGGAACATGGCTAACAACTATCATGTGAAGATGTAGGGACCCTTTTTCAATACTTTAATAGATGGGACTTGTATCTAGCTATTTTGCTGAGAATACAAGGTTACACATATGAATAAGAGGTTTGTGGATCTGAAAAATTTAGAGAGCCAATAAGTTCATTCATTCTAAATAGTTTCCTCAAAAATCTCTACATGAGCCCTTTCAAAGAATCAAATCCAACTCTTCACCAAAGTGTGCTTTTACTTCTTCATACTATTTACCTTGAATTCAATGGTGCATAACATATATCTACACAAAAAATAATCATACAAGTAGTTTCAACAAAGTTGCATCAAATGATCTAATGAGTGAACCACTTTGCTTATACAAGATCTTTTAAGAATTAAGGTATGTATTTCAAAATTCGGTTTTAATTGGTTAAATGTTATGATCCACAAAGTATTGCTTCTTGAGTGCTTTTATATTTTATAAATACTTATCTAAATGTCATATATGCTAGGTTAAATTTCCAGATCCTTATAGTTATTGTTGATCGAATAATGAATTTTATTTTATCATTAGATATTCACTCATGAATCAGAAAAATTGTATGATCTCAAATTTTCGAAGCATATTTAGATTGGATATGATTTTATTTATAGCTAATTTTTGGATATGTCATTCATATATGTATTATTAGTATCCTGTAATTTTAGTGGAATTTTATCTATCCCGGTTTATAGGATATAGAATTTAGAATCTAATATGCTCACAGTGTATGAAGTCCTGACAGTTTTTAGGATGAGATTTGAATAATCATTTTGAACTATAAATGGATGTTCACTTACCTTAGGAAACTTTTAGGACATGTATATATGTGATATGTATAATTCTGCAAAGTTTTAGCATTATACGGTATCTAGGTTGTGAGTTAAAAATCATTCTTTACAGTATGCCCAGACTAGAATATAAGATACATGTACAATTGTATTCATTTAGAAAATTTGAAAATCATGTTTTTCACATCTATTTTATAAAGGGAAAATTTGTGATACTATATTAGGATGTTATGTATCATATTACTAAGTTTTACATGAGTTTAATATTTATATTATCATATTAATATTTTTAAGTATGTATAGGTTAGAATTTCCAGTTTTAGAGCATTAGGCTTAATCATGCACTAATGAAATTTTATGAACCTTATTAGACCATTTATGAAATCTTATATATATATATATATAAATGCATTTTTAATGTCTATATTAATTGTATGTGTTTCTCATGAAAATATTTGACATAAACATTTCAAGAAGGCGAGCACACCGTGATCAAGACGTTCATCACCCTAAAGTAAAAGTTTTAGTAAATAAACAAGTCAAATAAGTACATTCTAACCTGCAACATGATATAAGTTTATGAAATGTTCTTTTTATAAAGTTACACTGATTTCAACATCTTATATTCGAGCATTCTCTATGAAAGGCATTTATGGCATTCTACACAAATTGTTGATGAGCTTTTCATAAATGTATATGTATGTATCACGTAATGTAAACGTGACATACCCAATGATAATGTTTGTCCCGCTAGGTGGACTTGTCCCGCAAGGTGGACTTGTTACGTTTGGTTTTGGATTTGCTACCCCTTTTCTTTCGTGACGGTGCACTAATGATGTTAACGGTGTAAAACTTGGGCCCACAAAGATAAAATGAATATGCATGTTTTTATTTATGCATAGAAAGAGATGTAAAAGTTATTTACAATAATCATGCTCATATTTATGTTTCCATGATAAATGCTCCTACTTTGAAAAATGTTTTTGTGAGAATTCAAATGTGCTTACTAAGCTTAATGCTTATAAAAGTTACATCATGTTGCAGATAGGAATGTAATGATGATGACTTAAGTTGAAGTATATGAGAAGCGTATGTGCAATGATGTGGGATTGGAAACGGTATTACGCCAAGAAAGACATTATATTTTATGATGTCAAATTATTAAACCTGATTTTCAATTTTTATGTTTCCGCTATGTTTTATTTTAAGATTCATTGAAAACCTCTTTTCAAATTGTATGTTTTCACTATTTTCGAATTCAAACTCTTAGTTTGTGAGATTTTCAGTTTTTTTATAATGATTTGTATTTTCATGATATAATGGTCGATTTTATATAATGTGAGAATGATTATTTGAAAAAACAAATCCTGTCTAATATTGTATATTTTTTCTAAAAACTATTTTAAAGAAGTTTAATGTTAACGAGCCTTGTGGCGTCCGTAACGGGGCATTACAATATAGGTATAGCAAAGGATAAGACAAACAAATGATTTCACCATCATAGTTATAAATAAAGTAATGGGATATTTCTTAACAATCGGGAAAATAGTTATTTGGAGATTTGGTCCTCCAAGTAGTTACCTCTAAATTTCGGTCCAATATCTTTTCAAATTTTGGACATTTAGCCCTATGTTAACCGCAATTGTGTAATTGTACCATAATTGCTAACTAGGACTGATGGGTGCTAATTTGTCTAAAAGATTTAGGCTTTTAGTGATTTGACACAACAATTGACTCCTCAAATTACCAAAAATTGACATACAAAGTTTGAGGATTTTTAATGTTTAGGTGGAAATTTTTGCGCCGAAATCACCAAAAATCCCTATTTTTTGACATGTTTGCACCTGAATGGTCATAGTCAGTATTTTTGATAAACTTATATAATTTTGGTCAAAACATGACTAAATATCCAAAATTTTAAATAATGTTGGATTGAAATTAAAAGTTTCTATTTAAGGGACTGAGACTCGAAATTGTCCAAGTTGCAAGATCAAATAAATTATTTTTGTCACGCCCCAGACGGGACGCGACCATGATCCACAACTTAAACAGAATTAAACCTAGCACTCTAGACAAATGATACAATATAACTCCAAGTGAAACAGAGTCTAAAGCAGCGGAATAAACTACAAGTATGGTACAAGTTACAGTCCAATAATATCCAAATACAACCCATCATAATTATCCGAATTAACTTACAGTCCAAAACTAAAATAAGGTACACAACATCTCAAGCTTAAGTGTCAAGGATCCTACGCCCTTAAGTTACAGTAAAACAGAAAAGAGAAACAGCATAAAAGGAAGTCCAACATCAACTGAACCACAAGAAACAAGCACAATCAATATTAAAAAGGAGCATGTCCGACAGGCGAAGCACGGGAAATCAGTCCGTGGTAGGTTTGGCGTCTTCAACGTAGTCCCCATCTAGCCATTAGAAAACAGGAGTAGATGAGAGGGATGAGATAGAAATTCAGTGGATGGGGTGATCGTGTGCAAGTGTGGCGATATATATAGTTAATGCAATAAAACAGTTGTATGAAAAATGCGTGAGGTATGATGCGTGAATTCACACACAGTTCACAAGCGACGTGATAAATATACTTAAAATAATATACTTATACAATTTTGAAAATAGTTCATGATCATACAAGCATTATGTGATACAAGCAGGACAGGTAGGATTGCGTACGGAACGTAACGCCAATCCGTGCAAGACAAGTAGTGGTTGCATACGGATTTGTAGCGCCAACCAATGCAATACAAGTAGCGGTTGCATACGGATTCGTAGCACCAACCAAAACGGGTCCGATTAACTCCAGAATCGTGTGGATCAGACAGCGATTCCTTCATTCTTCCTTGTAACTCCCCGAGCAAGATGGTCCAAGACCTGTCACCTTGTCGCTCCATAGGCAAAGACAAATCCACAGTAGAGCTAGCTGGGCCCAGATTGTCATAATCATGATTATACTTCAAGTACTATGACCCGCTTCCCTTGGACAAACTTCGTCCCTCAGTTGCGGGATTAGGACGATGGGGCCGGAGAGTGGAATAGCAGTCGAGCTGTCTGGTTCCATCCCTGACGTATCCATTCCGACTGTGAGCTCAACACACCAAGTTGACTCGGGCAGGAAAGTAAATACAAGTTCAGGTAGTCAACTAGGCAGTCGAGTATTATTGATTTAGGGAAGCAATTCAGGAAAAGTTTTCGAATTTGCGAGTGGCAAGTATGGCGTTGGTGGAGTTATTTGGATGAAGTGATTATCGAGAGTATAAGTAATCTTCGATACCTTGAAGGATTTGGTGGGACATGAGTCCTGTTATAGATTCAAAATCGCAAGACGAGGAAGTCACCCCGCGATCGTGTATTAATCGGTCAAAACGATTCGATAAGTCAAGGGATTTTTGAGAAAGTAAAATATGTTAATTAATTATTAAAGTCAGAGGGTCCAGGGCTGTTTCTTTAAACGAGAAATAATTTGAGTTAGGTCCTTGTTAAAAAGAAAATTTACAATTAGCCCTATTTTGTAAAAACCAATACTTTTGGGGTTAAAATTTGAAATAATCGATGTCCTGACCTTGAAACATTATGAGGTCAGTTCCTAAATTATCTAAATTATTCATAGATTCAGTTTTTTAAAGTTTTGAGGTCGAGTTTTTATAAAAGTCTCACATTGGCCCCAAATTTGTTAAAATTGTCATTTCAGACCCTATGTTTAAAATAATTGGAACTCACAAACCGGAAGGGATTTCAATGTGATTCCAGTTGTAAAATGTCACTATGGTAAGTGGGATATTGGGACAAAAACAGTTTTAAAAATAAATAAGTATAGGTCCCTTAACTTTTGAAAATCTCATTTTTGCCCCATTTTAAAATAATTGCCTTTAAGGCTTTAGGGGTCCAATTGTTATGGAATTTGAACCTTGGGTCCAAAATATCATTAAGTTAAGTTATAGTTAAATTAGTATTTCCAGGTACATGGACTGTATAAGCCCTGGAAATTTCATTTTGGTCCTCAAGTTTAATCTTTTATAATTTGGTCCCTCAATTTTTCTAAAATTACTTTCCAAGTTCTAAACACTAGGATTTTTAGAATACACTTAAACTATGTTATTTCCAGTCCCTTAAGAGTTAAAATTTCAAATTTTAGAAATAGGGTCTGGTACAGTTTCTAAAATTGCAATGTAACCCTTAAACTTCTAAAATTTTACAATCTAGTCCTTGGGCTTTTAAGGGTTGATTTTATTTATCTTAAAACTCTTAAAAATTTATTAACATGTCCAAACATCATTTTTGGACCTGAGTACAGTCCCAAAATTCGAAAATTGCAGAGGGGTCCCTTAAGTTTTATTTTCTTGCAATTAAGTCCACCAACTTTCTATTTTTGTATTTTAAGTCCAAAAATTGAAATTTAATCAATTATGCTCGACTTGTCCAGGTTATAAGTCATACAAAACATGCATTCCAAGGATCATACACATGCATGCCCATTTCATGCAAGAATTCATTAAATACAACAATAAAGTGTACATGCATGCACCTAAATTTCAATAAATAGCATTTTTGAGCCATACTTGAGAATTTTTCAACTTGATACTTGAAATTGACATGCAATACATAATATATATATATATATCTCAAGTGCTCAAAATTAAAATACTACATGCATTTAAATAAAAACACCTAGAAGTTGAAAGAAATATTCCACCCACCTTAAAAATTAATTTGTTGGTGAAAAATGGAATAAATCACACTTGATGAAGAAGTGGCTTAGGTCAGCCCCCAAGTCGAGGAATATCAACAAAATACGAGTTATAAAATGAGGTTAAAAATTTAAGGAGAAGAAGAAAGAGGCGAAGAAAATTGGTAAAACAACACTTACCTTGTGTAGTAGGTGAAATAAGACTAGTAGAGGTCTCAAAAATCGGTCTCCTTGCTCACTCTTAAACCAACTCTTAAGGTCAGCCCCTAAAACTCCAAAAATAAAAATGGAGTATCAAAATCTGGAAAATAGAAAGAGAAGAATAAAATGTACTAAAATCCCATTACTTACCTTATAGTCAAATTTTCCAACAATTTTTCTTCGAAGTCTTGAAGTCCTTTTCAAGATGATGGTAAGGCTCTTAATATCTTAAAAGTCTTCTAAGTATACCTCAAATCAAAATTCAAAACTTAAGTTAAGAGGTGAAAGGAGGTAGCTAGATGATATCAAAATGAATTGAAAGAAGAAATTCCTTACCTTTGGGAGTGTTGGTTTCAAATTTTTGAAGAAAATGGGAAGGAGTTCTTGAATATTTTTTTGTTAAGTATGAAGAAGAAGAAGAAGAAGAAGAAGAAGAAGAAGAAAAGAAAATAGGTAGAGAGATGTAGGAGGATTTTTAGAGAGATGTGAGAGGATTTTGCAAGGCTTAGAATATGAGTTGGTGACATGAAGTGAAAATTTAGTGTAGGAAATGGCCATATGGCCGTGTGATTGAGGGGAGAGAGGAAGAGACTTTTTTCCAAGTCTTGAACTTGGTCTCTTGCATGGGGACATTTTGGTGGTCAAAGGTATGTACATAAGATGGGAGGTTTGAATGGAATAGTTAAATGTGAGTGGGAATATGTTGAGGAATTAATGATAAAAAAATTGTGGTATAAGATGATGTGTATAATTCTTGTAAAATGGTATAATTATACACAAGATGAATAATAAGGTGTATGTGTACAAGAGTTGGTGGTATTTCTACACCAAATATATCATCATGTCCATCCACTATAGCCAGATCATGTGGTATCCATATTTTTTTTGTCCCAAAATTGATGATAATAGATGAATAATACCAATCTCCAAAAAATAGTGATTTTCTTGATCACTTATAAGTCTCATGATCACTTATTCTAAATCAAATTCTTATTTCTATAAGGTATATATCTCCAAAATAAATAGTTTGTTAAAATTCTAATGTGACCAATAAATGCACAAATAATAATAATGATCAATCAAGTGATCATTAATGTAAAATAGAATTAATAAGGAATCATGATCACAAGTAATAAATAAAATAAAATTAAATACAAAATATATTTATTATTAATATTTACCCGTCAAAGTGACGCGGTAAAATAGTCAAAATAGTACAAGTCAAAAATACCAATCAAGCAATTAATTAAATTATAAAATTTATTTTGAAGTATATAAATTTTAAATTTTGAAATTTTAAAATAAAAAATAAATATATTATGCTAAAAGAGTTTTATTAGCTAGTCGCTCAAGAACAAGTTGAACCCGTTGAAAACCCGCGTTAAAAGTCGAAAGAAATCGACAATGGTTAAAAAAGTGAAAATAAGTGTCATTAACAAACGCTATAAAATAAAAATAATTCCAAGTATAAATTAGTTAAATCAAGTAATAAGTAAGTTGACAAAATCAAGTATGAGACTCTTGCTATTTAAATATAAAAATTTTATTTTTGTATAAGGTAAATCTCAAGTACTATTGTTTCGAAAATATAATGTTTACTAAATGATCTTTCAACACAAAGGTATTGTATTTTTAAAATAATAATTTAGTAGTAGATAGTTTTCAAAGATCATTAAGATGAAATAGATAATTGATGCTAAATCCATTATCATAATACGGATTGCAAAATAAATAATAAATATAAAAATAAATTACCGGAATATTTATTATCAGAAAAAGGAAAAAAAATAATAATAATGCCCGCGATCGCGTCGTCTACGATTGAAAAATCTGGGGTCTCACAATTTTCCCTTTACTAATCTGAGCTGGTACGATAGTACGTTTTATTTTGTTCACAAGTTTAACTTATCATGATGTTATCCAATATACATTTTATGATTCTAAATACACAAACGAGTCTTCAACGACAAAAAATCTCTTTTGGACCAAAATGGTAATTTTCCAAAATGAGGTACCCAACTTTCGAATTTTTCAAAACTATTTTTAACCAAAACTTATTACTGTCCTACGAAGTATTTGAAAATTGGAATTACCTGAAAATCCTAGCCGGTTTAAGAGTTGCCAAATTTTAAAATATCAAGTCAAAAATCAATTTTTTTGAAAACTAGAGGACGAATCTGCAAATTTTATAAGATCTGTCTTGGGACTCTAGAAAATTTAAACCTATGGGAATTTAGAAATTTTTGGAACTGACCTTACCCTTTTTTGAGTCCGGAATTGAAACTTGTCGAATTTTAGAACCCTTTATGGGAATGTTCTCCTTAGTAAAAATGATTTTTATTTTAAAATTGCTAAGAGCCTTGAAGTTGAGATTTTTTAACTCGATTACCTTATAAATATTTTAACAAATATTTCATACTTGTCTAATAAAAATATCAAGCTTGAATATAATGCGCCGAACCGAATATTAAAACCGGCTAGATTATCCGCCCGATAACTAGATCACGAGTTTTGTATTGAAATAAATACCGGATATTGTGTGACCAAGATCACTCCGGACTTGCTAACTGATTTTATCAAATTTTCGAACGAGCAAGATAGTAATTGGAAGAGAAATCTTGCAGTGAAGATTTAAGTGAAACGTAAAGTGGAATTAAATGTGAAGTGAAGTGAAATTGAAGTGAAATGTGAAGTAAAATGAAATTTTCAAGTGAAATGTGAAGTGAAGTGAAAATGAGAATAAAAGTGAAAAGTAAAGTGAAAATTTCAAGTGGAATATCGGCTACGGCCCTATCCAAGTG
This sequence comes from Rehmannia glutinosa, assembly GCA_016081115.2. Taxonomy (NCBI): domain Eukaryota; kingdom Viridiplantae; phylum Streptophyta; class Magnoliopsida; order Lamiales; family Orobanchaceae; genus Rehmannia; species Rehmannia glutinosa. The sequence goes on from JABTTQ020003239.1 coordinate 583,340, forward strand.
AAGTGGGATATTGGCTACGGCCTTATCCAAGTGGGATATCGGCTACGGCCCTATCCAAGTAAAGTGAGATATTGGCTACGGCCTTATCCAATTGAAAGTCGAAGTAAATTTAATAAGACAATAATAATCTTGACTGATTCTGACCAATCTAACATAATGGTTAATGGAAACCTTTATACAAACAATGAGACAAAGTCATATGCATTTCATGAATTGATTTCCATGAAACTATTTTCCGTGCATAAAAACCAACCACACTCGTACACCGACACCCACCCACTGACGATTTTTGTTCTCACCCCACCTTTTTATCAACCAGAAGATGAAGGACTGTATCGGACGCTGGTGACGACGGATCCCAAGATGTAGCCTAGTTCTGTATTGTATTATGGATTTTATTAAGACGATGGATTTTATTTGTGATGATTTAGACCTTGAACTTATTTTTTGTAATAGCAGGGCGTTGGACCCTGAGAATCAATTATTATAGTGTATTTTATTTCTCTGGATTCCGCTGCAACCATACTCTGATTTAGATATTCCCGTATTTATGCGTTATATTGATGTATGTCGGAGGATAGTTAAGCCGGATTGGTAAACCAGTATAAATTTGGTAAATTGTGTCACGGCTTCCGTTTTGGAGCGTGATAGTTATGGTATCAAAGCTCGGTTTGTAAGTAGGAAACTTACACCAAGCTGACCCAGGATAGGTTCCTCTGCATTGGATTGGGTACCACTACTAGACGGCCTAATTTGAATCTTGGATGAATATTTGAACTCCTTTGGGTTGTCATAGTGTTAAAAAATCCGGATATTCCTCGGTTTGGACATTAGGTGATTTATAAAATCCGTGATTTGAAGATTATAATGCCCGATATGATGAGACTTGAAGGATATGGGGTTATCTCTTGATAAGTATATGATTTGGATGTGATATATTGTGGGATCTAGACAACTAATGATATTACTTTGGGAAAGTGATGGTAGGGAACTCACTAAGTATAATTATCGATGATAGTACCCTTGTGTAATTTATTCTCAAATACTTGTACAAGCTTAAGTATGGAAACTTGACTTGTGGTTTAGGTATCACGAATAAGATACGTTAAGGATGTGACTATTACATGATCTCGACTAAATGTTACCACAAGTATTCTCTAAGCTATGATGGATATTGTTCACTAAGATCGGATAATGGCTTTCTGAGACTATTCAGACTACTATTGTGATTTAGATACTCGTCTGATATTTAAACTAGTTGTTAGTTAATTTGGTCAACTATGACTTAATGTCAGTCACTAAGTATGGATTAATTATTGGGATGGGACACTGAGACTGTACATAGACTATCGTGGTCTTAACTGCTTGACCATCAAAAATAATTATCCCCTCCCGACGACCGATGAACTATTGGACCAACACCAGGGCGTCATAGTATACTCAAAATTTGATCTACAACAAAGATACTATCAGTAGAAGATTGACAAATGCATACCTAAGACAGCCTCCCAAGCTAGGTATGGTCACTCCGAGTTGGTAGTGATGCCATTCAAATTGACAAATGCCCCACAACATTTGTGGACCTGATGCACCGAGTCTTTCGACTTTCGGATTAATTCATAGTGTTTTCCAACTATGTCATACTCGTGTACTCCAAGTCGAGGGAGAATCACGAACATCATTTGAGAATCTTGATTAGAAGCACTGCGACAACACAAGTTATATGTCACATTTCTGGGACATATAGTGTCTAGTGATGGGATCGTAGTAGATCCGTCAAAGGTACAAACTATTGTTGAGTGGAATGACTAGAAACGGTGACTAAGATTAGAAGTTTTAGGATTGGCAGGATATCACCGAATATTTATCAAAGATTTCTCCAAAATTGATGGACCACTCTCGAATGATTGACTCAGAAGCAAGTCAAGTTCGAATGCAATGACGAGTATGAAACTAGTTTTCAAGAACTAAAAAAATGACTCATGATCGCTCCTGCCACACACGGGATAGTAAAGATGAGTTATCCCCTTCCAGATTTTGCCTTCCATTGATGTATCCATCAAAGAGAGTACGTAGAGTATTATCGTCTCTACCAAATCCACAGATCTGGTGGAACATTGAATCGATTATCACTCTATTACAATGGCCAAAAGACATTGGGTAAATATTTTTCATCTGTTGTAATAAGTACATTCAACAATCAACTTGCACATTATCAAGCCAAGAACCATAGGTTAAGATTTCTCTAAACCATCCTTTTGGAACTTTTATATCTACACCACATCGTTTCATCTGACCACAATTGAAAGCAAAAAACACGGTGGAATGATAAATTAAATGTAAGAATTTTTTTATCTACTATGATGTAGCAACAAAAACTTAAACACACATCCTGACCTAAAAAAATGAACGAAAACCAAGCCATAAGATTGGACCATGTGAATTCACAGGACGGTGTGAAGTGTGTTCGTGTGTTTTTACACGTTCAATTATAAGTAAGTTCAATTAATTATGTGAACATATTCTCGTGCTCTGGATTTTTCTACTACAGTCATTGACGTAAGAGTCGTAGGGGCCTATCTAGGACCACCTTAGGGACCCCCTAACATTGTTCTGTGTGTTGCATGACAGTTCACATCCAAAGATTCTACCAGTTTTGGAGAAGAAGTTGGACCAATTTATCAGATTCCTTGACTTGGAGTGATTTGCTTTATTAAGCAACATCATTTTGGCGCCATCTAAGGTACAATCATGACACGGGAATGCAGACAAAGTCACATGCATATAGGGTTAACTACCCAGCTATCAACTCCAGAGCTAGGAACACCAAGAGAGAAGAAAGACCACCTAGAAGCTCTTCAAACCCTACTTGAATAAGCCACCCGGACTGCCCTGAGGCGTCAGGCTGCGGCTGGAGCTACTTGGGGACCTTCTTGAGTTCCCCTAGCCAGTGAAGACCCCAACTTAGGGGAAGAAGACAGAAGGAATGAAGACAACATAGTGACAACCAGAGAGACTATCACTCTACTGGAGAAGAAGCAAGCACTGAAGTCCATCAAGGATATTCACAAACTCAACTCCACACTCCAGCTGAGGAGTTAAGAACCACCCAAGCTTGTCAAACTAACTATGAAGTAATCAACTCCATGCCGGAGGACACGGCTCCCAAGAAGATCTGATGGTAGCCCCTCTTTAACTGAAGGAAGCTCCACAGACTCTCCAATCCTTTGAAGTATCTCCCAAATCAAAAGGAGTAAGAAATGCCCAACTCTATAGGAAAAACACCACAAGAAAATCGCAAAATAGCGACGGAAATTTCAGTCACTAAACCTATAAAATCCGTCTCAAAAATGTTTAGCGACGGATTTTTTCCATCTTTAATAGCGATGGTTTGTCCGTCGCTAAATCTATCTTACGCTTAGCAAATAGCGATGGATTGTATCTGTTGCTATTTTCATAATAATTTTTTATTTTTATATATTTTTTAATTATAAATCTGTAAAAATAATTCATGTTCAAATTACAAAGATTCATTTACATAAACTATATAAACTATCAATAATAGCCAATATAAAATCTGTTTTACAAAATATCCATGCCAACCATTTATGGTTATACAAATCCGCAATACACCCATATATAATCTAAGATATAAAATCAAAATGTCTATAGAATTTGTCCAATTTGTACATCGATGTCAAGGAGAAGGCATATGTCCCTGGCGGCGCGACTCCATCATCATACGTACCTACTCCGATAACTATGACTGCAACTGAATGCGCTCATGGCGCTCCTTCCAACTGCACGTGAAAATTTTGGCAGCATTTCCAAACGATATTTTTGTTGGGTTACTTACAAAAACTACCCTGATGTTTATAATAATTACAAAAATCATATTTATATTTTAAAATAATAAATATCCCCCGACATTGATTTTTAACTTATAAAATTGCACACTTACGAGGAGTGTATTTGGTAGGATGCAAGAATGCATGTATTAATACTTACACTGATTAAGTATAATTATATATATCTATACAAGAATTGTATCTGTGTTGAATGACACTTACACATTTGTGTTCCCTACACGCATATGACATATACAGGGACATAACCAGAAAATGAAAGTTGGGGAGAGAGTATTATTTATCTTGAAATAGATAAAATGATATATTTAATTTTATTTGGGACTAAAATTTAAAATTTAATAATTATACATGTAAAATTTGTATCAAATTTTAAAATAATTATGGAGTTAAGAGGAGCGGCCGCCGTCGCCAGCCCCTAGCTCCGACCTTGCACATGTCTGTATACTTTAACCATCAAGAATCTATCAAGAATCTATTCTTGAGCAGTTTTGAGATTTTAAGGAGATCTAATATTACTTATAACTAGAATATAGAATAAAAATGAATTTTTAATATGACTGATTTGATTGCCATGGGTAAAGTGTAATGCAGAAGCAAATCTCAATGGGCTTTTTGAAATTTTCAGAAAGTCCGGGTCAGAGTCTTTTTGTAAACTACCCAAACCCCAAGGTAGTTCTTGAAATTATTTCTTATTATTTAATATAATTTGATGAATTAGTTCCAGAAATGCTCAATGTAGAAAATAGGACTCCAAATCATATTATGATTAATTGACTCATTTAATAACAATGGCGTAGTTAGGGGGGGCAACCTGGGCCCTGGCCCCCCCTCTTTTAAACTTTTTTTTTACTAAGCAAATTTTAATAACAAATAACTTTAGTTAAAATTTATATGATTTTTCTATACGGCCCACCCCACTTTGGTGTATTAGCCCACCACGTAATAGTGTGCTCACTACGCCATTGTTTAGTAACAAATGATTGATGAATTGAAATAGGTTGGATATCTTATAGCTCATTGGATGGATTTATTTATTCATTTTTACCCACATGAGATCTCAACAAATCCCCGAAATCTGGAAATTTGAACCCAGTAATCCAAGTTAATCATATACTTGATTGCTCAGGATATGCAGTTTACATTTCTCAGACAGAAATGGAAGGAAATATTTCCCAGACAATTGCAGAATACACTCATGAAAATTCTAGAGAATTGCACACACTCTTAAAATTTTTAAGATCGACTAACATTCCACAATCTTTAAATTTCAACATTTTAAAACTTCTCATAACACCACAGTATTACAGAGATTAACGCACATGTTACAGAATTAAAGCCCAAATATGCCAAAAAAAGCCCTAAGTTGTGGAAAAAGTATCGATAATGGCATACCTAGGTGTCGTGCAGGGCTTCGATGGAGTCTTGGACGTGTGCAGTGGTTTTTGTCGATGGTGCAGTGGAGGAAGGATGGTGGTGGAGGAAACAGATGGTGAGAGGAGCGGGAGAAGTGGAAGGGAAGGAGAAGCTAGGTTTATTAAAGTTTCATTAGCAACGGAAATAATCCGTCGCTAATCTAGAGCTGAATAAGTTAATATGGCGCCATTCTAATTGAAAATATAGCGACAACTAAAATACGTTGCTAATGGATTATTTAAAATATAATAATTTTTTAGCAACAGATTCTATCCAAATTATTTTTCTAGTTTTTTAAATTAAAATTCATTTATAGGTTAGCGACGTATTAAAAATCCATCGCAAATTATTTTTCCTAGTTTTTTATATTAAAATTCATTTATAGATTAGTGACAGATAGTGTTATTTGTTTAGCGATGTATTTTGTCCATCGCAACATGTTTTTCCATGTTTTTTATATTAAAATTCTTTTATATATTAGCGACGGATACTGTCGTCGCTAAATTGAATATGTTATTTGTTTAGCGATGGATTTTGTCCGTCGCAAAATGTTTTCCCCAGTTTTTCAAATTTAAACACTATGTTAGTGATGGATATAAAATCCATCGCTAATATCCTCTGTAATTCGTTAGATTAGCTATGAATTAACGATGGATAGTTATCCATTTGTAATTCTATCGTTGTTCTGTCGCTATTCTGTTACTATATAGTGAAATATTTTTTAAATTATTTTGGGAAGAAATCCGTTGTTATTCTGTCGTAAAGTCGTCGCTATTAGCGATATATTCTATCCATCGCTAAAATATGTCGCTATTCAGCAGATTTTTTGTGTGAAAATGAAGACCCCCAAGTCGAAGAAAGTAAAACCACGAAGAAATCAGCCAAAGGACTTGTCGTACACTCCTCCTGGCACTGGCGCACAAACACACCTGCCAGCTTTTGGCCATGCCATTGAGCGCTTCCATCTGCCATCCCCTCTAGACAACAAACTCATTCATACTTATTTGACTCCCCATAGTTTCTACTCCATCTACTCAAGAGATATATATACACTCCTTGAGACTACTCAGGACACCCAAGAGCGGTCCAAAACCCCAAAGCTCTAAAGCACAAGCACTATTTGTTCAATTGTGTCGGTGGAACTATTCCCCAAGGAAGTCAAGACTTCAAAGCTCCTGGAAAAGCAACGGAGAAAGAGATTCCCTAGCAAACACTTGATTAAATTCTATGCCCAAGTGGACAATCATTTGGACACCCCTCATGAGATGATTCCGTGTTATCCAAGACATGTTCAAAGTAATACAAAAGGAGTAACTCTATTGTGGAAACTCATCAAGGATATGAACAACAACAATGCCACGACCAAGGATTTTGACACGTGTAAAATATACGTGTATTTGAGGGCTTATTCTGATACATAATTGATGCATTTACATGCATATTTAGTGTGTTTTGCCTGGTTTCCTTTAGTGGGAGTGATACTGTGTACTCTTGTGAATTAGAAAATGGAGCTAAACTGGACAAAAGGTGATATCATGTTCCAAAGTATAGGTAAAGAGATCCTACGAGCAAAGATGTGAAGGAAAGAAGTATGGACAGTCGAACAAAAGGGAATTTCCTTAAAAAATGTCCAGACGCGCTAACAATTTTCAACACTAATAGGGTTTAGTATTGTCGCCATAACTTTCTCTACAAAATTGATTTTGAGCTGATTGAAATGGCTATTGAAAGGAAAGAGAATGGGCTACAATGGTCCTGAAGACTCCATGAGAAAATTCGCATGTTTTCTAGACACACGGGCCATGTGAAGTCCCATGACCTGACCGTGTGAATGGTTCCGTGTGATTTTACACGTCTGTGCGACTTGCTTTTCAGAGATGGATTACACGGTCTGCCCATGGGAGACCACACGACCATGTGGGTTGCCCGTGTGAACTGACATGGCACCTACATAAGGGGGACCAAAGCCTAGACGAATTTTGATCATCTTACATCATTCATGCAACATACAACACACTACAATACACAGGATTACACAAATCAAAGGTCTTCTGAGAGAGGAAAGTTAGCTTACGAAGAGTACCACAAGGCATTTCACATCTACAGAAGCACAAGAGTTTCGAAGGCTTGGAAGGAGGATCCGTTCTGACAAGAAGGGATTTTCTTTCTTAGTTTAGTTCTCTTGTTTGTGTTGGAAATATTTAATTTGGACTTACATGTTTGATAAATGGTTTTATCATGATTTTGATGATTTTGATTTTACACCAAAACAATGTTTTTAAAGGTTGTCCAAATACTCCTAAATGATTTAAAATGGTTTTAATATTTTTCGGAGTATTTCCTCAAGTTTATTTTCGATATAAAATTGGACAACACATTTAATGTTTTTAAGTCAATGGGTTTTTACATTGAAACTATGTTGTCCTAATACTCCCAATTGATCTAAAATGTTTCTACTATTTTTTGGAGTATTTATTGGAATTTATATCGGACAACACTTTTTGTGTAAATGTTTTATTTCTTCAAGACTATAGTTCTAATGTTGTCCTAAATACTCCCGATCGGTTTAAAATATTTTTACGAATTTTTCGGAGTATTTCTTGAGGTTTATTTTCGTCAAAAATCGAACAACATTGAATTTAGGCGGTCGCCGGTCGACCAAAAGAGGCGACGTGCACGGGAGCAAAACATCGAAACAAAACTTTGTTCCTTCAGTTTTTGGTCAGTGCAACCGATCGCCCTAGCCTTCGACCGGTCGAGGTGCACTTCGACCGGTCGCCCTGTGTTAATTTGCTGCGACATGTTTCAAACTTCTATTTTTGTGCGACCGGTCGCCCTATGCTTTGACAACAAAATTCTAACCGTTGTGCAGCAGACAGTTTTTCCCTAAATTGTGGGATTGATTTCTAACAGCTATAATCTTGATTTTAATTGCAATTTTTTTGTAGAAATCAGATTCCAAGAGGAGCCTATCAAATATCAATCATCTCCTATAAATAAAGGGAGAATTGAAGCAACACAACAAGAGAGAAAACTACAACACAACAAGATACACTCAAGAATACACTTGTTCTTACATTCTCTTATTTCTTGTTGTAATTTGCCTAGCTATTCACTTTCACATCCTTGAGGTCTAGGCTATTCTTGATTACACTTGCACTCAATTGTATTATTCATTATCGAGTTGTAATCTTGAATTTGTGGTCGTCATTCAAACACAAGATATCCTTGTGAGTGTTCTTGTGGTAAGCACACACTTGGGTGAACTAGGTGTTAGGTGTAAGAATATTGTGGTAATCTTCTTGTTGAGGTGTTGAAGAGTGTGGTGCTCTTCAAGGGTGAAGATTGTGGTAATCTTCACAAGGTGCCGTTTGAAGATTGTGGTAATCTTCAAGTGAGATTGTGGTAATCTCAAAGGTGGTGTTGAAGAAGAGTGTGGTGCTCTTCAAGGTGTTGGTGTAAGATTTTGTTGTAATAATTTTGGTAATTATTAATAAAATCTTTTTCTCTTTTCGAAATCCATCCCGGATATACTAGGGTGGTAGAGGATTAGGCCCTAGGTGGGTTGAACCTCTTTAAATGGACGTGTGTTGTTTACATTCCGCACCTTTATTATTGTCTTTGAGCATTCGGTTGTAAAAAGAGGGCTAAATCGAAAAGATGGAGATAATCTATTCACCCCCCCTCTAGATTATCGTAGCCGCTTGGACTTACATTACATATGTTAATTAAATGTGTATAGATGTCTTACGGTTTAATCCAATTAAAGTGATCTAATAAGGTTTTAATTTTGGATTAAAAGGGTATCAAATTGTCATGGGATTAAATGTGTAGATACTATTAGATGATTTTCTATTTGTTGAGGGACCAAATAGAAATTAAAGGGAATACTTATCCAAAACGGTTATGGTCCCCGGGCGACGGTTCTTAAAAGAAAAAATGCTTGTTCTCCTTCGACAAAACGTTAATACAGAAAAGAGAAAGAAGAACCGCTCATCTGGAAGGCCAAAAACTAGATCCCAAAACAAGATCCAGATTTCTCACGAACCCTAATTGATTCATGTACGCTTTTGTGCTTAAGTTTAATATCTTCTCTTTCTCGGATTATCATGGTATATCGGTCAAACATGTTTTTTGGATTTCGTGTATTAAAGCATGCCCTCCCACTCTATTCATGATTTTTTGAGATTTGGGAAGAATTTTGTTATTCTTCCTTGAATGAAATTAGTGTTTTCTGAATTTCTGGAATTTTAAGGTTTTTCGGAACCCTCAGTTTTGAATCGGTCTCTGTTCTGGGGTTTCTGATTTGTGGATGGTTTAAATCAGAAAATTTGGAATCATAATAAAAATTGCATCGGGATCTATCTTCGTTAAAGTTTTATTCCTTTTGTTGGTTTAACAATGGAAATCTGGACATCTTTTTTTCTATTAAGATTTCTTATTGAGGATTAAAAAAAAGGTTGTGAGCATTGAAATCAAAACCCAGATTCTTCATTCTTGTATGCCTTTCGTGTTTTTTCCTGTTGGTTGATGCGACACGTTTCGAGGCAGTGTAGTTTTGGTTGTTTGACCGGCAGTGGGTATGGTGATTTGTATTAGGTGGTAATCATGCCACTATGAGAAGATGATTTTTGGGCCCAACATTCTGGATATTAGGGGCATTTTTTGATAAATTGAATTTTATCGAATTTCTTATGGTTTACAACAAACTATTTGTTAAGATACATGTATTATGTGCAAATACATGTTTGATCATTTTATTTTAAATTTTTTTGGTGCATCTCATGTCCCAATTTATTTTGTCTAATATTTAAAATGAATTTATTGAAACAAGAAGTCGCCAAAGTGACCTCTCTTGTGTAGATTTATTCATTAAGAATATTGGATGTTTGTGTTTGTGTATATTCATGCGGGTATTATTCGGCCCTAAGGAAGGTTAATATTTGGCCCGAAATGCACAAACACCTGTGGTGGTAAATACGTGGCAATTATAAGGTTATCCATGTAAGTGATTTTGTCGGCCCAAAGGAAGACAATATTTCTTGACAGGATTTATTTTCAGTGTTTGATCACTACAAGAGGTAGCCACTTACGAGTTAATATTATTGTCCGAAGACTTGATATTAATGTTGTGTTAGGTGCCTCGAGATGTTACCAACTTATTTAAATTTAATGATTGATTATTCGGTTTAATGTGAGCATGACAGTTAATTTTGGTTTTGTTCTCTCTTCAGCCTATGATGTCTACTACTACTATTTCTGCTAACATCAACAACATTCCCATGCTCAATGGGTCGAACTTTAAGGATTGGAAAGAAAACATTCTGATCATTTTGGGATGCATGGATCTGGACTATGCGCTAAGGGTTGAGCAACCCCCTTCTCTTACGGTAGCAAGTTCTGTAGAGGAAAAGCGGAACTTTGAGAAGTGGGAGCGCTCAAATCGCGTTAGTCTGATGATCATTAAGCGCGGCATTCCATAAGCCTTTCGAGGCACATCTTCTGAGGAAGTTACTACGACCAGTAAATACCTTGCGGAAATTGAAACGCATTTTGTTAAAAACGATAAGGCCGAGACAAGTACGCTTTTGGCTAACTTGATCTCACTCAAGTATAAGGGCAAGGGAAATATAAGGGAGTACATCATGGAGATATCTCATCTTGCTTCAAAGTTAAGGGCACTAAAGCTCGAGGTGTCTCAGGACTTACTCGTGCATTTAGTGTTAATATCGCTTCCTGCACAATTTAGTCAGTTTAAGGTCAGTTACAACTGTCAAAGGGAGAAGTGGACTCTTAATGAGCTCATTTCTTATTGTGTGAAAGAGGAAGAAAGGTTGAAGCAAGAAAGAACTGAGATTGCTCAGTTGGCCAGTACTTTCAAGGATAAGGGCAAAAGGAAAAATGATGTTGAGAAAGCTGCTAATGATAAGGGTTCAACACAAAAGAAACAGAAAGGTGAAACTCAGGATGGCTGTTTCTTTGTGGCAAACCTGGACATAAAAAGAAGGATTGTACTAAGTATCGCGCTTGGCGTGTGAAGAAAGGTACATTTCATGCTTTGATCTATTCTGAAGTTAATTTAGCTTCAGTACCTGGAAACACTTGGTGGTTAGATTCTGGTGCTACTACTCACATAAGTGTTTCAATGTAGGGTTGCCTGAGCTACCGAAAGCCAACTGATGGTGAAAGATCATCTTTGTGGGTGATGGCAAACCTGTGGAAGTGGAGGCAACAGGGCATTTTAGATTATTATTAGGAATTGGTTTTTTTTTTGTATTTGAAAGACACTTTTGTCGTACCGTCGTTTAGACGGAATTTGGTTTCTATTTCCTTATTGGACAAATTTGGTTTTACTTGTTCATTTGGAAATTGCCAGTTTAGTGTTTCATTAAATTCCAGTATTGTTGGTACCGGTTCGTTTAGTGCTTATGACAATCTATATATGCTTGATACTATTGTTTCATATAATGAATCCCTGCATGTTGAATCAAGAGGTACTAAGCGAAAATTAAAATAGAGAAAATTCGGATAAATTATAGCACAAGCGTTTAGGTTATATCTCAAAAACCAGAATTGAGAGACTTGTGTCAGACGGTATTTTGGATACACTTGACTTTTCGGATCTTGATGTTTGTGTTGAGTGTACTAAAGGAAAACATACCAAAATAAAGAAATTAGGTGCCAACAGGACTTCAGACGTCTTAGAGTTGATACATACGGACATTTGTGGGCCATTTCCTAAGGCTTCTTGGAATGGTCAACATTATTTCGTATCATTCATAGACGATTACTCACGCTATGGGTACTTATATCTAATTCATGAAAAATCAGAGGCACTGGACATGTTCAAGGTTTTTAAAGCTGAAGTTGAGAATCAACTCAACAAAAGAATTAAAGCTCTCAGATCTGACTATTGAGGTGAGTATTACGGCAGATATGATGGTTCAGGAGAACAACGTCTAGGGGCTTTTGCTATCTTCCTAGAGGAATGTGGAATCGTCCTACAGTACACCATGTCGGGGATGCCTAGCATAAATGGTGTTGCTGAAAGACGAAACAAGACTCTAAAGGATATGGTGAGGAGTATGATTAGTCATTCCTCCTTACCAGAATCACTCTGGGGAGATGCACTAAAGACAACATCTTATATTCTCAACAGGGTACCAACTAAAGCAGCTGCTCAAACACCTTTTGAGCTTTGGACTGGGCGAAAGCCGAGTTTAAACCACTTTCACATATTGGGATGTCCAGCTGAGGCTAGGCCTTATAGGCCAAATGAAAAGAAATTGGACTCCAAAACAGTTAGCAACTATTTTATTGGTTACTTAGAAAAATCAAGGGGTTTTAAGTTTTATGATCCCACTAAAAGGTCTATTTTTTAGACAAGATATGCGGTATTCTTTGAGGATGTTAAGTTTGGGGAGATAAATAAGGTTAGAGACATTACCTTTGAGGAGGAGTCGATCTCGACACCTACTACTGCTTCTGATGATGTTCAGGTTTCTATTCCTATCATTAGCCGAAAAGTAGATCCGGAACCTCAACAGGATAATGTTGAAGAACTCCCCACTCAGGTTGAGAATATTCAGGAAGAACAAACTCAACAACCTCAAGAACTAGTGCCATTAAGGAGGTCCACTAGAGAGAAGAGAATGCTATTCCGGATGATTATGGAATGATGGAAAATGATCCTATCAACTTTCGTCAAGACATGCAGGATCCAAGCTCTCAAAGGTGGATTGATGCCATGAATGAAGAGTAAAAGTCAATGCAAGACAATCAAGTTTGGGACCTTGTCCCATTACCTAAATGTGCGAAATCTATTGGTTGCAAATGGATTTTTAAGATGAAGAGGGATTCGAAGGGTAATGCAGAGATATATAAGCTTCGTCTTATAGCTGAAGGCTTTACTCAGAAGAAGGCATTGATTTCAAAGAGTATTTCTCTTCGGTTTCCACGAAAGACTCTTTCAGGATAATTATGGCATTAGTTGCACATTTTGACCTTGAGTTACATAAGATGGATGTAAAGAAGGCGTTTCTCAATGGAGACATTGACGAGACGATATATGTGGTGCAACAGTCTGGAGACCCAAAGTCTATGGTTTGCAAATTAAAGAAATCCATCTATGGGATCAAGCAAGCTTCTCGTTAGTGGTACCACAAGTTTTATCAAGTAGTAGTCTCATTCGGTTTTGAGACTAATGTTGTTGATGATTGTGTGTATCACAAGTTCAGTGGGAGTAAGTGTATTTTTCTGGTCTTGTTTGTGGATGACATTCTGCTTGCCACTAATGACTTAGGATTGTTGCATGATACCAAGAAATTTCTATCAAAGAAATTTGAGATGAAAGATCTTGGGGAGCTTCTTTTGTTCTGGAATCCAGATGCACCGGGATCGCTCTCAGGGTATTCTTGGATTATCACAAAAGAGCTACATAGAGATAGTGTTGCAAAGATTTGGCATGCAGAATTGCAAACCAGGAGACACCCCTATAGCTAAGGGAGACAAGTTTAGTCTCGAACAATGCCCTAAAGGAAATCTGGAAATTAAGGAAATGCAGAAGATTCCCTATGCTTCAGCTGTTGGGAGTCTAATGCATGCTCAGGTCTGCACACGACCTGATATAGCATTTGTTGTTGGTATGTTGGGCAAATATTTAAGTAATTCTGGTATGGATCACTGGAAAGCAGCCAAACGGGTGATGAGGTATATACAGAGAATAAAGGATTACATGCTCACATACAAAAAATCAGAACAGTTGGAGATCATAGGGTATTCTGCTTTTGATTTTGCGGGATGCCAAGACAGTAGGAGATCCACTTCGGGATACATTTTCTTATTGCCTGGGGGAGCCATTTCATGGAAAAGTGTTAAGCAGACACTTGTAGCATCTTCTACGATGGGATCTAAATTTGTAGCATGCTATGAGGTATCCAATCATAGAATATGGCTGCAAAATTTTGTCACTGGGCTACGCATTATTGGGAATGTAGAAAGACCATTAAAGTTGTATTGTGACAATCACTCGGCAATGCTATATTCTAATAACAACAGGAGCTCTAGTAAGTCAAAGCACATTGACATAAAGTTCCTGGTTGTGAAGGAAAGGGTACAGAGTGGTCAGATAACTACACAGCATATCGGGACAGACTCAATGATTGCGGATCCACTTACTAAAGGATTAACAACCAAGGACTTTCACGAGCATACTGCTCGTATGGTTGTAATGCAATTTCATGATACTTTGGTTTAGTGGGAGTCTGTAATTTCAATGTTATATACATTATTTTGGACACATTTTTTGTATTTGGATATTTCTGTACATATATAAAAGTATTTAGTTTATTACACTCTGTCATTTTGGTTATGATTGATCTCACGAAAGAATAAGATGGACCGGTTGGAAATAGACATGTTAGATCACATTACATGTAATTTCCATGCTACACACCTATGATTGATCTATGTCACTTGGTTGTACTGGTATATGTGATTATTGATGGGTTTATTCACGCATAAAGTGATGAAAGCCCCTTTAGTCCTGCATTAGTATAATCAATGGACGAGATTGTTAAGGGATACTTTTATATGTGACAGCAAGGTTCGAGCTCATAAAGTATTGCACATTTGTTTGGTAACATATGTAGTCCAAGTGGGAGATTGTTGGAAATATTTAATTTGGACTTACATATGTTAATTAAATGTGTATTGTTGTCTTACGGTTTAATCCAATTTAAGTGATCTAATAAGGTTTTAATTTTGGATTAAAAGGGTATCAAATTTTCATGGGATTAAATGTGTTGACACTATTAGGTGATTTTCTATTTGTTGAGGAACCAAATAGAAAAAAAAGGGGATACTTATCAAAATGGTTATGGTCCCCGGGTGTTGGTTCTTAAAAGAAGAAATGCATGTTCTCCTTCGACAAAATGTTAATACAGAAAAGAGAAAGAAGAACCGCTCATTTGGAAGGCCAAACACCAGATCCCAAAACCAGATCCAGATTTCTCACGAACCCTAATGTATTCAGGTACGCTTCCAGGTTTAAGTTTAATATCTTCTCTTTCTCGGATTATCATAATAGATCGGTCAAGCATGCTTTCATGGATTTCGTGTAATAAAGCATGACCTTTTATGTTTTCGATTTCTAACAGTTTGTACTTAAATGATGTCACAATGTTGATATCAAGTTTGTCTATGAATTTGTTATCAATATTTGGCTAATCTGTCAGATCCACACTCTATAAATTTCATATTGAAGTGACCTGAAAGATTGGGACCTCTTCCGGGCAAGAAAACACAATAAGGAATAAGTTTGATATCAAAATGTAAAATTGTAAAACTTAAAGGACCAAAACTGTAATTTTGAAACCTTGGCAATCAAGGTGCCTCAAATATTTTCTAGCTTATTTATTATGGTGTTTTGAATCTTTAGTTCAAATTTCATAATGATCCGACTTGAAACGAGCATTTAACGACAAAAAAAACACTATTGGGCCAAAATTATAATTTTAAAATATGAGGTACCTAACTCTCGAATTTTTTGAAACTATTTTAACCACAACTTATTACTGTCCTAAAAAATATTTTAAAATTGGAATCACCTCAAAACCCTTCCCGAAATAAGAGTTACCTAATTTTAAAATATCAAGTCAAAACTGCAATTTTTGGAAACTAGAGGGCGAATCTGCAAATTTGGTAAAATTTGTTCTGAGTCTCTCAAAAATATAACCCTCTGGGAATTTTAGAATTTTTAAAACTGATCTTACCCTTTTCCAAGTCCAAAATTGAAACTTATCAAATTTTAGAACCCGGTAAGGAAATATTCTCCATAGTAAAAATGATATTTACTTTAAAATTTGCTAAGGTCCTTGAAATTGATATTTTCAACTCGGTTACATAAAATTTTAAGATATATTTTTCATACTTATCTAACAAAAAATATCGAGCTTGAACCTAATGCACCGAAATAAATATTAAAACTGGTTAGAATATCAGCCCGATAACTAGACCGCGAGTTTTGATTCTGGCCAAGCTAACATAATGGTTAATGGAAATCGTGATATCAATAATGAGGAAAAGTCATATGCATTATCATGCATAGATTTCCATGAAATTATTTTCCGTGCATAAAAGTGAGCCACACTTGCACACCGACACCCACCCACTCAGAATGTTTGTCTCACCCCACCTCTTTTATCAACCAGAAGATGAAGAACCGTATCAGGACACACATAGTCTAGTTTCCATATTGTAATGTGGATTTGATAAGACGATTGATTTTTAAATGTAATGGTTTAGACTTTGAACTTATTTGATATAATAGCAGGGCGTAGGACCGTGAAGTACGATTACTATGTGGTATGATATTTATTT